>OY756968.1:12500-1212500 GCA_963580455.1 Euonymus europaeus | reverse complement strand
GATCGCTTACTTGGATGCTATTATCTGAATCTACAGAGTAAATAAACCAACATATTTTGTTAAATTGAACATATGTTGACCTTCATGATTTTACCACGTCAATTATCAAAGAAATCCAAAACTTTTCAAAAATTTCATGCAATACAGATAAAAAAACCACATTGTACCAATTTAAAATGAGATTTTCTCTCTTTAATAAGGCAAACAAACTAAGTGTAAGCAAGACTGCGTCATATGCTTCAATAGTCACTATGATTAATTTCTTTCAGAAATCAGAAACTGAGAGAGAATCAGAGAAGTATCACTTCATTTTATATGTTTAGTTGATGTCAACACAAAACTCGTGAGAGTTGAAGCTAAAAACAACTTTTACGAGAATGTGTTGACATTAGCTAGTTTCAATAACTTTAGTGCCTTATTAAGTCTCTGGAATCTTAAACTTTGAAAGGATCAGAAAGGAATTTCAAGCCAAAAACACAACTCATTGATCATCTCACACATCATTGGAGCAAATTTTAGATCCAATGATTTAACACGAAAAGTATTAATTAAGTTATAACAAAAATGTCAACTTAACAAAATTGATCTATCTAAACACGTAAAGCCCATCCCAAATACAAATTCACACATAAAATTTAATAAAAACTACTAGGCCAGATGAGGTAGACTGGCTAAAACTTAAAAATGGTCCCAATAGTTGGGCCAAACAAGATCAGGTCCAATAGCACTGACCTGCCAATAGAAATGATTCAATGCCCACTTTATAGACAATTTGATCCCCATATTATTATATCCCAGCTCATTTTCAAGTAAACTATTTTGGAAAAGATTTAATGTTGGGCTGGGCTCCGCAACCTCATATTTTGTCCAAGCCCACCCTAAGTACATACAATAATATGTTAAACCGAGCCTCATTCACAGAATGAGCACTGCAAAAAAATTTAATCCCTCTAACCTATCAAAGCCCAGTCCAAGTACAAATTTATACGATCGGGCTGGACATGGCAGTCTAGGCTCAAACTTAAAAGTACGGATCCAAATTCCAACATAGCCAAAATTTTAGTGTTTTTTGCCAATGTCCGACCCGCACTTAGCCAAGCCTCCACTTCTACTGTATCAGACATGCCTATGACATTACCTATTTCTAAAGAACACGTCTTCATTTTCAGACAACAGGGACGAATTAATCAAATATGTTTTGGTATCTTGGACCTTCCAATCTCACCAAAATATAGTCCAATATTTACTTTCTCATAACAGCCATGCTAACCTCTAAACAGCCATGCAGTCGCTAATTAAGTCATGCAAAAAACCCCATAACAGGTATCATATAAAGATCCATTCAATTTCTGTAATCAAGGGAAAGACACCTGACACCGAAAGCAACACAAAAGAACTATTTACAAAAAGATTGAGGAGAATTACCCAGTATTTCGAACAGAATCCACTCTTCCTCTGCTAGGCAATGCCGCATTGATTCTGTGTAAGATCATGCCTCTAGTCTTACAAGCTATGTTTGAGAATTGCATCTATGACAAGCTTCAACAAAACACTCATGTGATATTCAATATGTTAAATCAATGTAAAGAATTCTAGCAACGAAACCATTCTCAGATCACAAATAATTAAATTCGAGAGTGGAGACATCAACATGACAGACTAGCTGTGGAAAGAAGTTGCATGAACTGGAATGATTCCTGATTATTTGGCAACAATTGAAGCTTCCATGCACAAATAGGATTACCATGGTTGATGTCAACAAGAATCAAATATGGGCATGCCTCAGGCATTGCTTCATTAGATTTCTTGTCCTTGATGTCATGTCTGGTAACCTAACATATGATAAATGTATTGTTTCCTACATAAAATGAACAAAAACAAAACTCATTAACAGTTTAACACAAAATTTGTTAACTACTGACCACAATGAGTAATCCAAGTACAAAGTTAGATAAAAAGGTAAATGGCTTACAGATTACCTGTCTAGAACACCACAATATTCTGTATTCATGAGCCAACACAAAATCAGTCAACTCACGTGTACACCATTCCTTCATAATTTTTAGATAATGCCTGCAAAGAGAAAGAATCCAGGAATCCAATTGTGTCTCAGAGTACTCAACTAAACAGGGGAAAACAGAAGTTGAAGCATTAAATTGACATATGGAATATCATAGTGGTTCAGCTTACTTGCTGAGGTAAATCCATACTTTCCAATAAACAATAAATTCAAAAAATTTGCAAAGTGAAGATGCGTATTTATCTATGTTTGTATTTGTAAAGTTTGAAAAAGAAATCTGTGAACTAATAAAGCTGAAAATGGACATCATTATAACGATACAGTAGTTCAGGAAAACATATAAAACAATGCATCAAGTTACACCAGACAGAAAGGAAAACCTTATCAGCATGAGTTTAAAAAGAGTGAACAATATTTGCTCAAGTGATGGAAGAGTGCATGTGTTGATGCCGTCAGTAAACAGGAATACTCACATATAAGCAAAAAATAACAAAGATCGGACTCTCATGTACAAGATTAAATATCATACCACTTGAGCAACAGGAAAGTGATGGCACAGGCACAGAAGACTCGGCCATTCTTGTACATTCATCATGCCATCTCCAACGTAACGAGACTGTCGAGACATCAACAAAAAAAGGAGTAAATAAAACAGATGAAGAGATTAATAAATAAAAAGAATGGGAAGAGAATTAATGATAACCAACCTGGCTACAACAATTCATTTAATGCATATCAGGGAAAACAGATCTTAGCTCCTGAAGGGGCTGCAAAATGTAATGAAACTGACATACCTAAAGACATCAAATATATACTTAAGTGAACAAATATACCAACTCAAGAGTTCAAGAAATAAGACTAAGCTTTACAAATTGTACATAAGAGGGGCACTTGGATCCCACCATGGGGTCAGCAAAAAATTATTTTGGGATCTCTTTCCATTCCATTATCATCCTCATCATCGATGGGAGTCTGTGGGAGTCAACAATGTAGTGTTAACACAGGTACAAGAACCTTCCCATCAGGCCTCCACTGCAAGCACCACTGTTATACTACTCTGTAAGCCCAAAGCCATTAATGAACGATTTAGAAGCAAATAAATTCCAGTCTAAACCAAACAATAGATCCTGATTCACCAAAAGATCATACAAAAAAAAAAAAGGAAAAAAATGAGTGGCTCCACTCTAAAACATATCCAACTACAAGTGGATTTTTCTGAGTAATAATATCAGTCCAAAATTCTAGAGAAATTATGTCTGCTGAAGTAATTATAAGAATCACATGTAGTCTGATGCCAAATTCCTAGACTGCATTCAACAATTAGGAGAGCATCTCAATCCAATATCAAAACTAAAAATAATTTTGAATTCTATGTTGACTAGCGATATAATAGTTCAGGAAAACATATAGAATAATGCATCAAGTTAAACCAGGAAAGGAAAAAAAAAAGCATTTTCTCTCATCAGCATGAGTTTAAAAAAGGGCAAACAATATTTTCTTAAGTATAGGAAAAGTGCATGTGTTGATGCGGGCAGTAAATGGGAATACTTACTTATAAGCAAATAACAAAGATCAGACTCTCAAGTACAAGATTAAATGTCATACCACTGGAGCAACAGGAAAGTGATGGAACAGACCATTCTTGCACATTCATCATGCCATCTCCAACGCAACGAGCCTGTCGAGACATTAGCAAATAAAGAAGTAAATAAACAGATGAAGAGATTAATCAATAAAATGAATGAGAAGAGAAAGAAAAAAAAAAACCAACCTTGCTCTAACAATTCATTTGATGCATATCAGGGAAAACATATTAGAGCTCCTGAAGGGGCTGCAAAATGTAACGAAACTGACATACTCAAAGACCTCAAATATGTACTTGAACGAAAAAGTATACCAAAATCAAGAGTTCATGAAATAAGACTAAGCTTTAAAATTGTATAAGAGGGGCATTTGGATCCCACCATGGGGTCTGCAAAATTTATTTTGGATCTCTTTCCATTCCATTATCATCCTCATCATCAATGTGAGTCTGTGGGACTAAAATTCAACAATGTAGTGTTAACACACAGGTACAAGAACCTTCCCTCCACGGCAAGCAGTGCTGTTATACTACTCTGTAAGCCCAAAGCCATTAACGAATAATTTAGAACTTAGAAGCAAATAAATTCCAGTCATAACCAACTAATAGATCTTGATTTACAAACGGTCATACAAAAAAAGAGTGGCTCCACTCTAAATAATATCTGACTACAAGTAGATTCTTATGAGTAATAATATCAGTCCAAAATTCTAGAGAAATCATGCCTGCTGAAGTAATTATAAGAATCACTTGTAGTCCGAGGCCAAATTCTTAGACTGCATTCAACAAGTAGGAGAGCATCTCAATCCAATGCCAAAAACTAAAATAATTTTGAATTCTATGTCAACACTTACTGATCCATGACTCATATTGCAATGCCGATCTTCTCATTCTAGCGCAATAATTTCCGACATGGTAATACGGAAACAAACAAAACTCACTGAACACCGAAACCGTTTAATTACTGGACTCTGAAGTACAATCGGAGAAACAAACTAGCGGTGTTCATCTTCCATATCGATTTCCTAACGAAGCTCAGCTTCCGCGTTTTTGAGTTCTGTCGGAATCGAATTTACTTCTGAAAAAGAAAATCCAAAAGTTCTGAAATCAAATCAAGTACAGTTACGAACGCAATCGAAATTTAACCTAATTTCATTCGTAATAAATTTGCCAGCGTATATAATCTTTCGCTTCTTCAAAACAAAGCAAACAATCTTCCCCGATCGTGCTCTTCCTGTATAAGTACTCTCTCCTCTCCTCCATGGAATCATTCGAAGCAACATTTTCAATGAGAGAGATCGACCGAGAATTTCCAAAAAAGAGACTCAAAAATTTTTAGGTTATGTAGGAGCATGGGTTAATAAAAGAGGATCTGCTACCCAGGCGGCTAGGCCATTCCAAATCCGGTGTGTAGGAGCGTGTTATTCTCCCTACTAAATCATAGCCGTCAGATGGAATTACAATACATCTAACGGCCGTTATAAATATTAATTCTAACGGCCCAATTTCGCTCGTTGACACTTTGACCGCTGGCGCCCAACACGTGGCCTATTCATATCCACTCGATGACTATTTTTGATTCTGGAAGACGTGTCGTATACGTCGCGCGGGAAGAGCACGTGCCTTCTTCTTGCCACGTGCCGATAACTATTACCAACAAACGACGATGAAAATTTGTGGCTGCGAAACCCTACATCGTCCATCGGTGGAGACGCATTCTCGCCGGCCAAGGTATGTGAAGGAAATGACGATTAGCTCCTTCCCTCTGTTACGTGTCTCAGTCTGACTAGTGTTAGGTATTGCAGGTTCTATCATTCACATTTCACAACTTTCGCTTTCTTGTGTAGAAACATAGATATTCCAGAACTCTGTGCCAAACTTCTACGCAAACGCCTCTCCATCTTTTCTTCTCCTCTTGAGACTACATATATTTCTCTCTCTAGAGATCTCCATTGAAGAAATCGCGAGAATTGCATAAATTCCGCAAAAGTTGGGCAACCATCAATAATCGATCGAAAAATGGCAGTGCTTCTCTCTACTGCTGCTACTAGCATAGCCAATTCTATCATGAAAATATCAACTAGTAGCAGCATCAACTATAAAAGCCTTTGTTTCTCGCATCCAAAAACTCTCAACAGCCATAACCAACACAAAGGAATCAAGGGTGTCTCTCCTCTACGAGTGGCAGCACCCTCGTCAGTATCTACCTCAGATCAAGAACAAAAGGATCCAATTCAAGGACAAGTACAAGATTACAGTAGTATTGTTGATGATGAATTTGGTGAAGAGAGTAGTGACTCAAAGTTTTTGTGGAGGGATCACTGGTACCCGGTTTCCTTGGTGGAGGATCTGGACCCTAAATTGGCAACCCCGTTTCAGCTTCTTGGTCGAGATATTGTAATTTGGTTCGATAAGGCCAACTCCCAATGGGTTGCCTTTGATGACAAATGCCCGCACAGGCTCGCCCCATTATCTGTGAGTTTCCTTATTCTTCTATTTTGTCGGGTGTTCTGTTTTATGCATGTTGTATTTGTTGTTCGATTTTGTACAATTTCTAAGTAAGCTACTTAATCTGTCTGAGTTGTTAATGAGCATAAATGGTTAATAATTACTGAACGTCTTTGGTTATCAATCAACTACTGTAAGTTAGTACTATTTCAAAGTTTATGCATCATTGCATGGCTTGGCTTGGCGTGAACTGATTGTTTTGAATAATATGGAACGTAGATAATAAAAAAAATAGGGTTCCTTTGGGTTGTGTGGTGTTCTAAACTTCTAAGCTCCGTGGCTTCTACATGCGGTTCTAGCTTGCTGTTGTTGAAGTTACTGTTATGATCAGATTATTTTATTTTATAGGAGGGACGGATTGATGAAAATGGGCACTTGCAATGTTCATACCACGGATGGTCTTTTGATGGGTGTGGATCTTGTGCTCGGATTCCTCAGGCAATGCCAGAAGGGCCTGAAGCACGAGCAGTTCAGTCTCCCAGAGCTTCTGCCACTAGATTTCCAACAATGGTGTCTCAAGGTCTCCTGTTTGTTTGGCCGGATGAGAATGGCTGGGAGAAAGCCAATGCCACTAAGCCCCCTATGTAATATACTTTGTATGCTTACTATTATTTTCTATTGATTCATTTGTTTAGATTTTTATATAGTTCACTTATATAGTGAATAATCAGTGATATTTTGTTGTTATGGTAATTAATTAGGTTGCCCGATGACTTTGAAAAATCCGAATTTTCAACAGTGACAATTCAGCGAGATCTGTTTTATGGCTATGATACGCTCATGGAGAATGTATCTGATCCTTCTCACATTGATTTTGCTCATCACAAGGTGCGCCTTTAGAACCTAAATATCTGAAAATTTCTTAGGGTGATTGGCTGCTGTCTTTAGAACCCCGTTTTATTGTGACTTTCGCGACATTTAGTTCTCTATGAGGTCGAATCTGTGCAGGTATTAAAGTGTGCTGCGATTCTACCTGCATTAAAGGTTCATTGCAGGGTTGATAAATGCGTTGTAAATGTTTGAGTAGTATTTGTTAGCAAAAATCTCAACCGTGTAATAGTCAGTGAACCATTTGGTTATGGTCAGTGCAATGCCTTTCTAGTCATAAATTGCTATTTAGAAGTTGTTACCTGCATTAAGGTGTAATGTTTGATTTCCTGGCTCCTGCCCTACCCAAGTAATTTATTATTATTATTATTATTATTATTATGTGGTATACAGTTTCTGTGTATATGAACCTTATATAAATATACTCTTTTCCCTGACAATTTGTGGCTAAACAAGGAACAACTGTGAAAGGTATAGATTGTAATTTCATGTATGCATTGGTACTTTGATATGTTTTGCGCTTGCAGCGGTCATTTAGTTCTGCTTCTCTAAACTGGAGTAATATTTGCCCAGGTAACCGGAAGGAGAGAGAGAGCTAAGCCTTTGCCATTTAAGCTCTCATCTAGCGGTCCTTGGGGATTTGCCGGAGCAAATGAAGGGAACCCAAAAATCAGTGCCAAATTTGTCGCACCTTGTTATTACATTAATAAGTAAGTTTATCAGAGGCTTTAAATTTGTATGATGTAGATTAGATTTGGCTTTGATAGGTTCAGTACTGGGGCTGTTGTCAAAACTGAAGAGGATGTTATCCTGTATGTGAATGGTTTAACAATTTCAAGCAGTTTCATCCCTTGTTACTTGTAAAAGTATTATATACATATATCCTTATTTTTTTCAGAGTTGAGATAGACACAAAGCTTCCTCTTGTTGGGGATCAGAAATGGGTAATATGGATTTGTTCCTTTAATGTACCAATGGCCCCAGGGAAGACCCGTTCTATTGTCTGTAGTGCTCGAAATTTCTTCCAATTAACAATGCCTGGGCCTGCCTGGTGGCAGGTAAGAACCTATACACTTATGAGGTTGATACTGCTGATGGATACTGCTTGGCTTGGCTTGAATATCAGTGCAGTCGTCCAGATTTATCTTATCTTTAATGGCTTTTCAGGTCATTCCAAGATGGCATGAGCATTGGACTTCAAATAAAGTTTATGATGGAGATATGATTGTCCTCCAAGGTCAAGAGAAAATCTTTCTTTCCAGTGCAAGAGATGGCATTGCTGATGTCAATAAGGAGTACTCAAAACTCACATTCACGCCCACACAAGCAGATCGCTTGGTCTTGGCTTTTAGGAATTGGCTTAGGCGACATGGCAACAGCCAACCTGAGTGGTTTGGCTTTAGCAATCTACTACCTCCGCCATCAACGGTCTTATCAAAACGCCAGGTGTGAAAAACTCTTGCTTTGTTTCTGAAAATTCCCCTGCACCGCCCAAAGATCGAATACTATTACTGACATGAACTTGCATTTGGATGGAAACAAAAAAAAAACTAAAAGTGGATGTACTAGGATGAACTTTCCCGTCTGCACGATTATATTTTGGTTTTGTAAGATAATAAATATCCTTGAAAGATGATATGCTCAATCTTATGTGAAGCATTTGGTTTAAAATCATCGATTTTAGTATGTAGTGCGATGACAACATAAGCTGGTTCACTGATTCTAGTTTTTGTTTTCTTCCAGATTTTGGATAGATTTGAGCAGCATACCCTCAAGTGTTCATCTTGTAGAGGAGCTTATGCAGCATTCCAGAGTGGGCAAAAGTTCCTAATCGGCACGACTGTACTCTGCTGTGCTACTTCTGGAATACCTTCGAATATGCAGCTACGGATTGTTCTAGCTGTAATGGCTCTAGCAAGTGCTGTATTGGCTTATGCGCTCCATGAACTGCAGAAGAATTTTGTTTTCGTTGATTACGTACATGCTGAAATAGACTAGAAAGAGACAAATAGATGTCATATTGAATTTTCTTGGTATAGGTGAGATATTATTGTACAGTTTTCACAAAGATTATATGAAGTTACATAATTGCCTAGTGAATTTACAGTACTCAGTCCAGAAACCCCGATTCATATTTCCAAGCCCATTTCGCTAATGTGATCTGAAAGTAAAATGATCCAGTTTGACTCATAATTGAAGAGATCAAAGCTAAACCGCCTAACCAAGAGATCAAGGCCAGTTCTTTACATATTTTCACCGAATTGATTAAAACATCAATTGATTTTGAGTTTGTCCATTTTTTTTTAACGGTCTACGTTAAGAAGAAGAAATTGTGAAGTATGGGGAATTTATAGCTATAAAACAAAACAAGAGTAAACATCTGGAATTAAATGTCCATTCAACATATGGAAATTGATGAACGAACAATTTCACTACCTCAAAAAAAAAGAGGCTAAAAACTTTACAACCAGTAGCAAACCAAAAACCCTAACGCAACTCTAAGAGCTTGTAAATTTGGTAACCGCCTTAGTACCCTCAGATACAGCGTGCTTTGCGAGTTCACCCGGAAGTACGAGCCTAACAGCAGTCTGAATCTCCCTGGAAGTGATGGTGGGCTTCTTGTTGTACCTCGCTAAACGAGAGGATTCCTGGGCGAGCTTCTCAAAGATGTCATTGATGAAGCTGTTCATGATTCCCATTGCTTTGCTCGAAATCCCGATGTCCGGATGCACTTGTTTCAGCACCTTGAAGATGTATATTTTGTAAGTCTCCACGCTCTTCTTCGATTTCTTCCTCTTCTTCTCCCCAGTAGCCTCCTTCGGGAGTTTTTTCTCCGCTCTGGGCTTCTTCTCAGCAGGGGCCTTCTCCGCAGCTTTCTTTTCCTCAGCCGGCCTCTTCTCAGCTGGCTTCTTCTCTGCCGCCTTTGGAGCCATTATGATGTGATCAAGAGTATTTTCAGAAGACTAATGCAAGGAAAATTATTAGAGAACGAATTCAATTTTGTGATTATTTTGGGGGGGGGGGAGGTTTATGTAGAACAGAAGACGAAGTTTCATTGGTTGGTTAAAGAAAGTTACGGATCGATGATGTGGAGTATTTTCAAAGATTTTCGATATTTCGGCCGTACATAATGGACGGTCCGGATTGGATTATAGTTGAGTTAATTTTGGAGAACTTTCCTCTATGAGGAGCGGATCGATGACATGATGGAATGTGGGCTTGGTGAGCGGAAAGAATGGACGGTGAGGATTCGTTGGTGAATAAGCGGATTTTGAAGTTGAATTTTATGCCTCTTTTGGCTTATCAGTTTCTAGGGCGCTTGGCGAAAATTGAATTTTGGGTTATTCTCCCAAATTGAATTATGAAATTCAACGAATCTCTAATTAGTAATTAAAGGATCTTGGTTAATTAATTTAATTCACTATTTTTGCTCATGCACAAAGCATGGTTGTATAAAATGAAAATGGGTCGAATTGTCCGAAAGGCTTGTTAAAGATCGAGCATTAAGAAGCTATTTGATTAAATGGGTCAAGCTCAAGCTTGAAGAAGCCTCGTAAGCCCTAAGGCCAACCCAACTTTCTTAAATAGATATAGGACTTGTAGACTGGTACACTGTAGAAAACTTATTTGTTGATAGGATTGGCGTCAAAATCTTCTTTGTCTTTTAGACCATTAAATATTACACTGACTCATATGCCCCTGTATCTTTGGTTTGAAATTCAAAAACATTGTGATGCGTGCGTGATATTAATATATTATACTGGTATAGTATGCTATCGTGATATTCAAAGTAACTGATACTCATCTCGATTTTTGTGATATCCAAAGTCACTGATTGATTTTCGTGATACCCATCTTGATTTTATGATTAATATATGATACCTACACGAATATGTTATGAGACATCAATGTTAATTAGTCTAAGAACTTCGAGAATTTCTGTGAAAATCGTATTTGAAATTTACTATATTTCTTGAATCCATTATCGTAATATGTTTTACTTTGAATAGTCGGTAATACATCTGTGACACCGTTATGATACTTGTATGATTTTTTTGTACCATGAAAAAAAGAAGGAAGAAGACACTATAAACATACATAGAAGAGTTGCAGAAAAAGGTTATTACATTAGAACAGAAACTGGAGCAAAGCAGAATCTCAATAATTTACACAAAGACAAAGAAAACATAGCCTCAACACTTGAACATGAGTTGAAATTGAAATGCATGAATTGACTCAAAAGTTGAGGCATACATCCACTTCAGTGGGCAGCAACTTACCAACATTCTTAGTAAAAGATATATCATTGATACAAGTAAAATACCTCTGTGATACATGCATGCTTAATTAAAAATACAACATAGATACATCCATGATTTCGTATTGCTACCCTACTTCCTTGCAAGAACCAATAACTATCAACTATGAACCTCATATGAAGAAATAGCAACCAGAAGCTGAAGTTGAAGGGAGATAGTGGATAAATGACATGCTCACATTAAATTTGGTACATTCTTTTCCAAACACAAAACCATAATCATATAGTTTGAATCTCATACTTCCCTTGCAAAAAGTATGATATGATATCCATGAAGATATATAGAGGTACGAAAAAGTAAAAATTGTAGGCAAGAAGAGGGATTGTGTTGATACGAGTGAGATCACCATTGATGAGAACAAGGGAAGGATTGATGATGGAGAGGGCAGGGCCCACAAGATTCTTGAAGTCAAGTGCTCTGTCAGGGTGGTGGACACTAAAATGGAGATCGAAGAGCTGAACCGCCCAAACCACAGATTCAGGTCCGCCTTTGACATCGATCAGTCTCCCTCGGCTCCATTGTTGAGTTCCTGCAACATGGGAAGTGAAGCACAGGAGCAATACAAGAGTAAGAATGGGCATTGGGAATTCCTGTCTAGTCACGTATTGGATCCTTGTGCTCTCTCTCCCAGGTCTGATCTCACTCTCTAGCTTAGCAGTGGATACCTCCCGCCCAAAAATCCTATATGCTTTGCTGTCAAGGTCAGTTTTGTCATTTATAAAAAATAATGAGACATACAATTACACTTTTATCTTTATTTTGACATGATATGAAATAAGTGTTGCCGCCTATTTTTCGTACAAATAAAAACATTAAACTTGACTTTGTGGCAATTTCCCCTAATATCTATTTACAATAAAACAAATAACTAATACATTCATCAAAGTATACCAACCCAATTTACTTTAAATCATACTCAATTTAACGTAAACACAATTAATTAGAGTTGTTTCAAAAAAATCGTGAAAATCGAAACCGACCAAAATCAAATAGTTTGGTCGATTTTTTCAAAAAAAAAAACACTAAAACATACTGAAAAACTGACCAAAAAATTGACATAATCGACAAAAGGGTTTGACTAAATACGTAAAAGAAAGGGACCAAAACTGAAAAAACGATATAACCTACCGATAGTTGACAAAACGATTTAACTAAAATATATATAAAAAATCAACCAAAACCCGCCTGTCAGCACTTCTATAATTAATCAAAAAAGCTCGTAAACCCAACCCAGCCCATTCTATTTTAAGCTTTAACCTAATCAATTTAACCTTAGCCTCTTCTTTTCTTCTTCCTCTAGTCTAGCAATCTCGCTGCTTCTTATTCTTCCTTGCTCGCTCTCTTCCTCACCCCTTCAATCTACAAAATTTTAGGGTAGAAGACAATCGTGAAGTTTCTCGATTTATCCCAAAATTGGTTAACGAGAGTCCTCATTTTAGCTTGTGCAAAATTGGTTTTTTGTATTTATTTTTATTGTGATTGTATCTAATTGTTTTGCGGCTTGTGATTTAATTTTGACAATCTCGAGAAATCAGGAGGCGAAGGTGATGAACTTCTATTCGCTTCTTTCGTCAGTAGTTTGCTCTAAACTGCTTGAACGGACTTAATGGACTTGGGCTGTGATTAGGATAATGAGTCGAGTTCAACCACTTATTTTTGAGGCCTTATCGAGGTCAGGCCTGCTTTAAAAAAATAGCCAAGTTTAAGACCTATCAATACCCAGCACTTTTTCATCCCTACTGTTTGGGTTCATCGGTAGTTAATTTAAACCCTTCACCTCATTGCCAACATAGTTGGGGGCCTTGGGTAAGAACTATTTGCGCTAATGGGCTTCAAGACGATTGGGCTTTTAAAAATTCACGAAAACTTGACAAGGACCTAACCGCAATAAAAGATTTAAAATGATGTCAAAACATAATATATTGTTTAATAGAAGGTCAATGTTGAAATCGGGACAAATTACAGAACGGGGTCCGGTCACTTTTGGAATCGAGACAAACATAATCCCGGCACGTACTCGCGGAAGATAAGATCACACGAAAGAGGGGATCTTCGGGTGTGTCAACTGGCAATGGCTTCATCGTCCGCAGCAGCGACTCTCTCATGGCTTCACAGTTTTGGTGGAACCCCTAGAGACACCGCAAAATTATTATCTGATAAAAGAACGTTCATGGCGGTTGTAGCTCAAAAGAAAGCTAAGAAGTCTCGAAAGGTAACATGTTCCTCTTCAGCATCGCGTAATGGAAATTTGTCAATTTTTCGGTCTACTCGTATTGCCGTTCGATATATTTTTTTCCCTAGAAGAAAAAAACTGATGAAGATAAACGGGAGTATAGAATTTCCAGTGTTTTCTTTTGAATGATTGTAGAGAGGAATCAATTAATGGTGATGAGAAGGCTCGGAAACGATTGACTTCCTCCAGCTACTACATTTTCTCAGCAACCAAGCAGTAGCTAGCTTGGTTATTTTATTTTATTTTTATTTTTATTTTTTGAGCTTCTTATTGTTAGATAATTTTAAAAGAGGATGTGCCAGACCTAGGGAATAAAGGACAGCTTCTTGATGGAAGCCTGGGTACTTCAGGAACTATCTTCATCCCATGGGCAAGGCCCAGATGGTCACAAAAATTTTGCTCAAGTAATGTATAACTGCTCCATATATATATATATATATATATATATATATATATTGATTTTTGCCTTTTACGATATTTGATTATGCTGTGCATGTGGCATTGATTTCCTGTCTCCACTTTGCATTTGTTCTTTTTCTGTAAGTTTGGATATTATGATAGTGCATAACGCTTTGCTTGGTGGAGATGGGCAAGTATACATTGAATTTGCCTAGACAGTCCATTCAATATGGTAAACAACTTTCGTGCAAAAGGTTCCCACTGGGGGAGGATCGGACATAGACCTCCACATAATATTTGGAGAGGCCTTTTCCAGGAAATGAACATGTGTCCTCCTCTCAGTTACACCCCTGTAACTCTACCACAGTATGACATGCTTGCCCGTAGACTTTCCATTCAATAAGGTGTTTATATTCCTATTGTATCAAATTGAAACATTGAAAGAGGAGAATGAAAAACTTTATATCATGTTGAGACGATTTTGAGTATGCAAAGGATAAAAGTTTATGTTGATGAAATTGGTTGTGTAATCATTGAGGACGAATTAGCTTGTTTCCTATGACCAAAGCTATTTTCGTTGTATTAAGTCAGTTGTTATTTCTTCCTCTAGGGAGATGCGGATGGAAGAAGAAAGAATTGAGGCTGAGAAAAAACGGGTGATTGACTGCTTCTTATATATTTTGCTTTTCTATTCCAGAGGCCACAACTACCATAACAGGCTCACAAGGTGTCAAATATAAGTTAAGATGTATCTGCAGCTGTTGTTGGATGAGAATTCTGAATTTTCACATTTTTTCTGAGTGTTGTCTATTGTGGTTAAAAGTATTAACTCTGTTTCTAATTAGAATTTTAAGTAATTTGTGTGTACAGTTTCCATATGGTGTCCCAGATGCCCTAATGATGTCTTACTCTTCATCTATTATTTTCTTTTTTTCTAGTGTTACTATTAATTATAAATTTTCATTCCAAGCTTACTCGTGCATAGAACTATCATCATGTTGGATTACTTGATCCTATGGCAGGTAAAAGAAGATGCACAACAACTTGCTTTGATGTTTCAAACTTTTGGAGTTTTCAAGGTGAAGCACAAAGGTGGAAAAGGAAAACAAATATTTGGAACGTGAGCTGAATCTGCTGTAAAATTATGAATTTATTGCATGTTTTCTTGTATATCATCATATCTAACATATGTATGTTGGCAGTGTGACTCCTCAAGATCTTGTTGACATTATCAAGGCGCAGCTTCAAAGGTACCGTTTTCCAAACTGTGTCATTCTTTTTTTTACTTCTCACTATTATGTGGACTTTGATCTGACAGTTGGTGACCATTCTAGACCCATGGCCTTTCTGATTTAAACTTTCTTTAGTACTTGAGTTTGTGTTAATAATTTTCTAGAAATTGAGGGATATATCTCACTATGAATTGATGTTCAAGCCCTCTATTCTGATATTACCTATTCGCTGCATTCTCTTCTTGCTTATTGATGTTTAGGGATGTGGACAAGCGAAACGTTCTTCTTCCGGAGATTCGAGAAACTGGAGAATATATAGCAGAACTGAAACTTCATCCAGAAGTTAATGCCCAAGTTAAATTGTATGTCTATGCTAACTAACGGACAGGCTACTTTTTGAGGTTCTGCTTTCTGAATGGACAGTTTCTGTTAGAAACTTTCATCCTTATGAGGTATGCTAACCTCTGAGGCTGGAAATCATTTATAAACAGGGAGGATAGTTTTGCCCTAATACCTGCATTTAACCAGTAATATTATCTGTTACATGGACATTTAATTTTCTGAAAGTGTTGATTAGTAATATTATCTCTGTTCTATCCATGTCATGGAAAAAAGAACGGATCGATATTTATAGCTAGTTTTGGCTTACAGATAGTTCCAGGATGTTAACATCACGATATATTTCTTCTAATGTATGAAAGTTCCGAGTACCGATAGCATGATTTTCTTAACGTGAGTTTTTTATTGGATACTTGCAGGAGAATGGTAGAGATGCCAGTTGGAACATGACAAACATGTTTGAATAGATGGAGATACAAATTAAATCTCTCCCTAGGCTGTGACGATTTTGTTATTGTTTACTCTCCCCCTCTCCTCCTTTAGAATTACTCCACAGCTGTGAATATTTCATCTCCTCAGGGACCTTTTTGGATATTGGGTGCAGTATTTTACGGAAACGGCAGCGTATATGCTACCCTTTCTTTTGATGGGACCTTTCACGTTTTCTAGTTTTATTTCCGAACAAAAGATATGCCGAGGGCTTATCTTTTAGGTGGCCTGAACAGGTTTGGGCATGGCAATCAGATCAGATAAACATGTATTTGCATAATACCACCACGTGTTATTTAACATCCTAGTTGTATAGTCACTTCTAACGTACTGAAATTCTTGGCAAGCGAATTGAGAGACAAATCTGCCAATGTCTTGCACTACACGCACTTCCCATTGCATAACTACCATGACGATGGAAAACGTAACCCACGTCTGCGAAATCAATATAATTAGGCGCTTTCACCTAAATAAGTGCTACCGTCCCATAAAACTACTAATGAGAAAGCCTCACTCGATTGTAAGATGTCACGTAAGACCAATATATCCTTACTAATTCACGTATTCAATATGGACATACACCTGACCCGATTGATCAAGTTGGGCATACCAAAAAAGTACGGATAAAGGAAGCTATCCATAAATTTCTCACATCAATGATATTGTATGTTTTGCGAATTTATTTGTTCTCATGAATATATTGAATTCACACGATTTTATTCTTCTGACCGTCTCACTTAATGATAGTTGAATTTAGAAAATATCAAAGAGATGGGTATGATGTAAGAGATTAAATGAGATAAAGTTAGAAATACTATATAGAATAATATATTGACTCATCCTACTCATGAGAAGGATCTAGAAATTTATAGTGTAAGTATCTTTTTCTTTTTTCCCATACAGATTATATAGGATTGGACTCTTAGAACTCATCTATATAAGATTTATTCAATAAAACCAAAGATGTTAGTCAAAATGTTTGAAATTGTATTAAGAAACTTATAGAAAGACAAAGTATGTTAATTTGAACACTAGTAATAAATAACTTAGTTGTTAGAATTTTTTTTTCCTTCAAATTCCTCTTGTTTTTAGCAAAATAAAAAAAGAAGAAGAAGTTATAATGACAAAAAATTAAAAGAAAAGAAAGAAGCTAGGGCCGGCAACTGTCAATTCTGGTTGTGGAATTGACTTCTTTTAGGTACAGCCATCACTAGCTTGCTATGTGTAGCTACATAAATTTATGTATATATACACTGTGAGCATCGCAATTTTGTCTCTATCACAAAATGATGAATATGTCGCTACAATGAAGTGAGAAATATATGGAAAGGCTAAGGAACTTCTTCAGCCATCCAAGCAAATTGGAGAGCACGCCACCTCAATTATCTCATGGACTGGCCGCTAGCTTATCTTCAAACAAATTACCTGGACAGCTGGGGTTATTGACCAGAATCACTTGTGGCCGCTGCAGGCTTTCCAAAGACTACGTACATATGGTTAAGTTGGCAAGAGTAGGGCGTACACACTTAAGCAATTAATTAGGTGTGATTGGATATACTTCGTATGGAAGTCTCTTTGATTAGTTGAGTGGCCAATATTGAAGAGACTGGTTTTTATTGAACAAGGTAACGGACTTTTATTTAGAATAATGTGACGGAGAATATTGGGAAGTTTCATGACATATAAGTGATAGGGGATCCTAGTAATTGAAAATGGGTGTGAGTACTTATTTCAACTGTTGAGTTATACGTACAAAATTTTATGTGCATCGTATGATATTCACTTGAATTATGCAAGTATAACTCATCGATTAGAATAATTGAGATCCCTACTCTTGTCCCAGTGCTAATATCAGTGTTATGTAATGTGGACATATCACGCAATGCCTTACCCTACCAACATTCACCATAACGTGTATTTACTAACTATATCCTATTCTAGTTTGATTGCATGTCTTCGGATAAATTAATTAATTGACCCGGATCCGATTCAGATTTGGCTCCATAAAATTGGGTTCGAGGATATTTAGTTCGGATTTTTCAGCTGGTAAAACCAACTAACGGAAAGGCCTATATGAAGCCACGGAATCATGTCCACATAGTTAAAGCGACTTGCAAAGCAAGAGAGGAAACAGAGTTGGTCAATTAGGTGTAACGAGCAGGCTAATAAGTAAAAGAAATTATATAGATAAAAAATTAGAGGAGCCTCTGTAATAATTCTGGTCCCGAAGAATAACCCGCAATAAAGCCCAACCGTCACCTACGCACAGAAGTCGTGGACCGGCTGTAACCAAGCCCAGGACTATAACCCAAAACTTGTCTATAAGGTTGAGAGAGGTTTGTCCTTATTAATGAGTCTTTACTAGGGTATTTTCCCGATGTTGAATTTTTGTCCCTAACACTCCCCGCACTCGTGGACCGGGCTTTGTCCAAGTCCAACGAGTGGACTTCTTATCAGGGACGAATGCACACTTGTTCTGATACCATGTAATAATTCTGGGCCCCAAATAACTTAATCCGTAACCCGCAACCCAACCAACTCAGTTTGGCTATCCATTTATTCTTGTCATTTTACGGAACTAATAATTATCCCTTTTTAGCTTTTATTGTGAACAAAAAGGAACCTAATCCAGGACTTGAGGTTGTGGTGCTGGTAAACCCTAGCTGCCATGCCATCTTACACGCATCACTCTCTCACCCACTACTTACTCTAGAAATAATACCGATTTCAGTATTTTTATTCCAGATATCTCAATTATTTATACAGACGTACATGATTTTTTATGAATTATATACGTTTATCCCAATATTTAAGATAGTCGACAAAAAATAAGTCTTTCGTTAATTACACGAATTTAATAATTAAAAAAAACAGTACTCATACACGCAAAAAATTAAGGAAGATGATCCCATCACTTCCTTTTCGTGAATGAAAGGCAACCATGAACACTAGCGACTTACTCAAAATATTCACACGCCCACAAAAGCAAATTAAATAAAAGAATTTGAAATAATTCACTGATGATTTCATTAACGAATAATATTTGAATAATAATATTTCACGTTGATTTTATTGAATTTTCTTCATCTTCTTCCTCTCTGTTTTTAATAATGGCAATCCACCAAAGCCGGGGCTGAGAACAAGAGAGGTCGTTGCGTTGACGTCGCGAACTTAAACTTCGATTCAATGCTACTGTGATGATGATCATCATCTTCCGGTGCCGGAAGATTGAGATCCAGCGACAAAAAATTTCTGGCCCTCGCCTTAACCTCAGTTGGATCATCGATAGTGTTATTGCTTGTATCAAGACTCGCACCCACTGCTTGGTTGTTGTTTGTGTTGGCTCTGTGCCGCCTCATATGCCCACCAAGAGCTTGTCCTGATGTGAACTCCGACCCACAAATTGAACACTCGTGAATCTTCCCCTTATTGGGAGTCTGGATTGAAACACCAGTCCGACTAATTTTATTGAATTGAGATTCTTCATCGATTTCTTGTACAATAGGGAACGCCATTAGAGACTCTTTTTCTTCTTCCATCATCATCACCATCGGCTTTGGTTTCTTGTGACTCGCCCTGTGACCACCAAGAGCTTGGAATGAAGGAAAAGTACGATTACAAGTTTTGCACTCATAGACATAGAATCCGGCCTTGTTACTGGTGGTTGTGACCCTGGCAATCTCAGCGAATTTTCGAGCACGAGATTTCTCCTTTCGAATTTGATCGCCTTTAACGACTTGCTTCTGAAGAAAACCACCTTGAGCGAGCATAATTAAGCAATTCGCCATGTCTTCCTCCTCCTCTGTACTCTCATAAATGTAACTCGACGTCGTCGGCGATGTAATCGAACCATAATCCTCCACAACCGCACCACTTCCACCGCCACTAGATGAGCTAGAAGTCACCGCTGTGACACCAATCGGAGACGAAAACCTCTGCCGCTTGGTACGCTTGCGTTTCACGATCTGGTTTGTGTGATCGTTAGAGCCCATAAATTCCTCTTGAGCTTCCATGATAAAACAGAGCAAGAAATTGGAAGGAAAATTGAGATAAGTTTGAAGTGATCTAGCAAAGGAGGGTGATTTATATTAGACTAGTGTGTGAGATAGCGAAAAAGGCGAGGCTTATTAGAGAAAGAGACACAGAGAGACGAACAAGGAACAGTGAGGGGGGGGGGGGGGGTTATATATAGTGAATGGTTTATACTAATTGCCTAATTAATTTGTTTGTTATTTTTGGGCGTAGAGCCGCCCCCGTGAAACAGTTACCATGAATTTTAAGCCTTTACATGCAATTTTCAACCTTTTAAGAAAGTGTTAGCTAACAAGAAAAGTGGTTCGTTTCACGCGCATATTCTATGCTTCATACTCTATGCAATATTTTTTCTTCTAACACTCTTTGTTAGCAAAAATGTTAACGACTCCGATGTTTGTTATCTCAATTATCCTAAATATTGAGATGGGCGCACATGATCGATGTAAAAATTGTGAATCTCACATGCTCCACACGATTGATTTCGATATAAAATCGTGTTCGTCCATCTCAACATTTGGGATAACTGGATCTGTATGACAATTTTTGTTAGTGCACACTATAATTAACGCCTTGTTTGACAAGCCAAGCGTAATTTGGTTGCATGTTAGAGGCCTATACTTTTAATTCGTCCTAAATTTAGGGAAGTAAATAGGATACTTAACCACTAGTTTAGGGGTACGTGGGGAGAAAGAAGTATAGGTGAAGATTAGTTGGGCTAAAATTAGAGGTAGGACAGTTGAAGGAAAGGTGGGTTTGATTGGTGTTAAAACTAATAATAAGTGCCAGTTTCATATAGATTTAACACATGCACTATCTCATACACCCAGACACAGTAGAGTGTGCCAACCAAGTCACGAATAAACGCAAGCCATAAAAAGCAAAGTGTGTTGCACGTTAAAAGCAGGCTCACCTCATTCACTCCATACTATAGCGCTGTTCATCAAATGAAAGTAGCACATTATTTGGGTATTTGAGAGATTCGGGCGGCTTTCAAGCAAGCAAAACCACCATATTTTATTACTTTCTCAAGGCTTCAACTTGCTAGCTATCTAGCTTAGCTAGCCGCACTAGTCTCTCTCTCTCTCTCATGGAAAGCTTGTGGGTGGGTGCAATGTGTAGAAACTAGAAAGGGAACCAAGTGTCCAATCCAGCACGAAAAGAAAGGGACATTAATAAGTGACCATTTTAAGTTGGCTTTCGGTTATGAATGGTGTGATTACTAGTAGTCATGGACTCCTAATTAGGCAATTTGAGGTCTAATTTGATTGACAACAACTAGAAACTGTATTCAGCAGCCAATTAAAAGCCCTGATTTTATATTAATAAGTGCAAAAATATTCAGCTACTTACCTTCCTGCGTATTAATTTATCTTAAATTTTAGGGACAAACCGGATAGTAACCTAGTTGGCAAGAATTGCTTCTCCTCAAAGGATTGCGGGTTCAAGGCTCGTGAAATGTAACATTCATCATATTTTGTCTGCATGGATTGGGAAACTTTGAGACTCACAAACGCTTGTGTAGAAGGGTTCATTGCCAAATAGGATATCATTGTTTCAAATTACGGCATTATATATAGATTAGATAACAAACAAAGTCGATCTTGTCATTCTTGTGTTAACATGGCTGTCGCAATGAAAATTTAGACACTACAGCAAAATATAGCCATACGCCTGCGCTTTTAGACCTGCGCACTTTTTTTGTTTATACTTTATACCTACTCTTCTATATATAAATCGCAGTTATAAGTCTGGTGACGCTTCCTTCCTGCGGTTTTGTTACCTCCAGTAAGTTTCATCCCTGAAGTTTTTTTGTCCAAATAGCCTCAATTTTGACCGGTCTAAAATGATGATTAATTTCTTGTTGCGAGACAGGTGTCGATTATATATATGTATTGTGTGTGTATATAAATTATGAAAATAAGTATTTAGTTGATAAGTGAGATCCCATGTAATTTCGAATCCAAATTAGAAACTCATTCACCTTCACTAATTAAATAAAAAAAACATGTAAATTAAAAAAAACTTTTAGCCAAGTGGAACATGTACCGTTGACCGCCAACCACATAAATTTGTTTTGATACAACATCACGATCTTTAATTAGTTGCATACTGTTGTCCCACTCATTCGCCAGAATCCCTAATATATATCGCTAATTAATTTAGACTGAGATAAAATTAGCCAGCCCATAAACAATATGATATTATCCTCGAACAGGTATACATGTCTTGGTAATTAGATACGGAGTAAATTTAGTTGGTCACGGGACAACTGAAAGTGGTGGTGATGGTAAGGTAGTCAATCTCAATCGATATGGTCGATAGACTTTGCTGGCTAACCCTTATTTAGTGGGATTTGAATTTTACGTCAAGGGATGGGGTTTGGTTTGGCCTTCACGTACGTAGCCACCCTCAATAAGTTATTATTTTCATTTCCATTCCCACTCAAACCATTCAAAAAACTAAATGACCCCTTAATTTTTGGGGACCCAAAACTAATGGATAAGTAATCGACCCTTTTGTTAATAAATATTATTTTATAAAATATAGCATATATTATTAAAAAATACTACTCAAACACTGCAAATTAATATGGTTCATTTTGGCCAAGATTTGAACAGTTTTGTTATTCTTGAGTCGTCATTTGGAAGAGATTGAACATCTACTTATAAGTCATTTGTTCGACTCATGTCAATTTAATGTGGATGATGGCCCCATATGGACCGAGTCTTAACTATGCATATACCATATTCTTAAAAATTCAAGCCGAAATATATCAACAAATATTATCTGTTGTAGCTCACAAGTCCACTCGAATTGTCGTTTCTAAACCGTATACGCAATACTCAGGTTCATAAAATGAAATTTGTTCGTTGTGTACGAGAAATTGGACATTTGTTTGTATGATAGATTATGCCAATTTTATATGGATAAAGACTCTGAGTGTGGCTAGTCTGTTTGTGTGATGCACGTCACGCCTTTGGGTGTGATGCTCACTGCTGCTCTTATTGCTTCTTCTCCACATTAGGTAGGTACTCCAAGAAAAGTGATTCATGTATTTTTCTTTTCTCCCACTTTAGTCATATATAGAAGGAAAAAATTTATCTATACATGCAAAGAATATACTTTGTTTACCATTAAGTAAAGATTCAGGAATATTATTGATCAGGAGAAAAATAATTAAGATATAAAAAATAGATGGTGGGCTAATCACCCACTAAAAAGTGATTAAATTTGGTGATAAAATGTTAGCTTGAGGTTGAGGGGAGTGTGGGGTCAACCAAGGCTGATGGGGTTGATGAGATGCTACGACACTTATTAGCTTGAGGTTAGCCACTGAAATTGGTACTGGTGAAGAAGTCGTAATCAACATACTCACTCCACTTGACACGTCACTAGTGAAGAAAAAGAAAGAGAAAGCACAAGCATATAAGCCACAATTCGTGAAAGCATGTTAGTTGCAACTAAGTATGAACTTCCAAACGAACCAATGTATATAATATTTTTTTATTATAAACTATTTTTTCTTGGTTATCATTGATGAACAAACTAAGTAAATCCCATTTTTTCCCCTTGGTTGTCAGTAAACCAACCGTCTTTTAAGTTGACCTTGAATCTTTTACACAATTATATTTTTTCCCCCTTTTTTATCCATTGAAAATTAATATAAGAATGTTTCGGTCGGTGAAATTTACAATATGATATCAGAGTCAAGTTGCTCGGTCTGTGATATAACTCAACCTACAAATATAAGAGTGTGAACTTTAAAATTGATATGAGACATTTCAAGTACTTTATCTAATAACTTGTTTATTTAAGCACTTTATCTTACTCACATTTTAATCAACGAGAGACAATGATTTTTCGAGGTCTGTAACATTGTTGAATTGAAGTATGCTAACCAAATCTAATAACTTGTTGATTAGTATCCGAAGGGATTTGATGGGTACTATCTAGTCAGTCTTGTTTAGTATTATCATGTTCCACTTGAACTTCAATTAATATCTGAAGAGATTTGATGACTTGATTAGGCTGCCAAACCTACCCAAACTCCTTCAATAACAAAGACCTAATGTAATTGGATTTTATAACTCCACCTTTTCCGTGAGTGATCCCAATCTGTACCCATATTGCAAGATATAATGAAAAAGCTACATGCATATACTTGGGTGATAGGATTAGGCGATTAGCAATACTTGGCAAGATTCTCGAGAACTTTTTTTTTGTATAAGAATATGCTATTTCATTAAATTGAAGGAAATTGAAAGAGTCACACTATAGCCAATTTGGCAAACTCACGAGCAACACCGTTAAAGACACCACTCTAGAGACTCTAGAGATTTTAGTGTAAAGACAAATTGACTCTTTGTATGCCTTCAAATTTAAGTTTTTGTTTCTGTATTTTTTATGTTTGTACCGTAACATAATTAAGGAAACGAGTGGGCTGTAGTACATACGAGAATGGAACCGCAAAGGCCCCTTTTGGGCCAACTAAGTTGTCTATAGACCAAAGCCCATGATTACAACTTTTCAAAGCCCAAAGCTAGCCCAAGAGACTGGAAAATGAAAAACGACGTCGTTGTGTGGAGTCCGGGACTGGGAGAGAACATACAGATTATCGATCATGAGTCGCTTTCCAAAAACTGAAAACAGAACGCAAATTCGAGTATTTCAACGAGTCTTCCGTTTACATTTTTACGGCTTCTTTCATGATCCTACTAGCTACAAATTTGTTGCTGTATAATCAAGACAGAAACTATGGTGCTGAGATCTGGTGAGGCAAGTAAGTCGCCAATGACTCCCAGTTCTGGGAATTCACTCCACTCTGCAAGACCGGATGTCTGAGGGCAATCAATCCCATGGCGTCGCCCAACAATGATGAGGTCGTATTCCTCCGCAATTTCTCGAATGATCAGAGCAGTCTCAGGTCCATCCTTTACCACCTCCTCTACATATATTACATATCCATCGCCAACATTGTTCTGCTTAACATCCTTCAACACCTCATTGTCACGTACGCTCTCTGTGGACATAATATTAGCGCCTTCCTCTGTGAGAAATCGAGTGACTGTAAGGTTTACTGATGAATCTCTAGCCATTCGTTTGGCTAAAGTCAAAGCCTCACGATCATCGTTTCCTCCGAAGAAGATCATACCCACATTGTATGATATTGTCTCCTCTGTGGGAGGAATGCTTGAAGCTGAGCGGAACAGGTTGGCCGAAGAGCCAGTACTACTGGATGCACGTCTCATGAGTTGACCTAAAGCAGTGTTTCCCTTCCTGACTTGGGGACGGTCAACGAGGATTCCAATAGAGCAAGGAGATCTTTCAAGAACTCTGCAATTTAAGGTTCTTACGAGATTGTCTTCTGATGCAACCATCCCATCAATCGACCACTTACGGTGGAATGGGAGGACTATGAGAGATGTGGCTTTGTTGAGAGCGAGAGTTGTTATGTCTTCATGCATCAGGTCTGTTGGAGACATAGCTGTGAAAGTGTTCACTGATACAGAACCCCAGTTGTTTCTCTCATATTGAGAAAAAGCGAGGATGACATTTTGAGAGTAAGGGTGAATGTCCAACACTCTCTTGGTTTGATGGCAAATGAAGATTGGAGTGGATCGGTGACCTAGCTCGATAAGGTGAAGAACATAGACTCCAATAGGACTTTCTTGTGTTGCATATGAGACATCAAGTAATCTAATTGTAGCAGCTACGTCTTCAGGTTTGTGAATGCAGGAAACAATCCGAAGCTCTGAGTTTGGTTTTACATGCATAATGTTCCTTTTCTGGTAGCCGGCATATTTCCTCGACGGTTCATAAAGGATCTTCATCAGCAGTGAAACAATGATGGAATTGACTAAATTGCAGATGGCCACGAAAGAAAACGTATCCCCTGAGAGTGCCTGCAAATTTATTTAAGAATGAGAATAGTACTAGTTATAGCATCTAGCCCCTACAATTCCTCTAAATTAAGTTTCAGTGACAGAGCCTTGATAGAAACATACATTGTTGTCTTTTGAATAGGTGTAACCAGCGAGAACGACGATGCCACTGTAGCTCATGATTGTGGCAATTGTGATAGAATCTCTGATGGGCATGTTGCTCAAATATGAAGGAATCAATACCCCCACCAATTTGAAGATAGCTGCCACAATGACAATGATTAGGCTGTGTTTCATTTTATGGAAGTGATGCAGTAGGGAGTTCAGATCCACTCTCATCCCAGCTGTAGTTACATAGACTGGCATGAAGACACCGACAATGAAGGATTCAAACTTGTCTATCAATTGGGTTCCTATTGGTGGTCCTTCAGGAATTGTTAATCCAAGAATGGATGGACCGAAAAGAACCAACTGATCGAATCTATTCGTGTAAATCGCAGATGCAAAGACTACAGCAAGAATGACCTGAATGTATGTGCTCTTTACCGGCCTATCTTCAGGTGTATGTCTAATCATCCAAAACATCGCTGGCCTCATCACGAACACAGCAGCAATGATAAACAATACTATTGCAATGCTGTTTCCAACAGCTTTGCTTGCTCCTGACGCGTAAGTACTGGATGTGGTGATGCAAAACATGATAAACACTGCAAACATGTTGCTGACTAGCGATGCTGATAGAACCAACCGGCCTAGTTCTGAGTTGAGGGCTTTGCAGTCGACGAGGAGGGTTGAGACAACGGGAAATGTAGACATAGACTGCATAGCGATAACCATAAAATGGTCAGCACTTTCTTTAGTCTGCTTTCCATCTGACATCGCCATATAGGCAATCACATTAGCAGCTAATGGCATCAAAACTGCTAGGAAGCCAATTCCCAAGGGCTTCTTTCCTGTCCTAAGAACCATTGTTGGATCCATCTTCACTCCCATTATGAACAAATACATCATGTATCCGAATGCTGAGATCATTCCCAACGCTTCCTGACCTTCTTGGCGAAAGAGCGTTCCCTTGATGAAATCGGTCTTCCCTAGAGCCGTTGGTCCAAGGATTATGCCAGTCTATTTGGCACAAAACATTGACCACAACCGAATCTCAGACACCAATATTTTATACATGACATGTGTAATCATAAATAAATAAAACCAAAACAATAAATTGTATATGTAAGAGACTAGAAGAGGCAGAGATGCGACGCATACCAAAAGCTGAGAGACGAACACGGGGATTCCAATGCGCTTGAGAACAAAATGAAAGAAAACTGTGATTGTGAAAATCACAATCAGCTGCGATTCTAGAAGTGGCAATGGATGGGATAGAATTCCAGCTCCATTATGCTCATAAAGGCCTGTTGAATAAATCACCGGCGGTATAGTAATGCATTTTCTTGTTGAACCATTGGTAAACTGCGCTGGAATGTCGATCGGGGGAGAAGAAAGACGAGGGTGACCCGCCATTGTTGCAAAAGGCTGATCAAGAGAAAATGTGAAGAATGATTTGTAGAATTGTGTTGATATTTGCTGAGGATGCTAAGAAGCGGATAATTATATAATAGATAGCAACAACTCATTTTTCCAGCAATCAAAAGACAAAACAAAGCCTGAAAATACCAATATGTGCTGTTCCATGTTGAACAGTTGAAGGACATTGAAAGTAACTGAATTCTGTTATCAACAGTTGGTTTTTTTCTATGTTGTTTATTTCATAGAAGATTAATTAAGGAAATAAAAATTCAAAACCGCGTAAGAACAGGATTCGATTAACTATAACTCAATACAATCCTTGCAAGATTAAAAGCAACAGATCATCAATATTCATCTATGTATAGGTCAAGTCAACAATATTCCTCCATAAAACTTACTTTTGACTATAAATGGCAGCGAAATCCGGAATGCAACTAATGTGTATAAAAACAGTTCTTGAACTATTAATGTGCGCGTGTGTGTATGCACACTAAATTCAATAATTATAAATTGCATTTGTTACTATAAGGCAGCAGGAAGGTATTACTGTCTGTTGGTCATATAATAACGATCCTGCAGTTACAAAACATCGACTAGCTTATACTCTGACGAAGGCAAAAACTTTCCGCCCAATCCCAAAGCACCTTAAGGTTGCTTTGAAAGACGGCTAATTACATGCTTCAGTACATTCCAGATAAAGAGAGACACAGGAGTAGTGGGAAAATGCTAGCTTAATCACATAAGATCTGAGGAGGTCGCAAACTCGAATCCTTGGTTCAACAGAGCCCCCATCACCCAGAGTTTAGTATTTGGCAAGTTCATGTCATGCCTGAAATCTCTAGCCTGTTTCCATGCACAATACCAATTAGCACCAAAACCGAACCAATCAATCAGGAACCAGAAAGAAGAAGAAGATGCAGAACTATATACGTAGAAAAAGTGAGCTCACATTCAGTGTAAATGTTAATATAAAACTCTCAGAAGCTGAGAACAAGTTTGAACTTTGAACAAGAAAGCTCGTAAGGGACTCGAGAGCTCGATAAAGGGAAGCAGCCACTCCTTCCCCTTTGTTGCACACCAGTTTCATGTAAAACCCTCTTTCTTCTACTTGAAACACTTCCATCTGCAATGGAACACATACATAAATATAATACGTTGATGCACATTATCAATAAGTTTGGTATGATTAATTAGTATTATTTGTGCTATGAGCTGAACCTGCATGATCTTCTTGCAAAATTGATTTCTGTTTTGTGCAATTCGAATCTTCTTCGGCTTTTCATTAATCCTCGCTTGATGTTTTCCCAATCCTGCCAATGATGCTTCAAGTCCTGCAATCTCACATTTTAGCTTCTTTGCCTGCATTTGCATTTCCTGAATATACTGTGCAGCATCTCCAATTATGGAGGCCTTGTCCATCTAAACAGAACAACAACATCAAGAGAGTTAAAAACTAGCTTTATGAAGATAATAGCACACTCCAGCAATACCTTTGTTATGTTAGGGACCAATGACCGTAATTGGTAGAGCTTCTCCTTCATGCTTCCTCTTCTCCTACGCTCAGAAATCAAAGTTCTCGACCGATCAGTCTTCCTGTTCCTGGTGTTAGTTGTAGTACTAGTGGTCGCGGATGAATCCTCCTCATCGTTATCTACTTCTCCATTGGCATCCCCATCAAGTTTTGTCAATATTGCATTATTGATCAGAGCAATGTCACTGTGATCCAACGCCATTGATGTACTATTAGCATTATAATGATCAAGCATATCTTCTTGGGTTGGACCAAACTGGTTGTTGTTGTCAACCAACAAGCCATTAATAAGATCACAATCGTATCCACTGATCATCTGGTCTTCATTTTCTCCGCGAATTAGATCGATAATTAACTGATCGAAATTGGCATCTTCTATGAAATCATGCGGTTCAATGCCATTAATGTGCACCAAAGGCTTTACAGAAACATCTAAATTATCCATTGGTGTTAGGGTTTTTTGACGATGATGAAACAGATGATGAAGAGTCGGCCTGTTATAAGTTGAAGGAATTCAATGTGAATGGAATCAAGAGGGTGCCTCTGACGTCATATATGGAGTGTGATATTAAAATCATAATTCAAGAGTTGACAAAAACTAGATAAGAAACGAACTTATGATGTTTCATTGATCTGGGCGTGCCTGTCTTATCTAATTTGTTGCGTTCTATAATGTATTAGGATTCGGCGAAAGAGAGAGAAGCAATTTAAATATTCTGTAAGAACATGATCTACAGTAACGTTTGCATGATCTAGCCTACAAGAGACTAATTGGGCCGTCATCATTGTGTTGGCGTACCAGGTTCACGGGCTGGGCTGGAACAGAGAACAATTAGATCGGCCCAAAACTGTTGGGTCGGACCATATTGATAAGTTATGCGTAGTTAAAAATTAGTTTTTTATTTTCTTATATGGGCTTTCTGTTTCTTTCCCGAACAAATAAAAACATATTTTATGTTGACTAAAGTAATTTGTTGTGAAAAAAGAAAAAGTTGGGGTGTGAACGGAATCAAAGGAGGAGTTTCTGACGTCTTATTTTCGTTGATTTTTTAATTAAATCAAAACACAGTAATAATTTTTTATGAGTTTATGATGTCGATGAACAAAACTAATTAAGTGACGACCTAGATAGCGTTTTCTTTTTTTGGAATAAGGAAAGAAATATGGTATTTGAATTGGGGATTCGAAATTACATACGAGCTGAAATTTGTGATACCTTAGTCTTTGGGGACACTGGGTGAATCATAAAATAGGAAGCCTTGATGAATTTTGAATATAATTTAAATGAGTCTTGAACTAGTACAACAATAATAATTTTTCTAAAATTTAAGGCCACTCCCAAAAATTTGGAGATTCTAAACATTGCCCGTGTCGTCCCACCCTAGATACACCTTTGTTTCTAATAATATTATTCTCAAGTATTAATAAACAAACATATGATTTGTTCTATCAACCATGCAGTTCATATAAACAAGGTTATCAAGGTAAACAAAGTAAATAATAAACATCAGTTCCATTCTCAAAAAAATAATTTGGAAGTGTACGTAAGCAGTGACTAAATTTACGTGAAATGGTTGATGAAAATTATGATATGTAAGAAGATAAAATTAACAATATTATTAAAATAATTGTCTCAGTAGTTACTCAAAGTAATTAGGGACAAGTTTCAAAATGGCCCCTCTACTTTAACGAATGGACCACTTAAGCCCCTATACTTTAAAACGGACCAAACAAACCCTTCTACTTATCAGATGAGGTCACGTTAGCCCCTCAACAAATTTTCCATCCAAAATTGCTGAGTTGGCTGTTAAGTGGTGACGTGGAAAAAGAAAAATACACGCCAATCATAGGATGACACGTGTAGGTTCTGCTAATGCTTCTGTTAATGCTCCAGTAAGAACTAGTGGCTCAACATCTAAGTATGTCAGTCCTTTCCACAAAGAAAATCGACCAAAGACCAAACCAAGAAAGAAGAATTTGCTAACTGGTTTTGGCCTCTACATTAATCCTGAAACCGAACGTTCAATTCTAAATGTAAGTTTATCATAATTTATTTTTTCTCCATTGATTATTGTTTGAAATAATGTGATTATGGTTTTCTTTTGTAGCCTGGAACTTCCATCTCAAGGGTCATCGATCGTGGAAGTCAAAAATCAAATACGGGATCAAAAGACAAGAGTCATCCTAAACCATAGTATTGCATTATGTTCATCATGTTTGGTATTGTTATGCTGAATTTTATGGATGTTTATTGATGATGGAGTGATTAGAGACCTTGATTTATCTTGGATTTTATGCCTGCTTTTTTATGATGGTTTGTAATAATGTAGTGACTCGGGACCTTAATTTGTGTTCTTATGGATGTAGACTGATTTATGCATTGTTGTTAGTAGTGTCATATTTTTTGGACCTTGATTTATGTTGTTCGGGATGAGATTTTAATTATGTCAAGAGAGAACGATGATCAGATTTTGTGACAGGGGCTTGTTTGAGCCATTTAATTCAAGTACAGGGGCTTATTTGGCCTTCATACAGAAGTATAAGGGCTTCAATGACCCTTTCAGATCAATTAAATGTAACGAAATATTGCTGTTAAATTGTAGTTTCAATCTCTTCTGGACACGTGTCATCCTATGATTGGCGTGTATTTTTCTTTTTCCACGTCATTATTTCCACGTCACCACTTAACAGCCAACTCAGCAATTTTGGATGAAAAATTTGTTGAGGGGATAACGTGACCTCATCTGATAAGTAGAAGGGTTTGTTTGGTCCGTTTTAAAATACAGGGGCTTAAGTGGTCCATTCGTTAAAGTAGAGGGTCCATTTTGAAACTTGTCCCAAGTAATTAATAAGTGTAAAGCTCTAATAAAGTCGGCGGCACGTGGTCTAACGCATATGTTATGTTGTCATTGTGTCAAAACACGGCAATGCCTCGTCTCTCCACGGGTTTAACATGTGTTATATAAATTACTTAATAGCCATTCCATCGATTGATCGAGTGGGGGGCCCAGTATAATCTGGGCCTAGCCTTTTTCCATTTCTGTAGGTTGGGCAGGCCCAAAGTAAACTACTAGGCCTACCTCAAGGATAAGGACCAGGCGCACTTTGTCCTGGCCTGACCAGTGAGCCCATTCAGTTGCCGCATGCACAAAAATTATAGATAATTCAAAACAAAATGCAATTCCTTTTTATAGAAAAGTAAACCGGAAAATAATACAATCCGGATCAAGGTTCAAACAATTAAATCGGATAATTTTTTTTATATTTGGATCATAACTCGATTTTAAATTCAGAAAAAATTGTTTGGATCCGAATTTTGTTGGACAAAATTATATCACCCCTATTCCAAATATTTGTTTGTTTATAAAATAATTTAAAAAAAAACACAAATAGCAATTAAGGCCCTCCACGCATAAAAAGCCCACAAACGGTCATGGATGCTGATTAGGCACTTTCGGTAGAGTGTGTTTTGAGCCATTAAAATAATGAAAATAAAAAACAAAAAATACCGGGAAGACCAAGGGGCCCACTCCTAGTCAGCAAACGCAGTTCCTATCCAATTTCTTATCCGGTCGCCTGAGTGCGCCATTTTAAAAAGTTAAAAAGTAGGGCGTTAACGGGTGATTTTGATTGATTTCTATTTTGATCTAATCAATTAACGACAATTATGTGAATTTTTTAGTTTTTGATAGAATTTTAATTTTATCATTTTTTTAGCCCTATTTAAATGTCAACCCAAAAGACTCACGCCAACTATTTGTCAAATCCACATTTTTCCGAGTCACAATTGTCAAACAAAACGATCAGGCCCGCGATTATAAAAGAGTGTAAATTATTGCCTGACATTTCTTTTCTCGAACGAACTTCAAACTAAAAGTGGCAGGATGATCGAATTTGTTGGATTCAGATTAAATCAAGTTTAGTCATAAATTATATGTCTGAATTTTGGGTTCAAAGACAAAAAAAAAAAATCGATTTAAAATCAAATTTGGGTACAGATGTGATTTTTTATCTAATTTAATTGTCCAAATCATAACCTGCATTTGATTGTTGTTTAATTTATTTGTATAAATTTAAATAATTCAAATTTGAACATAAAGACATTTTATAAACGCCTTTTCTTGTCCAATCCAAAACTTTTTCTCTCACATGAAACTAACAATCTTTGCGGAGCAAATGGAAAAATAATCCTTAAAAGTCTCTTAAAACGGCCTTAGACAATATTTAGAAGACGGAGATTTTTTAAGATGGTGTAAATGAGGAATTTTTTAAAAATATTAATTTTGATTTTTTTTAAAACCATTAAAAACTAATGTAATGATAATTTGATTGGCAACGGTATATTTAGAATATTTTTAAAACATTTTAAAATCGATCATAGTCGTCAATTGTGAAGGAAGCTTACAGTTGCAACCGTTAATTGCTTTAGAACCAAGAGTTCTCATCGTCCCAGATTGTCAATTTGCTTTTAGCGTGTTCTCTTCCTCCAGCCCACGGGAAAGAAGGAAAGTACTTTTTTTATCAGGGATATCTCGTACTGGTAAAGTAAGGTTGTCCGTGTCGCTGAGTCAGCACGTAAAGCGATGATTTTGACGGAGGAGTATAATATCGCTATTTTACTCCTCATTTTCTTACAACCAATTATCTGGTGCGGGAATTCAAGCTGTGCTCAAGAAAAGGTCATTTGCATTTACTTTGATTCTTTAGATCTTTCATTTTGGTTCGATTTCTTTTGCGAGGTGTTAGATGGTTTTTTGTCGATCGATTTATTTGTGTTCATGTGTTAGATTGAGAGGAAACCGAAGATTTTGAGTATTGAAAAGAATGGGGAGTGAATTTGAGGCCAAGTTGAGCTTTGAGGGTTCAAACGTCGTTGAATTTGACGATAAACATGCGTCTTTGATGGATCACGGATCTCGAAATCATGGGTATGTCTCGCTATATTCAACTGGTGATTTCTTCCTGTTTTCTGCTTATATCTTTGATCATGAGTCTCTTGTGTTCGATGAAAATCCTAAATTGGATTGTTTGATCAGGTGCTCTCATTATGAGAGGAGATGCAAGATCAGAGCTCCGTGCTGCAATGAGATCTTTGATTGCAGGCATTGCCATAATGATGCAAAGGTTATTTTGCTTCCATAATTAATCTGTTTATGAAGAGAGGTCAATTTTTTTTTGCTGAATCTTTGTCTGAAATTTGGTCTTCAATTGAAACAGAATGCATTGGAGATCGATCCTCGTGATCAACATGATCTTCCTCGCCATGATATTCAAAAGGTTCGTTCTTTACAATGATCTTTAGGGGATGATGAGTTTATGATCGTCAGTTTAGCTTAAAATTATGTTAGTTAATTTATTAAGCATTTACCATTACTAAAATCAGAAATTAAAGAAGAAAATTAGTCACATTGGGTTGTTGAGAATCTGGAGATTATTTCCTTTTACATCTACAAAGATAAGAAGAAGAAAAAAAGTAAATGTCACTTTGGGCCTTCCAGTGCTTTTTAATCTCGTGCATCTATAATTCAATTGGATTATGCCATATTTTTCGTACAATTTTCAATTTGTATGTGTCCGCATATCTAAAATCCTTGTATTCTTTTACATGCATTAGAGCAACCTTTTTTTCCCTCCCATTTTGTTTATCAGTTGGTTTCTTGGTCTCAAATTCTCAAGTATTGGCCCTTCTGCTTGGGATGACTACTTTGTCAGTGTTCTAAATTTGTTTCTAATTCTGTCATATTTTGTTTTTGATATCCAGGTGATATGCTCTCTATGTAGCACAGAGCAAGCTGTGAGTGTCCTAAACATGAAACTAAACTTGAAAGTTGAGATGTCTGATAATTATTGAAAGTCATGTGTGATTTTTTAAATCTCCTTGTGTTGTTTTGAGCAGGTTCAGCAAAACTGTATAAATTGTGGGGTTTGCATGGGAAAGTACTTCTGTGCACAATGCAAATTCTTCGATGATGATGTAATTTTCATCTATTCGTTTACATTTTATCTCATTTAATTAATAGATATAAATGCCGAAGTCACAAACAAATGGGTTGCTGGTTTCAGGTTTCGAAGAATCAATACCACTGTGATGAATGTGGAATCTGCAGGTATGGTTTTATTTCAGTTAATTCCATATAAGAGTTATAGTAATGATGATCCCGACTTCCCGAATAAAATGCAGAAGTTTGTATTTTACCCATGAATAACCTCTATAACTCATAATCTTTGGGTTTTCATTTACAGAACTGGAGGCAAGGACAATTTTTTTCATTGCAAGACATGTGGTAAGTGTGAGAGACTATTAATCATTCTTCTTTGCAATTGCAACCTCGATTATTTTCACTTTAGTACCTGTACCTCCGAACACTTCATCCAGTTGAGTTTCTGATATTACACTCATATACTTCAGGATGTTGCTACTCAAAGATGATGAAAGATTCGCACCGTTGTGTTGAAAGAGCAATGCACCACAATTGTGCTGTTTGCTTTGAGGTAGATTAAACCCATTAATCCACAAAACTCATTTGAAACAGTGAATGTAGAAATCACTCAATACTTACATGAATTCATCCATCCTTTGCTGCAGTTCCTTTTTAACACATTGAGAGACATTACGGTCTTACCTTGTGGACATACCATACATTTGGAATGCGTTAAAGAGATGGAGCAGCATTACAGGTAAGGACTGATTTCAAGTTCTTATTTTAATTTTTTGTTCTTTCATTGGTTGTTTGAAAGCCTCGTTTATTTATCCTTTATACCTTCCTTTGTCGTTCCAATTTTGAGCCATAGATCATACGTATGCTTGATTTTGCAGGTATGCATGCCCTGTTTGCTCAAAGTCCATCTGCGACATGACCAAGTTATGGAGAAAGCTGGATCAAGAGGTATTCTAAATGTCAATTGTTTTCTATTTTTACGGTGCGGGGGCAGTGGCGATGGTGCTATTGCCTCTAAATTGGTGTACGCTTAGACCTAGCAACTTACATTGTTCCCAAACTCGTAATGCAGATTGCATCAACTCCAATGCCTGCCATTTACCAAAACAAAATGGTAAGTTACCAAAACAAACCTTTAGTCAATTTCTAGCCACCAATGAAATCTCTCTTATAAAGTTGTTCTTGTATAATTAGGTGTGGATTCTCTGCAATGATTGCGGGGCAACCTCTCATATCAAGTTTCACATTGTTGCAAACAAATGCCAGAGCTGCGAGTCCTACAATACTAGACAAACACAAGGCAAACCCACTAATTCATGCTCATCGGAGGTGTCTGAGATGATGATATGACTGTCAAGTGACAAAGATATTGCACTTGTCCATCCATTCTTTTCATTCACTGGCATGCCAATGCACATCTCAGTAGAAGTTGAGTGTTGGGAACAGCAACTCATGTTTGGAGTTACTACTCTCTGATTACATTGGTCACAGGGGAATTAGGCATTCAGTTTAGCTTTTGTCTGTCTTCATGCCGAGCATTGCTGTTGTAAACAAATCCAGTAATGGCTGCCATTCCATAGTTCCTAGTTCTTTCATTCGTTTGCTCTAGTCGACCAGCGATGGGAGGATACACCTCCACCATCCAATTCTGTTATCAGACTCAACTACAAGAAACAAGTACGGCATCTGCAATTTGTCACATGTGTATCTTGGAACCTTATTTGATTGCTCGAGTACATTTGAGTTTTGATAAAACAATGTGGTTTAGAGAATGAGGTCTCAAAGCTCCTTGCTGTCAGCAGTTCTCAATACAGACCATCAAGATTGGTTTGTAGCAGATGAAGGGTTTGTCTTGTGCTGAGTTTGAAAAGAAGGGCTCACATGATCCTGCGTAGGTGCAACCAACCCTACAAATTCAATTGTTTCTTATGCCTTGTCTTGTGCTCATGTGCTGTTTGACGCATGTGTAGAGGCATGAAAAGCGAGCTGAGGAACCAGAACAGAACCCAGATTGTATTAATATCTTTGCTGCCAAACGTACATGCAATAAGCATTTGTTGTCAAGTCCAAGGTATCCCAATCTTAGTTTTGCTTATTAGTGAGATTATTCTTGTCTTTGGAAGTATTGAACCAGAACAGAACCCAGATTATCTATGCCCTTTTCTTTTATTTTTTTCTAAGAAAAACAAAGGTATTAGTCTCAATGTTCATGGTTTTCTCCGAGATCAAAGCATGAAAACACCAAATCATGTACAGTTCTATTGGGAAAGTCACGATGGACACAGCTCATTAAAGCTTTTTATTAAATGTGAGAAGCACATGCTCTGCGTCGAGTCAATTCAGAAAATAAAATATTGGAGAAAGGATTTGGGAATTGAGATTTTGAAAGTTTAATAAATTGCAAATCAACAAAGCCACCCCGGGTCTGACTAGCCTAATAGGCAACTCAACCTTTTGCAGTCGCACTATGAGAGTGACATTCGAGTAAAGGTACAGTGAGAACCAACAAATTATTCATTTTAGATTTACAAGGGTCAACAATTAAAGCTCATGTCTCCTTCTTTACCTTTAACAAGGCATAGACCCATAGGTATCCAATGAGAATGCTGTATAAGTGTGTATGAGCAAGTCAATTCCAGACCAAAAAAAAGAGAGAAAATTTAGAGCCAGTCAACTTAGTCTTTCTAGGGCAGGTTGGCTTAATCAGAATTACCATCTTTGAATCATTATAGTAGACAAGGAAAAAGGCAAAGACAGCAAAAGGAAGATATCTGTAACATTCAACGAGTGAAAAGTAAATCCTATTCCATAAAAAGCTGACCCCAGTAACAGCACACCTCACTTTGGTCCCGCCACTCCATCCTTTTTTAACACAGAGAGAGATCTGCAAACCGAAAACATTGGCCCGCCAACAATTCTACTATCATTTGAAATTCAAACCAATCCCCCAAACCATTAGGTTTTGCTTATCCGAAAGGAATAGATAGGGCTACCTATTGCTTAGCTCGAAAATGTGCTCTAAGAGCTGCAGATGGTAGTGTCGAAAGGTGTTTTGGATTGGATTATAACCCGAGCTCCTGAAGCAAGCCTGTTAGGAGGGAAAAAAAATTCAACCAATTTAGATGACTAGCAATTTTGCCAGAGTAATGTTTATGTTGTAGAAATTGTTCAAAAATTGAAAGGATTCAACGCTTAACTTTCTTCAATTTTGATCACCTTCTCTCTCTCTATTCTGGATGTATCTTGCCTCTTTGATTTACCAGGCTCCATCATTCTTTTACTGCCACCGTCACAAGTGCTACTGGATATAGCTTGTAATCCATCAACCACTTCAGATGAGTTTCTTGGTTTCTCAAAAATAGGAGACCTCATCGACTCGCTCCTTGGTTGTTTGGTTATTGAAGCCTTGACAGATAGAGGGATGCACTTTGAACTCCCTGAGGTTGAGTCCTCAGTCCCATAAACTAGACCTACTTGCTTACAAGACCTGCAATCCAGCTTTATCTCGTACTTTAGCATGAATTATTCAAATAAAATCATCGGTTGCTTGCTTGGAAACCTCCAAAAGTTCAAGGATATCCAAGAAGAAAATTAAGCCACACTGACCTGTCAGCATTGTAGGAAGAACAACGCTTCAGAGTATAAGCTCCACCTCCTTCCCCCTTGAGCATTTTCGTCTCAACCAAGCTCCCACTGAAGTATTCTTTATCTTCCAACCTCAACCCCATGAAACTTGGATTCTTCGAGAGACTATCAAGCTCACCAAAGATTAAAGTAGGGAAAAGTGGGGATGAAAATTCTGAATGGGAGAATTTTGGTCTGTAGGTCGGAACAATGCCAAAACTGTGGTCTTTCACTGATATTGACCCACATGAGATCAATTGCATCAACATATTTGTAGTCTTTAGCCTTGCATTGGTAGGTATCCGGATATCTTCTTCTTCAAGAATCCTGAAACTGTTGACTTTACTAGCATCAGCTCTTATCAGAGATTCTAAAGTTTCAGTCTTCCCACCCACCGAAGAAGCACTTGAGGAAGAGGGGGGAGGGGAGACTGAAACCCCAGAGATTTCAGAATTCCCTTTCTCATGTGGAACCAGATTTTGATAATTCTCATTGCATTCTGATTCAAGTGAACCGTCATCAGTTGAAACACCTCTCGTACAAGTTTTTAGGGTCTTAGGTCTACCTACATTTTCCTTGGTCTGTGTTGCAGCATCAGCTGACCCCTCGCTTTTATAAATCTTGTATTCTGTCAAGCTCATAGAACCATTCGAGGAAGAATTCTTCCCAGTGCTGGTCCTGCTGGATTCTGGCGACACGCCAGAGGAACCGGAATGTTGAGCGGGAGGGAAAGGTTCATCATCCGGAGAATGTTTAGTCTCCTTCCCACTTAGGCTCGAAGATGATGAGGATTCATCCTGACTTCTAAAAGACTTTGTATTTCCAGTGCTGAAACGATCTACAGAGAGAACATCATAAGATCGACTTTCTATGCCATTTTAAATCACTTAATTCGTTAGAGGAAGGAAGACAAACAATTTACCTGAACCGGATTCCTCAAAGAGCTCAGAGCCTTTGATAACATACTCATTTCCATGAGCAGGAATAATAAGGTCCTCTTCACTAAGATCTTGCCAAACAAATCCATTATTGTAGCTTCTGCATTGACAAAGAAGAGTGTATTAATAACCTGTGTCTATTCATGGAGAGAGTATTGACGTTTTGTTCTCAAAAGAGGGAATTGCTTCAACGTTCATTTCTGGAGCCCAAAGAAAGAAAAAGAAAAAAAAAAAACTCCGAAGATGAAGCTGTTTTTCTCAACATTCCTACATTTTCTCACCAACCAAATATGTACTGTGAGGGGAAGAAAAACAAATAGCATATGATTTCACCTCTTACAAGACCAAGAGTACATGGAAGCCATTCCTCTGCCTCTTAAAACATCGAGCCTCTCAATCACATCTGCAGACACAGACGTATTCTCAAAAAAATGTCCTGGAATAAATCAAAAGACGGTTATGCTCAGCTACCTTTCAAGTAAAGACCGTCAGGCGATGACAACGGGACCTCAATGAAGTGCGGATGCTCGAGCTGGCGATTCCTACAAAGGTAGTAAACCACAGCCACCTTCTGGTTCTGCTGGCGGTACTTCGGCGACCTCTTCGTCCACACTTTCGCCCTCTCTGGACTCACTTGCCGGTACTTCTCCATTCTCGCCTCCATTACTGATCCAAACTCGCATCAGACAAAACCCTAGCGGAGCTGGCAGTCTTCTCCAATGTCCCCGTTGATGTCTATTCGGCGTGTATAACCATCACCTGGTTGAAAGGAACCAAGCCATCGCAGCCGAATTAGCCTCAGATATGAGCGATAAAAGCAAAACACCTGGAATGCAACAAATTAACAATGAAACAAAAAATCAGAAGAAGAAATCGCAACATTACCTTTGTGACTCCAGTACTGTCATCCAAACAGAATGTGAGAATGCACGTGCAGGGGAGAGAGAGAGAGAGACGGTGCAAAAATGGTTCATCAAGCAAGAAGAAAGAGGCCGCAATTAATGCTCGAAATTGAGAACTGTGTGTGTGTGTCTGAGGAGTTATATTTATCAGGACGTTCAATGAGTGATGAGAGTGATGGTGACTAGTCCTTGATAGAGAGAAATGCGAGGGTTTTGTGAGGTAGACACGGAACGGAAGGGAAGCTTGCGACCCGACGTCTCCTTATTTTCTGATCTTCTTCTTTTTTGTTTTTGGCTGATTCGATAGAGACTCTGCAACAGCTGAGAGTCTGTGAGACAGAGAGAGGGAGAGGGAGATCAATCTGAAAATTATTTTGTTCTCAAGCTTTGTGGGTTTGCTTTTCCAGGACTTTTTCGACCTTTTCTCTGTTTTGATATATATATATATATATATATATATATATATATATATATATATATACACACACACACAATGGTGCTCACCTGCGCAGACCTGTAATTGTTGAAAGTGTCGGCTTTTATTTTCCTCCGTTAGATCAAATAAATGGCTTGGATTAAATCACTCAAAATACCTAGTTTGAGACCCGATTTGGGTGAAACCCATATTCTCTTTCTTCATTCGCGAGAGACGCAGACGCAGACGCAGACACCCTTCTTGTTCGACCTCTCCGATCCTTTGCTCCTTTGCTTCCAAATCTTCTTCTGCGAGCCTTTTTATGATCGGAATTGGTGAAGCCCGACCTCCTTCTTCTTCTTCAGTGAGTTTCACAGGGAACGACGATCCTCCATCTTCACTCGTGGTACTTATCCTTTAACATATTCCTTCGCGAATCTTTGTGTATCTTACTCTTCAACCTTCTTATTCTCTTTCCCCAATCTATTTTGAATGATGTCGACCAAGTCCTAATCTCAAGTAGTGCGCAGGTGAATGTTTGATAAAGTTGGTGTACATTATTTCGTTTTCCTTCTTATGAGGAAATCTGGTCTTATTAAAATGTTACGAAAACAAAACGGATAAATACCAATGTAGGAGGGATTTGATTAATTTATATGGCCCTCTTAGCACAACATTAGGGGTGGCAAAATTTCCCCGCCCTGCCTCGATCCTTTGGTGGGGCGGGGACGGGGCACCAAATATTGCCCCGAAGGCGGGGCGGGGATGGGATTTGAAGTTTCCCCGCCCCGCCCTTCCCCTCCCCTTAAGATATACGTATATATCTGTGTGTATGAATGTATAATAGAAATATATATATATAAATATATTAACGTATCATATATATCTATATAAAATTATATTAACCCTAAGTCCTCAATGAAATAATCATATGTTATATTAGATTCTTGATTAATTGAATAATAATTATGTACTTTTGATAATGTAATAGATTATTAAATTTGAATCATATAAAATTTGAATTATTTATCATTAATAGTTTAAAATACATTAATAAATTTTGATTAGGTCGAGGCGGGGCGGGGCAGAAAAGTTGCCCCCGAATGGCGGGGCGGGGGCGGGGCAGAGGTATTCCGTCCCCGCCCCACTGCCATCCCTACACAACATGCCAATCCTAAGTTCCTAAACACTGGAGGAGGCGACCGTGTCTATCATGCTATACTGGAGAGGGACATTAGTGCCTATCATGCCATTGCGATATTAGTAGATATTGAATAGTTATTGCTTGATGTTCAAGGATTTACATGTTCAAGGATAGTAAGTATGGCAATAACGGGTCGTTGATTGAGATTGTGAACTTAATCGCAGTAATTTATTAATAGGACTGAGAATGGGTCGTTTTTATCGGTCATTATCGATCAACCGACTCATTATCGATCGAATATTATTGGCCTGACAATCGACCCATGAAGTCGAGCCAATAATATCAACCGACCCATGTATATGTGGGTTGGTTGATGGTTGTTAATATGCTTGAAAGTTGGTTGGCCGATATTAGTAGCAAATGGGCCAAAAGTCTAAATTTCTTTGCAATTATAGGTCATTATCAACTATGATCGGCTCATTATCGATCATTACTGGCCTATTATTTTTTTAAATAATATTTACAAAAGTCGATCGTCAATCGACCACCGACCCATAATAGTCAAACATATAATAGTTTCTCATATCTTGCCAAATCGAATGGTCGGATCGGTTGCATTATCCGCTGATAATCAATCGACCCAACCCTAAAAATGATTATGTCAGCGGAAGATTTAGTCCAAGTATTATGAGTGTTATTCTATTATCAGCCCGCCCACGTGCATGGGACATATTGAGCCAAAGGTTTTTGTCAATTGAAAAGGGAGATCGTGAGTTTAGGTATGTAGTAATATTGCGTGTATCATGTTTTTAAAACGAATTTAACATGATACGGTCCACAAAACATGTGGGCTATGACCCACATATTATCAAACTTTTGGAGCATGGGCCATGTATTTTGCCGGTCCTTTGGACATACGTGGCCCATTATTCTGATATGAGAAATTGAGAATTGTTTGATTTATGGATCTTCGAGCCCTCAATACTGCTGAGGGAATGAGGGCAAATGAAATCTTTTTGGATCATAGAGCATCAAACATTTTTCTTGGGCTTAATAGAATATGACATCATCTAAATATTTTTCATGTTCTATTTTGGTCACAATTCAAATGTTTCAATTTAATCATTCAATTTTTTTTTGTTTCACCATGATCACTCGGGCAGATTTTGTCTATTTCAAGTAGTCAAACTTGCATAAAAATCGTCAAATTTGATGACATGGCATGGAACCCTAAAATTTGATTTTGACCCCCACCCCCTCTCTCTTCTGAAATCCTTTTGATTTTGGGGATCTCTTCCCAAATCCATCGTTCAAACATAGCGGTGAGGTTACAAAGTCTTGGATTTGAGACTTCAATAAGCTTGGAAGCCACAAGACTTAAGAGAAGCAAGGCAAAAAAATTGGATCAGAAACTTAGAATCGTATTGTGGTTGAGGACAATGAATACAAAAATATCGTGGGTGAGTTCGAACAAGAAGAATAGAAAGAGTCTTCGTCGTCGGATTCCAAAATGAGAGATGATGATGCGATGCATAAGATTTTTGTATGGACATAACTTGCATTGGGGTTATTGGCATATAAACTTCTTATTTGGTTATCTGAAATATGCTACTGCAGGCTCCTCGTCCACCATCATTGCTTATGGGAGATTCCGAACAGTGAAGTTCTGGCTGCGAGATGCAGAAGAAGAAGATGGATTTAATTTATTTATTAGAAAAAAAATCAATTGTTTAATTTTAAATGTCACCTATGTTTATTTTTTAAAGAAAAAATTTCTTATATTCAATTCAATGTATAAATTATCTTTCACATAAACAAATTATTTAACAGTCAACCTGCCACCTAGGCATGTTGATTGTCCAAAGTGAGCAAAATCTGTATGAACTAGGTAAGAACCCGGGCGTTGCCTCGGGTCGATATAAGATCACGACGACAATTTATTTTAGTCAATAGAAGAGAGAGAATGAATTGTGGTATTGATTTTTTATGATGATGCTACATATTCTAAAGATAAGCATCATAAAGCATCTACAATACATGTGACACTTACCATAATCACAAATGATAGTTCCATTTTCAAATTTGGAAATTCCAAATGTTTAGTATCACTCACTGCAGACACTTAGAATGCTTACTATTAAGCATATGAGGTCATTTCCCTACCATGGATATGCCATTAAATAAATGGAGATACTGCATATTTGATTATCGTTTATTAGACTTACCCTGAATAATTCCGCAAGAAGTATTCACGATTCACTTGGTGCAGACACAACAAAATGAAGGAGTTAAAGCACAACCCAACGAAATTGACATAAAAAATATGGTAAACCCAGGAAATGACTGAGGGAAACAAAGTAAATATGACCCAGGGCAAAGAAAGCGAAAAATAAACATTGAAGAACATAAGCATTAGAGATTCGGCCAAACCCAAGGTCAATGAAACTCAAAGTAATCAAAACGAACAAAATCCAGCCATTGCAGAACAAAGCATCACAAAATAGCAAGAATCTAAGGTCAATATAGATCAGGGAATTGAAAATGAACAAAAGGAATACGAAAAATAACGAACCAGCATGAAGCAGTTAAAGGCCATGCCAATAACCTCAAAAAATACGACAAACCGAGAGTCAAATCCATGTGTTTCTTTCCATGATACTGAAATTGAATTGAAATTGTGCACAACCACTCAGTATACCACATCATGCACCAACAACACATAAAAACAAAGGACATGTCAATAATTAAAACATAAAAAATGGTATACCCACGAATCCTGGCGATGAACATCAGCTTGGTTTTTGGGTTGGCATAGAACCCTCCTTTCAATTTCTTCTCACTTCAAAATAATCAACTTCTTTTGCTTGTAAAAAAGAAACACAGATTCATCAGACAAGTTAAAAATACGATCAAGGAAAATACTTGAGCGCTATAAAATTTATAAAGTATACCTCCTCATTATATTCCTTCAAATACTGCATAGCTTTGCTGAAAATTAACTTCTGTTTCTCAGTTTTTATCTTCTTCTGGATTTTCTTATTTTGTTTCTTAGAAATACAATAATATACACCTCAACTGAAAGCCTTACTTTATTCAGTGCATACATCGTCACCAGCAGTCAACAGTTCAAGCATGGTAAGCACCTTTATATTTTGTTTAATTTATTCAACGTTAGCTATATTTTCTCCCTCAAACAAGGTCAAGGCAGAAGGAAATAAGACTCACTGATAATGAAACAGCCTTTATATTTTAGTCATCAAAGTTTTAGAGTATCTGTGGTCCTCTATTCAGAAAACCTGCCATCTTTGCCCCCTAGTGCCACCAAAAACATGCTTTACACTTGGTTATACTTCACCAAAGCCGCTTTAATTAAGCATATATACCACAATGTTAGCTGTTGCAACGATAGTCAACTCTTGTTAGATAAAACTGGCACCAGCTCACACAAACATTTTTTTAACGAAATTGCACAATCATAATCAAGAAACTTCATGAAGAAACTTGTATGGGGACACAAGCACAAACAAACAGACACAATGAAGTCAAGATTGATTTATGAAAATATTATCAAATAAAATCCACAAGCTCTCTCACCATTTGTGATTTTATGACTACCACTCTGCCAAGAGTAAGAAATTGGTGAGCAGCAGGGGATTGCATGACTGCCTTTGATATCTGGCTGCCGTGTTTCTCAGCTTCCGAGTACATCTCATAGTATTCCTCGATTGTTGGGTCGCCTTTTATGCAATTGGATGCGATGAGCCAAGATTAATGAACTAATCAAATCCGATGGATGCAACATGCACTATTTAATGCAGAATCTATAGATGACTGAAAATTTAGTAGCCTTCCAATTCTTCATGCCTTGCAAGATGAATACAATTTAAAACACCATGCCTGGCATATACCACTCACGAACACTTATAGAATGAGAAGAGCATAAGCAATTGCTGTCAGCAGCTATTCATTCATCACAATTGTCTAAGCATCAAGTATCCTGCACAAAACTATTGCATGATCCAAAATAAAACCAGGCTACTATTGAATTGGCATCCAAGCACTAGATACAAAAACCAGCAGCAGTCAAATTATGTGGTAACATACTCAATTGTTCTCGTTGGCTGAGAAAGCTTGAGCATCAAAAGCTCTTGTTCTTGTTCAGGAAGTTTCTTCTGAGCATGAAATTCTGCAAAACTTCTCTTCAACATGTCCTCCACCTATAGTCAATATGACAACAATCATAGAAACAAACTGCAAACAACATAATTTACAAAAATTTGGAAGTGTGATGAAATTAAACAGAAATGCAACAATAAAAGAATTTGGAATTGAAATCAGTTCAAAGAGTAGAATAGATTCATACACTGCTAAATTCGGCAATGATGAAGACTGATACAAATGAAGGCGGAGCAAACAAGTAGAACCATTCAGAGCAATTAGCACTATAAGACAACTAAAAAGAGCTGCACTACAAAAAACAATCCTTTCCTACGATATGTTTCAAATGAAAATCATAATAGCCACACACACCTTTTGCCATAAGATTTAGAAGAAAAATATAATTGTAGAATGGGCAGGGTTCAAGAATGCTCCTAAAATGAATTTTCAAAGGAAAAAATGCAGGCCGGGGTCACAGTACAAAATATTCAGATAAGGAAAAAATTGATAAAATCACTAATTTCTATTTCATCATAAAAATTATGCCAACAAATCAAATGGACTGGTACGTCGCCACCAACTCATAAAAGTCAAAAGACACTCCCCCACCACCACCCACGGTCTCTCTCAAGACAAATGGAAAAAGGTTTAGTGGTGTTATGCATACTATAATTTTTTTTTTATTTCTTCAATTACATGAAACCCTCCAATCCCATAGTCTTCCATTGTTGACCTAGCTGCCACCCAAGAAACTCCCACACTTTGAAAGACATTTCCTACACTAAGCAACAACCATCCTCCAAAACAAAAGGTACCATTTTCTTCAGTTACAAGTTTTAGATTGTCTCTTTGGCCTTTTTATTTTTTCAATAATAATTCCTTCCTTAAGCACCGCTACAGTGAAATTATCTCGTATGAAAAAGGTGAGAGAGAGAAAGAGCGAGGCGGACTTTTTAACACAAAACCATCCGCATTCCATCATCATAAAGTTAAATATCACAACTAACTTAAAAATATGATGAGCCAAATGATCTCCTTGAACGGATCCCTCAAACAACTACATAACCAAGTTGGCATTGCATACACGAAAATAGAAAACCACAATGGAAATGCAATTTTAATCCAAAAAATATGTACTAACTCCCCCAAAACACATTCTCTTCAAGACATTTGGAAAAAAAAAAAAACAGATGCCTGCCCTACCTCAAGTTGACAAAGGCATTCCTCAACAATTTTGGGGGTAAAATGCAAATCACATTTAGTTCTAAATAATTGTAAAACAGTCAAACAACTTCCACCAAGTTGAAAATATAATTATCAAAGTACCTTTAATTCTTCAACACGAAGGAGATGCATAATCATGATATACGTTAGTCGAAACTGAGATTCGAGCCTGTTTGCACTTCCAACTATAACATGCTTCAAATCCCTCTCTTCAGGGATTTCGTCATGGCACATTAAAACAACTGTTCCGATACTATCAAGCCCTCTTCCGCCAACACGACCAGCCATTTGAGTGTATTCTCTAGGAAGTAACTGCCTAAATTCCTTGCCATCAAACTTCCTTAAAATGTCAAAAACAACCTACAAAAGATGTCGACGCGAAGTTAAGATTAGACACGCAGTTGTCATACCAACATATAGATACACACAAGGGACCCAAACTTCATCCATAAAAGATAACAAATTGCATACACGGACAATCTTCTGGACTTTCTTATTTTGTTTCTTAGAAAGAGCCCATTTGTCTTCACCTTTCGTCTTCTTCAACACCTATTCTGGAACTATAACTGCTCCCTTTATCTCCTCACCCATCTCTCTGAGCAATAACTTAAAGAAAAAACATTTTGTAAATTAGAATAAAACCCAATCCGTTGCACAATCGGAATAGTGGAGTGGGTAAGAACAGAGTAGGATAAACCACAGGCTTAGCCCGTTCAAATCAGAGGAACCACAAATAGAAGCACCAAGAGAAGCAGAAATCGAGGCATACCTCATGAAATTGAGAATGAGCTTATAAATAAAACGTATTTATGCAATGGTTTTAATTACCTCTTCTTCCAAAATCTCATGGGCTCTCAACATCTCTCTTTTGTTAGACGCCGAGTTCCAGTGAAGACCCAATCTGCCGCACACCAGCATTAGGATGCAGCGACGCAAATGGAGGTCTGAAAGCACAGTCTAGAAGCAATAGATCATAAATATAAGCGGAATCCAAAAACCAACCTCACCTTTTCTAGGAGGTGCTTTCAAGAGAGTCCCAAATCAATTTCATCGCTAAACCCAGAGTGAAGAGATAAGGCATGATAAAAAAAGTACATACATGAACCTGAAAAACTGGGAAAGGCAATGACGTCGTTGAGGCGGTGTAGGAGGATGACGCCGATAATGATGTCTACGAGGCGATGAGTCGGTGCAGCAATTAAAAGTGTCCGTGTGAGGAAGGTGAAATCACGTGGTCGAGGTCTTTATACCGACGCGCGAGTGGAACCCTAGGAGCCCTGACAGAGGCAGGACTGGTAAAGGACGTTGTTCCGAAGTTGAGGATGAGCCGAGAGACGACGTCGTTTTCCGGACTACGGTCGGACGACAACGCGCGGGACTGTAGCGGAATAGTCGGTACTCGCCGTGACAAAGCCGCAAATGCTGCAGCTTTATATAATAGGCTGGAGGCTGGATGATCGACGTAGAACAAAAATAAAAGTTAGATGATTAAATTGAAATATTTTAAATTTGAGTGACGAAAATTGAACATGATAAGTTTTTGGGTGATATCAAGTTACCCATTCTTCTTGTACCATCCACCGTATGGCCCTTGCGTCAAACAATTAATACATTTGAATTGGTAGGTTGAGCCCATAACAGATAGGCCCACTATAAGCCCAGCTATTCCCTTGAATTTAAATTTCAACTCTGTTGCCGTTAGCCCGTTACGTTACCTTCGCGAATTAGGAAATGCGAAAATCTCATAAGAGAGCGATATGAGACTGTTACTGTAGGGCAGCCGGTGCGTTTCCGAAAGAAAAAGGAAGCAGCACGAGCATTCCCGCCATCTGTTCGCCCCTGCCATTTTCTTTTATCAAAGCAAACAGCTAACACTACAGTTTCTTCTCCACTGGCATCTTCCATTTTACATGCTCATTCTCCGTTCATGCAACTCTCTCCACTTCTCTACTCGCTCTCTCTGCCGCCATCGTTACTCCCTCAAATCTCTGCCTCCTCTTTCTCTCTCTTCATCGTTCTTCATCTCTTCCTGTGAGCCACTATCTCTCTCCTTAAACCCTAATTCTGTCCATAATTTCACATGCGCAATGTCCTCTGCCCCCAAAAGCGCCTTCGATGTCCTAATGTCCAAAAGCCGCGCTCCTAATTCGAAGAAAGAGACTCAAAGTTCTCCCAGAAAACGCAAAAGCGGCAAAACCCTAGACTCTACCCCTACCGGTAACAAAGCCAAAATTCTAGGTTCAGTTGATAATCCCCAAGTTTCAGATGCATCAGCAAAGACACCTGATGCGATTGACAATTCATCTCAGAAACCCCAAGATTCGAGCGACACCAAATCGAGCCAAGAAACTAACATCGATGGTTTAAAACCTGTCCCTGTTGAGGAGACCAAAAAGAGGCGAGTAGAAGATGCGATTACGGAGCTGAAGAGCAAGATTCCGCTGCTGAAGAAGAAAGCGGGAGACTTTGACCCCATATTGGTGGCATGTTGGGAGAAGGGGGAAAAGGTTCCGTTTATTTTTCTTTGTTTGGCGTTGGATTTGATCTCAAACGAGACTGGAAGGATCGTGATCACCGATATTGTATGCAATACGTTGAGGACTGTTATGGATACCACTCCCGAGGATTTGGTGGCCGTCTTGTATCTTTTGTCGAATAGGATTGCCCCTGCACACGAGGGATTGGAGCTGGGGATAGGGGAAAATTCGCTTATTAAGGCACTCGCAGAGTCATATGGAAGAACCGAAAAGCAGATTAAAATCCAAAACAAGGTACTTGTTATGGGTTTACATTATCGTTTCTTGATTATTACTTCTGGAATCCGATTTCCTTGTGAGATTGGCGTTCATTGTAGGAACATGAAAGAATTGACATTTCTTCTATTATGTGCATCTGCAGCTTTGATTATGGAAAGAATGTATGAGTGGGATAGTTAACCGTAGGTTATAAACACATTGGCTAATTATTTTTCTCCAGTAATGTTTTAAAATGTTTTAGCCAGACAGGCAACTTGTTTATCTTGCACTCGTGGTTTCGGTATTTTGCCATCCTGTTTCATATCACGAATGTATTTGACTTCCACTTTTGTTTGAACATGGCTCTAGGAATATAGTGGATGATGCAGCTGCTGAATCGTTATCCTAAACTTAACTGAGAGTTCTTCATATGCTGGCTAATCTCTAGGAATTGTGCTCTTTGTTTCTGTATGGATGTTTTGGTTAGGGCCTGTTTGGGAGAAGTGTGTTGGGAACCTCCGAACCCTTGCTTGGCATGAACACCTCAAGGTGTTCGGAGGGGTTTGTGACACTCATTTTCCCAACCCCAAAATGAGGGGTTGAGAGGTAATCACTCACAAAAACATCTCCCAACACCTCCCAATACCAAACAAATATTCACTTTTATGAAGCCCTCCCAATCCAACCCCTCCCAACCCATATGCCAAACATAGCCTTACTGTGTTAACTAATGGGGTTTGTACAATGGTGGTACCCTGCCTTCGTTGAACTGCATGACAATTCAACTTATCATGCTGCTCTAATTACCCCACCCTAAAATGATAACTTTTATTTTCATCGTACTTCTAAAATTTAACTAGTAGATTCTGGGAAAACCGTACCATTTTTTCCGGTTTGGGCAGCACGTTCTTATTAAGCTTCTTTTTAACTTTTACTGGCAGGAATTGGGGGATTTAGGCCTTGTTGCTAAAGGAAGCCGTTCGTCTCAACCTATGATGCGCAGGCCCAGTGCATTAACAATTGCCAAAGTCTTGGATACATTTCGGCTCATTGCGAAGGTATATTCTTAATTTTTTTATTACTTTGGTTAAATCCTCATAAATGTTTCATGTATATAGATGATTTTATAATTCATTTGGAGGTCAAGTTAATGAAGATATTTCTTCAGCTTCAGATTGGCATAATCTCATCTCGTTTAGAAATAAAAAAAAATCATCAGAACTTGATCTTCATAACTGCGGTTTTTGAATGGGAAATCTTATTTTTTCCCGGTTGACCATCAAAACAACTTAGATGCTTGGTTTTTCCTCTCAAGTCAATTGCTTCTGTAAATGTTTTCTCATGTGGTCTTTCACTCTTCTTTTCTGTGTTACGTTACAATGATTGCTGATGATTCTCCGAGTGAATAAAGTTTCCATTATATGTTTCAAAACTTTCTAGGGGGATATATGCTTGTGAATTAATGAATGTTACTGAAATATGATTTTGACTTGCCCTTCTTACAGGAATCTGGGAAAGATAGCCAAGAGAAGAAAAAAAGCCATATTAAGGGGCTTCTTGTTGCAGCTACTGACTGTGAACCTCAATACTTAATTCGCCTCCTTCAGGTACTAATTTGAAATTTACTAGATATTAACTGGACTACTCAATCTGTTATTTGGAGCATTCTTTGGATTTTCTCCTTGCAGGCAAAGTTGCGAATTGGATTGGCAGAGCAGACTCTGTTAGCTGCATTAGGACAAGCTGCTGTATATACTGAAAAGCATTCTAAGCCTCCTTCGGATATTCAGTCTCCTTTAGAAGAGGTGAGCTGCAATTCAGTTGGTTGGTAAAGATGCTGTCATTATTCTACAACTTGTGTCGTACTTCGTAACTGAATGGAATGTCTCATCTGTATCTGTAATATGATATGGAAGTTTCAAAGTGTCTCACAATATTAATTGTTATGGTCAATTTCTATATCTTTTTATTATTAGTTTTGTGCCCCTAGTAAAGTTCTTTTACATTCAAAAAAAATATTTATGTGCAACCGATGCTATGATTCATATTTCTTTAATGCATGTCCTACTTCATAGTGATTTGCTTTTCATTTGTTATTGCGTTTTGGTCCTTGAGATCAGTTGTATTGATTTGAAGTGTTCTATAATTTACTTGTTTTGGCTTCATTTTGAAATAAGGAAATCAGTGTTATTGTTTTCAGGTTGTTATGACATTTTTGGGTTGATTTCTTGAGCTGTTGTAAGTTATTAGTTAAAACTAGTTTCTGGTTGAAACTCCAGGGGCTGCCATTTTATTTCAGCTAGTATAATATGATTGTATTTGTTTCAGGCTGTAAAGATCGTAAAACAAGTATATTCTGTGCTTCCCGTCTATGATAAGATAGTGGATGCTCTTCTTAATGGCGGTGTATGGAACCTGTCAAAGACATGTAGCTTTATGCCAGGTGTTCCAGTTGGACCAATGCTGGCAAAACCAACCAAAGCAGTATCTGAAATCTTAAATAAATTCCAGGATATAGAATTTACTTGTGAATATAAGTATGATGGAGAGCGTGCCCAGGTTTGTACAAATTGAACCCTCTATTTTATGTTCCTTGCTTCTATGTATATTTTGTCATCATTTATTCATTTGAATTGTGTAATTCAGATACATTATATGGAGAACAGCTCAGTTGAGATTTACAGTCGAAATGCAGAACGAAACACTGGGAAGTTTCCTGATGTTGTTTCTACAATCTCAAGGTATATTCATTCTTGTTGGAGATTTTTCCTTGTATAATATGTTGATCATTCAGTATTCATAAAATTAGTTTAAGCAATAACATCTGTGGTTAATAGAGTGATTTATGGAAAATTTTATGTCAAGCTAATCTCTATGTATTAAATACCAAGTATGACTTTTTTATGAATACTGCATGTGACTACCTTCTGAAGGTGGAAGTGTTTGTGAAGTTTATTTCTTTGTCATCATGCGTATTTGCTTATTCAATATATTTATATGCTAAAAGAAAACAATCTTAGGTAGCGATGCTTGAGTGAAAAGGATTATTTTTGTGTCATCTGCGGCTTTGATGCGTTAGGGCATTAGTAGACATATAAGGTGGTAGGATATAACACTTGTACGAGATTTCTGAGTTCTTTGATTGGTGGAGTGGGAATGGAAATAAGTTATGACCCCATCATGTAATATGATACTATGGAGCTAAGTTGTATTAACAACTCATAAGAACAGCACAATATGTGGTTGTTTTGAATAATTGCAGCTCCTTTTCAGGATTCAAAACTTACTCTCTCTTACAGACATGTGCACACTTGCACGCACAAATTCTCTGCCTTCACTTAATGTGAATGAAGATATAGAAGGGCATATTGGATTGCAGTATCAAGTTTTCGGTTAAAACTTTGCCCTGTGATTTTTGATGATTTGAGAATGTAATTCAGTTTGTTAGCTAATTGTATTTATTCCAGTTGTTAATTTGTAATTAATTTGATTAAAACTATTTGGGGCATTGGCACGCACTTAAGGTGGATGAGATTCTGCAAATGCTGGTGCTTGTGCAGTTGCAACTTGCAAGAGCAACAATAAAAATATTTAATAGTGTCAAAAAATTTATGTTTCTATTCCATTCTTCACCTGCCTTGGTTCATAAGTTGTATCACTGATCAGAGTGAATGGCCCTCTCTCTCTCTCTCTATATATATATATATATAGATTTATATTGGTTATACAAGAAGCTTCCAATGAACTGTTTGTCTCGGTTTACTTGCTATACAGAATGCTATTTGCTGTAATTATGCTGATTTGGCAGATGATAGCATTAACTGATTATATGCAGGTTAAAAAAGTCCTCCGTGAAATCATTTATTTTGGATTGTGAACTAGTTGCTTATGACAGGGAGAAACAAAAAATTCTGCCCTTCCAGGTAATCTGCGTATTTTAGGTTTTTTTCTTCTTCTCCTCTCATGTAAGGTCTTCTGACAACATCCCCCTCCGTTCTCTTCTTCTGAATCTAATTGTTTATTATTTCCCATTATTATGTTTTGCCAGGAGGTTACTAACTGTATTATTTGTATCCTGGTTTTATTTTTCAAAAGTAATTTGTCTGGTGTTAGAACTGGAGTGTCTTTGATCCAGCCTATTGTTAAAAATCACCAATGTTGCGGAACCATGGGTTGTTAAAACAGTAAAGTTCTAGTTGAAAATTCATGTATCCAAGGCTCTAAGCTTAAGCTATTTCCTGGTTTCAGTTTTCGTTTTAGATGATTTCTCAACATCTTGATATCTTTTTATTTTGAGAACATCATAGTTTATTTTGCAGCTTTCAGATTGTTATAATTTATCATTGATTCTTTCACATCATTTTACCTTTTGGTTCTGGGAGTCGCAAAGAGTGATTTCTGGTGGGCCGTTTCATATATAATTGTTGTTCGTATCGAGGTGTTATGTTTGTTGAGATAACGTTATATTTGATTGGATGTTAATGGCAGATCCTTAGTACTCGAGCACGCAAGAATGTGAATGTGAGTGACATCAAGGTTGAAGTTTGCATATTTGCTTTTGATATGTTATATCTCAATGGCAAACCCCTTATTCAGGAACAACTAAAAGTTCGTAGAGAGGTATGACCATTTTTTGTTGCTCATTCACATTAAAATTCGCAGTATGGTATTTCTACAAATATGCAGTAACAATAATTTGTTTGTAGGCTCTTAGAAAGCAATTTTAGGGTTTAGGGCATGTAGTGAATTTATTTGCTTCTTAAAACTATTTGAAAGTCGGATAGTGAATCAACCTGTGTCTGAGAATTTGAGGGGTAGCACCCTTGGTGCACAATTTCTTCCATCGACTCGTTGCATTGATTCCCTGCAAGGAATATAGGTGGCCCCTAAATTTATTAAAGCCGGACTCTAGCATATGATTTGAATTTTTAAACATCTGGCTACGTTGGTATTTGGTAGCAAATAGATCACTATATTCTTGCTGATTTTTTTTTTTAAAAAAAATTGTGATACAAAAGATGCCTGAGTGTGGACCTCCCATCTTGGTTTTTTTTTTGCAGCGGCTTTATGACTCATTTGAAAAAGAACCTGGGTATTTTCAGTTTGCAACCACAACGACTTCAAATGATCTTGAGGAAATACAAAAGTTTCTTGATGCTGCTGTTGATAATAGGTATATATTTCCTTCTCATTATTTGTTTGTGTTGCGAACTATCCCACATCGCTTAGATAAGCTAACAATGTGCTAGTTATAAGGGGGAGTATGGGCTCTCCCTAGTAGCCAAGGTTTTAGTGAGAGTGGCCGGCCCGTGCGCGGGTGCTCGACCAATCGCTGGGCCTTGGTTACAGCCGGCCCATGTGCGTGCATGTGGGTGTCGGTTGGGCCTTGGGTGTTGGGGACCTTATCAATTGGTATCAGAGGGAGGTTGTCTGGGCGTTCGTGGTTCTGTGAGCAGCGCCTCTGTCCCTGGAGGGCCGGGGCGAGGCTGCGTCTACGGAAGGGGCGACCAGTGATCCGGCCAAGGGCTGGTGCCACTGAGTGGGCCAACGTGGGCGTTGGCCTTGTAAAAACAAGGGATTGTTGCGAACTATCCCATATCGCTTAGATAAGCTAGCAATGTGCTAGTTATAAGGGGGAGTATGGGCTCTCCCTAGTAGCCAAGGTTTTAGTGAGAGTGGCCGGCCCGTGCGCGGGTGCTCGACCAATCGCTGGGCCTTGGTTACAGCCGGCCCATGTGCGTGCATGTGGGTGTCGGTTGGGCCTTGGGTGTTGGGAACCTTATCAGTTTGATTGTTGGGTGTTGCCTGATATACCAAGATTTACCAAATGTGGTATGTTGGTGGCTTGTTATTGTCTGAATTAAATCAACTGCAATGTTTGTGGCTCAGTGTCATTAATTCATCTTAGTTTACAGTTGTGAGGGTTTGATTATCAAAACTCTAGATAGAGATGCTACATACGAGCCTTCCAGACGGTCAAACAATTGGCTAAAACTAAAGAAAGATTATATGGAGAGGTAATGTGTTTGGATAATTGCGACTTTCTGCAACTAATGATTTTCTGTAGCCAATTTAAGGTTACATTGTATGTTGTGCTTTGCAGTATTGGGGACTCGCTAGATCTCGTACCTATTGCTGCTTTTCATGGTCGGGGAAAACGCACTGGTAATCGCAATATTTTCCATTTTTGTTTATCCATATCCATTTTACTTATCCGATTTCCCTGAAAGTACAATTAACGACGAAATTTACTGCTTAAGTTCTCCCTTTTAAAGTATAATCCATGCAAGCCTGATAATCAATATCCTTCTTTCAGGTTCGAACCTAATTTATGTTAATGGTGTTACTGTTGTTTCTCCTTAGGTGTATATGGCGCTTTTCTTATTGCCTGTTATGATAGCAACAATGAAGAATTCCAAAGCATTTGTAAAATAGGTGAATGGAATTTAGTTTTCTAAATCGGTTTGATGGCTATTGAATGCCTTTTTATGTATTGATACACATCATCTTCTCTCTCTCACACACATTTTTGGGTGATGCTGGATAGGGACTGGATTTTCTGAAGCAATGCTTGAACAACTTTCAGCCAGTCTTCGTTCTAAAGTGATTCCAGGACCAAAGGTCTGTTTGTCTCTCCGTTCTTTCTTCCCATTGATGTATGTGGAGTTATCTGTGTCTTTACTTGCCAATTGTGACTTTTTTGGTTACAGCCATACTACAGGTTTGCAGATACAATCAATCCAGATGTGTGGTTTGAACCCACTGAGGTAAAATTTGTGTGTTCTATCATCGGATAAGCTTTATCTGCACCCACCTGTTTGTGCCTTTGTGTTCTCGTCCTCTGCAATTTCTTATCTTCACTCTTAGAGCATCTCCAACCATGTGCCACCAAAAACCTATTTTAGGAAATCTCTATTCTAACACCAGTTCAACCACATCCCATATTTCAACATTGCATCTGGTATTGTAGTATTTTCTAACATTGATTATTACAAGTGCAAACAATAAAATATAAATGGAGAGAGGGGGAAGGAGGGAGAAAAAGTAAACATTAGTTTCTTGGATTTATGGGATGGTGGTGCATACTTTAACTTTGGGGATATGCAAGTCACCCACACCCTCATTTTAGGCTGTTGGAGTAATCAAAAATGAAAAAGGGTACCCAAAATAGGTTTTCACCCACTTGGAGTATCCACTGGAGATGCTCTTAGGTACTTTGCGTATGTCAAACTGTTTGATTTGCATTAGTGTTCAAATTTGGTTTAATTTCATTACCATAACTGGTCCACAACCACAAAGCCTTCTTGTTGGCTGCCCTGATCCTTCACCGAACCTTTATAAATAAAAACCTTACATTTTGCCACCCTGATATTCCTGAATAAAATTATCTGATCTGGCATTTAAGAGTAACAGGTCCTGTGTGAAATATGTAACCCTTGACATTTGAATCGCAACTGAGTAAGATCTCATTAATCTGGACTTATATCTGTTCTCTTATTCTAGTAGAATTGGGGGACTAGAGTTTATTCACCACCTGTTAGTCTGGACTCGATCAATTTGTTGGGATTCATCTTCACTTGTGCGTGTTGATTTCATGGATATAGTTTACTAGACGAGATGATGGGCTCATTGAACTGGTCTCTCCGGTGGGGTTATTTACCTCCCACTCGATTGGTAACAATTTCAGGATGTTAGTTGAACTGTTCTTGTACTCTTTTTTCTAAGATGAGGAAAATTCACTGGTGTTTTCATTGTTATATACTTTTTGAAAAGAGCTTTGCACGCATCAATATGTCGGTTATGTTCCTTACAGGCTCAAAATATATACAGGTTTGGGAGGTTAAAGCTGCAGATCTGACTAAGAGCCCTGTTCATCGTGCTGCAATTGGCATAGTGGATTCCGATAAGGTTGACCAACTCTTATCCAATACTTAAGCTCTGTAGCACAGTTACGTGAGAAAGTTATTTTGGCATATGTGGGAAAAAAATAAGTTCTTGTTTTAGAAGGGGTATATTGGTTACCAGTTTGGAACCTATTTTGTATTTTCTTTGTAAATTTATGCTATTCTTATTGTACAACACCCATTTATCATTTCATTTCGTCTTTCCATTTTCTTGTTAAAGGGCATTTCTCTCCGATTTCCACGCCTTCTCCGTGTCCGCGAAGATAAAACTCCAGAAGAAGCCTCGTCATCTGAACAGGTGAAGAATACTCATGTTGTTCAGCACTCTGATATTTATTCATTTGGGAACAGAGAGTGAGAGAGAGAATCAGTGTCCTAGGCATGGACTCATGGTTGTGTATGCGATAATAGTTTTATTGCTTTCTGTTTATGCCTTTTCCAATTTCAATTTCAGGTTGCTGAGATGTATGGTGCTCAGAAAATCAATCACTCAAAAAATCAAGATGATGAAGATGATGATTAAAGGAGTGCAATCATTTTCAGGCTCATCCTAGGAGATCGTTTCTGTGGGTAAATAGCTGCATTGACATTGGTGCAAATGCATCACCGTGAACTCTGCCTCTAAGCCAGACATTGTTCACAGTATAAGGGTCGGGACATTATTAATAGATCTCAAATTTTCCTCAACCTTACAGGGGAACTTAATTGGCCCTTGAAACTTTTCCTCAAATTGTTGATGATGTATCAGAGGCAACATGCCAACCGACATGTATATGTAATGTTGGTTTTGTATTTGTTCTGTTATCATTCAAGCCTCAATCTGCTATATTTGCCTTTTCTCATTGAACTTTCTCTTTGGTTAGCCAGTGTGCAGGAGGCATTATGCACGAGATTTATAAGATCAAGCTTCTTTGCCAAGACGCTGAGAAGGCTAATCAACGATTGTCACTTCGGTATATCATTGTCTCTAGCATATCTTCTTAATAAATAATTGTGAGACAAGTACTTGTTAATACAGTTTTTGTCAGAGCTTGCTTCTTTTTTCACTGGTTGCTCTTTGGGCTTTAGTCGATTAGAAGTTCTGGACAAAAGGGCTTGTGATCTATCTCGGGTAAATCTAACATGGGCCTGGCCTTTGAAAGCCTCCATTTGGGGTAGAGTAACAGGTGATCAATGGGTAAAGTCAAGTCAGTTACGATAAGAAGCGATGGTAGTGCAGTTGAGAACTGTCTGGTCTAATCATTAGAAGAAACTCTGGAATCAAAAAGAAAATGATTAGATGAAACTGAGTCGTTGGTCAAGTTGTCTTTCCCTGAGCTACTGACGTGTTGATCATATCGCGCCTAATGAGTCTTGCATTGGCCTAACATTCCTAACCTGGTCCAAGGGTCACATTACTTGCGATTTGACAAAGTGTTTCCTCCTGTTCTATGGAAGGGCAGCCAGTCATGTTTTCGAAATGTGACTTCTCTTCTTGCTGTCTAAATCGATCCAGTTGTTTGAATTGCTAGTCTTGGATCCATTCTTTGTCAATAGGCAAATGAAAAACGGAACAACTCGCCCGACTTGTATTTGACGTTGGATATTCAGCTTGTTTAGGAATTTGGGAACTTGAGAGTTCCACTGGTACAGATCCATGACATTAGAAGAGATTGTACCCGTTAGATTGTGCTTCCAGTGTTTTGCTTGCGGTTTGGCATTGGACTGTGGTGGATATTTTCTCCCTCTAGATATTGTGCGCTTTGGTCTGGGCCTACATTCAGTTATACACCCCGCAACTCTAGGCCGCGACTTACACTTAGTTATTTGAGGAAAATATATTGTCGAATTCATAGCCTCTTGGTTATAAGAGCACTCAAGTTGTGGCTCGCAGTCTAAAGTAACGTCCAGTAAGAGACGAGCCTGAGACTCCCGAAAATTCTGTGTTTGGGATGGATTACTGAAACATGGTTTGATTTGGCTCAGGGACTATGAGAATTTCACGCTAAAATAAGCAGGTTAACGAGACGAGTGGGGGCAGATGTGTAAAGAAACTTTAGCTAAAGAAGTATTAAATTAGAGAAGAGGGAAATCATGGAGAAACATAAGATTAAAATTCAATAATCATTCTTTCCTCAAGAAAAGAACCATATAATCATAAATCACACCATACTAGTAGATCCTGATTCCGATTTGTGGGATCCACTCAACCCGACAAGCTATGGCATTGGACCTCACGGTTGTTGGCCATATCCCGTCTTCCAATCCTAACAACTCCACACCCATCATTTTAATGTTTGATGTGATCACTCGTTCTCACTTTCTCAAAACATACACTTACTAACCTAAGAATCCAAGTTATATTTTACATTCCACAGCAGATTTGGAGAAACAAACGCTCCCAAATTTCACATCAAGGAGCAATAGAAACTAAATTTTGCCAAAATCTCCACCCTAAAACATTGGTAGAAATCAATGAAAAATGACAAGCCTTTACCCTATGCTCTACTCGAGTCAACTTGGGATAAGCTTCTTCACTAAAACAAAGCAGCCTCTGTACAAATACTTAATCAGCAACATACCCAACTTGGAATTTCGATCTTCACTAACCGTAAGTTTCAGTAAAAACAAGATAATTTGTAAGATGTAAATTTTGTGTTGGTTTAATTCAGTAGATAAGGGTCAGTCAAGAAGTGGTCTGGTACTTGGTCTCTGTAGTTAATCAGAGACATCAGAGAGAACCCTTTTTCTGTTCACTCTACTGCATTGATTTATGGTGTTGCAAGCATTAACTGGTTGTGGTGGTGAAGGGATGGTCACAGGTGGGATCTCAAAGGATTCTAGCGGTGGTGGTGGGTGCCTCCATTGAGGAAGTGGTCCTGCCAGAAGGAGGTTCTGCAGGAGTGGGCCGGCTTTCATTACTTCCTGTAAAAGCTTTCCTTTTTCAGGTAATGGCTTATCAGGCACCAACTCTACATCTGTTTCCGGCAAAGGTGGTGGTGGTCGAGGCAAATGGGTTTGTGGAATTGGGTCAAAAACAGGGGATGAAACTATGCTTTCTTCACAATCCGATGATGAGAAGCCATTGCTGGAGTCAATTCCTTTTCTGGGTTCATCTTCAATGCTAGAAACTCCAGAGTGAGGAGCTGTTTGCTGCTGCTGGTTCAGTTGCAGTTGCTGTTGTTGAATCAAGATTTTCTCAACGAACAGTCTTTGGCATTTTTGTTGTGTCTCCTCCTTTTCTTTGATAGCTTTAGTAAGCAGATCTTTGAGATGACTTAACTGTTCGTCTCTCCTTCTTAGCTCCTCTTGAACTGCTAGCCTTGTTTGCTCAAGCTCCATAGTAGTGTACACAAGTGAATGCCTTAATTCTTCCATTGTCTGCACATATAATCACAATTAGACCATACCCATCATAAATTAGCACTAAAAATTTTGAAAGAAGAAAGACCCATTTTGCGTTTTTGACTCACACAGTGAAAAATTGGAGAAATGTGTTTTACCTTTCCTTGGCAGAAGTAAGCCCAACTAAGAAGACTCGTTTGATTGTCCATGCTCCTCTTCACTGAATGAGAACAGAACTAGAAGAAAAGTCTCAAAAATGTTTGTGTGAAGTGTTTGGAGTTTGCAGTTTGAGTAGGCTCCTGGTAGGTCTCTTATAAGTGGTACTTGCTAACTACTGTTTCTTTTGTATTCTCTGCTTCTTTTCTCGCCGTAGGTTGGACAAAAGCACAAAAGGCCAATTCTTCTCTCTCTCTCTCTCTCTCTCTCTGTATTGTGTCTCATTATCATCTTTTGTACCGTATGTATGACTCTATGCCGCGCGAAGAAATATAACATCAGCGGTAAAAGTGCGAACAGGAATCCATTACAACCAGAATATCACAAGCAATCGTCTTTTAGCCCTATTGACTGCACTTTTCAGGTTCCCACTTTAATTATAAGTAAATTTATAGCAGGCAATTACTATGATGCATTCATGCTCTTGTTCTTTTCAGTAGTCTTTGAGGAAGTTTCATGGTTTTGGAAACAAATAAAAAAGCCAAAAACTCTGTTGATAAGATAAGAAAGAGTTTCTGACATCACTGTCGTTCTTTCAACTTTTGTGAAAATAGGGTTTGTTTGAACTGTTTTTTATGTGTTTTTTGTTATTAATTTTAGAAGATTTTAAAAACACGTATAATTACGTTTTTTTAAATAAAAAACCCCCAAGAAACAAAAATCAAAACGGAAAAAAAACTTTCTTTGAAAATTAAAAAGAAAGAAACCAAACGGAAACTTTCTTAATATGAAGATTATTAGATGTTTCTACTTTCTCTCATCTATCTATGTTTTTGGTTTATCTTCGTCAGAAAGTGTTGAAAAATATTATATGGCACGTGGGCTGCCCCATCAGCTAAATCCAAAGGACCAAACCAGTTGTGACATTATTTTCATTTTCTTGTTAAAAAATATGGAAATTTTTGATCCACTATTGACTCAAGTTGCCACTTCTTCTGAGACTGCAATGTCTGAACGGTCTCCGCCCGACATTCTTAAAGAGGACCAATATTTGATCGTAAAATGTATATATATTTATTATAATACACTCTACTACCAGACCTTATGAGACTAATATAAAGCATATATATATATATATATATATATTAGGTGCAGATTCTTCGACTTTTTTACTTGGAAAAGGGAGAGAATTTAATTAGTCTCTATGGGTTTCATATTGATCATACTTTTGTCAAATTGTCAGTTTATTACTGCAACTCATGCTTAACTGCGAATATTAATTAATTCCATTGTATTAGAGTGAATGAAGCATATATATAAATATATACATACAAATGTATCTGCAGCATTTTTCATTTATTCTTACAGAAACGTAGGTTAAGGCACTAATGGCGTTCACATTGAGAACTAATCAAGGAAAAAAATGTGAAGAAAAAAATGCTATAAATGTTTGCGATATCGAAATGATGAGCATGTCTTTTTTGACAATAACAAAAGAAAACAAACGACATGCCATTTTACATCTCATGGAGCTAGCTCGTTTTGTTGACTAGAGCAATCCATGCATGTGCCATCCATGCTCAGTTGCAGTCGCTCACCACATCCACACACATATATATGGAATAACATGCATCCACATCAAATATATTATCCGCTTCGAGTATTCCGATTTTTGAGCACACGTTAAATTCTTACAAATACTTTTTACCCTCATCTCATTTAATGATACTCAGACTTCGAAAAAACACCTCTTAAATGAATCGGGTAATGAATTTTCTTATAAACCCACCATGTTGTATGGGATCTCTAAGTAATGTCTCTAATTGTGTCTTTATCATTCTCATAAGTATGGTCGATTTGATTGGTCAACAAAGGGAGCTGGTAACCAAACTTTCCCTCCAATATATATTCTCCTCTAGGCTGTAGGGAAAGCTAATGGACCCATTTTGAACAATAAAATTCCTCTTTAAAGGAAACAATAGAGGATTCGGTTTGACTATTTCAAGACCCTCAACTAATTCATTTATTTGGAGCTTTTTCCATCAATTGTGGCTCACCTATCTACTTTCATATCCACCTTCCAGTATTACACGCGTGTACGGCCATGATTGTCTGCTGCCACCATGGATATTTTAAACCCTCAAATGTTCTTAATAAAAAAAAATGAAACGGAATATAATATTGCGCCGGGCCTTTATGTCCCATCTTAGTTTATTTATCTTTGGTAACTTTTAAGAAGCAATTTTATTAAATCTATTTATTTTACATTTAAGACCAACACATGCTGACATGCGGTAACGGTAAATCTAAATATTATTTTAGTTCTCGAATCTAATTATTTTAAAAATATTATTTTGAATTTTTTTTAATACCCTTAGCCGTAAATTAAAATATACTTACGGTTCTTCGTCATCTCGATAATTAAAAATTGTTCTTTACTGCCTCGTCTCACGTGATCACCGGTGGAATTATCATGAACACGTGATGATCATAATTCACACACATATACAGTATAGCTAGTTCGTTTACCGTTAAAGCGAGGTCGTTGATATCTCCTCTCTTCTTTACCTTAATTAATGTGGTGCCGTGAGCCCCCTCCTTTTATTGTCGACAATTTACTGTTTGATTTTACTCGTTGAAATAAAATTTGTTATCAAAAAAAAAAATTAATGTAGGTGCCAATGACATTTTAGTGGAGTTTTGATAGTTTTTTCAAGAACCAATGAAGATGCCATAGATAGTGGTGGAAATCATGCTTGTGATGATTTATATTTATAATAATTGCTTTTACATACACTATATATATGTGTGTGTTTATAAATAAATTAGATTATAAGATATTAATAGTGAAATTGGGAGGCATATCTTACGTGCTAACAATCATTACATTCATTCCAATGGCAATGGACATGGCATAATATCAATGATAAATTATATATAACAATGATTGTTTTAATAAATGAATAATATAATGGAGAGATGCTTTAAATACATATACACACACCTCTCTATTGTTTAAAAACAACATACACGTTTATCCTTTTGGACCTAAACTATGGTGTTGGGCTCATATACAGAAATTTCCCACCCGACGATGAAATAATTGGCTCAAAATCGAGTGTCTGACAACAAAAATATTATTCATAGTAAAAATCATACTTAAACCTTTAAATTCCATACGATAAAGATGTTAGATCACCACCGACCTATCATTCTGTGTGTATTCTCTTTGTTGGTTGTCTAAACATCCAACAAAATTACTTTGGCGATGTAAAAGATGTAGGGACATGAATTATCCTTATAGGGTTACTTTAACCAACATACCATGCAATAATTGTATTTAACTTTATATTAAAAAATTACCACATTATGCACTGAGAGCATATTCTGCGGGACCCATCTCCCCATTTTGCAATTAGGCCCCACATAATCGCATTTGTAGTGGCTTCTCAGTTAATTGAACATGTATAACAAATACTCACAACACATTAGTCTTATAGAAGTGGTTGCCAAAGTGGTTAACACAAATTCTACGGTGACCAATATAGTGCTAATAATAAGTTTGAGCCCATTATGTGCCTACAAGCTAACCCAATATGCTTCTTTTATAAGAACCAGTATATACATACAATATATGTGTAGTCATTTCCCAACAATATTAGGGGTTATATATACAACCTCTCCTTTAAAGTTCCTAAAGTCTAAAATCTTTAACTCACATTTTTATATGTATTATCGGACTCTCGTGCACTTGTGAGACCTAACAAGTGAACATATACAGACACATCTAATTAGACCGAGACAATGATTCGATATCATGTCAGAAAATTCACTTCTTTCACTGCAAGCCAATATTGTCTACTTTGGTTATTAGATCGGTTAATCCATGAATACATCGAGTTGCCACAACTTTATTTTTGTTGGACCATCTCAATCAATAGTACTTAGGCTTGCTCAAATGCCTTGATTAACGTGAGAGAATGTGTGAATACTTTCATATAAACCGCATCGATTGGATTTAACAAACAGAACAAAACTTAACTTGATTTTTCTGTGTGCATGTGATTACCCTACTAAAGATTAGGATAATAGATATGATGATTTGATTTTTCAGATCTAACATCAAATTCTGATTTAACATGCTAACTATACGACTTAAATTCAAATCAAATCCAAACTTGATTTTCCACGCGTACATTTATTTGGACGTGAAACACAAATACAACAATATTCCCAGAGATTTTAGTTTTTTCCTTTAACGGAGGTAGAAGGAGGCCCAATGGAGTGGCGGAAGTCCACAAGAGTGGGCCCATACATGTCGGGGCCTAGGGAAGGAAAATAAAAATAAAATCATGAGATGCCAACTTTTATTTTAACCGTGTGGGGCCCAACAACTACGAAGATATCTCGAAAGGGGAATCAAAATCACATCTCCTTCTTTGGAGATCTTCTTGGAATCCAAGTGCCAATCGCTCTCTAATTAAATCTCTTCGTACTCTTCCCAAATCTCAAACCCTATTAATATTGTATGTCTTGTGATTTTATTACTGCTTAAATATGCTTATGTTGTAATAGTCACCTTCTTATTGAATAATTAAAAGTAACGGAGAAAAAAAATAAAGAATACTGTAGAGTCTCGCATAACTAAAATAAAGATATGATGAATAATATATAAACTCTTGGGTATCTTGAAACTTAATAAGACATGTTTAAAATCATGAATCCTGCAAAAACCTTGAAAATCTTGTAGTGGGTTGGAATTGAAAAAACGAACAATATATTATTTGATAGTCAAGTTTGAGCAATGTAGTCCTTCGATGGAATGAGTGGCAGATCCGATTTGAGAATAGGAGCACACCCTCAAATTTTTTTTTTAAAAATTAAGTATACTAAAATTTAAAAAAAAAGCCCAAAATAAATTCAAAATAAACCCCAAAATGACAAAAAGAAGCCATAAAAACTAACTCTTGATATCATTTTTCTCTCACCCTCTCTATGTCTCTACTACTCTGGCGAGTTCAATACTTCAATGTTGATTGGCTAGTCTTTACTAGTCTTTCCTTCTTGATCTTTACTAGTCTTTTCTTTTTGCTCGCCTTCTATTTCGGTTCACTTCTTTCAATCGCTGACCAGTTCTTCTTCACTCTGGAGTAGGAGTTGTTCGCTCTATATTGTGTAAGGATTGTACTCTAACTATGCTTCTGACAAGGTTCGAAACTCATCTCAAGGTTGCTTTAGTAGTCCTAAAAAAAAATTTGGAGGTACTCCCCCGAATCCCCTCCAACCAAACTCCCCTCTCGAACCATTTCGTAGATCCGCTTTTAGATGGAACCTAACATTTTTTTGGCGAAATGATCTCGCCTCCCCACTTGAACCCATGAGCTTTTGTGGATATCTAGGCGACCACTAAGTCTAAATCTTGTATTGATAATGTTGTTGCTTTTGATCCCTAAACGCGGTTTTGGGTCTCTTTAAGGTCTAATAATTGAATTATGGATTGATTGTCTTATTACTAATGACTTCACATGTGAGTGGTTGATTTTTTAGTTACAGTTAGTTGGGTGCCAAGTGTCCTAATTTGATTACCCACCATGGTCTGTTTGTTTATTGGGATTGGTGGGGAAATGGTGGGTATCTCGAAAGCTCATGAGAATGACATATAGTGTCCGTTTGGTAAACAATTCTAACCAACATATAATTTAGCATTCAGCATACATGCTACATATAAAAAGCTACTTACCCAAACACCCAATAACAATTTTAGCATATATATTACAATTTTCAAATGATACATAAAAAATCATTTTCAACAACATTTATCTTCTACCACAAATGAAAAGTCTAAACTACCCTTTATATTTCACCCAAATAACCAAAATAGCCTTAATGTTAACAATCTATTATTTATTTTTATTTAATAATATTTTTATTTTTAATAATTAATAAATCGTTATTTATTTTATTTAATAATATATTTATTTTTAATAATATATTTATTTTTAATAATTAATAAATCGTTATTTATTTTATTTAATAATATATTTTTATTTAATAATTAATAAATCGTTATTTATTTATATTTAATAATATATTTATTTTTAATAATTAGTAAATTGTTATTTACTTATATTTAATAATATATTTATTTTTAATAATTAATAAATTGTTATTTATTTTTATTTAATAATATATTTATTTTTAATAATTAGTAAATTGTTATTTATTTATATTCAATAATATATTCATTTACATTTAATAATATACTAACATTTTTAATAATATATTTAATTATTTATTTTTAATAATATAATTATTTTTAAATAATATATTCAATTATATTTAATAATTTACTTATTTATATTTACTAATCTATTATTTACTTTTATTTAATAATATATTCATTTATATTTAATAATAAATTTTTATTTATTTTTATTTAATAATATATTAACAATTTTACTAATATATTAAATTATTTATTTAATATAATATATATTTTTTAAAATAATATATTCAACTACATTTAATAATTTATTTATTTATATTTAATAATATATTCAATTATATTTAATAATTTATTATATATATTTTTGAAAAATATTTTTTAATTTCTACTACTGCCCCTGTATGTAATTTGCCACAGCATTTGAAACAGCATATATGTTTTTTCTGCAATAATAAACCAAACAGCACAGCATTTCAAACAACATATATACCAGCATTTCAAACAGCATATACGCTACCAGCATATAAGCTAAATTATATGTTACATGCAATATTGTTTACCAAACACACCCTATAATCAAGCTTTATTTTAGTATTTTTGTTATTATTCTCTAATATTGTCCTGGATACACTTGTCCTTGATGGGAATTGAAGAGGTTATAAGCCTATTCTCAAAAGGAATAGAAATTGGTATAATAATGATTTGGCTAAACAAACATGGAAAAACTAATCAAAATTTTGGTGGGCTCCACACGGTTTTGCAGTAATTCTTGGGGATCCAGAGACAAACACAGACATCTGAAAGCTCAACTCACATGGCAGGCAGCTGCTTATTAATTTGTTGTTTTTGGTCATAACTAAAAGTCGTTTTGGAACAACTTGACATTGACCTTTTCCAATTGTTGTATCTACTGGAAGCTGGGTTAAGGGCCCACTGGGCCTGTTCTTTTGGGCTGGGCCCAGTAAAACAGCCCATTGAAACTATTCGCAGGAAATATATCATAAGATTGTCAGTTGTCTGTGTCGTCCTGAGGTGATGAGGAGAAGAAGACATAAAGTTCCAGTTAATCATGCCGCTTCTTTAAGTAACAAAGCTGGCTATTGCTTTTGTTTCCAAGAAACTTCGAGGAAAGACAGCACAATAGCTACAAAATGTGAGAGTGACAAGTTTCACTTTTTTTTCTGTAGTTGCTCATAAACAAGATCACTTACAGTTCTTGCATTATTACCATCACTCCTTTCTCCTCAATTTTAAGTTCCTGGAACTTCTTTGTAGGATTGCACCTTTACTACGGCTTTACTCATTGGTCTTCCGGTCGAGGATCTACGTGGAACATGCATTTCAGTTCCAGAGTCACTAGCTTCTTCTTTCTTTGGATCATCAACCGACTGAGTGACTGAAAATTTAACATCTTCAAGCTCAAACAAGTTCTCTGAAGGTTCCAGCTCTTGGGATTTAAACCTGACAGATTGCCTTCTCAAACAATGCCACAGTATGGGAAAAAACCCAATTGGTCATACATGCTAAAAACCATCGTAAGAAATTGCATTCTATAGTTTGAGTCAACTAACCTTTTGTTTGGGACATTCTCTTTTCCTTGTGTTGTAGGATAGCCCATGGCTGCAAGTAATTAACAAGTTCACATATTTTTCAAACACATGATAAGGTAAACAAGTATAAATGTCACTTCGGATTTAATGAACATAAAAGAAAGGTAAACAACTATCGCTCACAAGCCTCGCGCAATGGGCGGGGTTGGGAACAAACAGGATGTACTCAGACCTTAATTACACCATCCTGCATGTCCTTGATCTCACCCAGTGCGGAGTCTTGCGTATGAGAGTTGTATACTAATCCGCAGGTTCTGCAACTCGGTTCCAATCAATTCTATTATTTTATTGTCGAATCTTCACTAAGAAATCCCCAAACCGTCATGAACTTCCAAATGAAATCTATCCACTTACTTAACAAATTCCAAAATCCATGTTCCAAATAGTTGGAATACCAAACTTTCAATTAATTTTCCAAACAACCAAAGGCCAAGCATACAAGCAGATTAAAAAAAAATGAATAGAGCAATCAAAGGATACTTCCTCTCCTCAATAAGCTTTATCAATGCCATATTTTTCTGTTTCACAAGAAACTCCCACTAAGCGAGTGCAACAAAAATCAAAGAGGCAACCCACGTCAACCGGAAAATTAATCAATAAGCTAAAGGAATTCAGAATCGCATAACAGCATCACTTACGAAAAGAATGGCCGATTTTGTTAGGAATCCCACATCGGGGGATTCTTCCCCTGCCGAGTGCCTTATTATTGGGCAGTCCTCAACCTTATATTGGGCCTTTTATGGGGTTGAGTTAGGTCTCTTAACATGGTATCGGAGCGACGATTGTTGAGCTCTTTCTACACTCTTGAGATGGGCTATGCCTGTACCCACGTGCTTTGGGCCCATTCGGAAAGACCGTAAGCCCAATAGCACGTGAGGAGGAGTGTTAGGAATCCCACATCGGGGGGATTCTTCCCCTGCCGACTGCCTTATTATTGGGCAGTCCTCAACCTTATATTGGGCCTTTTATGGGGTTGAGTTAGGTCTCTTAATAGATTTGACAAGAGCCAAGATAAGATTATACCTTGAGAAGTTGGTCGATGTAATCTTCTGCGCTCGACAGAATCTGCTGTTGCTTTTTCTCAAGCTTTACCAACTTGGGTTGTGACTGCGAGTTAGATATGTCAGAGAGCCTCTTCTTCATTATACTACCAAAAGATTCTCTCTTTGACATTCTTTCACCGTTCATGCCGTGCGAAATTGGTACAACAAACAGAAAGAATCCTCAATCGAACCAAAGAGCCCTAATAGTAGAAAGAGGCAACAAAACCAGGATTTGGTTCATAAAAGAATGAAGCAAGGGAACATACATCTAAATTCTAAACCCAGCTACGAATCTTAAGATTCACAAAAGGACTCATTCAAATGGCTAAAGATCAATTAAAGCCATGATCTTTTCTAATTCGAAGGCTCGCTCATTAATGCGGTTGTGTGAACTGTGAAGCGACAGTTGGAGTCGCAGAGGAATAAAGAATTAAAGAGAAAAGATGAATGAGAAGAAAAAGAAGGGAAAGAGGGAAGATCAAAGAAGGAAAGGGAATGAAGGTCCGAGGTTCGGTTCTCCAACGGCTCCCCGAAGCAAACTTTTATCCGAACCAAGTTTTAAATTTCCACTGTCCAAACCTGTTGGTCCAATCCCACCCCCCTTTACTTTCCATCTTTGAATTTACCCAAACTGACAATTTTGGCTTCCAATTTAAAATTTCCCATTCCTTGATAAGCACATAACCTTTTTTTTTTGTGTGAGAAAAACTGATATTATTCACTGCCATGCTCAATATTGCTTATGAAAAAGTCCTCGTGCATATTTTCATTTTCTTTCTAAATCGTGTCGTTGTCATTTAAGGTCTTTATATGAGAGTTGGAAGCTAATTCAGTTGGCATCAAAGCAATGGATAGCAATAATAGATCCCAGAATTTAAGTCGACAGGCAACATATTTTCAGCAGAGATGCACTGATTACAAGCAAAACTTTTAAGCAGGGAAGGATGTGAATGCATAAACCAATATACACATCCATTGTGTAGCAGACACTTTTTAAGTACTAGGAAGCATGAAATGAGCAGCTTGCTCATCACCCTCACAAAAACCAGAACCAGGCAAACTTTCATATTCTTCAAAATCAACAAGTCCCTGCTTTGTCTCTGGGCCAAACTAACTTATAACTGAAGACATATTTCAAACTCCTGACTCGCATACAAATGCTTTCTGCAAACATGAAATCCAACCAAGTGATATTGGTATTAGTCCTACACTCCTACATACTTTCACATAAGCGTATAACGAGGATCAAAGGCAATGACTAGATTACATTACCCTAATAACAAATAAAAATTCAATTCAGTTCCTTGAATTGAAGCAGATGGTGAGGTAAGGTCATCAAGCATATATCAATAACAGTAATCTCTTCCTACCTTGCAATCTGTGACGGTTATTGTTTGACAGTGCCTTGTAGAAGATATGAAGCTTTATTACGAACCTACAAAACGTTGAGAAACTTCTATTTAACGAAAAGATTACTTAATTAGTTAATTTAGATGAGAAATGTCTTCTCCCTTTCCCTTTTCTCTATAATAGTTGTGAGATATTTGACTACACACCTTTGGTGCATGCGATCTCATATCTGTGCTTGTAATTTGACAAGAACAATTTCGCAAATATACCCTCCACATTTCATAGAGCAGTGGCTTGTCTTCCAACAGTGTAGTGGACATGAGCCAATTCTCAGTCAAAACGAGGTAAATGTACATCTTGAAAAGATCACAGTTTCTGTCTTTCACATTAATTGAGATAAGCAAACTTAGGATCTCTGCTTCATTTGCAGCCTGATGACATGAATGAAGAAAAGTAAGCTCAAAGATTGAATTGAACATTGTTTCCAAAATGTAAAATCTAATATGAGCATTTCCATCTGACTTTTGCTCATATAAACAAAACCCACGCTGGGTTGTTACAGCTACCACATTTTCAGTAACAGCAAGGCATAATACAAGTAATGCACAAAATCATCAGAGCCTTGGTTCCAACATAATATTGTATCGAATACGATCACTAAAAAATACTGCTCATATATTCAAGGAACAAACAAAATGCATAGCATAATGTGATCAAAGAACCAACAGATAAACCTTTTCAATTGTATCGACAATATGACCGCTAATATGAAAAACAATCTAAATACCTTACGGTCCAGACAATTAGAAAGAAATTCATAGGCCACTGTACTCCTGAGGTCCTTACTACGAGGGCCAACTCCAGAAATGCATTCCACAGCTCGCAAGCAGTTCAAGTCCATGGGGACTCTGCATTCAAAAAGAAGAGGAAAACAAATCAAGAGTAAGAGAGAGAAGTGAGCAAAAGCATCGTCTCTAAATATAAGTCATTCATATATACAAAAAATTGTAAGAATCCATCTTTCCCATTGATCAGAAGCCAAATGAACAATTCAAACATGATATTGAAATTCCATAGTTCGCGTGGAGGAGCTCAGCAATTTCCATGAACCACCAGACATCTCCACTCCATTTTCTCTAATATCATCATCACTATCCCTGCACAACTTATCACTACAATCACCGAGATTGCAGTCTTCTTTTGCTATGTTAGAGCACCAAACCTTTATTCATAAGTCTATAACCTATTTTCAAACTACAAGCTCCCAAATAGAAGCCTAAACTATAACATAAGGTCTCTTAATGCGAGTGCTTCAGCATGACAGATTGGTCAAGCACCACCATTGACCAGAAACAGAAGGACATTATAATAAAAATCAGAATGTAAAAGAAAACTAGAAATGATATATAATGGCCACCAATACAAGAAAAGATAAATTTTAGTTGAAAACAAAAATCTGAGATCCCCAAATGTATACTGATAGAAAGCAATGACCTGGAAGCAAGAGATTTTGCTACTCTCTCAGAGCTAGTAGTCCATTCCTCGTCTGTGAAGTAACTGATAACTGATTGCGTGCATTCATAGAAAAGCAACTGCAGTCCCATAAGTTGGCGGTCTAAAAATAGACAAATAATGAATTGAACCAACTCTTCGGCTTCAGTGGTTGAAAATATAGGTTTCTTATTCCTGAAAAGGGAAAAAAAAAAGAACAAAAGAAGAGTTGCCAGAAAATTCGGCTAAAACCAGGCAATCATAAACCTTATAGTGAGAGAACCATGCAAATGTTTATTGCATATTAATTATTAGTTTATTACTGTTAGTAAGGATTGTCAATACCTTGCTTGACAGCAAGCAGCAGAAATTTCAACCCAGGCTCTGATATTTTGAGACGGCTTTTGACAGGCAGAATCTGAAAGGCACAAAATATACAAACTTGAGAAGATATGCTTAATAATTGACAGCAATGATGGTAAGAACGATGAAAAATTCGGAAATGACCTTTTTATTCCTGGAAGGATCTAACTACTAGAAATAGCAAATATATACGGCTGTCGCATCTACTTGTCTCTAAAATATTCATAAACACTGTTTCAACACAAACATGAGGAAAAGGGTACCACACTAATATTCCGTCACCCATGTTACCTGATAAATATGGACCTCATAGACAGTAGTACTTTACGGTGGGTTAAAAAAACCTATTATTTTAAATTTCTTCCATATATAGAAACAGCTTCAACGTTAAGCATCACTACTAGTCCTCCTAGTCTTCTTTACTGTTAAAGCTCCAATAGTTCTGAAAATATTATTCCACAAGGCATATGAATAACTTGCATCAATAGCATCACCTATTCTTCTGCATCCATGTTGAATGGATTTCTAATTTTCAAAAACGAAATGAATTAGACTAGATCAAAGACCATATTTCTACAAAAGACCTAGCATCACCTATTCTTCTGCATCCATGTTGAATGGATTTCTAATTTTCAAAAACGAAATGAATTAGACTAGATCAAAGACCATATTTCTACAAAAGACCAAACATTGCCTGTGCATGAAATTCACAAGCCAAGATGTATGCACTACATGAAAAGCATTTTGAACTCAATGCATTGAATGCTGGCAAAGAAGTGTGATAGCTTACTCGTATCAACCGATTTGGTGGAGGATGAGTAACTTAATAGAAATCCATATGTGTCAAGAGCTCTTCTAAGTTCAGAATAGCCCGGAAACCAATCAGTCTTAATGGACACTGAAGTAACCTGATTGAGCAAAATAACTAACAGTATTTTCGACAATGCCAATACAAAAGGATATATAAATGGAAACAATTTCTACCAACCGATTTACCTCTGCTTTAGATGAAAGAACAAGGTGCCATAAGTCAAAGGCAGATGCCCTTGACTCTTCTCTTGATGAATATAAAACTAAAAAGAAAACCAAAATAGAAACTCAAGACAAAGCATCACAGGACTCATAAATGTCAAACAAAAAGTATAATTTACTCACTCATATTAAAGGTCCATGAGGCTATTGATTTTTCTAGATGACCGCATGAAAGAACCAATTTTGAGAGCCAGCCATTTACCAATAAACTTTCTAGGAAAGCTTCACCTGCAAAAATATCCTGTAAAGGTAAATGAACATACTCCTTTCTCATTCAATCAATAGAAACTCATCAGAATGCTATGCACTATAAAACTTGAGTTGGTAAAGCTGCAGATTTATATAAGGCCAATGATACTAAAGGATATAGAGAAAGGATGAATGGTCATAAATAAAATGACGTTGACATAGAAAACCTGTTTCTGTTGAGAGTTCAACTAAAGTGTTGAGCTCATTCTCCATGAATGACTGTAAAAGCAAGCAACTTCTAATCTCGGGGAAAATGAGGGGTGGTGGAGTTTTCTGCACTTCATATAAAGGGATCAGAGAACAATCAGTTAACAACCAGCCCACAAGACCAGCCACTATTGAAATTCTTGAAAGCAAGGGTATATAGATCCATGTTCAAAATAAAAGAAAACAGGAAAACCTGATCTCCAAAAACCTGGATGCCCCACATGGAGGTCTCTTCCTCACCGATTAGTTCTGTCATCTACAAAGAAGATCTCATGTTTGTTCAACCTTGAAATAAACACACAATACATAGGCAACATAATATGAATCATTCAGGAGAGTATTCTATGCCTGCTTGTGGCATTCATCAACAGCTTTGGACACCAAAGCTTCTTTGCCATCTTCATCATCGTCTGAATTGTCTTTTTTGGGGGCCTTTTCCCTTTTAGACTCTCTTTCGATAGACTTATTTTTCTCTTTGTAGAAGTCAGTCAAGAGATCATCCAATCCAATGATCTTTTTCCTGCATAACAGAAGGCAGTTATTGAAGTACAAAACAAAATGCACAATGTGCATCCCCCTTACCATTCAATTAAGAGAAAAAACTCGAAGTCTTGCATTTTAACCAAATCTTAAATTTTAATCGAAAATTATCCTATCTATTCAAGCGCTGAATTTTTCAATCAACTTCCCGTTTTTCAAATAAATAGTCAGACTGATTTTCTGTTGAAGTTAAAAAAAATCCAAAACACCGAAAGCAATGTCACTAAGAACTCTCCCTGATAATAAAACCATCAAGAATAACTAATGCAACAATAAACTGCCAAAGTGCAAAACCCTAGAAAGCCCAATCTTCCGCTTAAGAGCTTCGGAGACGACCAAAGAAAGGCAACGCAGCTACTCAAATCGGAATCTTAACTAACACAAGATGGAGAAAAATCAACAAAAAAAATCTGAACAACAAATTGTTCATCGAGAAGAGAAGAAAACCTTTTTTTAGGAACCACAGGGGGACTGAAGAGTGCATCTTCGTCTTCGAAATCAAGAGGACCATCCATTTTTGCTGTTTCTCAAAACCTAAAAAAGGCACAAACTCTCTTTCCCCAAACAATCCGCGAGGGCGAAGTAGCGCGAAAGTGGAAGCGGTTTCGATAAAACGCGGTAGTGCTTTCAATTTAACCAGACCGGTTCGTGGGTACTAGCATTAGTGAACCGGTTTAGAGTATAGTGAAGGAATGAAGCTAACGTCACGTGACGTGTATCGCACGAGTTAACGGCTAGTTTATTTAATAAAAATCAGAACTTAACAAATCACAAAGATGGACAATTGTCTAAAGCAAAATTGAAAAAAAGACCACTTTTACAACTTTTCAACGTTGAAACTTTTCAACAATTGTCAAATTTGTGATGAAATCAGCCCTCTAATCACTTTAACCTGACCCGTGACAGATAACGATTCCGCCAAGCGGCGCGCAATGATCACCGCTTGAGCAGTAACACACTGGAGTGACTAGGCTCACAGTTCCGCTCGAGCGCAATGATCACCGCTTGCATTCTCTGCATTAAGTCCCCCTTTTTAAGCATAATAGAACACCAGAAAATGATTACATTGATGTTGATTTAATCCATTCATAAGAAACTATACAATTTCCTTCTTCTAGCTTTCTGGATGCCAGTCTTGCTATTTGTGCAATTAATTTATACTAGTGTTACCGTACCATATACTGCCAAAGTGTATTAATCTGCATAATCGAATCCCCGTTCCGATCGATCAGTCCAAAAGCCAAAAATGGGTCATAGTGTATAAATCCTTCAAAGCTATTCCAAACACCTTCTATCAGTTTGGGAGATGGTGGACAGATTATGAGTTGCAACTTGCAATATGGACAGTAGAAGACAAATGATGAAGCAGACCACTTTGTGTATTATTATTCAACCAAACATGAATAAATATATTTATATATATATACAAAACAAGAAGTTAGATGAACCAAATTATACTTGACATTTTTGTCTCAGATTTCAGCTTTTAGAAGAGATCTTGAAAATGTTTATTGAATAGACAGCAGGTGATATTACACAATCCTAACCACCTAGTTATTATTTCCATAACCAAATCTGTAGAGCCTAATTTCTTGCATCGGCATCAACAGTGTCTCTAAACTTCTTATAAATGTCACTGCTGTAAAATTTTCTTGTCCTCATCACCAGAACCAGAGAGATTAAAGCACCAAAAAATGTACCTCCAGCCAGAATCGCAAATGAATTCCTATAACACTGAGTTCCGATACAAGTCAATTCTTTAACATCCGATCTAGTCAAACCCTTCGTTGAAAGCTCCTTCAATGCCTGCCGATCGTAAAGCATCCCTGTGATCTTCACATTAAGTATGTAAGACCCAAGAGGACTAGCCAGTTGTCCACAATTGAACAATGTAGAGTAGTACTTGAGCCCAAACAGCTCGGAAATGATTGCGAAAAGCAATGGCAATTGTGCACCAAATGCGAAACCAATGACAATTGATGCAATGTAGAGTGAACCCGGGAAAGGGAATGCGATGATGAGGTAACCAAAACAAGCTAAAAGGAGAACAATAGTCATCATCAATGGCCTTGGCATTTTGTACTTCACAAGCAAGCTTTCAGAGACAAACCCAGAAAATACTCTCCCAAAGTAATTGTATATGCTCACCAGTGACACAAATGTGCTTACAGTTCTCTGTGGATACCCCAATGACTCACCAATTTGACCCAAATTGTCCACAGCAGTCAAGCTCGAACCGAGTCCGAATAGTGTTGCCACAAAGAGAATTATCATGTCTAGGCTTAATAGTGCTTGCAAGATCGTGTAGTCCTCACCTCTTGCTGGCTTGTTACATATGCTCATCCAACAGGACACCGATGGCTTTTTCTCTTCCGGTTCTGGACTTGTAATCTCCTTCTCTTTCAATTCAACTTCTACTGGTTTCTCAATTTTGATTTCACTTGGAGGCTGTTTCTTGATATTCCAGATGACTAATTCTTCTCTAATGGCAATAAAGAGTGGAACAAACATCAGAAAACAACAAATACTTGCGCTTGCAGCATAAGCCCAATGAGGAAAAACCACCTGTTTTTGTGCTATAGTCATACCCATCAGAAACAAAGCAAGAACAATCGACACGTAAAGGAATTGATAGAACACGTTAAGCTCGTTAGGTTGCCTCTCAACCTTCATAGTTCGAACAGTGTACACAAACACCACAGACAACGCCGCCGGAAGCCACGCAATTAGAAGAATCAGAGACTTTGAATCGTTTCCATAGATGGCCAAATAAAGTTGTGTCATCACAGCACCACTAAGCCCAACAAAACCCTTCAATAAACCCAACATAACACCTCTACTTTCAGGGAAATTCTTCACACAAGTTACAAGCGCACCTGTATTGGCGAAATTCTGAGAATTGGCTCCAATGCAGATGTAAACACACATGTGCCACAGTTTAGGTTTCGCAATTTTGCCAGCCACGGCTAGCCAAATCATGAAGTACCCTGCAAAGTTCATGGCAGATCCTACAAGAAGCACAAACCATGTGGGTGTCACTTCGGCTAGAAGCCCAGAGAGGACACCAACATTTGCACCCGTGTCCTTGAAGAATCCGAGCAAATTGAGTGTCGTCTGGTCATACCCCAGAGTGGCTTTGATTTCCTTGGAATAGATTCCGAACAGGTACGTAGCACCGGCCCCTGCCATGATAAGAAAGGAAGCGAAAACGGAGAACCATCGGCCTCGGAGGATATGAAGCACCAAACCACAAGCCCCACCACCACCTCCGCGGCCGTGAATCGCCGTGGTCATTGATGTCTCACCCATATCACCGGAACTAATGAAATGGTAACACAGAAAGTACAAATCTGCGTATGGGTCTGGAAGATAAAGGTGAGATCTTGAGACTACAGAGATGGGATATGAGAATATATAAATGCTACTTATAGAGAGAGAGGTAGAAAGAGCAAATTGGGTTGGGGAGGTAGAGCAGCCAAATCTTTCCCGTGAATGATAACTGCTGCTGTAACAATATAGCTAGAACCTACAAATATGGCAAATATAAGCTGGGCTTCCTTTCTGTGAGCTAATAATCTGTTGTCGATGATTAAGCTTAACTAATCTCATCTTATCTTTTTAATTAATTGTGGGATATTTATTAACTGAATTGACTGGGCCGTTGTTTAAGTTTTATCCGTTTCAACTTGTTTTTGATTTTTGAAGTAATGACAGACTTGCAGATTTGCTCAAGAAAAAAGGAAAACAAGTTTGCCGATAGGATAAACTCAAAAACAGGACTTTCAAATCAATTTGGCTGCGGACATGTGCATTTAACCTTCTTAACGCCCCATTCCCCAATACCAAATTACCAATAGAAGTGGGGGATTATCGTAAAGCGATCCAAAATGATGGGCCAAAACCTTAAGCCCAAGAGTATTAAGTTTCCACCTTAAGAGGTGAAGAAAGGCCCATAGCCAGAACCCACAACTCCATTCTGATTTCTGGACTAAAGTAAGCATCTTTGATCAATTTCTTCTTTTTTAGGATTTGTCTACCCAAAAAAATAATTAATCAGAGAAGGCTTAATAGCAATATTATTTGTAGTAATTAGGAAATATCTGTATCCGTTATTTTGTTTATCAGAGAAAGTCATCAAAAGTTAGATCACATTATTTAATTTATTAAATATTCACAGTACACATGCATGCATGCATGTACGTCATAGCTAGGCGTATATATGCACAAAGAAATTAATCGTCGACGAACCTTGACAAAAGTGAGAGGATCATGGATCATCATAGATACTACTTCTAGACATTCAACCTTAAATGGGTTATTAAACTGTATCTTGCCATTCCATTCCCAACACCAACTCCATGATTCCTAAGCAACCGCCCGATCGACTCAAAACGTAAACAATTAAAGCTGAGTAGAATAATTAAAGTAAATCATATATAATTTGCTAGGTTTTGTATATTAATTAGAATAACTATGAGATTTACCACGCCAGTTGTAAATGAGATCCTTATCTCATAAGTAGACCAGAAATTTGAACATCAGAATTCTTCATGCAGTCCTTCTTCGAATATATGCATCAAATACCTCATCGCTTACTGTAACAAAAGTTTTTCCGTATACACCGAGAGCATCCTTTATGTTGAAGTCAATTTATATATATTGTTTCTTCTCATTAGTAATAGATATATACATATTGATATATATATATATATGATTTTCTTTTGAGTTATTACATTTACATCTCCAGCATATTCATCAAATGCAACAGGACAAGCCTCTTTAGTACCTAGCTAGAACTAATGAGAACCAAAAAAGAATCAAGCACATATATAATGATTAGCATCTAACAACTCTGAATTAATTCAATAAAGCTATAATTAAAAATGCGTTTCATTCTTCTAACATATTAAAAAATTATCCTCGCACATACAATATGAAAATGATATAAACAAGTTTTAAAAGGAGAAGTAATAGAATTGGAAATGAAATGCGCGCCAAAATTTTTTGTATATTGTTCACATTTTCTCATAAAAAAATGCTGTATTTGAATAATTCGATTCTGTAATCAAATTATGGCCGTGAGCAAATCTTGGTATTGTTGGGTATTTGATGTGAGGATTTATATGTCCATTACCGACAACAAAATTTGAAAGTTTTTAATGTGTTTATATAATGAGAATGCCACCTCTATTGTAAAAAAAAGTGGTCACACATACTTATTCATATCAACAAAACACGTCTCGTGATATAATCATATCGATAAAACACATCTTCCAATACATTATCATTATTTAAACCATCAACGTTCTATTGCTTCATCTTTTTCCACTAAAACTAATTGTGAGTATCACCGCTATTATCCAAAAGTCAAACCGCATACTCATCAACATCAACAAAATATATATTTCAATACAGTAAAAACAATAAAAATACACATTCCAATAACACACAAGCTCCCATTAGGGCAACGGCGATGGTGCCAAAGATGGCTGTATTGAAAAATGTGTTTTGTTGATGTTGTTGTATTGAGATATGTATTTTGGTGATGTGGATGATGATGTGGCTTGACCTTTTGTAATAAAGGTGGGACCCAACCTTGATTCTGGTGTAAATTTGATGGGATAGTATGAAGGATAGAAAAGTAGTTGAGTTGAATAATGATTTTGTATTGAGAGATTTGTTTTACTGATGTGACAATATTGAAATATGTGTTATACCGATTTGATTGTATTGAGAATTATGTTTTTTGTGAGATAGATGTAGGATCCATTTTAAAATTTGATGGGTCATTAGTAATATTTACCATTGTGGTTGCCCTAGCAAATTATTATTGTAAAGGTCCTTGCGTCAGCAGGACATCAAGGCTCTTGTTGGCTACTACAATGGTGTAGTTACTAATGACCCAATAAATTTTAAAAATGGGTCCCACATTTATCTCACAAAAATACAATTCTCAATACAATTAAATAAGCATAACACATATTTAAATACAGTTACAATAGCAAAACACATCTCCCAATACAAAATCATTATCCAACCCAACTATTTTCTTATCTTTCATACTATCCCATCAAATTTACACCAAAATCAAGACTGAGTCCCACATTTATTACAAAAAGTCAAGCCACATCATCATCCATATCACCAAAATACATATCTCAATACAGTCACATCAACAAAACACATTTTTCAATACAATCACATCAAAAAAATACATTTTTCAATATACATTTATTGATCCATTAACTTTGTGCCATTACAATTGCCCTTAGATTTTGATTTTCCTTTCCAATCTCGGTTAGAGATAGAGGGGCGCCTTTGGCTTTGACCTTTTATTTTGGTCCCATGAAGTTTTTGTTTTTGCTAATATGTCCCTGTTTTTCATGCGAATCGGTTTGTTTCCCCATATATTATTATTTGCCTCGTGACATAATTTTTTTTATTTTCTTCTATCAAAACTCCACAATCACGATATCCACAATCACAATTTGTATATAATCTACACCAGATTGTCACTAACAGGCAGTAAAAGATGATACATAGTAGTTAAGGATTCAAAGTCAAAGTTAAAAAAAAATGTAAATGAATTAGGGCTACAGCTGCCGGCAAAAAATTTCTGGATTATGGTTAGCCTACCAGGGAAAAAATTAAGAAAGAGAAGACGAGAAAGATCGTGTATGTGTCCAAAGAGTCAAAATGCATATGACGACATCGGCACCTTTTTTATTATTTTTTAATGAGGCCGTTGCTGCCTTTTTTATTTTTCTTAATTTTGTCCTGATTAATTATTTCTCATATTTCAATTCGACGATTCCTTGAGAGAAGAAAAAGACACAGATGAAGCAAAGTTTTAATGGGTTGGTTTTCTTGCTCTATATTTTGTTTTCGAACTCAGAATCCTTTGAATTCATACCGTTTGTTTCTAAAGACAACAGAGCATCTGATAGATGTGTTGCACAAAACTAAAAAAACATGTGTTCAACAATGGATGCTAGTCAAAGCTTGCCATTGTTGAACAACAATTCCTACTTTCAACAATGGTTGCCATTGTTGAATTTGGTAGGTTTACATTGTTGAATATTTGCCCAATCCTTTGCCTATATAAAGGCTTTGAGCCTTCCTTTGTAATACACACCAAAACACAAAATCAAAGTAACAAAGAAGGAGAAGGTGAGAGTGAGAGAAAGAGAGGTTTTGAGTTGAGAGTGTTTTAGTTTTTCTCCTAGTTTCAAGAGAGAGTGTCATTGTTCTCTCCTTGTTAAATTAGAGAGAAGGTTGTAATCATTTACTCCATAGTGAATTCTTCTATACCGGTCCGTGGTTTTTACCCTGTTCATTAGGGGTTTTCCACGTAAAATCTGTGTGTCCAATTTCGCCTTTATTATTTCAAGTTCATTGGAAGCTGCAATCCTGCTCGATCCGGACCGTCAATTTACAACAAGTGGTATCGAAGCTATTGGTTGGTTCGGGAATTGCTTGTTCTCTTGAAAATCTGAGTATGCTCTGTGGTTGCAGCATTGTCTGACCTTCCACATCAGAAAAGTTTTCATGAGATTTTTGATCAAGTATTCGTGGTACGGTTGTGTGGAAGTACTATCTAAAAGAAGTTCTGTCTAGGAAAGTGCGGTTATTTAATTGTGCGCCGTTTTAAACGGAAGGCCCCCACTCTTTCCTGGGAACTAATTTGGAGGTACTATTCACGGTACTGTTCACAAAGTACTTGATTGTGATAAAAAGCAATGGCAGCGAAACATGAAATTGAGAAGTTCAATGGGAGTAATTTCTCATTGTGGAAATTGAAGATTAAGGCTATCTTGAGAAAAGATAACTGTCTGGCGGCTATTGATAATAAGCCCACTGGAGTCACAGATGAAAAGTGGAGTGAAATGGATGGCACCGCAATTGCCAATCTTCATTTGGCATTATCTGATGGTGTACTTTCAAGTATAGAAGAAAAGAAAACTGCAAAGGAAATCTGGGATCATCTCACCAAACTATATGAGGCGAAGTCTCTCCACAACAAGATTTTTCTGAAGAGGAAACTCTACACTCTTCGTATGATTGAATCTACTTCGGTGACAGAGCACATCAACTCATTGAATACTATGTTTTCTCAACTCACATCGTTGGGATATAAAGTAGAACCAGTTGAACGTGCGGAACTTCTACTCCAAAGTCTACCAGACTCATATGATCAACTCATCATCAACCTCACTAACAATGTTCTCACGGAATACCTAGTCTTTGATGATATTGCCGCTGCTATTCTGGAAGAAGAAAATAGGCGCAAAAACAAGGAGGACAGGTTGGCCGGTTCACATCAAGTTGAGGCTTTAACAATGGAAAGAGGGAGACCAATGGAACGTGGCTCAAGTGGGAGCCAAAATCATGGCAGGTCCAAATCAAGGAGTAAGAAGAATTTTAAATGCTACTTTTGTGGCAAGAAAGGACACCTGAAGAAGGATTGTTGGAAGAAGAAGAACGAAGAGAAGAACTCTCAAGGAAATGTGGCAAGTACCCCAGATGATGGTGAAATTTTATATATTGAAGCAATGCCGATCACAGAAGGTGAAAGGAACTTTAGTGATACCTGGATTATTGATTCAGGTGCTACATGGCACATGACCTCACGAAGAGAATGGTTTCATCAGTATAAACCAATCTCAGGAGGATCAGTGTTCATGGGTAATGATCACATCCTGAAGATTGTCGGCATTGGAGCCATCAAACTAAAAATGTATGATGGGACTGTTTACACTATCAAGGAGGTTCGACATGTGGAGGGCTTGAGGAAGAATCTATTGTCTTTGGGACAAATAGATAGTCTCGGTTACAAGATCCAAACTCAAGATGGGATAATGAAAATTATTCGGGGCGCACTTGTGGTTATGAAGGCAGAAAAGCTGAATTCAAATTTATACAAGCTAAAGGGAGAAACTATACTTGAAGCAGAAGCATCTGTTGTATCAAGTAGTTCAAAAGATGAACCTGCAATGAAGTGGCATCTCAAACTCGGACATATGTCTGAACGAGGATTGAGAATTCTTTCCGAGAAGAATTTACTCCCTGGTCTTACAAAGGTGTCATTACCCTTTTGTGAGCATTGTGTTACAAGTAAGCAGAATAGATTGAAATTCAGTCTATCCAGTTCCAGAAGCAAGGATATTCTAGAACTGATTCACTCTGATGTGTGGCAAGCACCGGTGATATCTCTGGGAGGAGCAAAATACTTTGTCTCATTTATAGATGATTATTCCAGAAGATGTTGGGTGTATCCTATCAAGAGGAAGATGGATGTGTTTCCAGTCTTCAAAATATTCAAAGCCCGGGTGGAACTTGAATCTGGTAAAAGGATCAAGTGTTTGAGGTCTGATAATGGAGGAGAATACACTGGCGATGAGTTTGATGTTTTCTGTAATAAAGAAGGCATCAAAAGACAGTTCACTACAGCATACACTCCTCAACAAAATGGAGTGGCAGAGCGGATGAACAGAACCTTGTTAGAAAGAACAAGGGCAATGTTGAGAACTGCAGGCCTAGCAAAAGGCTTCTGGGCAGAGGCAGTCAAAACCGTCTGTTATCTGATAAATCGGTCACCTTCGACTGCAATTGAATTGAAGACACCGATGGAGATGTGGACGGGTAAACCAACTGATTATTCAAAACTCCATACATTTGGAAGTGTTGTGTATGTGATGTTCAATGCCCAAGAAAGAACGAAGTTGGATCCAAAATCCAGGAAATGTATATTCTTGGGGGTATGCTGATGGAGTTAAGGGGTATCGCCTATGGGATCCCACTGCCCATAAGGTTATTATCAGCAGGGATGTTATCTTTATAGAAGATAAACTCAAAGATAAAAGTGATGATAGCACGGAAAAAGAAAATTCAGAGACTACAATAGTTCAGACGGAAAATAAGTCTGAGAACGAAGTTTCTTCTGAAGCAGCACCGGAACATGAGGTACAAGAACATGTTGAGTCCGAGACTCAAGTTGAGGCTCCTACCGAGGCTCCAGAAATTCGACGGTCAACTCGAGAGAAAAGACTGCCAGTTTGGCACTCAGAATATGTTACGGAGTGCAATGTTGCATACTGTCTTTTAACGGAGGATGGAGAGCCATCAACTTTCCATGAAGCTAGAAACAGTTCAGATGCATCTCTGTGGATGACAGCAATGCAGGAGGAGATTGAAGCTCTCCATAAAAACAACACTTGGAATCTTGTACCATTGCCACGTGGAAGAAAAGCCATTGGTAACAAATGGGTTTACAAGATCAAGCGAGATAGCAATGATCAGGTGGAGCGATATCGTGCTCGATTGGTGGTGAAAGGATATGCTCAGAAAGAAGGCATTGACTTCAACGAGATATTTTCTCCGGTGGTTCGACTTACAACAGTCAGAGTAGTCCTGGCTATGTGCGCTACATTTGACTTACATTTGGAGCAGTTAGATGTTAAAACTGCATTTCTTCATGGAGAACTTGAAGAAGAAATTTATATGCTTCAACCAGAAGGTTTTGCCAAAGAAGGCAAGGAGAACTTGGTTTGCAGGTTGAACAAATCTCTGTATGGTCTCAAACAGGCGCCGAGATGTTGGTATAAGAGATTTGATTCCTTCATTATAAGCCTTGAGTACAATAGACTGAGTTCAGACCATTGTACATACTACAAAAGGTTTGAGGGAGATAATGACTTCATTATCTTGTTGTTGTACGTGGATGACATGTTGGTAGCAGGCCCCAACAAAGATAGTATCCAAGAATTAAAGGCACAGTTGGCTAGGGAATTTGATATGAAGGATCTGGGACCAGCAAACAAGATTCTAGGGATGCAAATTCACCGAGACAGAAATAGCAAAAAGATTTGGCTTTCACAAAAGAATTATTTGCAAAAGATCTTGCGGCGTTTCAACATGCAAGGTTGCAAGCCAGTTTCTACCCCACTTTCTGCTAATTTCAAGTTATCCTCAAGTATGTGTACTAGCAATGAAGCAGAGATGATGGAGATGTCTCGAGTACCGTATGCATCAGCAGTGGGGAGTTTAATGTTCGCTATGATATGTACAAGGCCAGACATTGCACAAGCAGTGGGAGTGGTTAGTAGATATATGGCGAATCCTGGTAAAGAGCATTGGAATACTGTGAAGAGGATTCTGAGATACATCAGAGGAACCTCAGATGCTGCATTATGTTACGGGGGATCAGAATTTACCGTTAGAGGCTATGTGGATTCAGATTTTGCAGGGGACCTTGATAAAAGGAAATCTACTACAGGCTATGTGTTTACACTTGCAGAAGGAGCTGTAAGCTGGGTTTCAAAACTACAAACTGTTGTGGCTCTGTCTACAACAGAAGCAGAATATATGGCAGCTACACAAGCTTGCAAGGAAGCTATTTGGTTACAAAGGTTATTGGAGGAGCTCGGGCACAAACAAGAGAAAATTATTTTGTTTTGTGACAGTCAGAGTGCCTTGCATATTGCAAGGAATCCGGCCTATCATTCAAGAACGAAGCACATAGGAGTTCAATATCACTTTGTTCGTGAAGTAGTGGAAGATGGAAGTGTGGATATGCAAAAGATTCACACAGATGAAAACCTAGCAGATGTGATGATCAAGCCGATCACCACTGACAAGTTTCAATGGTGTAGATCCTCATATGGTCTAGCGGATACATAAGCAAGCATGAAGAATCAGTGTAGAAAGAATGGTGTGGAGAAATGATAGATTCTCAATCAAGTCTCCAAGTGGGAGAAATGTTGCACAAAACTAAAAAAACATGTGTTCAACAATGGATGCTAGTCAAAGCTTGCCATTGTTGAACAACAATTCCTACTTTCAACAATGGTTGCCATTGTTGAATTTGGTAGGTTTACATTGTTGAATATTTGCCCAATCCTTTGCCTATATAAAGGCTTTGAGCCTTCCTTTGTAATACACACCAAAACACAAAATCAAAGTAACAAAGAAGGAGAAGGTGAGAGTGAGAGAAAGAGAGGTTTTGAGTTGAGAGTGTTTTAGTTTTTCTCCTAGTTTCAAGAGAGAGTGTCATTGTTCTCTCCTTGTTAAATTAGAGAGAAGGTTGTAATCATTTACTCCATAGTGAATTCTTCTATACCGGTCCGTGGTTTTTACCCTGTTCATTAGGGGTTTTCCACGTAAAATCTGTGTGTCCAATTTCGCCTTTATTATTTCAAGTTCATTGGAAGCTGCAATCCTGCTCGATCCGGACCGTCAATTTACAACAAGATGGTCCGTCTATATATATATATACACATATTATCATGATGCTTAATTCATCTGCTAGCTACGTGGTGCATCGGAACCAATAAGATGAGGTTAATACTCAATACAGGTATAACATGATCACGAATATATATATATCGTCATCATGTTTTATGATGATGCAATTATTTATAAAAAAATGTTGATGTGATACACCATAGCCATGCCAAATAGACCAATGCACAAGCAATTGGATATAATATCATATAAAATATATATAGACAACTGACAACAAATTAGGTTATACAGTTTGAAATTTAAATTAAAAAAGAGAGCATCAACCATATATAAATTGACATGATCTCATAGTCATAGGTTGGGTGCACCACATAAATACTCTAATAAAGTTTGAATCAGCACTATTCTACGCTATCAAACAAAATAAATCAAGTGACTTACATTATGTACAGTTCACACAGTTATCCTTATAGCAAGTGTCAAAAGTTGAGGCCAGTCGATCATGTGTATGTAATAATCCACCCATATTATAACTAGATAGGTTGATATAAGTCTGCGGGTTGGAAAATGTCACAATTAAGAGCTATCAATTTCAATTTCAATAGGCTTTGAATTTCCACATCAACAATAATATTTTGGATGCATAGCCAGTTTGTTTAAGGGGTATTATATAAACTAAGGTCCAATTAGCATAAGAGTCACAAACAGATCGAACAAGTCAATCATTTTGACTTATATATATCGACATTGTACATATAAATAATAAATAGTTAATTTCCACTGTCCTGTCCATGAGACTCCAGTCTCTCATTATAAGCCAGCAGCCTCAGAAACAAAAGTCTTTGTACAAAGAAGACCTTTGCCTTTGGTCATTCATTCATCATTCAATTAGTCTTTTAGATAAACCATAAGACTTCATCTTCCAGAGAGATAGAGAGAGAGAGATCAGAGAGAAGATCATGGGGAAGGCACCTTGTTGTGATAAGGCAAATGTGAAGAGGGGGCCTTGGTCTCCTGAAGAAGATTTGAAGCTTAAGGACTACATAGAGAAGAACGGGACTGGAGGGAATTGGATTGCTCTTCCTCAAAAAGCTGGTAATTTTTTACATACACCAGCTTAACCAGCTCTTATCTCTCTCTCTCTCTCTCTCTCTCTCTCTCTCTCTCTCTATATATATATATATATATATATATATATATATGCGTGCGTTGCGTGTGTTGATTACTTTGTCGTTTCGTCTTAGGCCTGAAGAGATGCGGAAAGAGCTGCAGATTAAGATGGTTAAACTATCTGAGACCCAACATTAAACATGGAGAGTTCACTGATGAGGAAGATAGGATAATCTGCACCTTGTTTGCTACCATTGGAAGCAGGTACGTACAAACAACATTACCAAACAGTTCTTGTTCTGTTTTGTTAGACCTATTATCTCAATTAGGTTTCTGGCGAGTTAACTACCAATGTATTTTTAATGAAATCTCTCTACAAGGGTAACATATATAGATTAATTGGTTGAAAATTAAAGAAGTAACATAAATAACTTCTTGTGGTTTGAAACAGCAAGAATTTGCCTTTTTGGAATATATATTCTTGTGCATCCATAATCCATTGCCAATATTGAAGTTTAGATCCAGCTCACAGACAGCCACAGTTAGTAGAGTTGTTTAGTGTGTTACTTAAGAGACGAAGCTATAATTTATTATATAATATTGATGGTGGAGTGATGATTTCAGATGGTCAATAATAGCAGCTCAACTACCTGGAAGGACTGACAATGATATCAAGAACTACTGGAACACCAAGCTCAAGAAGAAACTCATCCCCATGGTTCCTCCTCATAATTCTCCTTCAACCCACGGCAAGATCAAACCACCTACTACTGCTTCTCATTATCAAACCTCATCATCATCACTTGCTCCATTCTATAAAGATTGCACTTACACTTCTACCCCATCCGATATCTCATCAGATCTTTGGAAATACCCATTTACAAACTCTTCCAATTCTTCTTCACTATTTCAATTTCAAGACGGTGGACCATTGATGAGTTTTCCAATGAATAGATACTGCTATCCGAGCAGCAGCAGGAAGGAGGATATGCTCATATTTGAAACTAGTACTGAAGCAAGCTGCAGTTCCTCAACTTTGCAGTCATGCTGTTATAATAACATGTCATCACCGACTGGGTTTGAAGAGAACAAGAAGAATGGATCAGGTCAAAATATGAACCAGCAGTACTACTGGACAGACAAGGCACCAGATGGGTTTTATGGAGAAAGTTCTACTCCAACTTTGGACTTTGATGTTGAAGAAAACAATGTAGTAGTAGAGAAGAACATGCAATATAATTATTACTACTGACTGACTGACTCAGAGTGAATGTTAGGGAGAATGGTAAGGTGTTTGTTGATGACATTCAGATATTATGGTAGTTTTTCTTCTTCTTGTCTGTTTTGTACGGGTAATCTCCCACAATATCAGGGTTAGTGTTTATGAAAATTAGAGAGAGGAGCAGACATCCTCTTCATTCAGTAACGACAATCTGATGTCATACATTTCATTAAATAAATCTCTGACTCTGTTGTTTTTCGTTTACCTATAAGTGATAATAAAAAACATTTGCTAGTCAAGAGATGACACGTGTAATCTTCCACTTCAGATGGTCCATTTGATGCATCACCTCGATCAGCTCAAGTGCCACACAACTGAGATCCCTCATAATCTTTATAAAGGCATGATAACTCGTCCAATATTGCATAGTAGAAGACATTGTTAAGTCATCCTGGTATCCCTCTAAATGTGAGCTCAGTATCAATAACATTAAGATTTTTTTGGACAGGTTTGGAGGCCCAACTTGAGTTTCCATTACCGGCCCAGGACCTGATGGTCTGAAAGCCTCTCCTTAATTAGGCTGCGCTTTTGAAGTGAAAGTGAAACTATGAAACTAATATGCTTGATGGGCTTAAACTCTGGGTTGTCGCCTCTGGGACATCAGATTTGACTTTTTTAGCCCAAGCCTCTGGTTGGTCCACAACAATAAAACGATGACGTCGCGAGATTACCTGGAAAGTCAGGAGTCAGGACCGACCTAAATTGCAAGGAAAAGCAGCCTCCAGTCAACTCCAATACGCAACTAAAGATCCCCGTTTCGGACCAAGTATCTGACCGCACACGTGTCTCCCCTGATCCCTCCCAATACCGTTATATATTCCAAAACTCTCCCCGTTTCGTTCGCACCCACCCTCTGTCAAACCCTCGCCACCAGACCTTTTTTTGCCGACTCTAGGGTTGTATACTTTTACAGCAACGAAACCCTAGATCTAACCGCACCGTCGGAAATCCACCTCCCCAGGTGCGCTTCATTTAGCGCACTGATTCCTGTTATGGCGATATATGCATAAATTTTTATGTCTTGCTGATTATAAGTGATCGATTTAGATTTAGATTTTGTTTCGCCTTTGTAGGTTAAAGATGGTATCTGACGCAAGCAAGAAGAAAGTTGCTCAGAAGAAGGCCGCGGCTGCCGCCAAGAGAGGTGGTAAGGCCGCCGGTTCCTCTAAGGCTAAGACTGCGTCGGACTCACAGAACGGAGGTGTTGGCAAGGTTTCCGACGGACTTGCGGCTTTCCATATATCTGATCGGACTTGCACGGGAGTGCTCTGCTCGCATCCACTATCTAGGGATATTAGGGTAATTTTCAATTTAGTTGTTTACTTGTTTAACGAAGCATTTTTTATTCTTTGCTTTGATTTCTTAGTAGTGCGAGTTTATGAAGAATTACTAGGATCTGTTGTTATGGTTTCGTGCTCGATGAGTTTCCCACAATTAAATTGACGGTAGGGGTTTTGGTTTGTTTGATTTATTGTTTATAGTGGATTTATTTTAGGTTAAAAATACAAACATATTTGGACTTGAGACTTTTATCTAGATTGACTTGTCCTGTAGCTTATTTCTAGAAAACTGTTTCAAACTGATAAAACTGAATGACTATGCTTACGTTTTCATTTTTTAGTAATGTTATCAGAGTGGCTACTTTTTAGCAAAAATAAGATGAATGTGAACATTGAGAGATTCTTTTCCCATAAGCCATCTCTTGGTATTAATACTCTTCCATTTGAAGCATTCAATCTTTGAGATGATAAACAAGCAGTGCGTTTCCATAAGTTTTTAGCATTTTTTGAAGAATTATTGAGAATGTATTAATCTAATTTTCCGGTTTTCACTTGTTGCCATTATTGACCTCTGAATATTAAGTACCGACTCCTGAAAATTGGGTGACAAATGATATTTGATGTCTTCATAGTTTTAAACTGTAAATGGACCTTAACTTGGTGTTTTTTACCATTTGCACAAAACTTGAGTATACAATTTTGTACTTTTTATTATTTTTTAAATGTTTTCTATCCTTTTGGGGAAGTTGATCTACATACAGTTGGGTTTTTCTCATTGGATTTTGACCACTTTTTTCAGATCTTCATTCAATGCTTAGAACTCTCTCTGAAGCTACTTGAAAGCCCCCCTTTTTAAATTGTTTTATAAAAAAAATCACTGCTTGGAAATCGTTCTCTTTTTTTGTAAGAAAATAAAATATTGAAATGCATCTTCTTTGTTTTCCATTGAACTGACTAACTTTTGTCTTGCAGATTGAGTCTTTATCTGTTACTTTTCACGGACATGATCTCATCGTCGATTCAGAACTCGAACTGAATTATGGCAGGTTTGGATTTTACCTCCTTGACTTAATAAAGTCTAAGCATATATTTGAGTTATTTTTTAATACTGTTCATTATTTGTTAACTTTCCAGACGATATGGGTTGCTTGGGCTAAATGGATGTGGAAAGTCAACCCTTCTAACTGCAATAGGGTGTCGCGAGCTTCCAATACCAGATCACATGGATATTTATCATCTCAGTAGAGAGATTGAAGCTTCTGACATGTCTTCACTCGAGGCTGTCATAAACTGTGATGAGGAGAGATTGAAGTTGGAGAGGGAAGCTGAAGTTTTAGCAGCACAGGTTTGCTTGATTAATGTTCTTAATTTTAACTTATATCAGGTGGGAAATATAAATCACTGTAATTTGCATGTTTATTTTCTGCCTATAGGACGATGGTGGTGGAGAGGCCCTTGAGCGTCTATATGAGCGTTTGGAATCCATGGATGCATCAACTGCCGAGAAACGCGCTGCTGAAATTTTGTATGGTCTTGGTTTCAACAAAGAGATGCAGGCAAAGAAAACACGTGATTTTTCTGGTGGCTGGAGAATGAGGATTGCATTAGCACGAGCTTTATTTATGAAACCGACAATTCTGTTGCTTGATGAGCCTACCAATCATCTTGGTAAGTTATTATGGTGCCAATTGTGTTTGGAAAGATTTGGAAATGCCTGATTATGTTAATGTGTCTATGCTTTGATTTTGTAATTTGCCTGTCTAGTTCTAATTTTTCCATCTCATGGCATCCCAGAGTTGGAGGTGATTTTCTTTACTCATACTTTTATATCTTTATGAAGCCACCGCAGCAATCGTGATAATAGTTTTTCTATTATGCATAACACCGACACGATGAGTTCTAGTGATGATCTTTGTTTTGGGGGCCAAGCCATTACCTGACGCACCCAAAGATTTCCTTTTCCCTTGTGATATTGACTTTGGTCTTTGGTATAATATGAGTTTGTGCATTTTCTTTGTTCTGGAATCCAAAATAAAGATTTAGGTCTTTTGGGCAATTCATACGTGAGTTAATGGATAATTGAAATTGCTTTGAGTACATCTGGTTAGTTTGATGCTAATTGTTTGTCATCTTGGCTGGTATAGATTTGGAAGCTTGTGTCTGTCCTTTTGATTGTTGGCGGCTTTTCTTGAATTTTATTTTTTTTACAAGTTAAAGAATTTGGAATGAGTATGATGCCTAATTGTTTGTCATCTTGGCTGGGATAGATTTGGAAGCTTGCGTCTGGTTGGAGGAAACCCTTAAGAAATTTGACCGCATTTTGGTTGTGGTATCACACTCCCAGGACTTCCTGAATGGTGTCTGCACTAATATCATACATATGCAAAGCAGGAAGTTGAAGCTCTACACTGGTAACTATGACCAATATGTTCAGACTCGTTCTGCGCTGGAAGAGAATCAGATGAAGCAGTACAGATGGGAGCAGGAGCAGATTTCTTCCATGAAGGAGTATATTGCCCGTTTTGGGCATGGTTCGGCAAAACTAGCTCGACAGGCACAGAGCAAAGAGAAAACTCTTGCAAAAATGGAGCGGGGTGGTCTCACTGAGAAAGTGGCTAGAGACAGTGTTCTGGTCTTCCGTTTTGTTGATGTTGGGAAGCTTCCCCCTCCAGTCCTTCAGTTTGTTGAAGTAACTTTTGGCTATACTCCTGAGAATCTCATCTACAAGAATATTGATTTTGGGGTGGACTTGGATTCAAGAATAGCTCTTGTTGGACCCAATGGTGCTGGGAAGAGTACGTTGCTGAAGCTGATGACAGGGGATTTGTTTCCTATTGATGGCATGGTCCGGCGTCATAATCACCTTAGAATTGCTCAATACCATCAGCACTTGGCTGAGAAACTTGATTTGGAACTGTCTGCTCTTATGTATATGATGCGGGAATACCCAGGAAATGAGGAAGAGAAGATGAGGGCTGCTATTGGGAAATTTGGACTCACTGGCAAAGCACAGGTGATGCCAATGAATAATCTGTCTGATGGACAGAAGAGCCGGGTAATATTTGCATGGCTAGCATACAGGCAACCTCAATTACTACTTCTGGACGAACCAACTAATCATTTGGATATTGAGACAATAGATTCGCTCGCCGAGGCGTTGAATGAATGGGATGGGGGCATGGTTCTTGTTAGTCATGATTTCAGGCTTATCAATCAGGTTGCTAAGGAGATTTGGGTGTGTGAAAATCAAGCTGTCACTAGGTGGGAGGGTGACATTATGGATTTCAAGCAGCATCTTAAGAGCAAGGCTGGTTTGTTTGATTGAGCCAGATAGGACGACGAGTTTGAAGATTACAGTACTTCTCAGGCTGCTGCATCCTGGCCTAAAAGCCCTCGACACTGGGGGTTGGATGATTTTTACCAAGGGTGGATTAGGGTAGTGAAGAGCGCTGAATGAGAGGCTACTACTAGTATTGTTTGGAGCTGAAGATGACATTATCATCTGCTCTGTTAGCCCATGGTTTTGTTGTTTTTGATTTATGTTACATTTGTCCGTATTCTTGGATGTTGAACCAGATAATATGAACGAGGATTTATCTTTAGTGATATGTTGCATTCTAAAGCATTCGAGTCCTCTGTTGCTCGGGCAAATGTGTAGAACACCTGATTTGTTTTGGCATCTGTTAAGATGAACATCTTCTGGAGCGTAAATGAAATCCTGAAACAGTTCAGTGATCTCACAATGATTGAATATTTACAGGAGATGTTGGAAGGTTTGGTTTAGTTATTGGTTTAAGACTTTCGAGGTTCTGTTATCATTGCGTTTGATAAAAAAAGTTGAGATCTAGGACGGTCCTTTGTTTAAAATTATTGAACTCAACTGATACATCACTTTGGTACATCAATTAAAAATAAAATTTGAAAAATTCATCAATGACAATAATGATAATATTTTTTACTTTTTACGAAGTAAAAATTAAATTTATTATTATCTAAAATTGAATGTTTTGAAATTTATATTTGATGGTATAGATTTGTTTTGCATTTTTCAAAATGATATAATTTTTTGTTTTGAAACAAAAATGATATCATTAGAATGTCATACTAAATACTACACATTTATGAAATTTCAATTTTTTTTTAATTGATGCACTAAAATGACTCCCCAATTTAACACTGGACCTACCCAAAAAATTTTGATGGATCGATAGAGTGACAACTATTTTCATTTTAGTAGGCTCTGCCAATGCTCCTAGGCCTGCGCATCCTCTGCGACCTAAGTGGGCTCACCCAATGTTGTAGAATGTGGACCTAGTGGTGGGTCAAACCCCTATATAAAAAGTTAAGAAAACGATTGCAGGACTTATAATGGAATTGGATTCAATGTGGCCCGTTTATTCATTTATCGGCCCAAGTATTTTTAGCCCAAATGGTCCAATCCGTTTCTTGGTTAACAACCGACACAGACGAAATTCTTTTCCTATTAATAGAAGAGGATTTTCTTGAAAAACAAGATATCAAAACTGGGAACTGTATAAATATCTTTAGCAACCGACCCAAGCCCTGACCATTTCCAGTCCATCATAAATCCTTTCGAGTTTGCGAAGCAAGCCAACAGAAAATCTTTGGATTGTTACGATGGCTCATCAAGGCGAATCTTCGGACTCGTTAGTACACTTTTAGTCGCCTAAGCTTTGTTGATTTCAGTATTAACTTATGTACTGCGAGTTTTGTTAATGATCGAGTTTGTTTATTGCAGGAAATCTGCGAAGAAGGACTTCTCGACGGCGATTTTGGAACGCAAAAAGTCGCCAAATCGGCTGGTTGTAGACGAGGCCGTCAACGATGACAACTCCGTCGTTTCGATGCACCCAGAGACCATGGAGAAGCTTCAGCTCTTCCGGGGTGATACGATTCTCATCAAGGTAGTTTAAGCGCATCTCAGGATGTTTTGGAATTTTATTGTTCTTTTCCTTTACTTATAGGGTTCGTACAATCGTACATAAGTTTTTGTGCAAACCTTAATTTTATTACGACTGTTGTGTTAGGGTTTGGTGATAATCTTGGCCCCTTCGTCATATTTACTTTTTTTATTCTCTGTTCTTGATATTTTGGAGAGTTTGTTATTTCTGTACCTGCGTCTTTAGCCTTTTTACCCGTGACAATTTATTTTTTACTGGAGTATGTATTACGTTTATACAATTTTCCATGCCATTGAATTCCAAATTTTGTTTCAATCATGCAAACTCCATTGCCCTTTTAGGTGCTATTATGTGCTATGATGAACTTGCTGTTTTTTATGCCGCTTATGTCCTTTTGTGTCTAGTTCAGAGCTCAGTGACAATTTTATTGTTACTATTGTTAACATAATAATAGCATTCTTATTTTGCTTGATGTGTATGCTCATGCTTCGTTGTATTAATCTGTGAACCGTGTGCATTCAAGGTGATTAAATGTTATTAATTACTTTTTGGTTATTCAGTTTAGGCAATGATTTATATTTGTTTCTATAGATTTTTATTTATTTATTATAGATTTCATGTTATTTCACAATCTACGTTGTTTCAGGGTAAGAAACGAAAGGATACGATATGTATTGCACTTGCTGATGACTCATGTGAGCAGCCAAGGATCAGAATGAATAAGGTTGTTAGATCAAATCTAAGGGTTCGACTAGGAGATGTTGTATCTGTGCACCAATGCCCGGATGTTAAGTATGGAAAGCGTGTTCACATATTGCCAATTGACGATACCATAGAAGGTGTTACTGGGAACCTGTTTGATGCATACTTGAAACGTAAGCTTCTACATACCTTTTCTTCTTTTTGCAGATTCTATTGTAATTTATAAGGATACATGGCATGGGTTCCTTGTTGAGGCTAATCAGATGGTGACTGTGCATGTATTATCTATTATCAATTTATCACTAACTTGTGGTGGTCTCACGTATGATTGATATTCCCACCTAACAAACTTCTCATAGATGCAGAGAGTCAATGCCCATCACTATGCTAGAATTTGTAATTTCAGATGTATGTTTTGTTTTGTTGTGCACTGCATTCCTAATTAATTATAGCAGACCACTCTATCTATGGTGTGACTGTTGCTTTTGTTATATTCTAGTTTTTTAGCATTGTTTGATCTGATTGATCAAAATACTTTCATGTTGGTTGATGATTTTTAATAGCAGCTACTGCATATTTTGATTTCCCCTTCCATCATACCGAGTGTTGCATTTATTGACACCGCTTAGTGTTTTTGCCCAAATTGGCAGACAATTACCCTGATTCATCTATTAGTATATTTTTGTGGCTATTTATCGCCAGATCAGTGTTTTCAACAATAGGTTTATGTTCCCTGAGTTATGTTTTTGGATATTTTCTCATGTGGCTAAATTGTGTTGACAAATGTGTTTTGAGGTTCCTTTAGCTTGCAGTAGCTTTTTTTTCACTCAAACATGATATTATTTTGGTGTTATTGTTCTTTCGTCCATTACATTTGCAGCATACTTCTTGGAGTCTTATCGACCTGTGAGGAAAGGAGACCTATTTCTTGTCAGAGGAGGGATGAGAAGTGTGGAGTTCAAGGTGATTGAAACTGACCCTGGAGAGTATTGTGTGGTTGCACCAGACACTGAAATATTCTGCGAGGGAGAGCCTGTAAGAAGGGAGGATGAGGATAGATTGGATGAAATAGGGTATGATGATGTTGGTGGTGTTCGCAAACAGATGGCACAAATTCGTGAGCTAGTGGAGCTTCCATTAAGGCATCCTCAACTTTTTAAATCAATTGGTGTAAAACCCCCAAAAGGAATTCTATTGTATGGACCTCCAGGTTCTGGTAAGACATTGATAGCCAGGGCTGTTGCCAATGAAACTGGTGCTTTCTTCTTTTGTATTAATGGTCCAGAGATAATGTCCAAATTGGCTGGTGAGAGTGAAAGCAATCTCAGGAAGGCATTTGAAGAAGCTGAGAAGAATGCCCCCTCCATCATCTTTATTGATGAGCTTGATTCAATCGCTCCCAAGCGCGAGAAAACCCATGGTGAAGTTGAACGGCGGATTGTTTCACAGCTTTTGACTCTTATGGATGGACTGAAATCGCGAGCCCATGTTATTGTTATTGGTGCTACGAACCGCCCAAACAGTATTGATCCTGCTCTGAGAAGGTTTGGTAGGTTTGACAGGGAAATTGACATCGGAGTTCCAGACGAAGTTGGGCGTCTTGAAGTTCTTCGCATCCATACCAAGAATATGAAGCTTTCTGATGATGTAAGTGGTACTTTGATTTCACTTTTGAAGATTTTTCTTTTGTTTCTCTCCTTTCTCATTTTCTTTTTACTGGCATATGTCCATATATCGCCCCTCTTTGCCTGGGGTATGATATTGACTGATTAAAGTTGGTGCATTTATTCGGCTCTGATGTGCCTTGCTTTAGAAATTAGAATTATGAGCTTCATGGACTGATTTTTTTATAGCATAAATTGTTTTTTGAAAGTTGTTGGACTTGAGCATGACTATTCTGATTTTTTATTTTATTTGGATGACTGGACTAGACATACTAACGTACCAAGTCCACACAATCTCTATATATGGTAATAAGAGTGCTTGAACCTCAGAGTTTAAGCTGGTAATATTTCTTAGCTTGGATTGTCAATGATGGTTGAACTCCATTTGTTTCAGGTGGATTTAGAAAGAATCGGAAAAGATACTCATGGATATGTTGGTGCTGACCTTGCTGCTTTATGTACTGAAGCCGCTCTGCAGTGCATCAGAGAAAAGATGGATGTGATTGACTTGGAGGATGACACCATTGATGCTGAGATACTAAATTCCATGGCTGTTACAAATGATCACTTCCAGACTGCTCTTGGAACAAGCAACCCATCTGCATTGCGTGAAACAGTGAGTGCAATTGTGTGGAAGTTTCTCATGATGCAGCTTGGAAAGTGTAAATGACTTCATGTGGGCATGTTTACTTGATTGCAATCTGATCTCTTTGTTTTCGACTTACAGGTCGTCGAAGTGCCTAATGTCAACTGGGAGGATATTGGTGGTCTCACGAATGTGAAGAGGGAACTTCAAGAGGTATTGTTTCTTGTAGTTCAAATTCACCGTAACTTGCTGCAATGTCTTGCCCATTTTGTATCTGAAAGTTGTAATTTGTCTGGTATCAGCTAAGCTAAAACTTTTGCTTCGTAAAATTCTCTGTGACAGACTGTTCAGTACCCTGTGGAGCATCCTGAGAAGTTTGAGAAGTTTGGAATGGCACCATCTAAAGGGGTCTTATTTTATGGTCCACCTGGATGTGGGAAAACTTTGCTGGCAAAGGCAATTGCAAATGAATGTCAAGCTAACTTCATCAGTGTGAAAGGGCCTGAACTGCTCACCATGTGGTTCGGTGAGAGTGAAGCTAATGTTCGAGAAATATTTGACAAGGCTCGACAATCTGCACCATGTGTCCTTTTCTTTGATGAGCTTGACTCTATTGCAACTCAGGTTGTTTCTTTGTTGCATTAATGTTTCATTGTGCTGTGTTTTTTCCTTCCATATCTTAGTTGCAGTGGGATATGTGGTTCGAAGTTGTATATTTATGTTGGGAATCATTATTTTGACTCTCAAATGCAAATGTATTTGGATTGAGATACTTTTGAGTGGCTTCAAAGAGTTAATTGGATTCAAAATGTTTTCACCCTTAGGCACTAGCTTTGTAGTCCATTGTTGTGCTGTGTGTAGGTGGGGCCGGTGGGTGAGTTTTATGGGTTAAACATTACTTTGCCTTTTAATCACTTGTTGGCTTAAGAACATAGTATTGTGGGGAAATGCAGATCTTTATATATATGTGTGCTCTTGTGTTTCTGCCTCATTTCTTTTTATTGGACATTTTGTTTGCCTCTTGCCCATGTTAACAATTTGTCTGATTAATGTTGCAGAGGGGGAACAGTGCTGGGGATGCAGGGGGTGCAGCAGATCGAGTCTTAAACCAGCTTCTGACTGAAATGGATGGCATGTCAGCCAAAAAGACTGTTTTTATCATTGGGGCCACAAACAGACCTGATATTATTGACCCTGCACTTTTGCGGCCAGGGCGTCTTGATCAATTAATTTATATACCTCTTCCGGATGAGGAGTCACGGTTCCAAATTTTCAAAGCCTGCTTGAGAAAATCACCAATAGCAAAAGATGTTGATTTGGGGGCATTGGCTAAATATACTAATGGCTTCAGTGGAGCTGATATCACGGAGATATGTCAGCGAGCATGCAAATATGCTATAAGAGAGAATATAGAGAAGGTATGTTTCTGGCTGCTTCATCTGTTGCCTGATTTTTCTTTCCCTTTCCATTTTGCTCAAAGTTTTGAAATGTTATGAAATCCTGCTAGAAGTATACATCTTGCCTTTACTGACATGCCGGAGAATGTTATATGTATTTGTGTAATAGATTTGTATTGCTTCTTTAATTTATTGTTTTGCATTTCATAATATTGTCATATATCCGTATTTATATGTTATCATCCTATGTACTCAATCATATACTTGTGAATGTGTGACTCTGTCATAGGCGATTTTCTTTCCGCCAAAAAACTACTGTTCATTTGAGCACATGGAATAATACTGATACTCCTTCCCCTGAAAAAAATTAAATGAAATGCATTTGAAAAATAAGTAACTTTGGTTATTGCAGGATATTGAAAGAGAGAAGTGGAGAAGTCAAAATCCAGAAGCTATGGAAGAGGACATCGGAGAAGAAGTGGCCGAGATCAAGGCTGCTCATTTCGAGGAATCAATGAAGTTTGCTCGTAGAAGTGTCAGTGATGCTGATATACGCAAGTACCAGGCTTTTGCACAGACGCTGCAGCAGTCTAGAGGATTTGGAACTGAATTCAGGTTTCCAGAGTCAGGATCTGGTGCTGCAGCAGCTACTGATCCGTTTTCAACTTCTGGTGCTGCTGGGGCTGATGAGGATGATTTGTATAGTTAAGTTTTGTATAAAGTTTGTCATCCTAATATAGACCTCTGTAGGGCAACTTTTCTTCCTCGCTTGGGACATGGCTCTCCTGGTCAATTTCTGTTAATATGTTTAGACTCTACTTCAGGGTTCAGGGTTTGCTACTGAATTGATGTTTATATGGTTTGATGTGTTTTATGTATTGGCGTTTATCCTGAACAGGCAAGATCTTATTTATAATTGCTTGTATGCAGTATTAATTAGCTCGGTTGGAAGTAACTGTTGCTAGTTCCTTGCAATGATGGTTCTGAGGGGGCCAACTTTGAGACTTTGGTTTGTTAGCCAAGCAGGGACGGTCGGTGATGCCCATTTCAGAAACCTAGCGACCACATCTCCAGATTTACGTTGCCACATGTGTAATGGTGACAGAACTATATTCCATTAAGAGGACCAAATTATCTAATTCGGATTAAATTGAATTTAAACATAAATTAAATGATGGGAAAACATTTTTTTTGTCAAGTTTTAAATTGGATTCGGATCCAAAACACTTGTCCAATTATTTATCTCAGACTATTTTATTCGTCCAATTCACTGATTTGAATTTAAATCAATTTAAATATATTAATTAAGTATATTTTGGAAAAGAAAAAAAATCTGATCCAAACATATAAATATTTTATAATACTTCAAATTGATTAGAATCCCTTTTTTTCCACCTCTACACACGAGTAACGAGAGATGTTTACTGATGATTGATGTCACTTCAGAAATTTTTGGCATCCGCATTATCTGGAGTACAGTACAAACTATTCGACAACCAAGAACAATGTGGCACTACTGGCTATAACAGAGCATGCTTGAATAATCTGAGGAATTGCAACGATCTCGATTGCACAAATAACTGAATATGCTCGAAACATACCAAGCAGAGAAGTTATTAGGTGTGTATAATGATTCTAGACCACGTAATAACGAAGTATGTCAGACAAACATTTATATTTGGTTTTTGTTAATGAACCTGCAATTAAGTGACAATTACTATGCATATAAGGATCGATCATTTCAATAGCGAGTGGATTCGAATTCCCTCATCCCAAATTCTTCTGAATAAAAAAAATAAAAAATTATACCCGGTTTCTATAGCAATTGTTTCCGGTGTATTTTGCACTATCGCACTTCTGCTATTTTAGTTTTGCCTGATCTTCACTTTGTGAATTTTTGCATTTAGCAATTACAGGCTGAATCAAGTACAAATATTTTTAGACCTCTATTGAAGCTTTTAAATATCCTGATAGAAATTACTGAATCATGGCTAGCTAGCTTCGGTTTGGGCATTTTATCGAGCATGGACCGGACTTTCTCAAGTAGATCGCCATTGATTATTTGCAGAATGTGGTCAACTGCTGTGAATTTGTGATGACTTTGAGGCGCCATGTATCTGACTGTAACTGAGCATGGAGCGCTAAGTCAATATGTTTGAATTGGATTATGAAGATGTATACCCACAGCAGAAAATTAGAGGAAAGAGGGGTGCATGTTAATTCTGGCAAAAGGGGAGCCTGATGGGCCATGAGGAAAGGGTCAAAAGCTGATCCTTGGGATTTACTATGAGGCTCTATACAGATGCGGCCATGCGTTTAGATTCTTTATTTATTCAAGAGTGTCTCTAAAATATCCCAAAAGCTGGGAACTGAATATCCCACTAGCTACCAGACTCAGAATGTCAACGACCAACTCAATATAAATACCACTTCTACCCAAGACAAACACCAAGTTCTAGTTCTGCATTTCTCTTGCTGTACTCTTCTCACTCCAAAAGTACTTTGATCTTCAGAAGAGAGAAGAAATGGGTGACATTGAGGGATCCCCAGGAAGCTCCATGCATGGAGTGACAGGCAGGGAACAGACCTTTGCCTTCTCAGTAGCTTCACCGACAGTCCCAACTGATGCAACTGCGAAATTCGATTTGCCTGTTGATTCTGAGCACAAGGCAAAAGTGTTCAAGATTTTCTCATTTGCTAATCCTCACATGAGGACTTTTCACCTTTCTTGGATATCTTTCTTCACTTGCTTTGTGTCCACCTTTGCTGCCGCCCCACTTGTTCCCATCATTAGGGACAACCTCAATTTGACCAAACAAGACATTGGTAATGCTGGGGTTGCTTCTGTTTCTGGGAGCATATTCTCCAGGCTTGCAATGGGTGCAGTCTGTGACCTATTGGGGCCTAGATATGGATGTGCTTTCCTCGTCATGCTTTCTGCCCCTACCGTCTTCTGCATGTCGTTTGTATCGTCTCCAGGAGGATATATAGCTGTCCGATTCATGATTGGATTCTCCCTTGCCACGTTCGTGTCATGCCAGTACTGGATGAGCACAATGTTCAACACCAAGATCATTGGCCTTGTTAATGGAACAGCAGCAGGTTGGGGTAACATGGGTGGAGGAGCCACGCAACTCATAATGCCTTTAGTCTACGAATTGATTAGAAGATGTGGTTCCACTCCCTTTACTGCCTGGAGGATTGCATTTTTCATTCCTGGGTGGCTCCAAGTTATTATGGGTATTGTGGTCTTGACCCTTGGCCAAGACCTGCCTGATGGAAATCTCAGTGCACTTCAAAAGAAGGGAGAGATTTCCAAAGACAAATTCTCCAAGGTCTGTTTTTTCAACTTATGTGTTGAAGATTTTTCCCTTTCGAGCCTCATTAAGGAAGTCTAATTTGACTTGATGTGAATATGCAGGTGCTATGGTATGCAGTCACAAACTACAGAACATGGATCTTTGTCCTTCTCTATGGCTACTCCATGGGTGTTGAATTGTCCACAGATAATGTCGTAGCCGAGTATTTCTACGACAGGTGATTCATTAGTCCTTTTTCGGAAATCATTATCAAACAGCCTGTTTGCTTTAGAAGATTAAATCTAATTGATAAATATATGCATGTGACCAACAGGTTCAACCTCAAGCTTCACACAGCTGGAATAATTGCTGCTACCTTTGGAATGGCTAACCTGGTAGCTCGACCATTTGGAGGATTTGCATCCGATTATGCAGCAAGATACTTCGGCATGAGGGGCAGGCTATGGGTGCTTTGGATTCTCCAAACACTCGGAGGAGTATTCTGTATCTGGCTTGGGCGTGCGAATACTCTTCCGATAGCTGTATTGGCAATGATTCTCTTCTCAGTAGGAGCTCAAGCAGCATGTGGAGCAACATTTGGAATCATTCCCTTCATTTCGCGTCGTTCTTTAGGTATCATATCAGGCTTGACCGGTGCAGGTGGCAACTTTGGTTCAGGCCTTACCCAATTAGTCTTCTTCTCGACTTCAAGATTCTCCACTGCAACTGGTCTGTCATGGATGGGAGTCATGATTGTTGCTTGTACCCTTCCTGTGACACTGGTTCACTTTCCACAGTGGGGGAGCATGTTCCTTCCACCTTCAAAGGATGTGGTTAAATCTACTGAGGAATATTACTACACTGCAGAATGGACTGAAGAAGAGAAGCAGAAGGGAAAGCACCAAAACAGTCTCAAATTTGCAGAAAACAGCCGCTCCGAGCGCGGCAAGCGCGTCGCCTCTGCTCTCACACCTCCAAACTCCACACCAGCACATGTTTAGTTCTGAAACAAAAGCATCTTAATCCAATGAAGAGAAGGGTGTCTATCAGCAGCTTATGTAGTTGTCTTGTTTGTTTTTTCCTTAACCCTTTTGTTTGGATGCTTTAGTTGCATCAAATCTTAATCCATATGGGATTATGGGGTTCAGTTATTTAATTAGAGAAAGCGTGAGAAAGAAAAAAGGAAAAAAGAGAGTGGAGTTTCATATATATATATATATATATGGAACTCGGTTATTAACTTATTACATCATTGGTGTCTTTACCAGGAAGGAATCACATAAGTATATCCCAATACATGTGTGAAGTTTCTATCTGGCATATATACAATTAAAAAGCATAGTATGAAATCAAAATTTGATTCATTCTTAATTGCAGCTAGAATTCATGAATCATGATTAAAGAAAGGAACATGCACTTATACACACATGCTAATAGTTGGGGTTCATTCACGCAATTGCGAAGAATGATACTCATGAGACTCAAATTCATGACCTACCGTGATTAGAAGGAGTTACTGTGATCAAATTCACCATCTCAGCCAGCAACGCGTTAATTATTCTGTGAACATGACGTTAAGCCTAACTCAATAGTTTATGAGCCGATGATGTATGCCAACCTTTAACATCTATATTTGGAATCCTCTCTCACAAGCAACGTAAATAAGAAACCCAACTCACCAAAGCAAGGAAGAAAAAAATTAACATTAACTTAATATTGTCAAGTTTCTAATATTTTATAATGGCATTTCTGAATCTTTATTGGCTCTGTGGAAGGTAAAGCCTTGCATACAATATTTATTTATATTGGTATAAAACCAGGGCTGGCAGATACAAGAATCCCGTGCAGCAGTGCTTACAGAGGCTTATACTCTTGCGCTAAGAAATCCTTGTAATGTACAGATGGGTTTGGACATTGAACACACGTCTAAGTTGAATAGTTAGAGACAACATTTATACATCTTCATAAAAGTTTTATAATTCTTGCTGATTTCTTTTTATTTTTTTTAGCAAAGTCAACTATTTAACGTCAACTTAAGGCCTAATAATTGAATTGAATGTTGCCTTATAATATCTGCTATTTTAGTAGGCAATTGTTTGCCAGCAGTTTTCTTACACCCACATTGTCAACCTGGTCGGTCTGATGGAGACACAAGTTATATCTTATAGTTCATCAGACTTTGGAATTTGGACAAGAAAACTTGGTTTTAAGGATGTGAATTGCTGGAAATGACTCAAGAGCCAAGTCTACTTCACAAACCTTCAGGCATTACTTTATAAAGAAATGACATACCATATGATAATAATATAACAGCTTCTCCAATATAAATGCTGGTCTATTGATCAGCGCGTGAACGTTAACAGATAATAATTCAAGAAGGGAGAGTAACGTAAACCTAATCTCCACCTGCTGCAGCAGCGTGTAAGGTAAGAAATGATATATGCCCGAAATATGGGATTCGAATGATTTGAATCTAATTAAACGGTGGCAAGGACAAATGAGCTAGTCCTAATGAAGGTTTACTCAATCTGCCCGCTAACTGCTGGCACTTCCTCCCCTTGGAACTGGCTTGTATAGTACAACAGTGACATACTTGGAGCGGAAGCGATGAGTGAAGCCAAGTGCCACTACTGATCGCGTGGTCTCTCGATTTTCGATGTAAAGATGGTTGAGGATCACATTTTGTGGCGACGGAAGAGCTTCCGTGGTGTCTCTACTTGCTGGATAACTGAGCAAGGTGTGTTGCAGATGTGGAGGGACAACAGGCGGGTCTCGTGATTCATCTTCATTTCCCGGGTACACATTGTTGTAACTGGAATCAGGTGATTTTGGAACTTCAAATCCCACGACAGTGGCTCCCTCCTGTAGAAGAACAAAATGTGTCAAGGCCCTTGTTTTGAGGTTACAAACCCAAAATATTAATTAGATTCATGCTTACATGATCTTCGCCAGACTGGTTGCTCATGTTAAAGAAAAAAGGTGGCTAACAGTGAAAAATCATCCAATTTTTCAGTTGAAGAGCCTGAAAATAAGACAATTTTTTGCATAAGCATTTTAAAATACAGGGGGAAATGCAAAAAAAAAAAAAAAAAAAGACTTACAAAAAAGCCAATGCAAGAAGTACATGCAGAAAGAAAGCAAAAATCTACATAAAAAAAAATCAGTGAATTCCCACATTCATGCTCATAAAGGTTTTGCGAAAGTTATGGCCCAGCATTTTACATAAACCTAATCCTCCTGTTTATGCTGTATGAGGCCTTCAAATGGAAAGGTCCAAAACTCCAAATACAAGTTGCTCACATCCCGGTTATTGTCAAAACCGAGTTAATTAGATGTATGATCGAGCAAGGCAGGTCATACCACTCAAAACTCCTGTTTTTTTCATACCAACCCACAATTTGTTGGAGGCAGTTAAATACCACCAATCAAAAAATTCAAAGGACGAATGGAACTTAACTATCCTCCTTATGGAATGCAACAACACATAAAGATTAGATTAAAACCAGCTTGCCATTCCTACCCTTGAAAGATAGTGCTAGATAAGGAAGAAAAGGTATGAAAGCCATAGAAGTGACATGTTCAGATCTCTCCCACTTTACGTGAGATCCCTCCATTAGTAGAGTAATCTTTAACTATTTTTCATTATCTACACAATGGTTGTATTGAATTTTAGAGGGAACAACAATATTGAAGTATACAATTTCATTTACAGAATTATAAATGATTAGTATCGGCAACCCTTACCCAAATACCAGTAGTTTGAGAAATTAGTAGCATTTAATCCAAATGTGTGAATAGCCTGTTAGCAACCATTCAACATGGCATCTCATTTTTTCTTTCTATGTAATATGCATATCCACAGAGAGTTACCAATAAAACCATAAGAAATATTGCGACCTGAGATTTTTCAATTAAAATGTTGTACTGATGGTTCAACAAGTAACAAAATCCCTATGCACTACATCAAACAACAATCTGTTGAAATTGATGATTTTTACTTCTCTCTCAAACAATGAACTTTCAAATCGAACAAAATCATGGTTTATTCTGACCTCTTGTGGCCTAGTGGTAACAGCTCCTTAGATTTGCACAAGGTGCAAGCTTTGATTCCCCCTCTCTCAAAAAATTAAGAATTAATCCCATGACTAATAATAAAAAAAAAAGGTCATGGCTAACTGCATTGTTCTAAACCTAACTAAATCTTGGAACAAATACATTCACAATGCTTAGGAACCAGCAACAAGAGAAAGCTACTTCCTCCCCAAACGTAAGAGTAAAAGGGAAGACATGGATAAGAATATCTCACAAAACCAATCCACATACACCCTCGGAACTCATGCAATCCGTCAAAAGAATAAAGCACACGCAAACGATAAAAATTGAACTTTGAATTTGGAGAATGACCTGAATCGACCAAGGTTGTATCCTCTCGGCTACCAATCAACAGCAGTGAAGCCCTTCTTTTAAATCAGCCGAATTTCGACAGACCCAACGCTTATCTGGAGAAATCACGCAATCCCAGGTCAAATTAAGTGCAGTACATCAAAAAAAAAAAAAGCAAAAGATGAGAACCCAACAATCCACGCCGGCTACACGGTGAATCCTTAATTTTTTTTTTGCACAAACAAAGAATTCTCGAGTCGTACAAATCGCTAGGGACCCATGGAAGGTCATCGACAAAAGCCCCAAAACATTAAAAAGAAAACAATTCACCTGAAACACAAGGAAGAAGGGGAAAAAAACAAGGGAGTCTTCCTCTAGGAGAATCCGCCAAGAGCACCTGACATGAAAAGTAGTCGAGTATAATATTTCTGTAGAAGACGAATGGTCGAATCCAGAAAATTAAAAATAAAACAAAAATATAACCTGAAAAGTAAAAAGGCTAGAGGGAGGGAGGGAGTTTTTACACTCTATACAGTGAAACGCAAGCCCAACAATACAATAATTGCAGCCCATGATAACTCAAGAGCCCAATAAGTAATAATAAAGACCATTAGTTGCAGCCCGATAACCCAAGGGCTTTTGTCTTCTGTTCGTAATTGTTCATTCGGCCCAGCCCTATCCCTACCCTCGTCTTGTTGCTCGTCTGGTTTGTCGCACAGGTCTTTAACCCGCATTCAGATCTCAAAAGCCTGGTTGTTTGGTATCATACTATTATTAGCATTCTTCTTAGATATTTTATTGGTTTTGTTTGGTAGAAATTCTCAAATTCCCGAATCTGAATGGACCACGTATGATATGATGATGTAATGTCTACCTTAAAATCTATATAGTTTGTTTTTTTAAAAAATTATATAGTTGAAAATAGTGCATTATTAATAATTGCATCCCATCCCATCCCAAGACTTCAGACTCAAATAAAACAAAATCATGCAAAAACGAAACTCATTTTATAAATTATTTTTTGTGGTGCCAGAAGATTTTTGTGGGACCGGTCACACTTTTATCACTGACCCCACTATCACCTTTTTTTGGAACAGAGTCAGAGAGTCCGTCCCAATACACAATAGTTAGGGCAATTGGCATGGCGAATGAATAATATATAAGAATTTATTTAATAGGTTTGATTTTTTTTATTGACGTAATTGTATTAAGATATATATTTTGTTAAAAAATGTGAATGAATATATAGATTAATTTTTTTATAAAACATGCGAGATTCAGTATAGTATAATATTATGAGTTGTTCGAGACTGCTACATGTGACTGCCCCATTCCCCACGTACGGCGCCAAACCCCATGTCTTCTCCTCCCTTTTCTCATTTTTTCTTTCTTTCCATATTCATAGATTAATATATATATATATATATATTATTTTTTGTCTAATATTTTCCACTTGATTCTAATAATATACTCACTCCGTTCCATTTTAATTGTCTCCTTCACTTTTTCACACAGTTTAAGAAAATATTTAATTCTCTTTCAATTTGACATTTATATCCTTATTTAAAATGTGTATGATTATTGAGTTAATTGTTGAGCTTTTCAAGTTAAGGGTAAAATGAGAAAAAATGGGAAAAAATAGCTTTCATTAATTGAAATAGACATGCATTTTGGGACATCTCAAAAAAAAAAGGACAATTAAAAAGAGACGGAATGAATATTGCAGTAAAAACCACTTTTTCTAACGGATAAGAAGGAAATATAATTGAAAAAGAAGAAGAAGAGGATCTATAAAGCCACATCAGATTGTACGGAGATGGACCCCTCTCCTTCTTCAGGTGGAGACTTGATGGGATGGGGTGGGAAGGAATCTGTCATGTTTTTTTTGATAAACAAGAAATCTGTCATGTGCATAGAAAATCCACAGCGTTTTGATATTTTCAAGGTACCAACAGTCTGTTGATCATTATCTTATTTCTCATCGTTGATCAGCATAAAAGTGTTAGGAAGTAATCATGCAATAACTAAAAAGTAATTCTGAATTTATACAAGACGGACGATAACTGTTGCACATTTTTCACTTTTGATCAACGAACCACGCACCTTCATATAAATTCCATGACTATAAGCTCACCCCTTTAGAGCACTGCTAGTACACCTGCGGTTTTTCTGTGACGTGTCCCAATTTGGTGTAGTGGCAGTGACTCTCTCCCAAAACCTTTTTGTCAAGGGTTCGAGCAGTCACGGAGATGTATTAAAATTCACTGGGTCTAACTCCAGGCGGGACAATACCTCCTCGTGCTGGGCCCACTCAATACACGTATCGCCCCAGGCACACGTGCAGGTGTTAGTGTCAAATTGGCGACCTGCGGCTCTTCTGTGACCGTGTCCTAATTTGACCCTAACAATAATTATTAACAGAACAATTTCCATCGGTAAATACCGATGAAATATCAATAGAATATCGATTTCAACTTTTACCGACGAATTTTTAACCGATTATCGACGAATTTCAACATGTAGTGAGACTACTATTGAACCGTACCATAGTCATAGGAGAGCATGACTGGTATGTTTCTTACACCATCGTTCCTCATTAAGCCCGGAAAATATGCGAGGAACGTTTTCCTAAAATTCAAGTGTCATTAAATTAAATGATTCAGGAAGCATAAAATCGTGCAAATTTGATATATTCATGAAAATTTAACCATTTAAAATGGATGATATAATTGATGTGAATTAATTTTTTAACATGCTATCGCCATCCGTCGATATCTTTATATTTTTATGAAATTAAATTTGTATAATTTTCCAGGTGGCCTCGTCAATTACAAGGCAGAATGAGATGTGCACATATATGGTTGTCATATGAAAAAGGTAGCCAAAGCTGAGAGCTTAAATTCGGACAAGCAGGAGGGATCGATGTTTAATATGTTTGTGAGGGGCCGATAGAGAAGAGCCAGAGATACAAATGAGAAAGACAGGAAGGAAAGCCAGTGAGTAATAAGTGACGCCGGAAGGCATTGAAGACAACAAACTCCCTGACGGCACATCAAAAGAGAGAGTCCAATGCACAGATTTTAAACTTTAAACCGTGTTTGGGGCAGCAGTCCAAACTCCAAACTTTACAGATAGCTAGATATCCCATTCAATGTGGCATCCCCTCCATCACGTACGTGCTGAACATATGCAATATCTCTGTCACATATATTTATTAAATCTAAAGAAATTTCAAACAGCATCGGACGGTCTGTATTTTAGTAATGGGACTAAATCAACCTGGGACCTGGCTGTCCAGGTCAAAGTATGTACACGTGGTAGCTAACTAAGAAAAATGTTTACTTTGAAGTTTTGATCAATATATTAGGGTTTTGAGGGCGATGTGTAAGTTGTAATTAACTGCTGTAGTACTACAGCACAGCGAATCAAAGCACAAAAACATTGAAATTTATAAAAGACCTAATTAATACGCCAATAAATTCCCCCCTATATATAACTATCCATTCCTCCTATTGTTACCATCCAAGTCTCCCTCTTCTCTCTCCCTCTTCTCTCTCCTTTCGCATCTCTTATTGGTATTTCCAGTTCCCATCAGTCGAAATCAATAGTTTTCTCGTTTCTCTTATTTTATGGATTTTTTTGTTGCTGACATGGGTTCCTTGGTCTCTCTAGTATTCCTTCCTCTTTCTTTCCAACTATTTTGTATTATCTCAGAATCTAATCTGACCCACATAGCGTAAACTTTAACGCAGTCTCAGTTTTGTTTAATGCGAGTGTGAAACACCTACGAGTGCGGTGCGGTCAAATCACTTTCTGTTCTGACCACTTGTGAGGTGCCGCGTCAGATTGTCCTCGTGGCCTTGCCTCTGATTCGTACCAATGTTGCCCTCTTTCTTTTTCTTCTTCATAAGTTCATATATTCTATCCTAGATATTAGATGAAACAAAGTATTCTTTCTGGAGTTTAATGATGATAATCCTCAGATCGATTCAGAGAACACGATACAAGAAGGTTCCATGGCTTATAAATTTGTGGAAGATGAAGAAGCTTTGATTGATAGAATTAAGGTCGTTGTTTGCGGAAGTAGCATCATCATGATTCACATGCAAATGCAACGGTGGGTGATTTAAGTTTTAATTAAATCAATTAATTATCTCTATCTGCCTGCCAGAGTTGCTAAAGAGTGAGAATCTTGATGATGCTGCATCGGCAATAAAATGGCTAATTTTTTGTCTTTTTGTCTGTCTCAGGTGGGTACGCATATCTTTTTCTTGAAATTATTTCATCATTTCCATCTTTTGTATCTGTTTGTGACATGCATTAGAGCTGACTTTTGCAGATCTATCTATAGCTCTTAGCACTGTTCTTCTGACCAAAGATGGCTGTCTAGATATGATTGCTTGCCATATGAGTATGTCTATTTTAATTTTATAGGTGATCAAGTGTGTTATTATTAATCATGCAATATATGACATAGTTACTTTCTCTGATCTACTTTGGTGGGTTTAGTGTTGTTTGTATTGAATCTATTTATGGACTATACATATAGATATTCTTGAAAGATATAAGTGTGTCTTTGTGTGTGGGTCTTCAATATTCAAGTGCACAAGAGCCAAAAATAGTGTCAAAATATTGGATATTAATGCTGGAGGTTCTCAAGTGGGAGAGATATATAAAGGTGAGAATAAGGAAACAAATTATTCAGATTTTGGCTAAAGTTTTTGATGATCATATCAACTACTTCAAGCTTCAAACTTGAAAGCCTCGCCATAAAACAAATTAACCTTTGTCTTCACTAGAGTTTTTTTAATTATCATACACAACTTTTTTAAGAAACATCGTCTTTACATGTATTACATGGAATGAGATATGCGGACATATATCCTACCTGTCTCGGACTTTGTCCCCTGTGAAAATTTTATGTATGAGATCGAGTTGTTTACCTTTTACCTAGTTATCATGGAAGTATATAATATAATAATTACTACATGCATGTTTGAAAATTTTGGAATTGTTTGCTGTGTTGGAGCAAACCATGGTCGATATATTATGATGCAACATATGTTAACGTACTCTTGCTGTCTTGCACAAATGTTCTCGCAAGTGTTTGGCTTTGGCATCCTGTTGTTAAGTGGACCAAGTTTTACACACACCAGACACGAGTAGCAACAGATGGACCCTTGGCCTTGTACTCTTCCTCCTCTATCTCCACACACGTTCAGCCCAACTATTAATATTTTCACTGCCCTCTTCAATAATAATATATAAGATTTCATGACATAAATAAAATATCCATGACAGTGATAACTCGTCCTTCTAAAGATCTCGGAGATCCATGTATGTCTTTATATATATATATATGTATACTTTTCAAGATTAATTCTTAATTTTTTTCTGTTTGATTCACCTATTTAAGTTCTACTTAGGTTAATTCATGTTTGGCTTATCTATGTTCTTGTTTTTTTTTGTGTGTGTGTGTATGTTAAGCATAATCTCCATTAGCCTCTAACAGTCTCTGTCATCGCCCACCATTAGCCTCTCACTGGTATCTTGTACGAAAATTTTCACGATAGGCTTCTTAATTTTGAGATTATTATGTAATGATCCATAGCAGGGTTTCCATATATTTTGTTATCTAGATAGGACGCTGAAAATAGTTTTGGATTTCCTTATAATTGTAATAATATTCTACTGCTACTGATCAAGCATAAATGCTCATATGTGTGTGTGTGTGAGTTTAACGACATCTAACCCTAGAAGGACAAAAGCTGCCTTGCTACGTAATACGTTATTTCCTCGATTGATTTCCATGTTTCTGGTTCTAGCTAGCTACTTCAGTGTACTATATGTTATGGGAAGTTAATTTCTTAATATCCTTGCCATTTTTCTTACTTCAAGGTTCTCAGTTCTCTTCTCTAGCTATTAGCCGATTATCGTTTAATGGAGCCTGCCATGTTTTAGAGCCAATTCAGCAGGTTTTGTATTGAGATAACTGTGCGTGGGTGTATTTTGGGGTGATTAGTTTTGCAATTACTTAGATTTTTGTGTGTTTTTTCTGGGATTCCTTCACATGAAATGAATCATACATACATACATACATGTGAGAAATTATCTTATGAAATCATAAAAATAAGGTACTAACTTTATGGTTCAAATTATTTTAAAAATTTTATCGAAATTATATTTATATTTTAATCAATTTTACAAATTTAATAAAAAATCAAATTCAACTCGGAAAATGAATCATTAAATATAAAACAAAAAATATTTCATATATTTCTTCAGTTTGCCTTTGATATTTATGAGCAACCACAATGTCTGTGTCCTATTAAGGACAATAAATGCTTGTTGAAATATGTGTTTTATTGACCTCTTTGTATTGAGAAAAATATTTTATTGATGTGAGTTAATATGTGATTTGATTTTTAGATAATAAAAATGAAACTCAATATTAGTTTTAGAGAGAATGGATGAAAGAATGAAATGTTAATGTTGACTTTTTAGACATTGATTTTTTTTTTAATAATTTATTTATATATTTATATTTAAAAATATATTTTATTAATATAAATAAACATATAAAATCATCTTTTATCTTTTAGGTATAAAAGATGAGATCCAAACAAAAGTTAATTGCCCTAGGGAGATAAAGTTCCCTAGTCACTTTGTGGTTGTATGGCTGTATTTGGCTATGCACACCACATAATTGATGCGAAATGACATAAATCCACGTCACAAGATACGCTGGTTCTGAATGTTGGAAGGTCCAAGTCCAACAGAGCCACGTACGGTGGTCCCCTCTGTCGTGCCGTGGTCCTACGGGACCCATAAGCACACGACTCTGTTTTAACGTGGCAGACACGATGTGGAGTGGACCATGACAGAGCCCATCATGGGTCGAAGATCAAGGATGGTTGGGTTGGGCAGTAGCTTTTGGGGCACTATTTTTCTAAAAAATTATAAATATATTAGTATTCAATTTAGCAAATTTAATGATATATTTTTTTATTTAAACTATAAAAAAAATTCAACAAGGAAATTTTTTTTTGATGAAAACAAGAAAAAATATATAGTAAGTAATTTGGAACATTAGATATAAACTATTTTTTTTAAAAAAAAAAATCTGTCAAACATTTTAAAATTTACAATTGGATCTCACTTCTATTACACAAAAAATTAAATCGCATATTCATCGATATCATCAAAACACGTCTTTCTACACAATTTTTTTTTTACTTTTTATGTATTTTATTTCTAATAACTCTACAAAAATATAAAGTATACATATCTCTTAATATAATTTTTTCAGTGTCATTACTCTCAATCCGACCGCACGTTACATTGGAAATTTATAACTCAAACTGACAGAAATCAAATTTGAGCCTATACGGGGCCCAGTCCAAAAGCAGTTGACGGACGCTGATGGGCCTCAAGTCCGCTGGGCCGCATCCAAACACACCACCAGGAGAAACAATTTAAGAAAAATGTACTTTATGGGCCTGAACAACCCAAGTGTGTTAACTTATTATCGGCCCAAGTGTTTTGTGCCTACAAAGAAATAGAAAAGGATGCGAGGTTCAACGATGCATTGGCCATTGGGGACAGAGTAGGTTCTTTCTCCAGTTGAGCAAGTACCCAAATGACTTCCCCTCTCAAATCTAGACCTAAATGTCAGTCCAAAACCTCCTCAAAACCCTCAAAACTGTGAAGCGAAGTCACTCTCCGAGCCTTTCTTCTTCAAGACCTTTTCAAGATATACCAGAATTTGTCTCCAGAGTCTTGAGCAACTCATTCCCCGACAACCTCGAGGTCACGCTCCCCATTATAAATTTTACACAATTACACCAAATTCTCTCGAACCCAAATCTCAAAGCCTCTAGTTGCTTGCATTTCTTCAATTTTATTCTCAAAAACCAGTCCCGCTTCTCATTAAGGCCTGATCTTCAAGCCCACTTGACCCTAATTTCCAGGCTTGTCAAGGCAAGTATGTTCGCAGATGCAGAGCGTATCTTGAAGTCTGTATCAGTTGATGAAAATCTCAGGTACCCATTTCTTGTTTTAGCTCCCGCGATTGAGAATTGTTGTTCTGAACCACGTGTTGTGGCAAAGGTTTTCAATTTGGTTTTTAAAGTTTATTCTGATAATCGACATTTCGATCAAGTTATGGAGACTTTTGATTACATGAAGAACATTGGAATCAAGATTGACGAGAGAACTTGCACTGTGCATTTACTTTCCCTTAAGAGAAATAATCTAGTGGGAGTGGCTCTACGCTTTTTCTACCAAATGGTAGAATTGGGTATTGAGATATCTGTGTATTCGTTGACAGTTGTGGTGGAGGGTATCTGTAGAAGTGGAGACGTCAGCAGGGGTAGGGAACTGGTGGAGGAAATGGTTGGTAGAGTAAAACCAAATATCATTACATACAATATAATGATTGATCATTGTGCGAAGAGATGGAATTTCAACGAGTTAGATATGATATTAAAATTAATGGAAAAGGAGGGACAGGCATTTGATATTAAGACATACAAAATTTTGATTGATGGGTACTCAAGTGCTGGCAAGGTTGAAAAAGCTGAGAGGTTGATTTCAGAGATGCATCATAGAGGTAAAAAAGTAGATACATATATGTATAATTTGATTATAAATGGGTATGGTAGACTAGGCATTACGGAAAAGGTAAATTTTCTGTTTGATAAAATGAAATATAGAGGAGTCCATCCGAATGGAGATACATATTGGGCTCTGATCAATGGCCTGTCCAAGGTTGGGAAGATGGAAATGGCAATGTTTTATGTTAGTGAGATGCTAAGCAAGGCATTTCAGGTGGATGAGGTGATATTCAATACGTTGGTTCATGGATTTTGCAGAAAGGGAATGATTAATGAGGCTTTTGAGTTGCAAATTGAGATGGAAAGGATTGGATTTGAAGCTGATGTATCTTTATGTAATAGAATTGCAACTGGACTATGTGAGCTAAATCGGGCAGATGAGGCAAAAATGTGGTTCAGCAAGATGATTAAAAGAGGCATCAACCCTAAAATGATGAGCTTCACTGCTTTGATTGGCACATGAATTTGGTGGAGATGAATTGGTTAATGAACTTTGTTTCTGCCGACATGGGATTATGACTATTTTATGAAAGTGTAATTGAAGGAGGCAGAGGTGCTAGCTTGATTATTCAGTGGAGTATGAGCTCAAAAACTGTGAACTTTACCTCCTTAATTGCCATAAATTTCAAAGAACATAATTTAATGGATGTCAGGGTTGGTGCTTGGAGCTGAAGGTAGACTGCTGAGAAAGCTCAGAAGCTGGCGATGAGCTTGGCTTCTTGGTTCTGTTAGATCTGTAATTTTGGTCCTGGGACTGTGTTTCAATTGCATAAAGGGAGCTGGAAAGCTTAGAGATATGATGAAGCTCAAGTTGATTTTGATAGATGTCTCATTAAGGAGTTCTGTTGTTGAGAAGCGACAGGGTAAAAAGAATGTTTAGCTAAATACCCAAGACTACGAGAGAGTTTTGGCATCAATAGCAGAATGTTTCAATCTCACCAAGGGAATGGCGATCGTACATATTGTGGATATGCCAAGATTGGAATTAATCAAACTTCCATGAGGGGAAACATTATTTGCTCTCGGATAGAAGTGTCTACTCACCTGATATGGACAACCAGGAATCTACAAACAAATGCGGATTAAGTTACAGTTTAACTGCATATCAATTAGATTTATCCTCTTTTCCTTCTGAGACAAATTACAGAATTGGATTTGGATCCAAGTAGGGTTTTACCTGGTTAAAAGGTTAGGAAATTTGATTTGTTGCATTCCATTTGTTGTAATAAGGCTTGAAACACTTGATCATAATATGCTTCATATTCTTTGTTCAGGAATGAAATGGAGTCCCTGGATTACAGTGAAACTTGTTGTAAAGGCGAGAGTTAGGTAAATATCAGATCACTGATTACCCAGAGGGGGGATACCTTTGAGCGTCTGCTGCCCCTAGTGTCAAGTTGGGTGCTCATTACAAAAATGAAACAGATCCAAATTTTGGGCATCCGCCAAACAGATCGATTTGACTATTTGATTATCTGCTGTGGTCCAAGGTTGGAGATCTTATTTCAATTCACCCTATCAGTATTTGGGCATATTCACGATTACGACTCAGAGCAGTTGAGTTCCATCGCTGATTATTGTATCATTAGCATGGCTATTTTGGGGAAAGTCAAATATTATAAAGGGAAAGGTTGTTTGGTATTCAATCATAAGAGCTCGGTTTCCAGATCTTTTATACCCTAGCCTCGGACAACTAAGCTACTTCAGGAGCTAATACGTGACTCATACAGTAGGGTTGCTTTGTATTTTGATTTACAAGAGGCTCGGTGGACACAGAATTTGAAGAATTCAACATTATTTTGAAAGCAACATACAAGGTTAAGGTTATACCAAAAGCTACATTGGAGCAGGGCATAGAATAAAGAAGAGTTTCTTTTGATCTCCATAATCTCGCTGGCCATCATTTTGATCGCTCCGATGGAAATGAAGAAAAGAGACATCTGAAGGCCTCCAATATTCCTTTGGCCTATTTGTAAAGACAGTTTCATTCACATTATAGTTGGTTTATGGGTTGTGTCACATGTGGCTATGTGAGTAAAGTCTTTCTTTTGATGTAATAGATTTAATCTCTTCTAATAGGTCTCTAGTCTGATACTGGGTGGCACTCCATTGATGCCCTTACCAATAAATTTTCAGATACAGATACTTTTCATATCTGAAATTCAGGATTCATATTGAGATTTTTTTTCCTAGCCATCAAGAGCCCAAAACTGGTGCATGATTGGGGAAATCCAACCTATCAAGGCCTCCAATCCATATGCCGAAATTTTTAATTGCCAATAGAAAGGAGTCAATTTGCGAATGCACGAAGCCAAATCAATGTAAAATGGCATCCCAGACCAGTTGCATTTCTACGAGAATAATTGGCTCAGCAACTGGTTGAAATTATTTCCTCTGGCCTTCATTTCCCAGTACAACAAGACTGAAAACAAACTGACACTCATATTTGCTAATGAAACAGCAATCACATTATTAACAGGCAACTCGAAGCATAATAAGATAGAGTCTGCAAGTCCATACCCCATTCCATCTGCAGGTGTTCTTGGAATCCTTATCAGTACCAGTTTTCTAAGCACTCCATTACAAACCGATAAAGTAAAACATATCACCTGATTATTCTGAATGCCACAAAAATTTTAACATGAAAGATACAATTCAGGGGAAAAAAATGTCTTCAAGATTCCAAAAAGCTTATCCATCATTTAAATTCACCCGCAATTGAAACACTCATCCTCCTCCGACAACTAAAAGATAATGGTAAGATTCCTAGAGATCATACAGTAAGACCTTGAGGAGCAGCAGCTACTGGAGTCCTGGGTTTGGGCTTTTCCACAACAATTGCCTGAGTGGTTAGGACCATTCCTGCTACAGATGCTGCATTTTGCAACGCACATCTCGTCACCTTTGCTGGATCAATGACTCCAGCTTCCACCAGATTCTCATATTTGTCTGTCATGGCATTGTAACCGATCTCCCATTCACTCTCCCTTATCCTCTCCACAACCACTTCCCCTTCAATTCCAGCATTTTGAGCTATCAATGCTGCTGGGGACACCAGTGCCTACAGCCAAAACATGCGAAACAGCTTGTCAGTACATACAAAAAATCACGCAAAATGCTAATTTAAACAAATTTTACTTCAGAACAGTGGAATAATTAAAAAGGAATGTGATCACAAGTCAAATTTAAAGCATTTCTTACCTTCTGTACAATGTCAGCTCCTAATCGCTCTTCTGCCTCCTCAAGCTTTTCCTTAATAGCAGGAACAACAGTTGAGAGATGAACCAAAGCAGCACCTCCACCAGGCACAATTCCTTCCTCTATTGCTGCAAAAGTTGCATTCTTAGCATCCTCGATACGGAGCTTACGGTCCTCTAGCTCTGTCTCTGTTGCAGCCCCTACTTTGATAACGGCCACCCCACCAGACAATTTTGCAATCCTTTCAGCCAGTTTCTCTGAATCATAAACAGAATCCGTCTCAGCCAACTCCCTTTTCAACTGAGCGATCCTCGCTTGCAGCTCATCCTTGGATGCAGCATCTGCTATAATTGTAGTGGAATCTTTGCTAATGGTCAGCTTTCTAGCTGTTCCAAGCTGTTCAATTGAGGTGTTCTCAATAAGCAGACCCAGATCACTGGCCTGGAATTCGGCTCCTACATTATGGTAACAGAAAAAGACAAAAAATTAGCATCATAAGAAGCCATGCTCGCAATAAGACCTCAATCAAAGGCCCCAGTTGTTCCATTAGGGTACAAGTACAACAGAAAAAGTTAGTCAATTTAATATACATGCTTGACATAGAGTACAATGATTAATGTATTTTTAGAGGCACAACAAAATTGTCAAAAATTACTCGAGGAAAAACGTGTTTACCAGTAAGAATGGCAATATCCTGAAGCATAGCTTTCCTTCGTTCCCCAAAGCCGGGAGCTTTTATGGCAGCCACATTAAGGATTCCTCGCAGCTTGTTCACGACAAGAGTAGCCAAAGCCTCCCCAGTAACATCCTCCGCAATTATAAGCAAAGGAGCTCTCAACTGAGTAGTCTTCTCTAACAGGGGAATTATGTCCTTGATAGCCGAAATCTTCTGATCAGTGACCAGCACACGGGCATTCTCAAACTCACAAATCAATTTTTCAGGATTTGTAACAAATTGAGGGGATATATAACCTCTGTCAATCTGAAAGCCAACACAAACCAGAAAAACACACAGGTGTCAGATAAAATAATATCAGCAGCTGTACAGAACATCTCCAACATGCAGACACACCTCCATTCCTTCTTCAACCTCTACTGTTGTCTCAAATGAGGATGAGGACTCAATAGACAAAACACCATCGGGCCCAACTTTGCCGATTGCCTCAGCAATCATTGTCCCAATAAGCTCGTCATTGCCGGCCGAGATGGAAGCAACGGCTGGAAAATTAGAAGTACAAACAATGATACAACGAAGAGAAACCATATCTATAAATGTAAATTTGGTGAGAGGAATGTGAATAAAACCAGGAACATGACAATAACTTACCCTTAATGTCATCAGAACCTTTGACAGGCCTTGCCCTCTTCTCTAGCTCTTCTACCAAACCCTGTATAGTCTTATCAATTCCCCTCTTTAGTGAGACTGGATTAGCACCAGAGGTGACACTCAATAGTCCAAGTTTGATTATTTCTCGGGCTAGAATTGATGCAGTTGTGGTTCCATCACCAGCAGAGTCATTTGTTTTACTTGCAACCTTCATCCCACAATTAGAACAGTCAACATATTTGACCCAACCCACACAATATCCCAAGACCCACAATTGAACAATAGTAACCACATTACAATAATTCTAGCAGGGAGAGAGAGGAGAGAGACAGAGAGATCTGACCTCTCTAATGAGAGCTGCTCCAGCATTTTCCATAGGATCAGGCAGCTCAATAGCTCTCGCAATCGTTACTCCATCATTAACTACTTTAGGATTTCCAAATTCATCCAAGACAACGTTCCTCCCTTCATTGCACAAAATAAAAAATCACGAGTATAATTAGCAATATTGTTCTTAGAAACTTAATGGAATAAACAGTGGCCATGAAAAGAACAGCCTGACAAAATGAAAGCATGCACCATCTAACAGTAAAAAAAGTGCATGTAAGCAGCTTAGAAATACTAGAAATGAAATAACGAGTGTCCTCTACGACTATATGGTAAATTAGCTGATCACAATGAGCTCCAAATGAAGTGCAAGCAAATCAAATTAACCAACATAAATTGGAGAAAATCAATCAATACCCAAAACCAATGAGCCAAAAATCAACCACAGCTCACATAGTGGAAGCTGTTGTTATATCAACTTCACACATGTATTTGCAATTGCACTCTACATCAAACAAAAGTAAATCATGCATACACAATATCTTACTCCAAACTATCAAAGATAACAGAATGAAGAAAAAAGAGTGAATAGCCAAACCTAGGGAAGTTCATGAGTGTGCCTATTAATGATTTCAAACAACGCCATGAAAAACTATCAAATTTATATGGAGAGGTCATGTTAGAGTAAGAAATTACCCCTAGGACCAAGAGTGAGACCGACAGCATCAGCAAGCTTATCAATGCCGGCTTGAAGTGCTGCCCTAGAGCTTTGGTCAAACAAAATATCCTTTGCAGAAGCTCGGACAGAAAAACGCTTGTTTGTTGGTCGGAAGTTTAGCTTTTGACTTTGCTGCTGACTTCCCCTCCTACCAAGACCCCCCTAAAACATCATTAAACATACCATAAGACTTAGGCAAGCCAATTATCATCAACACACGAATATAAACGCATGCAGACGCATATACAATCATAAAAAAAAATACAGACACTAAATCAAAGCAAAATAAAATTGCGATAAACCCTAAAATCCAAAACAAAGATCAAAGCTTTAAATTCAAAGCCCTCCTAAATGCATCAAAATTAGACAAAACAGAACCGATAAAACAATTACGCAATTCCTTTCCTTTCCTTCTCATCATTCACTTCAATATCCGAATGCAAATCCATCAAAATCACCATACAACAATCAATAAAACTACCACTGACAAAGCAAGAAATAAACCAAGGATGAAAACCCCAAAAAAAAACACATCGGAGAGCTGTACCTGTTTGGGGGAGCAGAGGATGGACGCTGTTGAGAGAGCATTAGAGGTTGCCATTTCTCAAAAAGAGAAACTAGTTTCTGTCTGGTAGCTTTGCGTGGATAAGGAAGGCAGCTAAGGAAAATGGGGTTAGGGTTTAGTTATAAGGGCAGTACAGGAGAAGGGAGAGCTTCCAGAAGATTCTTTCAATTCGAGAACCTTTGAGAGGCGCCTTGTTAAATCTTGGTTCGGCCCAAGCCACGAAACAGACAACTACGCCAACACTTCTTGCATGCGGGCCGCACTATCAAACGAGAGCTACTTGCGAGTCGCTAGTGCACTAGGTGGCGATATTTTAGTTTTTATGGGCTGGATAGGGTTCTTACTAGGCGGCATTGAGGGCCCAAATTCTAACTCAAAGCCCCTTCTGGGCCCAAACCAAATAAATAAAAACAAATGTTTTAAAACTGGTATTGGACTTGATTCGGACCGTTTCTTGTTTTGGAGTCGGCTCGCCACCGTAACAGTCTCCATGACTCCATCTCTGTTGCCCTCTCGCTACCAGATTCGAAAGGCGAATTACTCTCCAAATTCGACTACTTGAGTATTGATCTTGAATCACTGAAGGTTAGTTGGACTGCGGAAACAAGCTGCTTACTCTGCCTTATCGGTATGTATTTATGAACTCTGATCATTGAATTTAGATTTTTTTTTGTGTCTTCATAATCATGCATAGACTTCAAAAGCTTCAGTTAGCGTGGATGATTTTTTCTTGTTGATATTGATTTGATTAGTTTGTTCTTAGTCCGAGACGACATGTTTGGTTCACTCCTATTTTGTTATCGCTCACACTGATGTTCCTATATTGCGATCTGTATAACTTTCAAGTAGTAGCATTGATAGATATGTCTAGTTTGCGTTTATTAGTCTGTATTTAGAACTCATTACAGTTACTCATATTGATATAGTGTTCAATCCATTAGTTAATTGATCTCATGTCCATGCATTTGGAAACTTCTTTCTTAAACGTGAAATAGTATTTATTTCAGGTGGTAAATTCAACTTCATGGACGATGAGAAGCATAGGATTCTGATGGTTTCAGATTTTTTTTATCCCAACTTTGGCGGTGTGGAGAATCACATTTATTATCTATCCCAATGCCTGCTAAAGCTTGGTCACAAGGTCAGTAACATGTCGATCAATTTTTAGTATTTTTATAGATAAATCAATTTATAGTTTAGTTATTGCATTTGTACCCTGCATAATTTTCCATACTGGCAAAGAGAACTTTGGAATTGGTATCTTTCTCCCATTTCATTTGGGAATGTAATAAAAGCTGCGGATAGAGATTCAATGTAATCCTGTATGTTCTTTCAATAAATTTCTCCATTTTATGGAAAACTTCTCTCTAAAACTGACCGTCTTTGACAAACTTTGTTTACTCTCTCTCTCTTAATTTGTTTTTATTTAAATTTTCCCTATTGCTTCCTTCTCAAAACAATTTTCCCCGTTGTTTTGGGAAAACTATCATATCATTTATGGAATTGACCTGTTTTTATTTTCTTCTTTTTTGGGCCTATAATAGCCTGTTCTATACTTTATGTTGCTCTCCTGCTAAGCAAGGGTTTGGCATTGCTTCTTCTTTACCTGCTTCCACTTCTTTTTTACTTGTAGTTACTTTGTTTGAGATTAGAGAATCAGTAGAAGTTGGTAAACATGAGCAATTCATGTATCCATGGTTTACTCTGCAAGGTGGTCTAACAAGGTCCAAACTTCAGGAGGTCCCACATAAACCTAACCTTATTAAGGGTTCAGATGAGCTCACTATCTAACCAGTGCAGCTGTTTTAAGTTTCTGTTTGGTTGTTTAAATTTTGTTTAATCTTATAATGATTCTTTAGGTTGTGGTTATGACCCATGCTTATGGAAGTCGCTCTGGTATCAGATACATGACCAATGGTCTGAAGGTTTACTATGTACCGTGGAGACCATTTCTGATGCAGAATACCTTACCAACTTTCTATGGAACCCTTCCAATTGTACGAACTATCCTTATCAGGGAGAAAATATCATTAGTACATGGGCATCAAGCATTCTCAACTCTCTGTCATGAAGCTTTGATGCATGCACGCACTATGGGTTACAAGGTTGTGTTCACTGATCATTCACTCTATGGTTTTGCTGATGTGGGAAGCATCCACATGAACAAAGTATTGCAGTTTACTTTGGCAGATGTAAGCCAGGCCATTTGTGTATCTCATACAAGCAAGGAGAACACAGTACTTAGGTCTGGTCTACCACCAGACAAGGTCTTTGTAATCCCTAATGCTGTGGATACTGCCATGTTCAAGCCTGCACCAGAGCGTCTTCACTCTAAGGAGATAGTTATCATTGTTTTAAGTAGATTGGTTTATCGGAAAGGTGCAGATTTGCTAGTTGAAGTCATTCCAGAAGTCTGCCAATTGTATCCAAATGTGAGTTTTACGCTGGTACTGCTCATTGAATTTTGGTCATGTTCATATATGTTAGCATATGGTTTTGTTTCCCTAATTTCTACGTGACTACATTTGTTTTCTGAATATGGCAAAAAAATTATTTTTATGTGCTTGGATTGTGAAAGAGGTCAATCCATGTACATTAGAGTTTGTTTTGGCACTGATGTACAAATTTTGACATGACATAAAGGTCCCATTCTATGAATCCTGGTGCTGTCTATGCCCCCTGCCCACATGAATTCCTCTTATGCAATAAAATTTGTGGGGCTAGGCATCGCGATGAAGTCTCTATTCCTGTGATTCTGGGTTGAACTTGTTTCTCTAGTTTCATATTTTAAGGTTGTATAGCATTTTTTATTTTTTACTTGCATTTAGTCGTCTAACTTGGAAATATGCATTAAGGTTCGTTTCATTGTTGGAGGAGATGGACCTAAACGTGTGCGGTTGGAAGAGATGAGGGAGAAGCACTCTCTCCAAGATCGAGTTGAAATGTTGGGTGCTGTTCCCCATGCTCGTGTACAGTCTGTCCTGATTTCTGGCCATATATTTTTAAACAGGTATAAAGGATATGTATAATTGGAAATTCTTAATACTGTTGTTGAATTCTATGAGAAGCTTGATCAACATACCTGATGTCATGTTTTTTATGTAAAAGATAAGGTATATCATTCTTTATTATCTAATAATCAGATCCGGGATCCCTTTGTTGTTGGTATTGTGTTGGCTTGAGTGATCAGCTAAACTGCTGAAGATGTTAGAAATTAACGGACAAGTGGCATCTTTTATTGCACAGATATTTTTGTTTTCGGCTGTTTTTATAGTCTTGACAAACTATACTGGATAAGACATCAGCAGTCTTATCTGGGATTTAGAAGCCTGCTCCTCATTCATTGCTTAGAATACTACAGATATTCTCTTTCAAGTGAACCATGAACCAATTGATGGCTCTTTTACTGCCAGATTCTCTCTTCAGCATGTACTTGTATTTGCATCATAGTGTTGTTGCTTCTGTGACTGAGTTCCTTGATGATGATCTCCTACTTTTCATACTTTTTCCTAGGAAACATACCTTTTGCATGCTTCTATATCTAGTGGATAATATTGATGCAAGGCTTGTGTTGGAATAGTGGTGATACCAGATCTGCTGGACTGCTAGGAATATTCATCGTTCTTTTACTGAATTAATATTCACCAGCCACTAAGAAGTAGAGATAATCCACGATGCATGCCTGTGGAAACGGGTGTGCCATTATCATGATAGTATTAAAAGACAATAATTTTGTTTGAACCTATATCTTGGTGCTCTTTTGTTGATGTATTTTTCATAATTTATTACCCTGTTTAACAGTTCTTTGACAGAGGCATTCTGCATAGCCATATTAGAAGCTGCCAGTTGTGGATTGTTAACAGTCAGTACACGTGTCGGAGGCGTCCCAGAGGCATGCATTTTTAGTATCTTTTTTCTACTTCACTAATATGATGATATATGCCCTAGTGTCTCTGTCTCGCTAATGATGTGTGTGAGAAATTTCAGCAGTTTACCCAGCTAATGTTTCCATTCCTTTAGTAGGTTCTGCCAGAAGACATGATTGTACTCGCGGAACCAGACCCAAGTGATATGGTACAAGCAATAAAAAAGGCAATAGCTTTACTTCCAAAAATTGATCCGCAAGTGATGCATGAACGTGTGAGTATTAAAATATTTTTGGTTTAAAAACATTTTGTTAACCTCAGTAATTGCCAGCTGTTTTTCCCCCTTTTGGCGGTAGATGAAGAAACTCTACAGTTGGCATGATGTTGCAAGGAGGACTGAGGTTGTGTACACTCGTGCTTTGCAATGCCCCGATCAAAATCTTCTTGAAAGACTTTCACGGTTAGTATTAGAAAGGTTATATGAGTAAATGATGCTAATATATCGTCTGCCGTGGCTATTTTATTGTAGTCCCTCCAATTGACAGTCTTCTGTTACTGTTTCTGTATATCAATCCCATCAAAAAATGATTGAAACAATAAACATATGTTTCTTGAGAGATTGTTTGACAATGTTGTGTTGTGTTGTATTAGGTATCTCTCATGCGGTGCTTGGGCAGGCAAGCTTTTCTGCTTGGTTATGATAATCGATTTTTTGCTGTGGTGGCTACTGCAACTATTGCAGGTACTCTCTCTCTCTCTCTCTCTCTTCCCCCCTGTGCAGAGATGCATTTGCTTGATATGCTTCCTAAACTCCCACTTTAGTTTGCTTGTATTTTTGCTATATAACATGTTTTTGTCAATGCATATTCCATTAGCCTGAAGGGGATATTGACGCGGTGCCTGAATATATTGTGCCCCATCATGGAGATAGGGAGATGTCGCATACTTTGAACGAGTACGAGTGCCTGTGATGATTTATTTACTGCCTCAAATTGTGGTTCTTCTGAGAAGATTGCTTTCATGTTGTGAAGCATTTTTCTTTACTTGCAACTTAATATTGGCCATGTTTGTAGTCATTTTCTGTATCATTGCCTCCTGTACATTTTGTCTTTGGTGAAGTTCAGTGTTGAGCTTTGAGGTTCTGTCTCACACCTTCCATTTAGTTCATTTATATAAACACCCCAAAGCTCTAGCATTTTGAATTACTAAAAATACACAATCCAATCCAAATCAATGAAGAGATGTCTCGAAACATGCGGTGATCACCGCCATCTTAGACTTGTCAACTACAGAAGTAGTCGCTCAGCCAAGGACCGTCACAGGAAGGTGAACGGCCGTGACAGGCGTATCAGAGTGTCAGCCTCGAGTGCGGCTCGCATCTTCCAGATCATTCGCGAGCTGGGTAACACCACCAACGGTCAGACTATTGAGTGGCTTCTACATGCAGCCGAGCCAATCAATCATTGAAGCCACTGTGACTGGAGTCATTCCTACCACTCGTACTTCTCTCGCTGTCAACCTTACAGGGTGGGTTTATACGACTATTCCCTCTCGCCCTCCTTTTACTGGATCAACACCAAGGTTTGTAACTTTGTATTGCGGTGTTTCATGGGCTGAATCGTCATTGTCACCTTTGGACCATTTGGTTCCTAACTTTAACGCTAATGAGATCTCCGTCTCACAAGTGCTAACAGGGAATAAGCATGGAGGAGAAGAGGAGTTAAAGCAAGAGTACTGACGTGAGATATCAGTTGCTTGTTCTTTATGTTTCAAAAGATCTTTGTAATAGTGGATTTTTCTCACGTCTTGCTTTTTAATCTATTTCTAATTGATCTGTTTTTAAGATGATGCATACTTGTAGAACAACAAAAATGACCGACATTATAGAAAGATTAAGTAGGACAAAAATGTTAAAATGGTTAACAATTGAAGGCCACTGAGTTACATACTTCAAAATGTTTCCTGGGTCACTGTCTCTCGTAACAAACATTTGTGCCATCTATCAAATGCTCAAAATCACAAGAAAAAAAAGAGTTGCATGCACCTACTGAAACAATTGACCACAAAAGTGGTAAACTCGAGGGAACAGAAGGCCGATGAATGAAGTGCACCACGGCAGTAGTTTTAGGGAAGTTCTGTGGCACTAGAAATATTCTGTTTTTTTTTCCTTCCTTTTTTTTAAGAAGGAATGCCAAATGGGGTCTGCATTTAATTGAGGACATGTACAATGGCGATCAAACCATAACAACGCAATGCAGTCACTGACTTCTTTATGATGTGTGCTCTCAAGAAATTTTCCTTAAAAAAGCTACGAGCAAGCTGCGGCTACTTCTAAAGTATAAGCAATAAATATCTTAATACAGCAGGATCCATAACTACAAAGGATGAAGTCATTAGTACTCATCTGGCGATTCCAAGTGTACGTTCTGAAGCATCCGCCATTTTTTCTTCTTTTTTGTTCCAAATGCAGGCAAATCTGGAGTAAAGTCAAGATGAATCTGATGTATAAATTCATAGTTTTGATTGATACAGAGTTGAAAAAATGCAGTCCTACAAGATGATGTCATTTAAAACAATTAAACGGAGTCCTATGATACTTGAACATATCAGCTAAAAACTAAAATCAACTGCACTTGCATGGAAGGATGGAGCCTTTTGCAGTTACGAAAAAACTCGATTAAGGGAGGGCTCAACAGCAATAGGCCAATTCTACGACAAAACTCATTCACATAACAAGCAAATCACCAAACATAGACTCTTGTGACTTGTCAATCGATTCATCATAGCACCAACAGATGACTTATTGTTCACCAAACGCAATGCTCTATCAAACTATATTCCAGGCCAATCCCATGACAGAAAATTGCAATTATTTGGAAAAGGAGCAGTTGCTCAACTCGTACTAAGTGGAAATCAGTAAAACAACAATATCATCTATTTATTTATTTATTTTTCTGACCCCGGAAGAAAATGCGTCAGAATGTGTTTGATATTAATATGTTGATGCTTACCTCCTTGTGGATATATCGGGTTGTAATGAACCTCCGCCCAAAAGCTTAGAAGAATTACTGCACAGAACAAGTTTACAACAAAATGATCCACATTCTCTAGTTTTCATGTATAAGTGTATAACAGTGAAATGAGCAGAGCATGAGGATATGAATTATTAATTATTTCTAGATGCTTATGCCTTTTCAGCAAGTCGATCCGGAATCTCTATTAAATCTTTAAACTGTGATGAACAGAGCACGAATCCAACATTTAAATCTTTTTTTGGTATGTGCCTGAGCAATTGCACATCTATAATGACAGCTGCAACTCCAGCCCATCAAAAAGATGAAAAATAATAAACCTAGATATGGCATTTGTAATTTTCAAATGGATTCCCTTGCCTAGCACAGTTATGAAAAACCAAGTGGATGACTGTTTAAAAATTGTTTTTAGATATTTTGAGCTTCTCCTGCTCGATGTGACAGATATTTCTTGAGAAAATACAGGCTGCGAAGGACGAGGCTATATAGGACAGGGCAAAACAACTAGACTGGAAAGAAGTTTAAGCAATTCATTTCTGAAATAAACAATGTTAGTTCGACGTGTTAGTTTTGGAACTTTTGACATCAGATTGGCTTGGCCGGTGATCATAGCATGCTTACTATCATGCTTTAGCACTATAACATAATCACACTCCTCTCCTTTTAAGCTCCAAATACACCACTCTATGAAAGTAATGGGTTACAAAATGTCTCACGACAATGTGTCTTAAGAGGTACTCATACTAAGAATTTGAATGTCGATGTGTTTGTGAGTGTACATAAACAAATCAAAATAACAAAGAAAAATTCATTTACTCCTATATCAATGATTCTATTAAACATACCTCGTTTTGATCTTTGAACATTTGGGAGAATCTCGATGTAGCAAGTGTCCTTGAAGGATGTTATGAAGAATATTTTAACACCATACTGCAACCAATCATTAACACATGTCAGACAGCAGAAAATGTAATCTATGTGCAAACAGAGTAAAGACATACAACCAGCCTCAGGGGATGATTAGAAGATTTTGATTTTAAAGGATAGAAACAATAACAAAAAACACATATCCATGTCAATCAAAAAATATCACACAACTGGCCCATTTGGAAAAGATACAGTGTCTTCAAAGAAAACGTATATTTGACTCATACTAGACCATGTTGCATGTTTAGTTGAAGTGACATGGTGTCTTCAAAGAAAACTTATATTTGGCTCACACTACACCATGTTGCATGTTTAGTTGAAGTGACTATATATGGATGATCTTAAGATCCTCTTCAACAAGCAGTTCATCAGGCCTCAAGGTACCTGAAGTCAGTCCCAATGAACGGAATCCTATACACTTCGTGGTGAAGTCTGAAGAACAATTAGTTGATGTATTTAGCAGGAGTAGGGGCATGAGTAATATATTCTGTCTGATAGTTAAAATGATAAATGGAAACTGTAGTTTAGTGTAAAATTCACAGCATATTAATTCTTTTTCCGTTTTATCCTCTCCTTTTATCCTCTGTTAGGCAACTCTAAAACCCCAAATGAGCTCCAACAGTCTAGCTAAAATAAACTCAATATCCACTTTCCACCACTATAAAATGGATTAAAATAGAGTAGCAATATGCTGCAAGTTAGCTAGCTAATAAAATTATTAATAATAGCAATCATTTTAGTCACATCAAAAAAACAAAAATCAAAGTCACAGAAGCCTACCGAATCTGCAGCAGCACGCAAAGTGACATGATCACCCCATTCACCATTCCTGTTAATGTTCCCATCGGGACAAAAAAAAGGTCAAGATTTATCCAAAAGAAGAATGATCAAGTCAAAAAAAGTAACAGAGATATACTTTGACATCTTTTCCAAATAGTCACCATAAGCCATTGGAACATATCCCTCGTATATCTCCGGATAAGACTTAAGCTGATAATTCGAATGTTGCAAAATAAGGAATAAATGAATGTAAGGTTCACAAAGAAATACAGTTGAAAATTAGCCTGAGGAATTATAAGCTGAACAACAATAGCCAACCTGATTTACAACTTGTTGTCTCACAAACTCATGATGCTCAGCACTTCGATAAAATTGATCTGAGAGAGCGCGAAACTGGTAACATTATCAACTTAATGAGAAATCAGGTGTATGAATACAAAACGCCATAATTTCACGACCACCGGTAAGTTAATCACAGCACCAAGAGTTAACAACCAAATTCCCATAAAACGAACAGAATGAGCAACAGAGACCATAAGTGTGCTTGTCTAAGCCTTAAAGAACATAAACTTTCTGATAAAACCACGAACAATATTAGGAGAACAAGTTGTGTACTACCATATACATGAAAGGAGGCAACTCATACATGTGTAAGCACACACTGAGCAATGTAGAATCACAAAATATCATACCCAACATGATGCAACTCCAAGATCCATTTTGATGATGTTCATGTGAATAATTCTATCAGTTGATATACTAATGTCAATCATCAGTAACACCTTAAGTACACTTAACAAAAGAACCAAAATTATCCCATAGACCGTACTTGATAGGTAACAAATAGTGACACATAATTACTAAAATTATAATTTGTTAGTTTACATTACATGGGGGAGGGGAAAAATACATTAACTTTCTTGTTTTAAAGATGAGCAAGTCCATTAAGACGCCATTAGGAGGTCAACAGTAATTGTGTATTTTGCGAGATATATGGAGGAAATTAATATTCTAGAATTATATATATCACAATATGACGTCAGAAAAGGGAGAGGAACACCAATTCTGAAAAGTGATACGACGATCAGCAACGAACAAGGCAAGTAGATAGAAGAAGCAGGAGTCAAAACTAATACTGCAAGGAATACTTTCTTCTTTGATGAAGAGGAAGGCTTTCTTAATCCATAACAATATGCCCATGAGATGCCATGAAAACTACGGGATGGAAAATAACTTAGTTGAGAAAGAAAAATCTAACCTGACAATTACCATCACCATCAACTTTTCGCTCAACCAAATCATACACCTTCAGTCTACAGAAAGAAAGGGATAACAGCAATGATATTTCACACCCTTAAATTCATACAGAAAGACTTGCTACAAGACATAAGAACAGGTACGTCTGAAAAAAGAAAGACGAATATGGACAAGGAAAAGAAAGAGAGGAAGATAGCATTCACATAAATCATATAAAAGAATACATAGACAAGTTACCTGTCCAACAACCTTTGATGATCTAATGTGGCTTCATCAATGGAGGGTATTTCTCCATTGATTCTAGGAACATGCTGCACCAAACCAGCAACAAATAAAAAAAATTATTGCAGGCAATTTTGAGGATGTCAAAGTCAAGCGGCCAAAGCAATAAGGCCAGAGAGAAGTCAGAATAATATGTAAATATTATCTATAATCACTCATTTAGTTATCTATTATTAATAAAATATTGCATTCACCATTAGAGAAATTAACTTACAAAAAACCCAAAATACTTGTCAACCAGCCTATGGTAGTATGGATGTGAAATTCTAATGAAAAAAACTCCATCAAATTCGTTCAGCGTAGAAATTCAAAAACATTCAGGTTAGTGGTAGAGATGGCAGTAAACCTTGGCATGATATCCAAAATTCAATAACACACCCTGTTAGAGGCAATTAAGCTTGTGATAAACTCAAGGAATAAAATTAAAACTACATAGCATGCAGCATGTCCCAAAAAATTCATCAGAGATTAGAGAATATCTTTATGCTAATGCACTTACTGGAACAGGGACCATCTGATTCAACCATTTTTCCACTTCGCCATCAAAAGCATGCTCATCTGCCAACTCCAGTGGATAAGGCCACTCCTGCCCACTGTATGTCATTTCTTGAGGGCTAGAACACAATCTAGGAGGTAACATCTCATCCGTCTCTTCCTCTTGGCCCTCCTGACCTACGAATTGCAAATGATATTTACCCAGCTCACAACCCATATGCTCATACCTGTCTAAGAAAGCAACCATCTAGATTGCCATTTGTAAGAAGAAAACATACCAGAACTATAGTTTCCGACGGATTGATCAAGCCAATTTTGTTGAAATGCACATGCTTCTGAATGTTCTTCCCCTTCATGTGGGGAGTCAGGCAGATCTCCAATGGCAAGCTGCGCTTGAAGAGCGTGTGCAATAAGCTCATCACTTTCTACATTGTAAGACTGCAGGTCATACTGATCTTCCTTAAAATATTTTCCAGTATAATAATCAGCATCATCTTGTGCACTATTGCCACAATACCCGCAATTATAATATGGATCACTTTCAAACAACTGGAGACCCCACCTAACAACGTCAGGATCTTGCTCATTTGTTATCATTTGCAGTAAACAACTAGTTTCGAAACCAACAATCTATTTTATTCTAAGCGCCTGTGAACGGTAAGAGTGGGATTTTTACCTGCAGGAATTCAAAATATTCCACATTAAGAAAATGTCTTTCAAGTCAAAAATAAACCTGGATTCACGTCTGCAGATCGATAGATCCTTAAAATTGTCTCAACTTGAACTGTCTTTCTCTGCGATTAAGCAATAGCTAATTGAAACGGGGCATGGCTTCAATCTCATTCTAGAAGCTATAAAATAATACCAAAAAATAACAGAACAAACCTTCATATGAAAGCAAAAATTCAGACAACAATGGAGAAAAAATAGACGAAATCTAATTTCAGCAACGCATCAGTACAATAATTAAAATTAAAATCAAGGAAAAAAACCAGCGCGGACATCTCTAAGCTCAACATAATGGCATTGCCAAAGGAGAACCATTTCGGTGTAGAATAGCATTTCAAGTGAACTACACACATTTTCTTTTTCAGTATTCCTGTATTTGGCTAGATTTTCTCGGTAACCAAACATAATAAAAAAATCTCAAAAATATATAGAAAAACATTCTTGAGAAAAATATACTCGCAATCGCAAATATAAATCAAATCAGAAAGATGATCGAGACACACCTTGTGCCGAACCAGGCGTTATTAACGCCACAGAATAAGAAGATGCGAATGCTTGCTTAAAAAAAAGGCCAACTTGTACAATCTACAGAGGACGAAAATAGAAAGTGACGGACGTCACGAGGACTACGTTTTTATCTTTCAGTGTTGGCAATGAAAACAAAGCAGATGGAGCATTTTCCCGGAAAAAATAGCGAGTGAGAAACGACGTTAACTGACGGCGGAAATATCTACAGAAATTCGTCCTTCACTCTCCGCTTTCGTCCCTACAGAGTACAGACTATAGTTGAGGCTCCAGCGAGTGCAGTACATTGGCTACGTGTGCAGACTCTGAACTGAGCAGGTTTATTTTATTACCGCTTTCTTTTTAAAAAATTAAAGATGGGTCATTCATTAAAGTTCATTTAAACATATATAATACTAGCGTTGTGCCCGCCCGCGCGTTGCTGCGGGGCTAACATTTTTTTACTATTATTGGTGGTAAAAAAAATCCTTGCTCGAGATTCTTGGCATTCTTTTGAAAAGAGTGATGTTGATCTCTTGGGTATGTTGTCCACATTTCTCCATCCCAGGGTTTGTGGCTTTGATGCCTAAGCTATTTTGTGTTGCCTCAACTTACTTGCAGAGGGAATAAGAAGTTTGAAACAGTGATAATATGAAGCAATTTCTACTTTGTAACAAAAAAACCAACTCTGTAAACAAAATAAACAAATGCCAAGTAAACAATAACAAACTCTGTCAACAGCAAACAAAAAGTAGACATGACGGGTTTGAGGATTTAAGAAATCAAGAATTCTCTGTTGAGGGAGACATTGGCCACTGGTTTTGATAACAGCAAATGGCTCTAGGAATTTAACAAAAGTAGATGCCATGGTTAAAACTGAGAGCAAACACAACGCAAGAGTGCTAAGCATTAAATTCTCCATCAAGAAAGAGAATGCAATTTTGACATAGATAAAACTTAGCTTGAATTTTCACATAGACATGCAGAAGATGATCAGTATCATAATCATAATCATAATCATAGTCTAGAGGTCATCTCTTATTTAGTGCTTACCTTCATTTTTAACATATTGTTGAAACCAATTCCACAGTGTATTTGGATCAAGAACTTATCTCAAGTAGAGAAATTCAATTTGCAATTCAATCTACCATAAACATGAACAATTTTCTAGCAAAATACTGCATGGAAATAGTATAACAAACAACAAAAATCTGGTCAATGATCTTTAGTCATCCTCCTCAACAATTCTGTAGGTGGCCTCATTGTAGGAAGCCTAATCCGACCTTACCTGCAGCAAATAGAGTAAATGGGCATCCGAACGGGTGTAGACTTTAGGCTTGCAGCATACCAGAAGATAGCTCCACAATATTGGCAGCTATATGCAGGTGAGCCGAGATCTAGGACCAAAGAATCAATATTCCTTTCAACCTGGCTTAACATAGAGGGCCCAGATGAAGAGTGTCCCGTATTAATTCTAGTTTGACACCCATTTTCACTAATTCTATCCTCAATTTTATGTTTTCTTCTTTGCCTACTATTCTTGCTAGACTCTTCAAATTCCATTCTATATAAAGAGCCTTAACTCAAATTGTGTAATCGTAATTAATACAATTGCTTTAATAAATTAAACATTAATTGGGAAATTAACACAACATATATATATATATATATATATATATATATATATATATAACTTGAGGTAAGTGTGTAATATCCAAGATGACAAACATGGATTCATTTATAGAGTTGTTCAGTGCTAGTCTTTTTGCAGGGATAGGGAGAATCATTTAAGAATTGTGCAAGGAAGACACAAAATGGCAGTGATTAATGTGTTTTATCAGTTATGATAGAGCATTAGAACACAACAAAGTGAAAGTGAAACATTTCTTTAAACGATAATTAATCGGGAAGTAACATATACTACATTTCAGTTAATAATTTCAAAAAGACGATAGAAGAGAAGATGTCAAAAGAAATTTGAAATGAATATTTCTTATGGTGAAAAGAGAAGATAAACTTGAAATTAGCCACCAATAGGTTGCTGCCGCGCATGATACATAAGGAAACTATATTATATGATCTCCATATCAAATTGCAGCTTTTGAAAGTTTCACATGGAATGCTAGGATAAAACAATAGATAGCACTATTCTTCTTTCATCACGGAAAGACAGTACAGAGCAGTAACATTTATATGTGAACTCTATCGAGATGTGCAAAAGAAGGAGATAATCAGCAGAAGAATGTAGTCAACAATGTAAAGCCGCTAATATACAACATAGAAGACAATTCAAACAGAGACCAAATAACGAAAATTGGCCAACCCCCAGAAAGCTTCTTATCTTTTTATTTGTAAAACAAAACTCTGAACAATATATAAAGATGTCCTTACCTGATAATTTGAAAGATGTTGTTAAGGCCTTTAGAAGTGCCTCCCAAACCAAGATATTGAAGCTGTCCTGCAATTATTTAAAGAAGAGATAAAAGTAACAATGTCCAGCCACTCATAAAAAAACAGAAGACAATTCAAATAAAGGAAGAAGACCCATAAATGGCCAACCCCTAGAAAAACTGTTTTTTTTTATCTGAAACTTGGAAAGAAGCATTAGAGAACTATATCACCATTCTTTGTAGCACAATGTTTTCATCATAATTTTCACACTAATAACTACATCAAATTACGGAAATATTGAAAACCAAATACAGACAACCAAGAACATATCCACAATGCCAAAACAACAGGGGGAAAAACAAATCCTTAGCTTATATGGAAGCTTGATGATGCAAAAGCAGCAGGTACTCGCTATATATCTATATATATATATTAAAAGAAGGCGGAAGCAAAGAAGAAGCAATAATAATAAGCACATGTGCTACACACCATTGGGTACTGGATAAAAACAGCATAGATAATCTAGTGCAGAAGAAGATGAAGGCACTTATAAAAAGAAAATGGGATCAAAGGTTAGAAAATGGGAAGAGCCTTAAAGTAAATTTATATGGTGCATTGTGGTTAGTTAAGAAAAGGGCACTTAAGAACAAAGGAAGGGAAAGCCATGCATGGAAGGTGCTTATACATGCATGGAAGGGAAAGTCATGCATGTTGGACAAATAAAATTGCAGGTGTACTCATTATTCAGAACCCTTACACATTGAAATCCAAATTGCAAATGTTAAAAATTTTCTGTTGTTATCCTATAAATGAGAAGGAATGCAAAAGATTATAATCAGATGCATGCAGGGTCCATGAATATTATGAAACCATGAGGTTGGAAAACATCATCAATAAAAATAAAAGGTGTAAAGGTTTTATTAGTCGGCAGAACAGAGCCATTAATGACAACATATTTATATTGTGGAGAACAAAAATTGGTCAATTCAACACTGATATGGAACTGGATTCATGTTAAAAATCGCTTAAGCATAAGGCTCCAGAGTCATCAAACAAAGAGCAACAAAATCGTAACATTGGATAGGGAGCACTAAAAAATTCATAACACTGGGTAATTCACAATAAGAAACTTGAAACTTAATGAGGACAATCATATAAAGTCATCATAGTTGAAAATAAACTGACAATCAATGGATCATCATGACTTCAATAACCCACGTGTCCTATTAGTCAACAATTATAGTAGCGCAAACTCAAAAACTCAAAATCCAGCATATTGCATCATGATGGAATTGAAACTTGCAAGCTTTCTTTTAAGCAGGAGACAATTTCCACTACTTAAGAACTTTAAATGCATGGGACCAAGGTAACTGATGAAAAAGGAGAAGAAGAAAAGAAAATGGTGCATGGGTTGCCTTGGGTTACTTTCCCAGTTTCCCTCAACTATCCAATGATAGCTTGAATTTTTCTTATAATTTTCTCAAACAGTAAGTGATCCACTACATTAGTCTTCAAGAACGAACACAGAAACACTCACAACGCCATAGCCAGAATATTTTGATGCACTTATGATGGTATTTTACTGTGAATAAATTATATGATCATATAAAAAAATCATGGAGTAAACAAACATATAAAATTAGTTATCATAGTTATTTACATCCACATGCATTGTCTTGGCATCTTGTAATCAAAGTTGTACCTGATCATAGTTCAAAACCTCATTCGAGGCATGATCATAAGCAGCAATGGTCCCAATCCCAACAGGTTGATCCCTATATTACAAAGATTCTCAACTATTCATTAAAGTAAAAAGAGGGAAACATATGAAAAGCATGAAAGGTACTTGCAAGCAATGGACGGCGAGTGGGAAATAAATCTGCACAGAGATGGTGCCATTTTTGAATTAATACGGCCCATTTTGCTCAAAAGAGAAACGCTTTTAATTATTCAAGTCTTGAATCTTCCAAAAGGAACAACAGTGATAGGAGGATGCAAGAACACATATCAAAACCAAAGGACCCAAAAATTTGTAGAATCGAACCAAGGAAAGCAAAGCGAGAACAAAACAATCATGGCTTCACCGAAAGCATGAAACACAAGGAAGGAATGATAGTGCAAAAATCAGAATAACCCTTATCAATAATGACGACAGAGACCTAATTCCGCCGAACACCCACAAGACAAATGCTCAAATCAAACGACAGTATCAACTAAGAAACAAAAAGAGAGCTCAAAATCTCACCACGCAAACCAAATGGTCAAATCTAAGTCGCTGAAACCTAGAAATTACCTGAGCATCCAGAAAGACAGTTGAAGGAGACAAAAGAAGCTGTTAAAATTGTCACCAAAAGACAACAACGATAGCACATTCATTAACCAAATTTGTCACCAAAACCAAATCAAAGAAAGAAAAAGAAACCAAGAGAACAAAGTACATCAATTTTAGACACATGAACCGAATCAAAAAGAGGAGAGAGAGATGAGGAGAAGATAACTCACCTAATATCCTCACTGAACCGAATGACCTAAACGTCACACAAAGGAAAATTTAACGAACGGATGTTTTGAAGAAAAACGGAGGCAAAGAACGAAGAAAGAAAGAGAATTAGAACAAAAGAAAATAGTGAAATAGCTGGGAAATAATCATATCGCACGCTATTTAGCAGGTAACAGAGCTTACCAATCCCGTTTGAAGATAGAAGACCCCAATCAGCCGTAAATGCCTGGATGCAACGCGAAGACAGAATCACCAGTGAAGCGGTGTAGCAGGTAAAAGAGGCGTGCCATAAAACAGAGAAAAGTAAGTCGGTGAAAGAGCCGTGGGAAACTGGGAAAGAAGACCTACCAACGCAAGAGGATGAGAGGAGATGAAAAGTAATCGAATGGTTCAGAGTGCGCGAGTATAGAGAAGGAGAGGCAGGGAGAAGGATGTTGGAGTTGAACTGAGGAATACGACGTCGTTTTGCGTTCGGAGGTGTTAAGACAACGCGCGGATTCAACGATGAACAGTATGTACTTGCGCTGTGGGAGCGAGGATTCTACGAACTTTATAGTATAGTATAGATTATCATTATCATATCCAAACATGGATATAAATATCAATAGATTTAGAACAGACAATATATGTAGATATGACAAATCAGACCTAGAAATTAGAATGATTTCCAATAGTTTTATATGATCGAGTTTCGAATATGATGTGCCTTGATTTGTGGATTTGATGGTACCAGCATTAATCGTATTGATCGGATTAAGCTCGTTCCAAACAATGGTCGTGATTTCACAAAAAAATTTGAGTGATTCAAGTGATAATTGACGGTCGATGATAATTGACGGTCGATGATGACTGACCTATAACTTCATTTCGATAGTTCATTCATTGAAAATGATGGTCAGGTGGTTAATTTCTGATTGTGGACCTCAAGAAATAAGGAGCACGAATAAGAATAAAGTATACATTTTGATAAGTTCGCTAGTATTTCTATTTCTTCTTCGTTTTTAACTTATCCTTATTAGAATGCAATTTTTAGTTGTTATCTATATGAGTAAAAAATCTCCTTTTTTTGGGCATAAACTCATTGTCCTTTTTATTTAAATTGAATAGACCTGTAGGTTTTTAATTGCACATGCATACCCCACCATTTTTTGGATGATCCAACTGACCTGTCGATGCAAAATTTGTATCGATGGAATGAAGTACTTAAAGAAATAAAAAGTGCTTAAGAAAATAATCTAATAATATATGTGGTTTGACAATTTGTCTACGTCCACGGAGTGTGATCTTTTTATTCTGTAGTGAATGCCTATACAAATGTGTGGGATTGATCTATATTTATAGGCCTTGGAGAGTTAATCGTTTTTGGTAACTTCTCAACTGCTGGATAACGGTTCAACCGTCGGGTAACCGCTCAACCGTCGGATAACTGCTTAACTATTAGATAATTGCTCAACCGTCGGGTAACTGCTCAACCATCCGATGTCTGCTCAACCGTTTGGTAACTGCTTCTGGATAAACTAATTTATTCGAAAGTTGCCAATCTTTTAGAATCATACTGACATACGGTGCGTATTAACTGTTCCACATGAACTTTCCATTAGTATTTTAGTAAGAGTAATTCTAGAGCTTCAAATATTATTTCACATTTTAACCTCCAATTTTTTAAATTATGTGATATCTCGGACATTGATGGATTATGAACACAAATGTAAAATCCCCTAAACATTAAGCATGCAAACTAAATGAAGTTCAAAAATGAGATTACAAAGGGGAATGAAACATCGTTTACAAAATCGTGTTGCTATAAAAATTTTCATTCTAGCAAAAAATCTAATGTCATAGAAATTGTTTAAATTTTATAATTATTAATAGGAATATGATAGTTTTGACAGTAATACCTTATGATTGGTTGATCAATTAAAAAAATAAAGGCAATATGCAACAAAATATATGAATTTTAATTTAATTGGCAAAATATATTCAGGGGTAGTTATGCAATCAGCCAAAACTTGAGAGGCGTAGAAGCATATTTCCTCAAAAGTAAACAACTAGTCAACAAAAAGTCAGGGATGTACACTCTGTGCACAGAACAGTCATTTCGAAGTTTTAATTAATTTTGTCTTTAATTAAAAATATTTTCTTGACACGTGCGACCGTTGCGTAGCCACATAACAACGGCCTAAATCCTCTTAGGAGCCCTCAATAAGCTTCCGCTTACTTCGGCATCTCTCTCTCCCCGCCATTTCTTCCTCGCATACACACATCCTCTCTCTCTCTCTCTCCCCTATTCTGGACCCTAACCTTCTTCTCAATGTATCTTCGTTCAATCGCAAATCGACTGGCTTGTCATTTTAATCTTCTGCAATTTCTTAACGCATTTCACCTCAACAATGCACGCGCATGTATTATTGGACTAAATTATAAGGGTGACTAAATTGTTTTTTAGGTTTTGCGTTGTTGGAGGTAGTGATGAACAGTAGAGAAAACGATAATGCGGATGGTCGCGTTTATTTTCTCTCTGTTTTCGTACCGTTCGTGATTGTCCTGAGTTCAACGCGGCCGGCTGCGTGTCAAGATGAAAGCAGCTATAGTAACAATCCGGCCGCCGTACAGATCTTCTCGGACATGGTTTTCAAAAGCTTTTCTAATTTGACCTCCGTCTTTAAAGATGACATTAAAGAGCAGTTTGGGTTTTGCATAGAGGATGTGTATGGCACTCTTTTGTTAGCTTTGTTTTGGTTTCTTGTGTTATGCTTGCTTGTTTTTGGGCGGAACTTTTATCGAATAGTTGGATTCCATTATGGAATTGGATCTTTTTTTGGTTGTCAGGGATGCTGATTGGGATGCGGCATTCAATTTCTCAAAAAATACCGCGTTCTTGTCCAATTGCGCCAAGAAAACCAAAGGTAACATGCAATGGCTCGATATGCGTTTCAAGGGCAAGCAACAATCAATGTAGGTCGCTGGCCTGTGATTGGGGCATAGTACGGATATATTGTTGGGATCAATTTAAGTGCACAGTGGTGTTGAACTTTTTACAACTTTCTAGTTCAGAAGTAATCAAGTAAACTCTGTAATGAGATTCGTCTTGTCCAAATTGTTGACAGAACCACATTATACTGTGTCTCTTGTTCAGGGTTCTAAAATAAAAATGCTCAAAAGTCATGCTACTTCTGCTAAATTGCTAGCTGACTGCACCTTAATCATATATCTGATTTTGTATTCTGGTGATTCAATAGGAGATATGTCGCAGCGTCTGTGCACAGCAGCAGAAATGAAGTTCTACTTCTCTAGTTTCTATGAAAGAGGATCAAAGAGAGCCAATTATTTGAAACCTAACACGAACTGTAATTTGAGCTCTTGGGTATCTGGATGTGAGCCTGGATGGGCCTGCAGTGCTGGTGGTCAGAAAGTTGATCTCAAAAACTCAAAGGACATGCCTGTTAGGACTGATAGTTGTGCACCCTGTTGTGAGGGTTTCTTCTGCCCTCATGGTATCACTTGCATGATCCGTAAGTACTTGAAAACCTGCAAATGATGATATTTTGATCACGAATGACTTTTCTTGTTTTAAGTATAGTCACTTGCTGGAAAAGCCTTTACATAATTATGAGAGCGCAATAATCGGTTATTCAATTGGGATTGCTGTACCATGCCCTATGAGCTCATTTGAAATTTGAATTATGTTGCTCATTTTGACCATAAGTAGGATTGGTTATCAAATGGTCGTGCTAGGTTACAGAAGTTTCTGACATTTTTTCCTTTTTCTGTCATCTCTAAAAAACATTTTGGACTCCAAATTCTAACAATCTCTTCTTCTTCTTTTTTGTGTTGCACGAAGCTTGCCCATTGGGTGCTTACTGCCCACTTGCAAAACTAAATAAGACGACAGGCATATGTGACCCGTAAGTTTATTATTTTTCTGATATTTCTTGTTGACTTTCTCTGTAGTTTCTTTTGCTTTAGTTTGCTTTAATAATTATCAGCAGAAATATCATGCAGATACCATTACCAACTTCCTCCTGGGCAGCTGAACCATACCTGTGGGGGAGCCGATGTTTGGGCTGATATCGAGAGTAGTAGCGAAGTATTCTGTTCAGCAGGGTCATACTGTCCATCTACTGTCCAGAAAATTCCTTGCAGTAGTGGGTATTAAGAACTATCCCGGAACTTCTAGCTGTCACCTATAGCATTGCAAGATGTTATTTCGTTGTTTTAAATTTGGCTATAGCTCAGCTTAGTTATAGATGTAGTTTTAAATTTAGCTGTAGCTCATATTTTCTCTCTTCTTAGCCACTAATTGTTTTTGTTCTCATTTGCAATATTTCAGGCATTTCTGCAGGACAGGTTCTATTTCTCAACAAAGTAAGTGTCACAGCCTCTTTGAAATGAATTTAGGACAATGGAACTAGGATTTATCTCTTCTTTATAGACTTTCGAGACTGTTTTATACTTCTAATACAACCTTCATGGAAATTTTGAAATGAATTTAGAACAATGGGCAATCACATTACTGAATGCTAGTGTTTATCTGAGTACTAAGAGACACATTTAAATTAGGACCATTCTTTGATATGTTCTCATGTGCATGTCCATTATTAGAGTTGGGAACATATTTTTGCACTTGGTAGTTGGTATCACTACACTTGTCTAGAAAACCTCTGACAATTGAATGTGAATTTAATTTCCTTTGCCTGGTTGGTTTTGAGAGCATATAACATTTACCATTGAACATGCAGGTTGCTTTCGGTTGGCAACGTGTGAGCCAAAATCAGAAAATCAGAACATCACTGCATACGGCATCTTACTTTTTGTGAGTGATTGCCTTATAATTCTTGAAATGATAGACTATTAGAGCCTAGAATGCCTCCTAGATCAAGCTATGGGATAAATATTTCCATCACGGTGAATTTTTAAGTTCATCCATGCTTAGCTAGTGTCTTAGGAGCTTTTGGTTGTGAATTATTTATTTCACTTGAGTATGCTTTGACTTGCGCTTAAGTATATGTAGTAAATTTAAGTGTTTGATTTCCTTAACAAAAAAATTTGGAGCTAGAATGCATCCTGGTGCCAATATTGTTCCACATTGAACATGTACGTGGGTCTTGGGTTAACCCAGATCGATCTGAACTTGATTGCAATGCTTTCCAGATCTCATCCAAAAATAACTTTCTTAATTTTTTTGTATAGTGTCCAAAAAAATGATGGACACTCTTTTCTGCGGGTGGCAATTCTCGATGAAATCATTTTTTCAACCGCTCAAATAAATTGGGTGGCCTCAACAATTCCATTGTTCCTCTGTATACTCTAAAATTGTGATCGTGCAAATACAATGTGTAACTCGATTTTTCTCATCCATTGTAGGCTGGATTAAGTTTTCTGCTTATCATTATATATAACTGCTCTGACCAAGTTCTCGCAACTCGAGAGAGAAGACAAGCGAAAACCAGGGAAAAGGCAGTTCAAAGTGTAAGAGAAACTGCACAAGCTCGTGAGAAGTGGAAATCTGCTAAAGACATTGCTAAGAAGCATGCAATTGGATTACAAACACAGTTATCACGTACATTTTCTCGCAGGAAATCTCAAAGGCAACCAGACCTGCTGAGAGGTCTGGGTCAAGCTAAACCTGGATTGGATGCTGCCTTACCACCTAATCCGTTTGGTTTTACAGGGCAGTCATCTGCTGTAGCTAAAGGGAAGAAAAAGGAAAAGAGCAACCTCACACAAATGTTGGACGAAATTGAGAGCAACCCTGAGGGTCATGAAGGGTTCAATCTGGAGATAGGAGATAAAAACTACAAAAAGAATGCACCTAGGGGTAAGCAGTTGCATACTCAAAGCCAAATGTTCAGATATGCATATGGCCAAATTGAAAGGGAAAAGGCCTTGCAGGAGCAGAATAAAAACTTGACCTTCTCCGGAGTTATATCAATGGCTAATGATATTGAAATTAGAAAGAGGCTTATGATAGAGGTCGCTTTCAAGGATTTAACCCTCACTTTGAAAGGGAAGAACAAGCATTTGCTTAGATGTGTGACTGGGAAACTGATGCCTGGCCGAGTTTCTGCTGTCATGGGCCCATCTGGGGCTGGTAAAACAACTTTTCTTTCTGCTTTGACTGGAAAAGCAGCTGGATGCACCATGTCCGGTATGGTTCTTGTAAATGGGAAGATGGAACCCATTCAATCCTATAAAAAAGTTATTGGTTTTGTCCCCCAAGATGACATTGTGCATGGAAACTTGACAGTGGAGGAGAATCTATGGTTCAGTGCAAGATGCAGGTACATTTTATCGGGCAACACTGATGGTTCAATCGTTCTTTTTATTCGTGGTAGTGCACTTTTGTTTATATCTAATCTTTCTTCTAGATTCCTTTACTTTTTTCTCTTGTGCACACATAAGCAGATGCCTGTGTGGCACAAAACAACATCTATATATGTACACATATACTGGATCTCTAGAAGTCAAGTCACTGTGTCGAGTTTCCCCCTTCTCTCTCTCTCTCTCTCTCACACACACACACACACACATCTTTTCTGATATCAAATTGTTGCAGACTCGAAGCTGATTTGCCGAAACCAGAAAAGGTTCTGGTTGTTGAAAGAGTCATTGAGGCATTGGGCTTGCAGTCAGTGCGGGATTCTCTTGTCGGGACTGTAGAAAAGCGAGGAATATCAGGAGGTCAGAGAAAACGTGTAAATGTTGGGCTGGAAATGGTCATGGAACCTTCACTTCTGATTTTAGATGAACCCACATCTGGTTTGGATAGTTCATCTTCCCAATTATTATTAAGAGCTCTTCGACGTGAAGCTCTTGAAGGAGTAAATATTTGCATGGTTGTCCACCAACCGAGGTAAAGTTACTCGTTTAAAATCGTAAGAATCTTCATTTTCTTTGAAATTTAATATCTTTTCATTCTATCTTTCTCTAAATTGTGTATTCTTCCATTTTTATGTAACAAAAGATTTTTAGGCAAACAAAATAGTATCATAAGATTCCAGTAATCATGAAGTGATAAATTCCTTTTCCTCCTTCAGCTACACTTTGTTCAGGATGTTTGATGATTTAATCCTTCTAGCCAAGGGTGGTCTCACAGTATATCATGGACCTGTGAAAAAAGTTGAAGAGTATTTCATTGGCCTCGGGATTAATGTTCCTGAGCGTGTTAATCCACCAGATTATTTCATAGACATTTTGGAAGGAATATTAAAACTAAACACGAGCACAGGGGTTACTTACAAACAACTTCCAATTAGGTGGATGCTACATAATGGTTATCCAGTTCCCATGGACATGTTACAGAGTGCTGATGGATTGGCTGCATCTGCTGGTGAAAACTCTGCTCATGGAGGAGGTTCAGTTAATGGTGAAGATGGACAGTCTTTTGCCGGAGATTTTTGGCAGGATGTGAAGTGTAATGTTGAGAAGAAGAAAGACACTTTACAACATAATTTTCTAAAATCAGGTGACTTATCTGATCGGAAAACCCCTGGCGTCTTTCAGCAATGCAAATACTTCATTGGGAGGTGAGTTTGGATCTTGTCTTTTAGACTTTTGCTAAATGATTCTTGTTCTCCTCTTATCAACTTTCTGGATTCATTTCCTTCACATAATCAAAAGTTAATTGTATGGGTGAGTACCGATGTATTTGGAAACTGATAAAATTAGGGCGTTCTTTTTGTCAAACTTCATGTTTTTATTGCTGCTCAAAGACTGGCATTTAGTTTGTTTTCTTTAAATTCTTTGAGCTCGATTTCTTCCGAAAGTGTCTTCTCTCCAGGGCTGGTAAGCAGCGACTACGAGAAGCAAGAACACAAGCTGTAGATTATTTGATTTTATTGCTGGCTGGAATCTGCTTAGGAACACTTGCTAAAGTGAGCGACGAAACTTTCGGGGCAGTTGGTTACACCTACACTGTTATTGCAGTTTGTAAGTTAAAGTCATCAAAAATCTTGATGTTCAATCTTGCCATCTGCTTTCACCCCCTCGAATTTGCTAATGTATTGTATTCAACGCTTCGTGAACAGTTTGGTTATTGGCTGGCACAGGTGTATATTTCTTTAAATGCCAAATTTCTCACCCATCCATTTTTTTTATTTACTTTCAGCTCTCCTATGCAAGATTGCGGCTTTGAGATCGTTTTCTATGGACAAGCTACACTACTGGAGAGAAAGTTCTTCCGGGATGAGCTCCATGGCTTACTTTCTTTCAAAGGATACAATTGACCATTTCAATACAATTATCAAGCCCTTGGTGTATCTCTCAATGTTCTACTTCTTCAACAATCCTAGATCATCCATCGCAGATAATTACATTGTTTTAGTCTGTCTGGTGTACTGCGTGACAGGCATAGCTTACGCATTGGCCCTTTTCCTCGAACCTGGTCCAGCCCAATTGGTGAGAACTCGAACAACCAAATCACCAGAGTTGATGACTGCACACACACCCCATTAACATATCAGATGGATTTAGCCTATGCTGGTGACAGCACACAGCCTCGCTTATGCATAGCCCTTGATAACTATTATTTTTGTAATGCAGTGGTCAGTTCTTCTTCCCGTTGTTTTGACTCTGATCGCAACTCATACCGAAAACAGCAAAATTGTGGAGAAAATATCCAACTTGTGCTACACTAAGTGGGCCTTGGAGGCATTTGTGGTATCAAATGCTAAAAGGTATGGTAGAACTTTTCTTCTCCATCATATGCTGCTTTTCGCAATTTATGTTTACTGATGTGATAATATCATTATATACTATATTACATCCAGATATTCTGGAGTGTGGATCATCACAAGATGTGGTTCGCTTATGACAAATGGATATGATCTTAATCATTACAGTCGTTCCTTAGTCTTCCTTGTCCTCACTGGTTTAGCCAGTCGTGTTGTTGCCTTCATTGTAATGGTGACCTTCCAAAAGAAATAGATGCAGCCTTGCTTTCTCCTTTCTTCTTGGACGACATTGGAAGGTCCAACAAAGTTCGAGTGCTTCCAGAGTTGACTCATACGGCCTTGAACAAAATCGTTAAAAAGGCGATAGAACATCCTAACAGAATAGAGAAGAGCTCTAAGGAATGATCGCATTCAGATTCATTGAACTGTACCAGTTTTCCTACCTTGAACGTGTGAATTGGATGGCTACACAGTGTAACATAAGAGCGTAGATATTTTTTCCCCTGTTTCACTTGTACAAGTATGCTGTTCTACCGGGGTGTAAGTAGATTTCTTCTTTGACAAAACAATTTTGTGTACCTCACCCGGAGTAAAGAAATATCGTTAGGGACTTAGGGATGGAAAAAAAACCAGTTCTCGGACGATGTTTACAAAATATTTGTATAATTTAATTCGAATTAAGGTCTAGACAACTAAATTGGATTAAATTTTTGTGTTTGTACTTAATCACGTTTTAAATTAGATAAAAAGATTTAGTTTGGATCCAGATTTCCGATGTATAACGTATGTTTGTATTTGTTTTAATATGGAGAGGAGAAATGATTAGTTTAATACCGGTAGGAGTAGGACCCATTGCATTTGCTATTACTATTTGGGCCGTGATGGTGCTTACTTTAATTTTATTTCCGACCAAATTGTGCCTTCTCCGTGTGTACTGTGTAACAATCTTTTAGTCATATGCTCATATATAATATAACCTTTTGCCTTTTATAGTAGGGAAATAATGAGGCCCTCGTTGCAAGGCCCATAACATTAAAAACGGTTAGGTGGTAATGCACAGTTGGATACAGTAGAGTTAGTAAATGATGGCAAAACCTGCCTTGTGCACAAATGGCAAGTTTCAATGATAGTTAATAAATCATGGCTGGGTTGTACTTTAATCTTTATCTAGATGACGCCTTAAGTATACTACATCTCCAAAGAAGATGTGACCGGTAAAAGAAGCGACAATTGCAAGCTACGTAAAGCAAAACACATCACTCCATCTCTTTCAATCTCTCTCTCTCTTTTCTTTTTTCTTCTCATGATGTTTCACCCACAACTGAAACGGTTAGCCTCGACTACTCACCATAATAGACAACTTGAGCATGAAAGCACCCTCTCATCAAATCAATGCTCTTCCTTTAATCCCAAGAGTTTTTTGTATCATATATTAGCCATCCTCCCATCCTGTTTTAATCCTTTCTCTTCGAGCGGCTTCGAAGGATCGTTCATGGCCAGCTTCCTGCAGCAAACAGAGGTTGTGTGCAGACAAATGTGTCATGTTTTTGTCCATTATTATTATGGCATTGTTGTCATCTCATTATATTTTCGTTAATGAAATATCGGCTTGTATAATTTGATACGCACTTCTTTGTTTAGTAATGGTATGATTTTTTAAGTAATATTTACTGTTAATGGCATGATATGGTAACCGTCTTTTCAGCGGAGAAAGAAGATTGGTGGACGGCAAAAGAGAGAGGTACTTGAAAAAGAGGTATGTTGGAGCTCCTTTTGTTATGTTTTTCAATTCTCATATTCAATGTTTGTGAATCATACATTCATCTAATTATATATGAATTATGAAAATTAAAATTAGATATTGTGAAGGTCAGATGCTAACACATTTTGGCTAGGCGCGGCAAAATCCTAACCGAAACCACTGACAGGTGCGGCCTGTTAGATACGAGAAGGCTCAATTAGGGGTGGCAAAATTTTGGATCCAGGTCGATTAAAGTCGAATAACGTAGAGTGTTTATGAGATATTTACATGTCCGAACTTAGATTAGTTTTAAACCAGACAAGCAAATCGGACAACAATCCAATCCAAGTTAAGGTCCGAACAACTAAAATGGACAATTTTTTTTTGTGTTTGGACCTAACCCGGTTTTAAACCGGACAAAATATTTGTGTTTAAATTCAAATTTTAAACATATTAAATCATATTCAAACTGAGTTTAATCCAAGTCAGACATAATTTTACTACCTCGAACTCCCCCCAAACAAAACAACCCCCCAAGCACAGCCGTGCCTGACTTTTACAGAAATATATCAAAACTTCATTTAAGAAATTAATTGTCACCCTCCTTTTAAAAAGGCTGTTCCTGCCCATCACCAAGATCATTTACTTGCACTTATGAATTGCTCAAAAATGGATCCTTTCTCTAATTTGTAGGTTGCCATGCTTCAGAATATACTGAATCAGGAAGAGAAGATGCGCCACGTTTTGGAGCAAGTTCAGCATGGCCATGACGGTTCTGTCATCACTATCCCAAATTCCCTCCCTCCTAAGGTACCTTAAAATTACACGTCATAGAATAATTAAGTTAACTAAATTAAGCTTATATTATCAGTACAGTACCAATAATTATTTTTTTTGGTTTAATTAATTTTGCAGGCAAAGGAGCTATTGGCAGAGTTAGCTATGGTGGAGAGTGAGATTGCTAAACTAGAAAGCCAAATGACCCAACTTAAGCTTGGATTAAAACATGAACAGGAAGTCACTAAGCAAACCAAATCAAGAGCGCAATGGGAACCTGGAACTCCAAGCAACAACGTTCATGGGATTTCATCAAGAACAATGACAAATTCAACCCCCATACATAATGCAGCTGGAGGGCGTGACAAGTTGACATTTGAGACAAGGGCATTGCATTTCATTAGTAAGGCTATAAAGGGTGATTTTAGCAGTAATCATGATCTCAGTACTCTGGCTGAGAAGAGGAGAAGCTCAAGGTTATTTACTGACCAGAAAGAGAATCATGCACTTGAAGAGCCTAAGTTTCAAGAAAGAATCCCCAAGAAAAGTGGGATGCTCAAGTCTCCTTCACCATTTAGAGATCCAAGACACCCAACACCAAAGGTACACCCCTAAATCAATATCTTCCATTGACATACCTTACAATTTGAATTACAATCCTACACTAGTACGTTCTTTTATCGCAGCCGAGAGAACGTGGTTCAGAGATTTCATTGGATCCCTTACCAAAATCATTAGCAAATGCAATACTATCAGAGGAGAACGTCCAGCAGTGGCAGCCCAACAAGTTATCTGAGGACATCGTCAAATGTTTGAATTTCATATACATTAGGCTACTTAGAACATCAAGAGCAACGGAGCTGGAGAAATCTGGACCCATTTCAAGGTCAATGAACAATTCTGCCATATCCAGAAGCTTCAGGGCTGAAACCAACTTGAAGTCTAGCCTCGTGTTGCAGAAGGAAGCGAGGCAGCAGGATCCTTATGGTATCTTCAATTCAGATGAGTCTATTCCAAGAGACATTGGTCCTTATAAGAATCTGGTTATGTTCACATCAAGCTCTATGGACCCTAAATACATTTCAAGCTCTGGTTCTCTTCCATTGCTCAATAAATTAAGGTATCATGCAAAACTTATCGACTGCGAATTTTATCATGATTAACACTTGATCACTAATGCAAATTTTTGACGAATTTATTTATGATATCTGGCAATTCCTAATACAGGGACTTAATGAGCAATCTTCAGACGGCGGACTTGAGATTCTTGACTAATCAACAGAAATTAGCATTCTGGATCAACATCTACAACGCCTGTATTATGCATGTATAGTATGGAAAAATCACTCTTATTAATTTGAGTTTATCGCACGGGAGGTTATTGGTCACTTGTGTTTATAATTCTCATCCTGTTCTGGTACAGGGATTTATCCAATATGGGGTGCCTTCAACACCAGAAAAGCAGCACAATTTGATGAACAAGGTAATTTTTTATTTTATTTTCCATGAAATCTGTTGATTATTGCAAGAAATACTAAAGAGGACGGTCGTAAAATTCCAGGCAAGCCTCAACATAGGAGGCAACACCATTAATGCTCAAGCCATAGAACATTTTATATTGAGAAAACCAGAATCCTCAAGCAAACTAGAGGTAGAGATAACTATTACCACTGAAAATCTTGAACTTATTATATATACCTCTGCAATTTCTCCTAACATCTGGTTTTGAAAAGGATGATCACAAGGAAACCATTGTCCGTAAACTTTACGGGCTCGAATCAATGAATCCAAACGTCACATTTGCACTCTGCTGTGGAACTCGCTCTTCTCCTGCTGTAAGTCACACACACATTCATCATAAACCAGGCTTGTGTTTTTACGCAAAATTTGACACAAATGTTTGTGTTAGCAGGTTAGGGTGTACACAGCAGAGGGAGTGGTGGCAGATTTGGAGAGGTCAAAACTGGAGTACTTGCAAGCCTCGATTGCGGTGACAAACACAAAAAGGGTTGCATTTCCAGAGCTTCTGTTGAGACACAAGCTTGATTTTGCAGTGGACTTGGAGTCATTAGTGGAGTGGGTTTGTCAGCAGTTACCTACATCTGGGTCACTCAGAAAATCAATGGTGGATTGCTTCAGGGGGGCAAACAGTGGCAAGCTATCCAGCCCAATCGAGAAAATACCCTATGACACTGAGTTTCAGTATCTTCTAGCAATATGACATGAACCCATTATATTGAGAGAGAGAGAGAGAGAGAGCACTAGGAATTGAAAAGAAAATTATCTCTATAAATTTGGTGATTTTTTGCTTTCATTTTCTTGGTTTTCTGTTATGGAAAGTGGAGAATTTTGTAATATTTCTGTGAATTTTGAATAACTCCGAGGATATGTGAGTATTATGGATGGGAAAGTGCAAGTTCTGTAGTAAGCGAGTACTCACAGCTTAATCAACTCCGCATTGTAAATGATGAACATTCAATTCGGTTCTTGTGGGTGTTCCGAAATGCCAGAGTGATGGGCCATGGGCCGAGTAACTTGAAGCGTTTCAAGCCCAGTCCAATTTAAGTGCTTACTCTTTCGTTCACAACCAGGCAAGAAGAGCCCAGTATCATCACCATCACTCGTTTTTTCCTCCTTATTTTAGTAAAAATGGACCAAAGTGGATCAGCCAACTGTGCATTTTATTTTTGTCGTCGGTGCTTGTCGTGTAATGCATTTGCATCACCTGGGAACACATGGTTTTGGCATTGTACACCTAATCTCGATCGGGTAAGCATGAATGGGTTGATAATGATAATCTAAATTAAACAAATTTCGAATTAATAATTAAAAATCTGAAATAAAATTCATCAATTCATATTTCAAAAGTGTCAGATCCCTATTTGTCGATATATGCAAATAAATAGGCGACACGTGGCTTGCAAATTTTAATTTCAGCTAGTCAACGGAACTGATATTTCTTGATGAATGTGCATTTTGACCAAACCCCATTTACATCCTTCAAACTTCGAAGCAAACGTCAAACCATATTTCAAAGCTGCTGAATTTATAATCAAACTCGCTCAGTCTACACAATTAGACAATATATATATATATGTATGTATTAATGCAAGGACATTTCCTCTCCCCTGCGTGCGTGGGAGTGATTGTTTTCACTTTGGTGAGTTGTGTTGTCCGTACAGGAGGGTTGTTCTGCCTCTTCAGGAGCTTCTATCTCTCTCTAGAGAATTTATTTAATGAAATATTTTTATTATTATAAAAAAAAAATGCAAGGACGTTACCTTTTGGTTGATGTTATAATTTAAACTTCAAATAGGTTACAGTTTAATAATTCTAATGGGTTTTCAATTTTGATGTCTAACTCTCTTATTTACCGAAAATTATATTAAACTCCCTCTCTTTACATGTATCATCTGGTCACGACATCCAATGAATACTACTCAATTCTCTCGTTAATCTTAATCTAACGAGCCGTCCAAGATGTTGGAACGGTCTACTACATTATTTACGACCACGCATGTCAGGACTAACTATGAATGGGCACCATAAATTGATTTTAACTGCCGCTCTTGTATACCACATACATTTTAATATTATATATATATATACATATATTGGCTAGAGTTGGCTACCCAATATCTATCTTCAATTCGTCCATCACAGGGTAGCGTGGCATAAATGAAAATAAGTCATAAAACAGAGGGCAGTTGCGAGGACATGGAATATCCAAAACCGTTCGTGCTAGGGGCGTTGACAGTTGCTTGGGTTCGATTTTTTATACATTTTTTGTCAAATTGTTTATGCGATCTTCGATCGATGTGTCGATTTTTTGATTTCAGGTTCAGTTTTCTATTGGTTTTAATGGAAAAAAATGTAAATTTTTTATAAAAAAAAAATCAACCATTCAATTCGACTTTTTTCGGTTTCAATTATACTCTATTAAATATACTATGATCTAAAGAGAATTGGCTGCACTTTCTTTTCAAAAAGGCCTGCTCTCCATACTACTCGAAAATGACGAAAAGTCAAAAACGCCCACACCAACCCCTCACCTTCATTGCCCCCCGTCTCTCTCAATTCTCAGTCGCTGCCTTTATCCTCTTATTTTGTAAACCTCTGTTTTTCACCAGCAGGATCAGGTTTCAGGATTCAATCAATTGAGTGTTTCTTTTTATAGATATCTAAAAGTGTGTGTGGGAGATAGATATGGCAAGCAAATGGAGAAAAGCGAAGGTGGCTCTTAGTTTGAACTCGTGTATGTATTTACCTCGAACTCTCGACGAACCATCACCGTCCGCGATCTCTGCGCCGCCGCTGAGGTCCTCCGACGCCGTTTTGGGATTTTCCTCGACGCCCTCCTCCTCCTCTTCTTCCCGCCTGGTCAAATCCGGCAAGGTTAGTGCATTTCTTTTTCAAATAAGTTATGTTAATGAACTTATGTATGCTTGTCCGAATATGTATGAGCTTAAGCATAATTTTATAAAATATTATGGACAAGGTTAATGGTTGAATTTATTATATGCTTTTATCAATAACGTTGGATTGTATATTTGTATGTGATGAGAGTCATATTGATATTGATGTCAGTTCCGGTTACTCACTGGTTTTTTTTCCTTTAAATTTGATTAATATATATACTTTCATTTCGTGATTAACAGTGGGATATGTTTAGCTGCTATCCTTGGCAGCTTAATTTCCGTTTCAATCTCTATCTAGTTTCTGGCCACTGTGGGTGTGTGTTGTTTGTAGTGGAGGCCGTGATGATTTGATGAATCTGAATATTGTGAAGATGGGGTATATGTTGTTAGGTTGTTTTCGACTGTTGCTGTGGAGGAGGTCCATGTGGGGGATGAAATGGACTAGTCACTAGTCTGTTTTAAAGGACCATTTGTGGTCCTCCGCCTTACTATTAAGAAAGAAGCCAAATTACTACTGTGCATCCATTCCTCTCCCTCTCTTCATGGAAAAAAGTGCTCTGCCTGTTCGGCACATTTTTGTTCCATAGCGCAGACAGAACAATCTCTCTATTTCTCTCTCCTTTTGATTGTAATGTAGAAAAGCCTGTGGACCGTTGATTGTGAGCTTTATGCAATAAGTTTCAAGAAATAAAATACAAAGGAGGATTATCCAAATAGATATCAAGATTGGATTTTTTTGTAGCAAACCTGTCGTTGTTGCTCGTTCAGATACTTTTCCTTCTTGGGTGGGTTACTCCATTATTGTTTTATCATTAGTTTGTCTTTGGGTTGTTTGACTGTTCTTGATTCTGAAAAAGCCTTCCCTTAATACTATTTTAACTTTCAAGTTAACAAAAAAAAAAAAATCGAGGATATTTTTATGTACTAATATTGACTCCCTTTTTCTGATTCTTATGTCCTTCAATTTTGATAATTTTACATTTTTGCCTTGCCGGAAAGTGTAATTAAGACAAAGTCTAGCTCTAAGGATAGCAGAGGAGAATTGGGAAAAATTCCTTGATTACCATTCAATCAATCCAATCAGGCCCTTTTTTGTCCAAATATATCCTTCTTAATGGTCAAGTTGTAAGTAATATGATCAATTTTGTTTCTTTTCCTTTATGTAGATCGTATGTCATTTAGTTGTGTTGATCCTAGCTTGTTACACTATAATTGAATACATTTCCATTTGAATTGTGGTTGCTCACCTTTTAGTCCTTCCAAAATACAGGTCACATGCTCAATATGCCTGAACACCATGAAACCCGGCCAAGGCCATGCTATTTTCATTGCTGAATGCTCCCATTCTTTCCATTTTCACTGTATTACTTCCAGTGTAAAACATGGGAATCAAGTTTGCCCAGTTTGCCGAGCAAAATGGAAAGAAATTCCCTTTCAGAGCCCTGCATCTGATCATTGTCGTGGAAAGTCAAGGATCAACCCAATTCCTCCGGATGACGCATGGATGACTGTTGTACGGCGGCTTCCTTCCCGTCAGCAAGATGCAAGAAGGCTAAGCACTCCATTTTTCCGTGCCCCTGAGCCACCTATTTTTGACGATGAAGAAGTTTTAGATCCCCATAGCGATTTTACTGAGAAGAGATCATCTACTAAAGATTCTTCGAGTGACAATTTTATGGGGACAATAGAGTTACGAATATATCCAGAAATTTCCGCTGTTCCAAGAGCCATCTCTCATGATAATTTCACTCTTTTGATCCATCTTAAGGCTCCCTTTGTAAGTAGAGAACAAAATTGCTGCGAAACCGAGCCTCATTTGCCTTCAACGCCACAAAATTCGCGTGCACCAGTGGACATTGTTACGGTGCTTGATGTTAGTGGTAGTATGGCTGGAACCAAGCTTGCTTTGTTGAAACGGGCTATGGGATTTGTGATCCAAAATCTTGGTTCCTCTGACAGGCTTTCTGTCATTGCCTTCTCTTCAACAGCTCGCCGTATCTTTCCTCTTCGTCGGATGACTGAGACAGGGCGGCAGGAGTCACTACAGGCTATTAACTCGCTGGTCTCTCATGGAGGGACAAATATTGCCGATGGTTTAAGGAAAGGTGCCAAGGTGTTGGCGGATCGTAAGTGGAAGAATTCTGTTAGCAGTATCATACTGTTATCTGATGGGCAGGATACATACAATGTCAACAGTCCTGGTGGGGCTGGTACTCTAACTGATTACAAACGGCTTCTCCCTGTCTCAGTCCATCGAAACAGTGGTACAGGCTTCCAGATTCCCGTGCATGCATTTGGTTTTGGAGTAGACCACGATGCTTCCTCTTTGCATTCAATTTCTGAGATTTCCGGTGGTACATTTTCGTTCATTGAAGCTGAGAGTGTAATTCAGGATGCATTTGCACAATGCCTGGGTGGGCTTCTGAGTGTAGTTGTCCAGGAGTTGAAGCTTACTGTTGAGTGCATTCACTCGAGCTTGCAAATCAGTTCAATCAAGGCTGGAAGTTATCGAACCAGTGTGTTGGCCAATGCAAGAATTGGTTCCGTTGATGTCGGAGACTTATATGCTGAAGAAGAGAGGGATTTTTTAGTAACCGTTAATGTCCCAGCTGACGAATCGAGTGATGAGATGTCACTACTGAAGGTTAAATGTGCTTATAGGGATCCCCTTACGAAGGATATGGCGACTTCAGAGTCTAGTGAAGTAAAGATCCTGAGACCTCAAACAACTGGATCCTCAGAAGTGTCATTGGAAGTCGATAGGCAGCTAAACAGGCTACATGCTGCAGAAGCAATGTCTGAGGCTAGGGTTGCGGCAGAACGTGGGGATCTACATGCTGCAGTATCTGTCCTCGAGAGCTGTCATGGGGTGTTGTCAGAATCTGCATCTGCGCTAGCTGGTGACAGATTATGCATTTCACTGGGTGCGGAGTTGAGAGAGATGCAAGAAAGGATGGCCAGCCATAGTGTATATGAGGCATCTGGCCGGGCTTATGTTCTATCAGGTTTGAGTTCACACTCATGGCAACGAGCCACAGCACGAGGTGATTCCACAGATAGCTCAAGCCTTGTACAAGCTTATCAGACGTCATCTATGGTAGACATGGTATCTCGTTCACAAACCATGATCTTTGGGAAACCCCCCTCATCTAAACGGTCACTCCGGTCAGCAATGTCATTTCCAGCAGCCCGACCACAGCCGAGGTAACTGCTATAGAATTAATAGGAAAACTGTCCTCACCCTACTTCCGTATATTCTATCTATATCCACAAACCTCTTTTGTTTCTCTAAACTCCTATTAGTTTTGATTCAATGTTTAGGAAGTTGGATAAGTGGGGAGGTTGATAGATGGGCTATTTTCAAATAATGGTGTTTTCTTGTTTTGCGATGCGAAAAGGGAAGGAATAAGTGTTTGGAGAGTAGATGTTTGAGTAAATGTAAAAGGCGGCTCTTGGGGGTTTACATAGATGCACATTATGTACATAATGGCGTCTTGTGTTTTCAAGATTTGTTTGTTTTTTTTCTTTTTCCCCCAGAGAAAGGGGATATATGGTATATCGTCTACTGATTCTTTTAACTATTAAGTTTTGCCTTTCCATTGTGGAAATTGAAACAGTTTATGTGACAATGCTACTTCAACCAATTTACATAACAAAAAGATCTTTTGTCCAAGAAATTATTTTTGGTATTTTTACTTTGATGGTATGGATTTTTTACTCCATAGTCACAGTAACTAATTAGATATAGAGCAAAATGCAGAATGATGGATATAATAAATAAGTTGTAGTTCAGCCCAGAAAAATACGTTTGGGCTCTCTGCCAAACCTCGTCGTCCTTGGCCCAAAAACTGCGGTGGTGCTTTTTAATCTTGGGCCATTGTCGTTCAGCCTAGTAAAATAAAAATGAACTTTGCGCTCATAGCCGTTCATTCCAAGAACATCACGTGTCCTTTCTTTTTCGGGGATTGGAGTAGAACGCCATAATAGTGTGTAGCTGGTAGTCTGGTACTGGCGGGATGTAGCTGGCTGGCCTTATGATTTTTCATTGACTATCTTCAATGTATTCTTTCAAAGAAATGAATATGCAAAGCACGGGAATCGGGACAAATAAAAAGTGGGAGAGAGAGACCAGCCGACCCTTTCTAGTTTCTACGACCCAGTTCATGTTGCTTAAATGGGGACCGACTATCTTCTGCTTCATTTAATTCGGTCAGTTTTATTTTGACTCTTTTTGTGCATGCATGCATGCATGCAGGGGTGTAGTCCACTCGAATAACAATGTAAGATATAAGATATTTATGAAATATTTATAAGTTTGAATTTTAAATTGAATTAGATTTTAAACTTATTTAATTGTATTGGTTTAAATACGATAAGTAAGCTTAACAATAACTTAATTGGGAGAAGAATCCAAAAAAGTTAATCGGATAATTTTTTTTTTTTGACCCAAATTCAATTTTAAACTAGACAAAATGATTGTGCTTTGACTTAGATTTCATACATATAATTTATGTTCAAAGTAAAATTGTTTAATCTGAGTCGAATAAATTTGAACATATAGACTCGACATAATTTTGTCACCCCTACATGTATATATATATGTAAATATGATTCACGCCTCATGAATATGCATTTTTTGTTGTAAAGTTAAGACATATTATTTCATATTGATTTACATGCGAGTCATCGATATAGTTAAGGTTTAATTCCCCAATAATCGAAGTAAAGAAGCGTCTTTTTCCTTCTTCCGATTTTTCATAAATTTAATTTCCCTTAAACTTAAAGACCTGGCAATAAAACCCAATTCCAAAACCAAAACCAAAACCAAAACCGCTATTCAACTCGACAATTCAATACAATTCCAATTTACATATGTTCGACCATTTTGAGGCGGCATCAGCTACTTCCTGGGTCTGTTTCCATGGCAGTAAGATGATGGAAACAGCTCCACAATCACAAATTACAAAGTTTCCACGATTACGAATCTTCACGTACATTTTGGCTTATGGGTTATTTTAATGGAAATCTGTGTACAAGATTGGGACAGACTACAGAGACAGAGAAACCAATTGAAGAGAGTGAGAGTTCGGAAATTTTTTGGAAGTCAACACTCCCTCAGAGTCTCCCTCGCTCTCTTTGGCAACAGTGTCCTCCGTGTCTGTTGGGATCTCTGTAAGAAATGACGCTTACCCACTTCAAAGTTTAAAATTTTGAATAAGTTACTAATTTCATTGCACTGCTGTTGTTTAAATTCATTTTTATTTTGACTGATTCGTTCCCATTATTGCGTGTATTCTTGGTTCTGGGTCTGGTCCCAGACTCCCAGCTTGACGTCTTCAATGTAATGACACTGGCCCAGAGAGTTACAGTTTTGAAAACCTTTTAGCGACAACAGATGTCGAATTTATGGAAAGTTCGATTTTTTGTGGAGTTGGCAGTAACACACTAATGCAGATAAAGTCTTTGAATAAAGAAACTGTTCACATGTTGATTTGAACTTATGGCCTCAAACTTTGGGGCAATCTTTTGATGTATCTTTATGTCATTTATTCACATGATGCCTGATCATTGAAAACATTTGAGTGAATTTCCTTGCACTTGTGGCTTTAAGCTCATGCCTGGTCTGTATCAGATTCAGGGCCTCGTGGCTTTAAGCTCATGCCTGGTCATTTTTTGATTATATATATATTGACCTCAGCCTTTCTTGTATCACATATCGAATTAATCCGTAGTTTGAGAAGCAGCAACAGATTTGGAAGTGTGCAATGGGATATGGTAATTCAAAATCAAAGAGGTTAGTTCATTAAAGAATTGAGTATACACTAGGCGTCCTTATCTTTTCCTTTGATTACTTTGGTGTTGATTGTTTAGATTCATGATTTGTTTTTTACACGTCAGGTTTCAAGATGATTTGCAATTATCAAAGCTGCCTACAAGCAGTGGAGATGGCATAGTTAAAAATAGATATGATAGTAAAGGAAACCAAATACTAGGTTCAAGCAATAAGTATAAGAAGGAGGTACGTAGGCAATTAGGGAAATCATTAAAAGTCAAAGTGCTATCAAGAGTCTTCTCCGAGGACTATGAGAGAGTGAAGAAAAAGATATTAGATCCTCGAGGATCAACTATTCGTCGTTGGAACAAGATATTGTTGGCAGCAAGCTTAGTTTCATTGTTTGTGGATCCTCTATTCTTTTTCCTGCCAGGAGTATCGGATAAAGCGTGCATGAATATTGACATATCTCTTGAAGTCATTCTGACAATTGTTAGATCAATTGCTGATATCTTCTACATAGTTCAGATTTTCATTCGATTTTCTACAGCTTACGTTGCACCTTCTTCCCGTGTTTTTGGGAGAGGGGAGCTTGTTATAGATTCTTCAAAGATTGCAAGATGGTACCTACGCAAGAATTTCTGGATTGATCTCATCGCTGCCCTGCCCCTTCCTCAGGTAGGACAATGATATTAATTTCTTGTTTCAGGCTGTGGTGGCATGGACTTTTAAGTGTCATTCCTTGGTTAAACTATGGAAATTGTTATTGTTTTTCAGGTCTTAATTTGGTTTATTATACCCAATCTTAGTGGTTCAACAACGACAAATACAAAAAATGTTCTGAGGTTCATCATCATTTTCCAATACCTTCCAAGACTATTTCTTATATTTCCACTCTCATCGCAAATTATCAACGCCACTGGAGTTGTGACAGAAACGGCATGGGCGGGAGCTGTGTATAATCTGATACTTTACATGCTGGCAAGCCATGTAAGGAGAAAATCTCCCCATCTCCTTGTGTATTTAATCTTCCAGATTGATGTTTCCTCAACTCACCTTTTAGTTATTGTTGTTGTTCTTGGTTCTCTGTTTCATTGTGCTCTTACTGTAATACTATTATCAAATAGTATTTTTATTTTTTCTCTTTGAGATTAGCTGGATTTCAACGCTCAAAACATCTTAATTTCCATATCCTTCAAGGTTTTAGGATCTTGCTGGTATCTTCTCTCAATTGAGCGACAAGAAGCATGCTGGATAAGTGTCCGTGATAGTGAGATGCCATCTTGCCAGCATGGATTCTTTGACTGCCACAGTGTTGACGACTCTTTTAGGGACTCTTGGTTCAAATCAAGAAATATTATGGATCAATGCGATCCGCATAGTTTATTCTACCCATTCGGTATCTATGGTGATGCAGTGACCTTTCATATTACAACTGCATCATTCTTCAATAAATACTTCTACTGTCTTTGGTGGGGCTTACGGAACCTGAGGTAATCAGTTTCTAAATTACTCTGGCCATTTTTTTGAATTTTCCTATGAAAATTTGCCGTATGAGATGCAACGTGATCAAACTTTTCTATTTGAGCTTAAGTATGCCCATGTACCAGCTCAATGCGGATGCTAATTGAGGTTTAATGTCTTTTTCCATTAATGTTGCAGCTCTCTTGGTCAAAGTCTTTCCACGAGCACGTATGCAGGGGAAATAATTTTTGCCATCACAATTGCAATGCTAGGTCTTGTTCTCTTCGGGCTGCTGATCGGCAATATGCAAGTAAGTTCTTAAATTGGTACAATTGTAACTGCTATTCATGTTTATCGGGTTCAAAAAAGTGACTGGTGTCTGGAGTGGTTGCCTATATAGCTTATTAAGGAAAGGCTGAATAGATAAACTTAGTCATGCACCTATAAGTCTACTGAAATGTCATTTTTATGTGTTTATCAAAGCATTTGCCTTACAGAATTTTCCTAGGTGTCTTAGATTTGCTTGTCATGGAAGTTCTGATGATCTACTCTATAATTACCAGACCTACCTTCAGTCCACAACTGTTCATTTAGAAGAGTGGAGGATCAAGAGATCTGATACAGAGCGATGGATGCATCACAGGCAGCTCCCTCAAGAGTTAAGGCAGTCCGTTCGGAAATATGATCAGTACAAGTGGGTGGCCACTCAAGGAGTGGATGAAGAAACTGTTCTCAAATGCCTTCCTTTGGATCTTAGAAGAGATATAAAGCGCCATCTATGCCTCGATCTAGTCCGACGGGTGAGCCATCGCACATTCATATTATTCCTGTGCACATGATGCACTGTCGATGTTTTCAATTATATTTTCTCCGTTAATCTTCCAAAACTAGGGGAAAAGAATTAGGTTTCGTCAGTGATTTTTTACAAGATTTTGTTTCTTATGCAATTGAAAGGTTCCGTTGTTTGACCAAATGGATGAAAGGATGCTAGATGCAATATGTGAGAGGCTTAAACCGGCTTTATGCACTGAAGGCACATTTCTAGTTCGTGAAGCCGATCCTGTTAATGACATGCTCTTCATAATCCGCGGACATCTTGATTCCTACACCACTAATGGCGGTCGCACTGGATTCTTCAGCTCGTGCCGCAGTGGTCCTGGAGACTTCTGCGGTGAGGAATTGCTTACATGGGCCTTGGACCCTTGTCCTACCGTCATCCTCCCATCATCCACTCGTACAGTGAAGGCCATTTCAGAAGTCGAGGCATTTGCTTTGCAAGCAGAAGACTTGAAGTTTGTAGCAGCACAATTCAGAAGATTACACAGCAAGCAACTCAGACACAAGTTCAGGTTCTACTCACACCAATGGAGATCGTGGGCTGTTTGTTTCATACAAGCAGCTTGGCGCCGGTTCAAAAAACGAAAAGAAGCAGCTGAACTAAAGGCTTATGAAAACATCGTGGCTGCTGAACCCAAATCTCCTAGGTCGGGGTCAGGCTTACACACACATGCATCACGGTTGGGAGCCAGAACTAGAATGGGAGCAAGTAATCATTCTGGATCATGGTCTGGTGTTCTGACCTCACTGCAAAGACCGGCCGAGCCAGATTTTTCTGTTGATGAGGAATAAATGGACTCTATACATCAGAGGAGTACTCCTTGTACACATTTTTTTTCTTATTTTCTCGTAACTAGGTAGAAGCAAGGATGGCATAATGCTATTATTTCATTTTTGGTGTTCATATACCTTTTGTGAGAATACAGTTAGGTGATTCAGTTGGATACTGGAGGCAGTAATTTATAGTGGAAACTATAAGGTGAAAAATAATACTACGAGTTATGGAAATTGTAATGTGGAATCAGTCACGTTTATATTAAGGCCCAATATTCTATTTGGGCCTCAAACACGCTGGCAGGCCAGGACGAGCCCTTCGTTAGGGCAATTACAATGGTGGTAAGTTAATGGGACAACAAAGTTAATGTGTTTTGCTGATGTGGCTGTATTAAAAAATGTGTTTTGTTGATGTGGTTATATTGAGATATGTATTTTGGTGATGTGGATGATGATGTGGCTTGACTTTTTGTAATAAAAGTGGGACCCAGTCTTGATTTTGGTGTAAATTTGATGGAAATAGTATGAAGGATAGGAAAATAGTTGGGTTGGATAATGGTTTTGTATTGGGAGATGTGTTTTGCTGATGTGGCAGTATAGAAATATGTGTTATGCTGATTTGATTGTATTGAGAGTTGTATTTTTGTGAGATAAATGTGGGACCCAAAAACAAAATTATTGGGCCATTAAAATTGTAACCATTGTGATTGCCCTTATCTCGAGTGGTAAATTCAAATATGATGGGAGCAGGCTAATAAAGTAATAAACCGTGAAAACGGGGTAGTGGGAGATGATAGGGCAATATGGTCACTGTGAAAGTGATTTTTCATTTTTTAGAGTTTGAGAAGAAAACGCAACTCACTGCCTTGCTCGTTCGCATTTCTCTCTTTGTTTCCCTTTCTGTCTCTCAAAATCTGGCTCTCTGTCCAGGATCTCGAACTGTGTAAGCTCCCACACCTGACAGAATTTCTATTTATTTGAACCTTAGAGTATTGATTTCTTGTCTTGTGACGCAGTCTGCCGATGAGAGAACTGGAGTAGATGATTCGCAGTGGATCATTCATCAAGTAATTTCTTCTCTAGGGGGTCAGGTAATTCATCGCCCACTTTCATGTACTTATGCAAGTATTATTTTTGAATCGAAGATTTCCCAAATTACTTTTGTACTATTGCAAGCGATTCTAATGGAAGGATGTGGGGCAATTTCGGTAATAATTTGATATCAATGATTAGGAATGACTAGATATTTCTTTAGTTAGAATTAATTAATTGTAATTTTGAGTTTTGACTACACCCAGTTACTGTAGATGGTGATTTCTAGAGGTCGGGGGGAAAAGGACGACTCTTTTGGAGTGTAATTTAAGGTTTTTTTTGTCACCACACACACTAAATTATTGAGTTTGAGGAATGCAGTGTGTCTTGCTTGCATTGGCAGATACGCTCACCCTCACTTGGATTATAATAGAAATGCTCATCTCACCTTCCAGGCTTGTTTGTTAAGACTCCTTTGAGCTGCTAACTAAAACATCTCTATCTCTGTATTGTACTAGAGACTCTGAACATAGATTTTATAATGTACAAACAACAAAGAGAGTAGAAAGTCGTAAGAGGGAACTGCTCTGACTGTACACAAATCAGCGTACAAATATTGTGTTAATTGTCACTTCACAATTCACGTGGAAATCTTACTGTCTTTGACGGTCTAATACTTGCTTAAATTGATCGTCAACTACTCTTGGGAGCTTAAACACGGGAGGGCTGAAAAAACTAACATCATAAAACAAGGACCAAACTGTCTGTTGGTCCTTGAATAAATATAACTGCTTTAGGCACCAACTTCTTGCCATTCACAAATAAAAAGGGTGCCTTAAACTACGTTCTCATACAAGCCAATAACAACCTCTCTCTCTCTCTCTCTCTCTCTCTCTCTCTCTACATCTTCTCCGGCAACGATTAACCTTGCCAACTCGGGGGATTGACTGTAGCTGTAGGAACATTCCTCTACCCTGTTATAGAACTCTTTGTACAATATTAAGGTCTGTGCATTCTAGCTCTCTCTGAAGTCAAAACACTTGTGTCTCGATCAAAGGTATGCATAGATCAGGGAAATTTATAGTCAAATTGTACTAAGGTCTTAATTAACATTTCTCATTCCTTAATTTCATTGAAGATGGGGGAGATGTCGAGCTTCCAGGTTGGTGTTATTGGTGCACTCTTTCTTTCGGTGGCATCATCTGTCTCCATTGTCATCTGCAACAAAGCTTTGATGAGCAATCTTGGATTTCCTTTTGGTAACTTGTTCATTAATTAGTTTTATTGGACATATAGATACATTTTACACCCTGTAGCTAGTAATCTACACCATTCAGTCTTTATGCTTTATTTGTTTACTAGCTAGTTCTCTTGTGTATGTGAGTGCAGCCACAACTCTAACCAGTTGGCATCTTGTGGTGACATTCTGCACCCTTTATGCCGCTCAGCGCTTCAGTTTGTTTGAGTCCAAAAGCATTGAGATGAAGACTGTCATGCTCTTTGGCATCCTAAATGGTGTATCCATTGGACTTCTTAATTTGAGCCTTGGTTTCAATTCAGTTGGATTCTACCAGGTACTCATGAATTTTTTAGTAATTATACCACCTTTTTTTTAATCTATTCTGTCTTCATCTGTTTGTGGATATTCATTTTTGGGTTCCTATTGTTGCAGATGACCAAACTTGCAATCATACCTTTCACTGTATTAGTGGAGACCCTTTTCTTGAAGAAGCAGTTCAGGTTATGTATAGAACTCAAGATTAATCGACTTCAAACATCATTTTCAATGAAGATTTGTTAATTAATCTCAGGTTTTCATATTAGTGTTTGCTTATTGTCTGTGATTCTTGCAGTGAGAAGATAAAGTTTTCTCTCCTGATCTTGCTCATTGGAGTAGGCATTGCCTCCATAACTGATCTCCAGCTCAATTTTGTTGGAACGGTTGTTTCCTTACTGGCCATTATAACCACCTGCGTTGGTCAAATTGTATCCTTCTCGTATACAGCACATCATATCAATATTTCACTTTTTCTTGCCTTTTTAATCAAAACTGATCTCTTTCTTTGATTGCTTATTTGTCACTCTTTAACTTGATACCTAATTCAGATGACAAACACAATACAAAAGAGGCTCAATGTCTCGTCGACACAGCTGCTTTACCAGTCAGCCCCATTTCAAGCGGCGATTCTGTTTGTCTCAGGTCCTGTAGTAGATAAGTTCCTCACCAAACAAAATGTGTTTGCTTACAAGTATTCACCTATAGTCTTGGTACCTACTAAACCACCTCTCTCTAATAGTGATTAATGATCTTCTCATTCAATGAACTTTCTTTATAATATAATGTATGGGGAAATTATATATGCAGGCATTTATCATCCTATCATGCATTATATCAGTTTTTGTGAACTTCAGCACATTCATGGTCATCGGCAAGACATCTCCGGTTACATATCAAGTGCTTGGACACCTCAAGACATGCCTTGTACTTGCATTTGGATACACATTGCTTCATGATCCTTTCACGATAAGAAACATTACTGGAATCCTAGTTGCTATGGCTGGAATGGTCTTGTACTCCTATTTCTGCACTCAGGAGAACAAAAAGAAACAATCTGCTGACCTTTCTGTTGGGCCTCAGGTAACTACTCTCTCTTTTCTCTTCTTTCTTTGATTAAACTTTTAGTTGAGATGGGCACACGCGCACACACATATGTAATGTATGTATGTATGTATGACTTTTGTTCTTTTTTCAGGTGAAAGATAAAGACACTATACCACTTTTGGCTCATCAAGATGTAGAAAGTCATGATCCAAAGAAATCTCTTGCTTAAGAATTGGTTGTGCCAAATTTAGGTTGCTTTTTGGTACTCTTTACATAAGACATTTTGTTTGAGTGTACATGAATTTAATTCTTTATAAATAAGAAAATACTCTTTTTTAGCTCGTGAAATAAATAGTAAATTTGCTGATCCCATACCGAATGTCTATTAGATAGACTGATCATATTCACGAACCCATAACTATAACAACATGAGGGCAGCTTTTTGATGGGGTCCAAGCCCGTCACCTGTACCCCTGGGCCCTTGCATTCCTCCAATTCAATAATCAATAGGGCTTTTATATCCGCAAAAAATCATTGGCAGTTTAGGCCCAATTACATGGCCTTGTAGTATGAACTATTAAAGTTTTTTTTTTCTTTTACTCGACTTTATTCGAGACGATGACACAACGCATAACCATCACAAGAATCGAAGGTTCAGTAAGGCCAAGGCGCTAAGCCATATTTAGTCGATATCATACTATCATACCTTTCGCTTCTTCTTTTTTTTTTGAATTAAACTAACACAAAATTCGAGATTGTGTATGATCTAATTCATCAATTATATATGATTTATTTCATCAACTGAATTCATTCAACCCTATTAATTTCAGTTGAACTGAATAGTGACTAATGTATAATGCTGAGATGTAATTATGTATTACTTCAACAAAGGTATATTAACTAACTGATTATTATTACCAATCAAGCAAAATAGAAGTCTTGTTGTCTAAAATAAAATAAAAAACTTAAATCCTATCTATGGAAGGAAACCTTTTATAAGAAAAAAAAATAAATTTTAATTACTCACATTTGTTGTCGACGGTCGGAACTTTGCTTGAATGCAAAATAAAGAAGAAGAAGAAAAAGAGTGTGAAATTAAAAAAAAGGATGGGCAAAATACCGTCATTATACTTTTTATATCAAACAAAAATAATTAAATAAATGTTACTATTTGTCATCGAGTGGAAATACATTAGTACTTGTCGGGTTTGGAAGGAAGTGCTGTGGGTACAACATCACATATTGGAAAGCCAAATGACTATTAGGACAAAAAATATGCGACAGAAGCAAATGTATGCTTCTGCATAGCTATTTAAGGATATACTGCCGCCAATGGTTTTGATTTTCCAGCCTATGGAGCAAGTTTTATATAATAGTGAAATTGACAAGGCTAAACTACAGATTTTAAATATCACTTTTGAACTAATATCACGTGAGAAGAATGACATTGCGAATTTGTTAGCAAAGGAGGGAGTCAACCGTACAAATGATTTAGTAATATGGCTATAACTTGACTTGAAAAGGGTGGAGTGAACATTCATGGTGACCTGCTGGTGGTGAATATTGATATGCAGTGCAGGTGGTAATTGTCAAGCTTTGCAGATGGTTTTATGAAGAATAGATTTCTCTTTCTTTTTGTGTTTTTTTTTCTCACTTTCCTTGTTCCTTTCATGTCTTAGTGTATTGTCTTCTACTTGAAGGCTCACTTTTATATATTGGTGTTCCTCCGCCACTGGTGAGGGTTTATTTATAAATTCTTCAGGCTAAACTTTTTTTATCAAAAGAAATAAAATTAAAAGGTGTAAGGCAACTCTTACTGCTGGTTCTGTTAAATTAAGATCATACTTTTAAGTACTACTAATTTGTGGAAGTAAATACTTGATTAAGGCCATACTTTTTGAAGGGCAGGTGGAAGTTTTCAATCAAAATCCCCCTTTATGATTCGGCAATCTCGTGTTATTGGGAGAGTTATGAGTAATGCAATTGGGTTGGATTGACAATACGAGTGTTTTTTATCATTTTGGAGTGGACTATGTTTGTGAGAAAATTAACGAACGGATATATTCATTTCCGCCATTCATGATTATATTTACATGAATTTTTTATTGTTTGATTTTCTAAGCAAGGTAATAATTAGATACTGGGATAGCCATACTCTCCCTACTGATCTGATGAGTCAAGTCATCATCTAATTTTTTGTTTTTAGTTGTAATACGCATCTTATTTTGTTAAAAAAGTTAATATAATCCGATTTGGTCAAATGATCGAACCCTTTCTTGTTTATCTGTCTGTAGTGCTCTGTTTGACTGTTTTGGGTAGAAAAATAATGGAGTTTCCTATTCAACGCAGATTTTACAGTCTTCGAAAACGTGACAAATGGACGCTCTCTCGCTCCATAACCCTGCTTCCATATAATAATTCTCACTTCACTCTCTCTCTCACACTCGCACAAAAAGTAAAATCCCTAGCGGGGATAAGACCTGAACCATCGTCTTCCCTCAACCTCTCTATTGCCTTTCCTCTCTCATTCTCTCTATCTGTCTCTCTATCCCTCTCTCGTACTGCCACAGCCTCTGTGGTTCTGATGGACAGTTTCGTGCTCGGTTTCTCCTTTTGCCTTTTGAGGTGGAGGTGAAGGTGAAAAACTGAAATGAGTTGTATGGATTGATTTCTCGCAATTAGGGTTTATGATGCCTGAGGTTTGTGTTATTGCTCTCATGCTCTGGTACTGTTGATTTTACCACATTTTGCTTTACTGCTTGTTCATTGGTCGATATTTTTAAGTCCAAAAAGTGAAGAAAACGCAATTCGTTTTGAGCGTGGATTTTTCAATATGAATTATTTATTTTTGAATAAATAAGTAATAGAATATTATCAGATCATTCTGCATTCGACTTTCGAAGAGTTGTTACTGGGGATTTTGTTGCTTTTTAATCTTCATTTTATGTAATAAAAACGTAATGTTGCCAAATTCTTAATTACTCTGTATTCTCGGAATTTTACCTATTAAATTTTGAACAACAGTCCTTAAATGTTATGACATGTTATTCTGCCTTAAATTGTTTATTTTTTAACGTTTCTTTGTTTCTTATACGGTTTGGCTCCAGGATTCAGAGACTATGAATGGTTCTTGGTTCTTTGACGAAAATTTCAATGGTGTCCCAGATGAGTTCTTTGATGACCTCATTAAACAAACTGATTTTCCCTTGGGGGACCTGGAACCAAAGAATGAAGGAGAAGACTGGGAAGTCGAATTCCAGAGTCTTGAACCCCCACCTGCGAATATTTTGGCTAGTTTGTCCAATGGTTTTTATGATGATGTTTGCAAGGATGCTTCTCAAGTTTCACAAAGATTGGTGAGTTTAGGCCTGATAAAGAGACTGTTCTTGATTCTGTGCATGTAGCTATAGAGGTGATATATTTTCCAATTGAATATGTACTCTGTGTGTGGTCAACTGCTCTCTGTGATCTTATTATTTGGTCAATGTGGAATAAACCATAGAAGCATACTTAAGTTTATCTGCCACCCAGTATATTGACATTACACTGCTATTATTGGCCAAAGCATAAGTGGAAAACTTTCTCTGGTTGTAAATATTGCTTTTCGAGAGAACTGTTGCATCAGAGGAAATATCCAACTATTAGGAAATGGCCTTCATTGAAGTGTGTTTCATGTATCTTGAAACTACACGGACGTACTGTAGGTGCTAATGGTGATTGCTTGACCATCGTAATATGAAACAAAGTAGGATTGAGGTCAAATGAAACATATCAGCATTGCTTGTATCCTGTCTCTAACACTTGCACATCCACCAGATAAAAAAATGACTCATTTTTCTTGCCCTCAAACTGAACAGGCCATTGGTTGAAGCCAACCCACCTCTGCTCCAAGAGTGGTTAAGCATCATTTGAAGCATGTTAATGACATTTTACGTATTAATCTATTCATAGTTCTTTTTTTTTACAACACAATACCTTGGAGCAAGCAGTTTAGTATCCGTGTGATTCTTTGGGATGCTTGTAAATCCTTTTGTCTTGGGTAATAGCCACTTGAAACCCAATGTATGGATGACAAGAGAGGGCAGTTATGGAAGGTTTACTGTGCCAAATCCCTGTTCCATACCCATTACTGATGATACTTGTCTTGTGATCTTGTCCCTTCCCCATTTTTTCAGTCCAAACCCATTTTCACGCTTACCCTTTTGTAGTATTTCTGGTTTCTTTCTCGTCATGTATTCATTGTTATGAATTGTCTGTCTTTCATATATATACATTTTATGTTGTTATACAAAAAGACGTATGCATGCATATCTAATTTAATATGTAAAAAAAGAAGCTTATATACTATTTATCTTTATATATAAACAGGCTGAAGCAGGGTATGTTTATTTTCGCCCAGCACATATTGTGTGATTTACCCATCCTGGGGTGGACTAGTAGAGCAGTCGTCGTTACAACCCCATTACCTTCCCCTAACCTCTTGTGGTTTCGGGTGCAGTGTACATATTTTCCCCTTTAGCTATGTCTTAACTTGCAATAATTTATTAGGGAGTATTCTGATGGATCATACATTATATGAAGTATATTTCCATGTGTACTGTTTATCTTGTATATATCTTTTTTCACTGTTTACAGTCATTATAATTACTAGCTTTTATATCTTGCCTTGGTTGTTGGGTTTTTGTCTTTTGATGTCATATTTTCAGTTGTAGAACCTCTTGCAACTGTCGAATGAAATTTGTTACCTTGTGTTTCTAACCATAAAGCATGAAAATACAAGTTGATTAATACATTCATTTGGCTTCAAGGGCACGAAGACCCCTATTGCGGGTATATAAATTACAAGGTAAACTTCTGTTTCATCTTGTTCATTAATCTAATTTCCCTCACTTGCTGGTCAGGGAAGTGAACCTGATGTTAAACCATGGTCGGGGACTACTGAATCCTCTTCCTGCGGAAGCACCTCCTCCCGCCAAAGCATTCACCTCCAAAGTGATGATTCTGATGAAAAATGTTCACGCGTGTTTCAGTCATCAAGTCCAGTGTCTGTCCTTGAAAACAGCAGCTCTTCCTTAGTTGAAAATCCCATATCCTACTGCCCAGAATTTATCCCAGTGAAGCGACCGCGAAATAAGCGTCCGCGGCCTTCAACCTTCAATCCATGTCGCATGATCCCTTTCATCACCTCCACTTTCTCAGCTTCCAGATCTCGTCCTTTGGCTGCTTCTGAGCTGGTATCTCAAACATATTATGCGGAGAAAACATTGGATGTTGCTAAGAAGAAACAGAAGAAGAACTTAACTCTACTTTCACGTACCATAGAACTTGAGAAATCCTCTTCACGGTGGCCATCCTCTCAGCCACCAGGTCCAACCAGAAAATGTACTCATTGTGAGGTGACAGAGACCCCACAATGGAGGGAGGGGCCACTAGGGCCAAAAACTCTTTGCAATGCTTGTGGGGTTCGTTACAGATCTGGCCGCCTCCTCCCTGAGTATCGTCCTGCTGCAAGTCCAACTTTTGTCCCATCATTGCACTCCAACTCCCATAAAAAGGTTCTTGAGATGAGAAGTAAAGCTTTTGAGCTGCCAACTATAGTTGCAAGGGAGACTACAATGGCTTCAACTGGACGGAACTTTGTTTAATTCTTATTAGGATGGTAAGCTTTGTAGTCGGGAGTTTTCTTGTTTCTCCTGTTTTAGTCTCTATTCAATTTTGAAGTAGATTTGTTTTTGTGCATTGATCGAATAAGTGCTAGGAGACTTAGATGATGACCCCATATTCCAGAAATGATCTGAAGTAGCTAGAGAATTCAAGATAGATATTCGAGTTAGGATAATTGTCTCTTATGCCCAATTGTGATGCCTAACGTGTTTTCAAGTCTTGACCCTTTTAGGAAAAGGGGGCAGGTTGCAGAAGTCGTGGAAGTGAGGCAGTGGAGCTGAGAGGAGCTATTAGGTCTTTTATTTAACTATAAAATACTATTTGTTTATTCTTGACTGATCAACTCTGGTTAATTAATCTTTTACATTTTTGTTTTTTCCTCAGTTTCTTTGGTAATTTTACCTTGCAATGTCCGTTTGAAAATTGATTGGCCGCTTGCTTCGGAAGAACTGAAGATTACTCGAGTTTTTTTTTTTTACTGGATCTATATCATTCCTCTTGTAATTTTGGGTCGCGTCATCATCAACAAGGCCCACTTCACCCGTTCTGTCAATCACACTTCCCATTGCCAGTATATTTTAGGATATAGGATTTAGTATTTACTATTTAGTGTTAAAAGTTTTGAGGTTTTAGGATTTTATCGTTTGATAGTATTATTTCATAATCTATAAACGTACATGATGGATATACATTACTAAGAATATTGTTCAACATGAAGGCTTCATTTGTCACTTCGAAAGCTTGAAAGCCAAGTTGGACCAGCGAGTTTCTCTGATATCTGCGATCTTTTCTGGTTTCTACAAATTCAGGGCTTTAATATCCAGTTTTGAACCTCGACATTTTAAAGACTTATTTGACCCATACATGAAATAAGAAACCGAGGGTTCATTTGAATAATAAATTTAATCAGAAACCCATTTCATCAAGATGATTGCCATCCGAAAATAGACGGCAAAGGCTTTTTTGGAGCAAAACCTAACGGGGGTCCATTTTTGCCGGGGGAAAAATAGTGCAATGGCTTATTTGACCATTTGAACAAAGTGCAAGGACTTTTTCAATTAATTTGACAACCCTTAATAAACAATTGAGTAATAATAACTAGTAAAACGTAAAACCTTAATCACATCCTACCATCCAGTCCCATTTGGAAACAAAAATATACTGTACATAAGTCTGCTGCATAAGCCGCCACCACCAACCAAAATTGGGCCTCTGGTTGTGGCATCCAAGTCTCAGTTCAATCAACCCAAAAAGGATCAACTATCACTCCAGAACAGCTACCTCTTGATCAACTCTCCAGTAGTTTGCATCATTGAATTCCCTAATTCCAGCCCCACCATCATCAGGATTATCTTTTCCTGGAACTTTCCGAATCATTTCTCTCTTGAGGGGTCCTGCTTCACCAATTATCCCCTCCTTGAGAGCCTGTTCCATAGCCTTCTCAGTCCCTTCCAATTCCACACCTACAAATTCAACATCCTCTTCAAAAAGTGAGGGCACAACTACAGATTTCTGACAAGAATCACTGCTCCCTGATCCATCACTAGATCCCGTGCTAGTTGGAGACCCATTGGGAAGCGAGGATTCCCCACTCGAGGGGGAACTAACATCAGGTGCCACTGCCTCAACTTTATGGGAATGATCCGGATTTCCATGATCTTCAAAAAGATTGACACCAGATCCACCTACTTGCAAATCTGATGATTCGCCCCATCCAACCCATTCAGGTAAAGGCCTATCTCCAAAAAAATCCTCATTTTCTGGTGTCTCAAACCTGAAGAATCCCCCCTTTTCTTGGGAAGCATTTACGTTTTCAATCTGTGGATTTAAGTCGCCAATGCTAGCCAAACCACTTCCTGGGAACCCATTAAGGAAGTTTGCAGAGGAAGTAGATGTGCCATTCGAGGAATCTTTGCTTTCTGTCAGCTCATCGTCCTCTCCAACCACTACTTCATCGTCACTACTGCTATTACCACCATTTGCATTTCCATTCAAATTTATAGAGGAAGTAGATGTGCCATTCGAGGAATCTTTGCTTTCTGTCAGCTCATCATCCTCTCCAACCACTACTTCATCGTCACTACTGCTATTACCACCATTTGCATTTCCATTCAAATTTATATCATCCATCATTTCTGCGGGTGATGTGCTCACCGGTGCATCACAATCTTTGCTTTCAGTCAGCTCATCATCCTCTCCAACCACTACTTCATCGTCACTACTGCTATCACCACCATTTGCATTTCCATTCAAATTTATATCATCCATCATTTCTGAGGGTGATGTGCTCACAGGCGCATCACCCATTCTATCATCTTGGTATGCAAACCAGTCGGAATTAGTGAAGAGGCTGCTGCATTGAGCAAAAGGTCAAATATTTGCTTTCATAATATTACCCAAAAAAATGTAACAAATTTGATAAAGATTTTTTTTTTGTTGAAAATTACAGGTCAAGAAATTTGATAAGCCTTGTAAATTCTACAGCACGCCTGCCATGAAACTTTTTTTTAAGTGACCCAGTCTAACCACTAGTTAAGAAGCAACTTAGATCAAATGTTCAACACAAAATCATGTAGGCCAAAGACTAACTAAGCCATGTAGTCACACTCAAATCACAAACTTCTTTTTATATTGCTAAATGAGGATGGTTATTCAAACCCATGCCCAGTCAACCACAAACTTGAGTCCTAATAAACCTTATACAGACAAAAATATGTAAGCCAGCTCCGGTAGTCCTAGACCCCCAGAATTACTCCAATATAATACTAACCACGTCTAAAGTCTAAACACATGCGCAACCTATCCCACCAGACTAATAGATATACATTAAATTCTTAAGAGCTTTTGAGACCAATGTCACATATTGCAGACTCACATGGTCAATCCCTCTAAATGCATCCCTTTCTGGTCCTGGCTAAATCATGAACATACAAAATCCAAGTCCAAGCTTAAACAAAATAATATGTTCACCTATGGAAATTAGTGGTACACATATCGCATGTATATCCACAGACTTCATATTAATAATCAACACTACTAGATAATAGATAAGAAACTCACCTCCCTTTATCATCACCAAGCCTCAGGGAAGATATAACAACTTCAGCAGACTCATCATCAAAATAAACATCCTGTAAAATAAAAACAATACATCCTCTGTAAACATGTCAAACAAAACAGTTGAAGTGAAAATTTCCATTTAAGTTTTATTTTGAATGATAACACTCTGGGGAAAAATCTATGGTTACTCTGCAATACTCCTACCCTTAAAATTTTGACAAAGAAAATTACTATCATTAGCCTTTAAGAGTTCTATGAATATGGGAAATAAATTAATATAATCACCTCATCATCTCTATCAAGAGCACCATGGTCCTGTAATCAGTAAGTAAAAATTACTCATCAACTAAATTCTACGCGAGGATAAACATCAAGAATCAAGAATTATTAATAAAAGACACTGAATAAATACCTCTTCAGCATCCTCGTTTCCATATATTTTGTATCTAAAAGCCTGGCTCAAGTTATTAGCCAGAGCTGCTACATCGTAATCTCTGTCATGAAGGTCATCCTCATCGCTATCTCTCCTATCTTGCAGTGCCGTCGGGCGCCTGCACATTAGAAATAGAGGGAAAACGTTTACCGACGATAAATGGATGAAATCGATATCATGAGACAAAACATGGAACATCAGTTTCACAGCTATATTCGTTCGATACGAAGGAGAACAGTGGTTATGGTCTGCTATAGGTAGATCTAGGTCTGCAAGCAACGGAACATCAATTTAACCCCTCCTTTTCCCCCCACCACCACACAAAAAAAAACAAATAATACTAATAATAAATAAATAAGCAAAAAAATCAATCATCATAAACTACGAAGGAGAATTGTAATGGAAAAATAAAGCTTATAAAGATAGAGCATTTACTAAAAAGAATATCTCATAAAATAGAATATATAACTCAATACACCTTTAAATTCAAAGATGAAAGCAAGAACTGCGAGATAGAGATTAGAGAGAATGGGGTTATCAAAGCACATAAGTGAAAGTTCATAAAGCAGAACATATTATTGCTTATCAGCATCATTCAGCCATGTCAACCTCATTTGTTAAACATAAACACCTTAATGTACAGAATAACCGACAGGGCTGGAGCACACACTTTATACAGCCTATAGTCACTACAAGTCAGATTTATAGACAATGAATAACGGAGATGAGCTAGTGACATACCCACAAGCCCATCGATAAACATTTTCGATTGCATTCCGCTCATGCAAAACAGTAGTTTGCCACTCCAACCATTCAGAATTTCCCTGGAATGAACAAATCAAGAGTAGCTTTTTCAGGAAAGATATTAAGAAATTCAAAACAACATTTAAACAATATCACTGCTGTTGAAGACTAAAAAGAGTTCGATAAAGTTCCATGGTTGATATCAAAATTCGCATCAAATACTTAAGCAATGAGTTAAAATGAGAACACGTGGATATTGAAAACAAGAAAAGCTCATCTAAACGTCAGTATGGAGCATGTAAGGAGGTGCAGGAAATGAAATGTGCCTAAAAAGCTTGCAAGTGTGTTTGACCCGAGCAAAGATCTTAAGAAACTATATTCTAACATCCCTCTATATAGTTTCTACAACATTTACAGCACAAAATGTTGATGATCCTTTATGTTATTGCCCTTCAAGAATGAAAGTAAGAAAAAAGGAAACCAGGTCACAAAGAACACAAAGAGACGTCAGTCTATCAGAGTCTGCATAAATAGCAAAACCTACAAAAAAAATGGTCCATATTCTGTGGCAAAAAAAAAATCGATCAATCAATATGTGAAATGAATATCAAATTAGTTTCTTCATTACCAAAACATTTTTTATAGAAATACTAATCTGAATCATATAATCTATCCAGTCAATTAATTTCACTCACTATACAAATCACAGTGAACATCATACATTAAGATCCACGAGTTTGCTTCAATTCCTCACACTTGAAAGCTAAACAATAAAATAAATCCATCCAGAAACCCACCTGAAGATATTCCTGAATGCGGCTGTTGCTGCTTCCCAACTGAACAAGTTTATTTGAAATTCGTGCTATGTGTCCAAGGTTTCCAGCCCGTAGGGCCCGTTTTCCAGTAGCAGGTAAAGTTGGCTGACATGCAAGGCAATATCACAATTAAGAGAAGTAAAAAAGGCATACATGCAATGAACACATGGCATATATTAAAGTGCATGTACCTGATTAGAATTGCCAGAGATAGTGGGGTGTTTATCTGTTTGGAGAATTTTACCAATCAGATCACATGCTTGAAGAAGATGATCAACCATTGTATCATTCTTGGTCTCTAAACATGACACTATAATACTTTCTACATGATGATGCAATGCATTATTGTATGGATACCTGCAATTATTAAAGCAATTAGTGACGTGTTGTAGACAATCATCATCCTTAATCCTGACTATATAAACTAAAGTAATAAAAACAACAACTACATCTCCTCAAGGTTTTTCTAGATGTCATTTTGGTAACTCCAATTTATGCATTAATCACACAACAAAACAAATTCTTACTCAAAGAAAAGACCAAGAACACGTTGAACAATTCCTGAGCTGACCAAATCCTTTTCTGCCGCTTCATTTCCCGTTCTTAATAAGACCGCAATGAACTCAACAATCTAAAATGGATATCAAAATTCAGAATGGTTTGAAGAGTTGGATTTTCTCCAAACATTAAGAATAATCATGAGCATAATATAGAATTAAATATCAGTGGTATACACTTCTTCAGTTCTTCCCGATGCTAGAAAATCTTGATTTACATAACATCATACTTGTCTCAATAAAGATCAAGCAAAATAAAATTCACCTTTAGACGATACTTCCCCAGAGGCGGCCTCAGTTCCCCATATGTTGTAGGTAAAATATTCTCATCAGATGAAACATTCAGTAGCCTAAGCAAGTCACCTGTCCACAGGAAGAGGGAATATTGGTTTTATAGCCATTACATCAAAACAAATGCACAGTAAAATAACAACAATACGATATGCTTTTATGAACTGCCCAATCATAAATTTTGTGCACTCGCTATTCTGGAATGAAAAGTTGACTTACACAAACATTTTGCGAAAGGAATACACAACTTCTAAAACAATATTATCAACAACTACCAAATTCGAGGATAAACCACCAAGATTTGGGAATTCTAGAGAGAAAGAGACAGCATTCGAGTCCAATCCTCCATATTGGAGTGACACCATGATACCCATGTTCACGTTTACAGGAAAAGAATAAAAAGGAAGAAAAGGAAACAAGCAACAACAAAATAAAACTTACTAGAAGGTGCAGCAATCTACAGACTTCCTACTAAGTGCGATAATATAAGCTCCACAATGTCCACACCAAATAGATCCACATTTTTAAGTATATGAACATAATTGATAACAATATAGTGGAAAGAAATATCAATTAGGCATAAAAGAAAGAATCTTGTAACAAGCAGCAGCAAAGGAAAATTGCAATAAGCATCAACTCACTGAGTTTAGGGAGCATTGCATTAATGGTATCTGGATTAACAGGGATGGGAGGCTCGTAGAAATTTTGACTTCGAAAAGAATGCATCAGGCCAGAAGCTACTGCAGATCTTGGATCAAGTAAAGAGATACACACAGAAAGCGAGTGGACGAGACCAGATTTTGAACACGAATCTTCCAGTGCATGATAAAATATCCTTGCAACAAAACTGCACGAATAATTTTAAATTTTATATTAATGAACAAAATTCACATAAATGAGCAAATAGACAGCTGAAAGAAAGATTATAGAAGTACAATATCTATATGTGTGTGTGTGTAAGTGTGACGATTTCAAAGTTGAAAATGAAGCCAACCCTACAAACCTTGGACTAGAGAGTTTATTTGCTAATGCTGATGGGTAATTTCGAGTTATCGCACAGAGCGTTTCTGCTGCATTGGCGTGGACTTCAGGAAGGCTCTGTTCAACATGAAATAAAGGTTGAAATATTTTACTACAAAATGTTATTGAATAATTTTTAATCCAAAAAATTTCTGTCTCATGATCAGTAAAATTGCATGTTCAATTATCTCCCAGTGATGATGTTGGTCCCATTCCTCAGACTTGCATCTTATCTTTCTACCTATCTAGAACAAACTATCTGTTTATCCTCCAGTTTTTTCCAAATAATCAGAGGTAAACCAAGCATCTAAAAAGATAAGGTTAATAAGTATTGATTATAATTCATCAAAGTGCATGGCCCCTGGATTGGTGCAGGTGAACGTTTTAACTGACAATATTCTTAAATTTTAAAGTGAAATGAATGTATAGTTGTCTACTCATGTCATCCTTGAGATGATAATAATGGCCCACTCACAAAATTAGAGAACCTAGAAATGAAGGAAGACGAAGGGAATGACTCTTTAGTTAAGAAAAAAAAACCCTTACGACTACAAATTATAAAATTAGTCTAAAACAAATAATCATGCAAATTTGTCTAAAACAAATAATTATACAATCTTTTTTTCTTTAATAGAAGAATAATTGTAGAAACTTATAAAATTGTAGAAACATATGCTTATATTTATTCTCAAGGTTTTGATGTAGAAATCACAATTTAAGAATTTATATGAATAAAATGAAACATAGCAAAGGCACAATAAAACTAAAAACGAAAACTAACTTCAGCATAGCCTGACTGATGCATGGAATACAAGGAAACAAAAAAAGGTGAAATCTTCAGAACTGATGAAACGTTTTCAGGAAAATGCATATATATTGAAGTCAGAGGATCTTCAAAAATCTAACCAGTGACGACAAAACCAATGAAAATATAACCAGCTCAGAGAAAGCTCGGGAACAACAGTACATAAATAACACATAAACTGATCCACTTATCATAACCCATAATGTTTTCTCGATTGACTTATGATTGAACTTTCCACTTACTGATGGACTCAATTTATCCACAATCATTTCCAGCACATTGCTGTCAGCTAACCATTGCATCACATCCAAAAAATTGGGATACACGTGGTCATCAGCACCTAGCAGACGAACCAACACCTGTTTAAAGAACTCGAATCATATCAAAATTCAAAAAAAAAGGTAACATGCAAGATATTACTCCTATGGAAACCACAGCAGCAGGAAGGAACTGAGGTACATTCAGTTACCTCCATAATTGATGTTATTCCTATTAGATCAACAAGTTGGCGAAATACATCCTGATGAGCCTGCACGAACTCAAGTAGAGAAGAAATCAAAAAGAATTTCTATAACAGAATTGAAGGGGTCAGACCTCAGATAATCTGAAAAACTTCACGATAAAAGTATAAAATATCCTACTGTCATGCGCATGTTCTCTGCTCATGACATCCCTAAACTTCTACACACTAATCTTCAATAATCACTGTTGTTGGCAATGCACAATAGGGTGGGAACGGAAGGAGAGAAACTCATTGATATTTTCCTTATCCGAACCCTGCGGAGGGCAGGTCTCAAGAGACTTGTGAACAAGATTCCCTTTCTAGGTACAGTAGATCATGTAATCCCTCAAAAACAGTCTACCAATTGCCATAGGGATAAAACACTCATAGAATGCCCAAAGTTACTTACTTGAACATAGTTCATTAGTGGAACCGTCTTGCGCATCATTAGACAAACAACCACCTTAAATTTCAAAGTAGACATAATTAATGAAGGAATTTTAACCAAATATGAAATACAGTAAAATTAAACTGGTGTAGCTTATATTTAGATGTAAACTATCCTCATAACATACCTTGCTGAAATACCCAGCCAGCAAGGCACTATGGGGACGGTTCGGTTCCAAAAAGGAGAAAAGTAAGTTCATCAGCTGCAGTCACAAAGGGAAAACATGAAAGAGATGAGCCAATGCCACCTTAACTTCCAAAATATAGATGCATAGCCATAAAAAAAAAAAAAATGAGCACATACCTCCTCATCCTCCGCCAGTGTTTTGAGAATAACATCAATTTCACATGTAAATATCTCACATGCAATGAAGGGGAATCTGAACAATGAAACGAATTTATCAAAAAGGAACAAAGGAAAATTTATCATAAACAATAAGCATACGGAAATGGGGTGAAATGGCACAAAGTAGCATACTTGAATGTCCGTTTGATTTCAGCACCTTCTGGGGGATCTTCTATAATGTAACGCAACAATTCCTCCACTTGGGCTCTATCGCGAAGACTATGAACAACAACACAAGGTAAGCATCCAACAGAAACAAAACAACTTACACATTGCTCATCAAATGATTGAGAACTTACTAAAATGAACTAAAGAAATTGAATACAGTTGACCTATAAAAAAATTAAATTCAAGTGTATGGCCACTTCTCACTCTTCTCAAGCCAGTTTTTGCACTACCTGGTGCAAATTAACAAATGCGGTACAGAAATATAAAGAAAACAAGAACAACTCTAGGGAAAAAATGCATCTTAATTCATTACGAAGACACTACCTTCTGCCAACATCAACAGCTATCAATTTTAGATATTTACGGAATCAAATTATTCCATTGATATGAGCTCTTTGGCTTCAATCCAGCCATATAAGGTATCACTTACATGCCAAGGCTAACTTAAGTAGCTTCCATGACAAACTACATCCGAGGAATAATTGGCAACCCAATTAAGCTATATATTCCAAAACTTATTCTTCACCTATAACAATATGACACCAAAACTTCTTCCCATTCACAGCCGATGAAGGAAAATCATAATAGGAATGATATCTAGATTCATGGATTCACCAGATTGATTGCACAGCTGACACACTTTATTCCCTTTACACCAAAATTCACCTTCAAAATAGAGCAACATCTCAGATATTCAATGAGAAATTGGTAGACAAGTAATGCTAGATACATCCACAAAAAGATTGTGCATCCACGAATGAAAAGGGGGAGAAAATAGGAAGGAAAAGGACAAGAAAAATACAAATTAATGAGACGACTGTTTAGAGCCTTGCACTCTTGGATAATTTCTTCTTCATCAAGAAGCTCCTCCAAAGTAAAATTTTCCTTGTCTAATAGTGACTCGACCTACAAAAATGGAAGCAAGTTAAGCGGGGAAATTCATAGAATGTAAACAATGATGTGCACTTCCGCTCTATCTGTGATTAAAATGTTCGTCATTAACATTACAGAAGTCAACACAAGAAAAGTATGATGAGACGTATAAGGCAAAACAGACTTGATCCGGTATGGCTCTTTTTACTCCTTTAAAGCATCAATTCAAAAGGTACAAGATTCAGAATATTCACCATAATTATCACTTCCACCGTTTTCAGTATTGCAAGCAGACAATAGGTTTCAAGCCAGTATGTTCAGAGCGGACTTATGGGGAACAGTTAACGAGATAAAGTTATTTTACAAAGCTACAATATATTTTCACCACTGCGTCCGTATCAATAGACGGGTCCGGCATAGCAAAAGGAATTCAAGTAACTCGTAAACTATTCTTCAAATCGGATGCATGTGATAAAGGTGTATAGATACTAAACAAAATATCACATTACCGCTAGCATTCGCTAATTTTATTTTAAAAGTTCGTGAATCTCAGCAGAAAAACAACCATAGTTCGGCAGCCAACTCCACAGCAAGTTTCAAGTAACGTTATCATTACATAAATCCCAAAAAAAGGGACTAAATTGAACAATAAAAATTGGATGCGATCATGATTTGCAGATACGAATTCAAAACAGTATTCATCTTCCGACTAATCAGCAACATCAGACAGAGAAATTGCAGGGCACGAATATAATCACTCCATTGACACGCGAAGAAGCTGAAAATAAATAGGTAGGGAACAAATTGGCTTACAGGAGAGGAGGCAGAAAGAGACGTAAGCTTCCAAAACATGACGAAGATTTAGCTAAGCTCGAAGCAAGTACCGGTGTAGATCTGTGAATCCTAACAGGACCAGCGAATCTAGGTCTGCCTTTTGAATCCCCGAGATTCGGAGAGCGAGCTTGTAGCTTTTCCGGAACGAAACCTAATTTTTCTTCCCTGGAAGTAGAGAGGGAGATCGCAGCAGCTGCGAGCGAACGATGGATTAAAATGTGTATATTCAGCCGTGGCTACTGTGTCCCTTATGTTACCCGTGCTAAAATACACCACAACTTTGCACAACGTTCTTTTCTGGGGTCAAAACGTTATTAATGATCAAAATTTTGCATTAAATAGAACAGTTAATCGAATGTCAAAAAAAATTGATGGATGATTGGTAAATGATCCTATTTTCGCATTGAATAGTCACAGATATGTTTTTACTTTTTAGGATTATCTATTGTAATGCCAATTAATGAACTAATTTTGACTATTGACAATGTGTCAATGTTTAATTCTTCATTTTTGTTAATACACACCTCGATTTGCCTAATGCTATAGAATGATAGATCGATCCGCAGTGGCAGAGCCACGCTCAACTTGGGGGCTCATGCCCACAAAAAATTTTAAAAGATTTAGTTTATGTGTAAATATATATATGTATAGTCAATCTCACATGAGCTGCAGCATAAATACTCTTATTTAAGCTGATTTCATCTTGGGCGTTCATTGTAAACAATCCAGATCTGACTGACAAAATTGCAAGCCAACTTATAAATATCAGGATTGATTTCGATTTCCCCTATCAGTGAAATCCCTCCTTTCCTTTGGGTATCGCATCATCAAAACCCTCCTCTCCTCTGGTTATCACGCTATCCTCTCCATTTGGTATGGTTGCATCAAAGCCATCCATCAAGTTTCGTCCCTGTCACCATCGAGTACCCCAAGCTTCGAAACCCCAACTTCGTCTCTATTGGAGATCATGGTACCCCAATCATCGGAAACCCAACTCTGCTCCGTCACCATCGGAACCCCAAGTTTCATCTCCATCAACTTTGAGTATCCCAAGTTTCGTATCCGTCTCTGTCACCGTCGAAGCCCCAACCCACTTCCTCTCTGTCACCATTGTATTTTTAGAGTTGATTTATTCAAAGTTGGATTTTGTTAGATTAATTTATTTAGAGTTGGATTAATTTAGGATTGATTTGAGTCTAATTTTTCTGAGTTAATTTTAGAGTTTGATTTGCTGAGTTGTATTGTCCTTCATGAATTGGAATTGGTATGGTAAGATAACAAGTCATTATTTGTTAAAGGAGCAACGCAAATCATCTCAATTTGACATCAATCTAAAAGCATTGCGACAATCCAAGAAATTTCATTGCCACATATACTAAAAAACAAAAAACAATACTGCACCTGTAGCTAGGTATTATTAAAAATGTTCTTTGAACCAATAAATGTACCTCTACTTCTGAGATAGACGGAGGTGAATGGTCGTGACGGAGACGACAAACGGATGTGAACAAAGGTGAGGCGCGATGTAGATGGGCAAGGGAGAGGCGCGACTGACGCTAGGGAGAGGAGTGGTTTTGACAGAACAAAAAAAAATAATCCAACCGTCTGATCTGACTTATTAGAAATCAACGGTCAAGATTACTTCAGCTCAAATACACTTGTTTGAGCTGCAGCTTATAGGAGAAAATATGTATATATATATACATGTATTAGTTTAAGAATGCATCACCAAGTATAAGCCCCTCAAAAATTAAAATTAAACTCATTTCATATAAACTTAGTACTAAAATTGTAATGTCTGCCCAAGTAACATAAAAAAAAATTGGGGACACTGCCTCCAACCTTATTAATTTTTTGGTTCTCTTATAAATTCATTACTCTATCACTAACCAAGTCCCCTTAATTTATTTCCAAAATTCGTCTTTGTCGATCGAGGTATTTGAGAAAATACACGACTTTTAATATAAAACAAGTTCATTAGTACTTGGTACTAATTTTTGGTGTGAATTAAAATTTTGAAATAAAATTATTCGAAAATCCTGTTTTTTAAAGTAAGGAGGGGGAACTGTGCGCACCGCATAATTAATAAAAAAAAGGATTAGCAGGAAGAGAGTTAACTAAATTAATTTGATAAAGGTAAAGTTAGCAATAATTACAGGCCATGAAAGGACGAGTGGAAAAATGTTAATAAACATTTACATTTATCAAAAGGAAAAGTTTATATGTTCAATTCTCATATACTCACCCAAAAAAAAATGAAACCACTCGTATAGGCCAAACCAACTGTTATTGTAGGTATGACATAAATTTTCTTTCGAATCGGATGATTGAATTTGTTCGATTTAAATTAAATTAAATTTGTCAAAAATTATATGTCCAAAATTTGAATACAACCATAAAAATTTTGTCGGGCTTAATTGTCACAATCAATAACAGGCTTACTAGTGTGTCACTTGGGGCCGTGCCCAATAGGGTTTAATACTTTAATGTGTAGATCTCCCATCAAACAAAACAGAGGCTCCCAATGGCCAAGTCTAAAATCATTCTCCTGAACTCATAAGACCACCTAACCCTCCTATTTTCAAAACTCACAAGCCCACGTCGAAACTACTTTGACCCAACCCTTCCATTTTTAATAACTTTATAATCCAGTATATTGATCTTGTCCTAAAATTAGTAAACCACCAACGAGTGAACGAGTATCATAATTTTCAATTTCCACATATATATTTGTTATAAATGCTACTGATAAGCTGCAATATTTTTAATATTTAATAATTTATTGAAGAACTAATGGTATTCTCGAGATTAAATAGAAATAGCATGAATACTATAGACATTTCAACCTCAAACCCATCATATGCTATTAAAATGCTCATCTGGAAATGCTGATATTGACCTGAATTATGCCACTTAAAATTGTCATTTGCAACTCCAACTTTTTAATATATCATATATACCAAATTTGCTTACCAAACAACACTTATAATATTACAATGAAATGAGAAAATAATTTGTGGCTATATAACATTTTCCTGAATAATATGTTATCCCTTGTTGGATGGGATTGGAGGCAAGTCCAGTGCTTTAAAATGACTGGACTGGTCAAGTGACCCAATTTGGGGCACCAATATTTTTTTAAGAATTTGAAAAAAAAATATTTTGTTTCGAACAAAAAATATACCATTAAAATCACTATGATGTATACTACACATTTATCATTTTTTTGATTTTTCAAAAGACAAAAATTATCTTCCCAAAATGAGGCACTTGACTGATCTATTTTAAGGCACTAAACCTGTCCCAATCTTGTTGGATGAGTTCCTGTTAAAAAAGCGTAAAGTGGAATGGAGACCAATACCGAGGCGAGCACATTTGAAAAACAGGTTACTACTATTTTCAGTCATCGAAAGATAACTCATGTTTCATTTTGATCAATGAAAGATTAAACGTTTCAACTTAGTTACCGAACTTTTATTTTGTTTTAGTCAAGTCACTCGGATAAATTTTCTCAAAACCGGACAGCAAAAAGAGTGATGTGACAGTTTGACATGCTTTCAATTGATTCACGTATAAAATGATAGCCATGTGAAAATATGTTTTGTAATTTTTAAAATATAAAAATAAATCAAAATAAAATAAAATATTATTCCCCCCTTTCCTTCTTTCATGTTCTTGCCCACGTTATCTAGCCCAAGCACTACAATCTTGTACTCTTTCGCAGGGAACGACATGAACCAAAATCTCAACATGAATGCACCGATTTCGTTCTAATTTAACACCTATATTTGCATATCAAAACTCAAGTCGCAAGCCAAAACTATAATATAAAAAGACAAAGCAAAAAAAAACACCAATTCACTCCATAAAATTCTCATAAAAATGGTGATTGTCATACAGATCTCGAAGAATTAGGTAAACAAACAAAAATTGAACACGATCGAAGGTGGTGTTGGTGATGGCGGTCTGACAATATTCATGGACGGAGAACCCGATCGAGACTCAATGGAGCCCCATTTTTTGGCGAATAAATGATTTGGGGATCGAAAAGTGGCAAATGACGTTAAAGAGTAATAGCTTCAGCATATTTTGATGATCTTTCTTTATCCATTAAAAAGAGATACGAAGTTTGAAATCACAATGGAGAGAGGGAAGAGCACGAGAGAAAAGGGAAGAGCAACCGAGGAGGAGGAGGGAAGAGTGGGGGAAGAATTTTGATTTATTTTTATATTTTATACTTAAAAAAAATTATATGGGGTGATCATTTTACCCATGCATCAATTAAAAATAGATTAAATTATCACAGTCATTTTTTTCATTGTTGAATTTAGGAAAAAGTATCTGAATGACTTCATTGAAATAAAATGAAAAATAATAATTAAATTAAAATATTTAATATATTCATTTAATATTTGGATGATCAAAATTAACCAGTTATTAACCCTTCGAAAAACTCTCTAGTTGACCGAACACAGTTTCCTCTCCTTCATTTCCCTGCGTTTTTTGACGTCGACAGGAATCGCAGATCCGTTTCCCTATTGACACTCCCGACATTTCAAGCACTGTTTCAATATGGAATTTCCATTTTGAGTATTATTAGAGGGAGCTCAAGAATCAAAAGACCATGAATTGAAGCGCAGTGAAAGTCTTGTGGCGGAAGAGATGAATGTGAGCCACGCGTCGATTCATCCGGTTGAAGATCCTCCAACCACTGGCGGTGGCGGCAACAATCCTCCTAGAGTCAGAATGAAGGATTTGCAAGGCATGCCAGGGACGCACGGCGGCCTCGCCCTGCGCCTCTGTCAGTTTGTTTTCGCGGTTGCTGCACTTCTCGTCATGGCCACCACCAGCGACTTTCCTTCCGTCACAGCTTTCTGGTTCATATCCATGAGCTCCATCCATTTATATGCTATCTTGTTTCAACCTAGTTTGATGCATATTTTGTGTTTAGAAGTACTAAACTAACCAAAAGAGCTGGTTGTTTTATTGGAAGTGTGTAGTATCTGAATTTGGTAAAGCACTTCCTATTTTGATCTGAGAAGGTTTAATTGTTGAGGCTGGGGTGTGGGGGCGGGTTTCACAATTTTTGCTGTTTTGCTCTTATCTGTTGAGTTGCAATATAATCAGAGTATTATTCAGGGCTTTAAGCCTTTTAACTATGGTTTCTAACGAAACCTCGAGGAAAGTAATTCTTTAGGCTGGAATTGTGATATGGAATAGTCTCCTTGCTTATTTTGTTTGTGAATTAGTGAAGGACCAATCCTTGAACAAGAGTAGACATGTGTGCCAGCTTCAAAATTAGTTGTTAATTGATCCATGCACCATCTGAATTAGGTAAAACACTTTATGGTTTGATCCATGTCTCTTGAGGTCCTCAATGTTGTTTTCTATAGTTTGGATGTTCTACTTGTCTCCAGTGTTTGAGTTCTTCTATATTTCATTCTGGAAACTCAAGCGTTTATATGCTGCAGTTTACGAGTCTGTAATTATTAGTGAGATGTAAAACACCAATTCAGATTTCTTTGGGTACCATCTGCTTGGTTTCCAGTTTGTGTTTGCTATGTGCCCTAGCCTTGACCTTCCAATCCCTGCTCTGGGCGCATCTGCCAATTAGAATCCTGGATGTCTCTCTACAATTTGCAGCTTGCTGCACTGTGAGCACATTGGCGTAAATTATTGCGAGCTTTGACGAGTATTTGGGGCTCAGTCAAACTAATGGCTCGGCAGCGCCTCTTTTTGTTTTCTTTGTGTGCGCTGAAAATGCTCTAATGCATGCTCCAGTTGCTAGAGTTTGGACTGTGGTGCTTGCAGCTAATTACTAACAGTTAGTAATGCAATACATATAATGTCTCAGTATTATGGTATGGATAGGTCCCTATCTGTACTATAACACTGGTCAATATCATGGCGTTTTAACATATTCTATTGAGAGAAAAACTAAGTGAATGGGATGAAGACATGTTCTGGAGGGATATAGATGCAACTAGTTTTGGTCAGTTTTGAAATTAATGCTGTTGTGAGTCATTTTTATCTTACGATGGAATGTGAATAGATAATTTAAACAATTAAAGTATAATGCAAACCTGCAAATTCATGATATTACTTCACGTGTAATGACACTGAAATTTTTGTGATGTATTGCATCAGCTACCTTGTTGCAGCTGCGGGCTTGCAGAGTTTGTGGAGCCTTTCATTAGCAATTGTTGACATTTATGCTGTTCTCGTGAGGCGCTCCCTGCAGAATTATCGAGTTGTTAGTTTGTTCACTGTTGGCGATGGGGTAAGATAAAACAACTTGTAATGCCATCGAAACAGTGATACCCCCCTATCAGCAACATCCTTTGCTTTGTTGTTAACTTGATTTTTGCTTTTTTATTGGATCCTCATTCCCCCACAAATTTATTTTCCTGCACTGCTAGCTGCCTCAGCGATTCAACCATACAACTAATTGCTAGAATTTATGCATTTTAAGTGGCCCATGAGGCAGTCCTTAGATTTATAAGGATATTGGAATGCAGCTTCTAGGACATTTTGAACTGTCTCGATCTGCTTCTGGAACTTGTAAATAATTTCAAAGTGCCATTGAGTTTTCAGTGAATGATTTGAGAGGTGGGAACTTGTTGTTTTGTGTTTTAATGTAGGTTTTGCACCTAAGGATAGTCTTCAATATTTGCATAACTGGATAGAATACCGATCAGCTCACAACTAGGAAAGACTAGCATCTCCAGTTCTTTGGCTAGTATTATTGCGAAGTATCTTTATTTCAGAATCCCAAGTCTTGAATATGCTCTGAATCACCCTGGAACTCTACCTATTCATTTTTTTGTGCACCTAATTCCTTGTAGGAAAAGAAAAAAAAACCACATTGTTTTATCCACGCTCTCTCTTGTTTGTATTTTTTTCCCTCAGCAAAGTTCAAGTTACTTTGTTTTAATCTGCATGATGCATATGAATCAAAGCACTCCTTTCTCTCCTGCAGATCACATCTACTCTTACATTTGCGGCAGCTTGTGCTTCTGCTGGCATCACTGTCCTCATAGACAACGATCTTGGTAGTTGTGACAAGAATCATTGTGTGCAGTTTGAAACTGCCACTGCGATGGCTTTTATGAGCTGGTTCTCTGCATTACCATCTTTTCTCCTGAACTTTTGGTCACTGGCGACCAGATGAAAGGAGGATGCAAAAGGAAAAAGGAAACTGAAAACATGAGTAATCTTGTATGCCGACTATTGTGCAATCTTTCGAAACCTCTTCTATCTCTGTACTTCGATACTTCGATTTCCGAAGATCTCAAACTTGATTGTGTTTTGGTGCATTATTAGTTTGTAAATTGGGTTCGCGAGCTATGAAGTTGGAGGACGAATTGATTGGATCACTCACCAAAATTTGCAATCATTCACCATATACACGTGAAATAGCTGACTTGAGGAGATACCCAGGTAAGACATATCTCAGGTGAAATGTTACCATATTATATATATAATATACATTCCGTAATCCAGGCAGCACAGTAGCTTCTTACCCGTTAGATGTGTAGTTGAGACCTTTTTTTTTGGGGTGGGGGGAGAATAAAGAACAGGGAGTTTATCTTGAAATTAACAAATCTATACTAATTATTACAATTTGTTGCTTACTGCCGCTGTGCCACATCCAGAAACGACCAAATGATTGAACAGACATTATTGATTAATCTCTTCAAGAATTAAATTTAAATACTGCTTTGGCTGGCCTGATTCAAAGCCATCTAGTTAATGACACATCTGAAGATAAAGTCCCATGTGTTGTCTTTTTCGTTTTGATGGAGAGAACAGTCAAAAGCATGGAGATTGGAATATTGCTGTTATTGCTGTACTTTAAGCTTAGATTGTGACTTTTTTAAAAAAAATATTCTCTCATGGTGGCATGCCATGAACTGCACGGTTTAATGCTGTTGAATGGTGATGTCAAGGTTCGGACATTTGGGTCCCCGCCGTACCAAATCACAGAGGCACGCCCAGCCCAGCCCACCCCACCCTGGACCATCGATGTTAATAATTACCTCCGTTTCAAAATAACTGTTGTTTAAAATTTGCATAAAAATTAGGGAAGTTATTAAAGTCTTAATATTAATAAAAGATAAATGTATTTGACTAAATTACTTTTAAAAATATGAAAATTTAATTAATATAATAATTTATTAAGCTCTTAGTGAAAAATGAGAATAATGATAAATTTGGAAAAAAATATTAATTATATTTTGAATTTATAAAGTGACAGATATTTTCAAACAAAAATAAATTTATAAAACAATAATCATTGTGAAACGAATGGAGTAATATTAATCTTCATTAAATTGAACGCAAACACTGTTCAGGACAGGCATGATCTAAAACGATACAATCAAACAACGAATCAAATTAGAACAGTCCAATTACAGGGCTGTGCCATCCCTTCCTTCTCCTGCGGTCATTTACAATTTCTTTTTGTCAAATTCAGTCAGCTACCAGACTGGTGAATGGTGACCTAATTGTCGCCGAACCGTGCTAGTTGGGCCTATATTAGCCCAAACACTAAAATTGGAAGAAAAAAACACTAAAATTTATATTTGATAGAGTGTAAGTTATATAATAGTCTATAAATATAACGTATAAGTGGTCAAATAAACACAATTGTTATTTTTCTTTCAAGAAAAGGAGGGGCAAACCCTAACAAAACACAAGTATTACTCAGCTACATGAGGAACTTGTCAAAATACTACTAAGAATACTAACACATACGAGTTGCCTCAATATTAAAACATAAAATGATAAAAACTAGTAAGTTTAGAAAATGAATATGTATCAACCAAACAGGGGTATCGATGTATCTTGTAACAACAGGAAAAATCAGCAAAGTAACTAACACCACTGCCCAGCTCAGTCTATCAGAAGCCATTAATACACTGCAACTAGCTCTCAGTCTGCCAAACAGATAGTTTTAATGAAATGTGAAATCGGTAGTAAATGCATGCCCAACTGTGGAAACATAATTTAATGACTGGGCGACAAAATTGGCAAGAAAACCAGACAAAATCCCACAGATCAAGAAATAATTAGACTAACTTGCCCGAAGAAGACAGAGCATTGATGCCCTTTCAGTACCACCTAATCATAGAATCCGGGTACCATGGAAAAAATCCATAAGAGTACAAAGAAAATAAATACTAGAATTATTGTATTCCCACCCACCATTTAACCGTGTCAGCATGAAGGACAGCCAGACTTCAACAGAGTCACCACTGTTGAAGTAGTAAATAACAGCAAGATATCAGTAAAATAAAAGAACTCGCCCCCTAAAATGGAGGACAGAACTTGCAGATCTTAATTTACCTTAATTAATACCATATTTACAAGCCGGAGGGGAAAATAGGGTAGTGGGGAGGGGTGGGGGGAACCTGACACGATTAATTAAATTAATATAATTGAAAATCCAAACCTGAACTGAAAATTAAATATTCCAAAAATGTCATTTTTTCTTTCAAAATTTTGCTCCCCCGCCCCCACTGTTTCCATTTTCAATCAGATCCCAGTGGGCATTGGATTAATAAATTAGAAATTCACACAAAAGACCAGTTTACAAAAGAGAAGGCAAGACAATGAACAGTGTTCTCTTCTGCAGCCAGGACCTTCCATCCAATCGCTCGTTCATATGAAACATGGCGCTCCATTGTCGACATGCATACTCCAGAAGGTAAGTAAGTGAATCCCTGATAATAACACAATCAAATGTAAAGAACTGGGATTTTTAGGTAATACAAGGTAAGCCAGTAGAAAACGAGAAATGACCACTATTTTCGATTCAAATGCATGCTTACTACAGGCAAAAGGGATACACGACAATTCAATGAAAAATTACCTGTTCCATTAATTTTGCAAAGTCAGCACATAATGATTTGCGGCCAGGCTCAGCGAATATCTTATCCAGTGTGATGTCTTGAAGAGCCATCAATGTAGTCTCTAGCATGTCAAGGCCTGCTTGGTTGGCAAAGATGAAAACTGGCAGCGACTACACCAAAAGACAGATTATAACTCTCAGAGTATGGAATGCGGAGCTCTATCAAACGAACAATTTTAATTTTTTTACAGAACTTAAGCTATGTTCAGTAACTTTTCCCTTAGCAGTGTAATAATACCTTCAATGAGCAACACAATATAGCATCCTGATGATGCCAAAGATGTTTCAACACCGAGTCACAACCCGGAGAATCAGACCTAAGTAACTCTGTCCCTATATAGTAACTGCAGTAACAGAAAATGATATCCATCACTCTTTTAAGATATAAAAAGTCAATTAACAGATCATGCAACTAAATTACAAAAAATAAAGCTAACTGTAGAAACCCATACATAAGTATACTTAAAGATAACTCACCTGTAGCTCTGGCAGATCCATTGAGCTAAGGTTAGAGCTTCTGGTGAACCTGGAGATAACTTTGGTCCCATAGCAGGGCTTGATCCTGATGGAGATATGGCCATGGCAACCCTCTGGACAGAGGAAATCACACTTCTGACATATTGGCGTGCCATTGTGGCAACATTTTCCTGTAGACCACTCTCAAAAGGGAACTGGAAAGCAATTGTCAGCACAGATCGCACGCCCTGAGATGATGCAATATCTCCTGAAGACTGGTTGGTTGCCAGGCCCACTTCAAGACTGGAAGTGAGATCAAGAGTGCGATGTGTAGTCATTATATCCTGGGCATCACCCTGCATCATCAGTATATCAGTATGTTCTCCTAGAAATACACCAAAAGAGAGCTCGGAATAGATATGGAAAAATCAGGTCTCCAATGAGTGGAAATCCTAAATTTGCTCAGCATTCTCATGACCAATTATAGTAGAAAATTTACAATCAAAACAGTATCTTTGGTCCATGGAGTTAAAAGCAAGAACTCCATGATTAAACCCTGCTTGATGAGATTATATTTATGCAGTTCTAGAACATATTGGATGAGAAAACTCTTACTACTTTCAACAACCATAATGCAATCTTTGTGGAGGATAACAATAATAAGTAATCATGATGAAGTACACTAAACTGATTTTGAATCTAGTGGGATGATGCGGAAGCCAGATGGTAGCAGTGGTGCATCATCAGGAAACATTTCATCAATTGGGGCAAAAACAAGCTCAGCACAGGCTCCCACAGCATTCTCATCAACCCCGCTACAAATCTGTCAAGGAAAATAAACTATTAGAGTAACAAGATGTGTATGGAAACATAGACAACATGGCCCTTTTCAGTTGCATAAAAGGCTGGATTATAATTTTTGAAAGTCTTCAGTCTTCACCACAAATATGCTATCATTCACACAACCCAACCCTGCATCACTGCAAGTACACATACAAATGTGCATGTATAAATATGCCACGTCCTCATCAGTCCTGCAGTCTCAGGCTCTCAGCACTATCCCAAGCCACTCAAATGTGATTAGTTGACTTGGGCTCTTGGCTTTACCTGAGTCAAACATTTATGAGATGGACACAGCAGGTCTGTTGAAGATGAATCATACTCACATTTCAGCCAAATAGCCCATAAGGCTATTACCATATCATACATTGTCTTACGAGCAAGGCACTGCCGGATTCTTACACATGAACGTCCAGGACCATCTATGTCTAGTCCTCACATTGATTTCCTTTCAATTGCCAGAGCATTGTTCAACAATTCTAAGCAAAGAAATACCTATCTTGGTTATAAACCAGGATATTGGCACTTCCCATTTCACATAATTATTATAAAAGCAGCCAATATATAACTGGCTCTTATGCCAAAATGAAAAGGTCACTGCATATCAAATGTACCTGCAAGAGATGAATGTCTCTTGATACAAAAGCATCTTCTTGTGCCAGGGAATGGCCTTCAAGTCGAATAACTTCAAGCATCTAAGACATAAAGTTGAGAGTTAGGAAGAAGTGCCATAAGGATTATATGTTGAAAATATGACAATTATTTTGTAACAGTCGCACTGCAAAATTTGCATGAAAGACAAAAATAACCAATGTTCAACCTCATAATTTACCAAAACATCTAAAGGTAAAAGGTAAAGAAAACCACTTTCTTTATTTATAACATATTACTACAACTTTCTTTAGCAGCCTCAAAGGAAACTGCAGAAACCTCATTCATGCAGTTCAAATGCGAAGGGGACTCTGCTAGAGCACATACCTCTTCATGTTCAATTGTGTGGCCAAGTGGCATTATAATTTGGTTCCCAGTAAACCTTGTTGGTCTCATACCAGGATAGGCATATGAACATGCCTTCAATGATGTAGCAGAATACGCATCAACATTAAAATCAGCCCACTCTGACCTGTGCTCCCTTAAAAAGCGAACTAGAACTACAGCAGGAACATCCTGCCAGAAAATAGAAACGTTCAAATTTATAAGTTGAACAACCAGATATAAACTTCATTTCTTTCCACATAAAAGACAATTTCCAAACTTTGCACTGAATTCACAGCTTTTGTTGCTCTGAATCAGTTAATAGAGTGCACACTTCGGCACATCAATCACAAGTGTTATTCATGCTTGAACACGTCGAAGCCAAGTAATAAAAATTTAAATTAGTAAAAAGGCTTGAATATTGTCCAACCATTATTCACAACACTCATTGGGGAGGCGCAGGGCCTGGGGTGAGGTTTGAGCAATTGTATTAACTCAATTCAGCAAATAAGAAGAAACACACTAGGAATAAATTCTGAATGGCGGCTTCAAAACCTACCTGAAGCAGCATGGAAGCCCTTGCACAAAGAATCCCTCCAAGGAATGAAAGAGAATTGATAGGGTTAGAAGTGGTCAAATTCTTGGTTGTATTAACAGCAATTATCACATCCTCAGCACCATCACAACTCATCAATGACCAGCCATCATCATTGAACCCGTTAACAGCATCATTGAAGCCTCTAAAAGAAAATCAGAGATGTAGAGAATCATTAGAGTAAAACCTACAAACGCATCACAAAAGGTTAAAATAGATACAAAGAGTACAGAGAATTCTGCTTTGTACAAATACATAAAGCTGAAACATGAAAATATAAATACAAATACCAGAAGACACACCTGCTTAATCTTTGGCTAAAAGTTCTCAGAACAGCGGGCTGTCTGCCCAAACCATACACAATCTCGCCACTTGTCTCCTGAGCTATTTGCCTGATGTAACGCAGTGCCTTCATGAAAACCACAGGCTCAATACCACTTAATAGGAATGAGAGAGCAAGAGAGACATGTCAGCATGAAAATCCTCCCAATTACAGCAACTTGACGCCACACAGTAAAACAAACAAAGAAATCTAAACCAGGGAGTTTCACCAAACATCATGCACAAAAAAATAATTTGGATTCTGGACAGATCAGATTATTCATCTCCACCCACTGGACATGAGGCGTGCTTATCGGCTTATGCCACAAAAACAAAAGAGCCTAGGTTAAATAGGTGTAAAATGCGTTCATGTCAGTGCATTTTATCATCCAAGAAAAGTAAATATTGTTTAGAAAACAACATAATCAGTGAAATAAATTATGAATAGAATGTGTTATATCAATGAAGGTCACTCACAGCAATTGTCATCTTCTGGGCCACTACTTTCGATGATTCGTACAGAGGTCGCAATACCTCAGGCACACTCCAAGCCTGGAAACACATGAATAATTAAATAATGTTTTTGCTTATAAAAAAATTAAAACAATGCCATTTGTCCTAGAAATAAGTAGCTAGCAGAATTTCAAACCTGCAGATTTAAATGGTCAACAATATGGATGATTGAGCCTCCACCATCACATGGTCGAATTAAATAACCACTAGGAAGCATTTCAGCTCTCACAAACTGAGCAGCAGCAGCAGCATTCGGGCCAGCACCGGAACCAGAAAGAGATCTTTCACAAACCTTCAGAGAGCAGAGATGTATTAGTACATCCAATTCAAATACACAAGTCAATAGTCTGCTAAGTTTATCTGAAATTACATAGAAAATCGATATGGGTCAGGCAAGGCAAGTAACAAGTTTGCTATATGAGACAGTTCAGTTGGGATTTAAATTTTGGGTAAGCATATATCATATAATAAGAATTTGAGATGGTAATTTAGTGAACTACAGAAGACAACCGTACCACAATACTGCCATTCTCTAAACTTGTAGTGTATCTTAGAGTCCAGAAATCCCTTGCAGGAGCCAGAGTTGTAGGAGCATATGTCTGAAAATACAAAATTTGATAGCCATATTTCAATCATGTAAAGTTAAACTGGAGCAGGACTGAAGAAATCAAGAAATCACATCTCAACTAGACTTCTTTACCTGAGTGTATATAAGTTCAATTGTTCCACCATTTCCTGCTGGAAACATGGTAAAAACCTCAAGGCTCCGACAGTCCTTGAACCAAGATGGACGATCTTTCAGGATCTCCGCAATCTATTCAAAAGTTCATCCATGTCATGCATTGCCCAACACAATAACATCAGCCACATGAAAAAAGAAAAGTAACTGCGAAGATAGAATCGCATAACTAGAAGTTAGTTCAAATAAGAATACATACCTTTGTAGGCTCTAAACTTACAAGGCCGCAGGCTCGAGCAGCCACTCCACTACAACGCTGTGAAATGGCAAAGATCCCCACCGAATCCGGACCAGGCTGGTGCAGAAATTATAGCAGTGTGTCAGACAAACTTGTCATAGAAGTAAGATAATGTTGACCTTAAAGAATGGATACCTTCATCCCAGGCATCTGGACCCAATCAACAGCAGTTCCTGTAGCCTTTGAGAGGAACTCTGTCAAGGTCTCCTCCGCTATGGAGAGAAGTCTGCAGAGAGCCAAAAAAGAGAGTGGTCATAATATTATTGGCACCGTGAGGGTGGCAGAGTGAAGGGAAAACTGGGAAAGAAGCATCAGTAACTAATATTACCCAGCAGGGTTATTTGAGTCTCTCATGGAAGGCTGCTGAGAAACTGCAGAATCACAACTTGCATCAGCTGCCCCAGATGCCTGCAAGAATGTCAGCCAAGATTTGGAAATCCTATCAGTTTCAAAAACCAGTAGAACATTACCGATTAATCTGTCCCAATACAATTAGACAACAAAAGTTCATATGCATTTGAGCATGATACAAGTAAGACATCATTCGAACCAAGTACAAAGAAAAGGAAAACTAAATAAAATGAAACATAGTTTTTTTTAAATTGTGGTACCATAAGGTGATTTCTGTATATAAGATAGGGAATCTGGGACAATTTTCTTAGACTGTAGCACCTTAAAACACTGCAGATGCATAATTAAGTTGATACCACTAGAAGTGCAATAGAAAATAACTCAGGCACCTCAATATGAATTGAAAATGCAAAACAGAAAAATAACTCCGGCACCTCAATATGAATTGGAAAGGCAAAACAATCAAAGCTGAAGAAGATCCAGGGCCATGAACAACAAAAGACCACAATTAGAAACTAAGAAAGTAAGAAGGACATACGCCAACTGTGTGCAACTGTTGCCGCATATAACCATTCTCGCACACCAATTGAGACACCTGCTTTTGCAGTCGATCATTCTCCTCCATTAACAACTTGTTCATTGCTGACAATTTTCGATTCACAGTCTGCAACCTGGAAGACTCCTTTCGCTGCTTCTCTCGACACCTGAACAATTTTATGCCCAAAATAAACGAAATCATGCGAATATTTATTCAATCAAGACCAAAACCAGATTGAAGGAAATAAATAAACTTAACTCTCGCAAGCCGAATGAAAAGTTCCAAGCCCGAGATTTCATTATTATCATGAAAATTTCACACTTTTAGGACTGCCATTTGATTGATGGAATAAGAAAACAGCATACTTTTGTCAAAACCAAACCTGCGGTTTTGAAACCAGACTTTGATCTGCTTGGGCTCTATGTGGGAAAGAATGGGACATTCCCGGATCAACTGCTGCCTACGCATAGAACTCGGCTTGGGACACTCAGCATATACCCGTTCAAGCGCCTCCACCTGCTCGGCCGTATACCGCACATACTTGCCGGTATCAGCGCAAAGGTGCTTGTTGATGCTCCCACTGCTGCTCTCCCTGTGATGCGCCACTGCCATAGCCATAGCCATCTCAACAAACTTTCCAAATCCGCTTTAAAAAGAGGACGAAGAGACAGAAGCTTCTGGCTGATTTGGGAGTTACTTACTTACGGCGGTCTTAGGTAAGTCCGTCCACGACAAAAAAATAAAAATAAATCTCGAAACGTATTAGATTAAAAAAAAAGAACCAAGAGGCTTGGATATAAGTAAAGGTAGTTCTTTTGAAGGGATTTAAGACTCGATATACGGACAGAGAATCTCAGCTTCTCTGAAAACTCCCTTGCTGGTTACCAATGTGCAAAACAACTCAGCTTTGAAAAACCACAAAAAAATATAAAAAGTACAATCAAACAATCCAACTAGTGACTCTGTTCCTCTTTAAGATATTTAATCTGAGGTTTTACGACGAATTTCAAGCTGAATTACAGTGAAAACATGGTAAAATCAACTTGAGATCGAGGAGGGAGCAAGAACAATCTCGAGCTCTCTGTCCGCCTAGGAGAGCCAGTAGTTTAAGCATTACAGAAAGATTTCTGTGTTGTTGCAATAGAGAGTAGGAATGCGAGGAGATAGTGAAACCCTAGTCATGACTGATAAAAAGAAGAGGAGACGACCAGAGAGGGGAAGAAAGTGACAGTGAGTGATCTAGTAAGACTGAGCTCATGAAACAGCTACGAATAAAGAGGAGAGAGAGAGAAGAGAGTCAGTTTCATACGCACGCATCCCGACAAACTTACCATTGAAATCGGCTTCTTTTGCATTTACGTCTTTGACCCTTTCATTTCGGCGAAATAACATTTCCGGTCCGTGGCCCCCACCAAGTCTTATCTCTGTCATCAGGTCAGACTCGTCACGTCATTATCTCGCGAGTAATAAATGTCTCTTTATCTCACTCGAGAAGTACCAAATCTATTAATTAAAATCAAATATACACGGGATTATTTTAATTTTTTACTCGTAAAACTATCTGTTTACACAATTAAGCTCCTGTTTGTTTTAAAGTATACGTTAGGGTATATTCTGTCATTAATATTCTCAGACATTTTCAGCTTTTACATTTTACGAGAATTTATACTCTATAAAACATATTCTGATATAAACGGACCGTAATTTACATTTTTATTTCCTTCTGCTCTTTTTTATGGTGTGTCTGGTATGATTCAGTTTTGTCGTTTTGTGTTTTATATTGTAAAAGGCAAAGGCAGCGATGTGTGTTTGGATAGAAAGACAATTTGTAGCTTTTATTTAAAAACAAAAAGAGATAATCTTAAACAAAGGAAAATGCTATGTCCAATATATGAAACAAAAGGACAGACATGCCTTTGTTCATAATCTTGGATATAAATGTCTTTTCACCAATTCAATTAGAATCTAGCCAACTATTTGAAATGAGACATAATAATGCCTTCATGACAAAATCCCAAAGCCTTGAAATGACAATATATATTATTCTCCTCCGTAAATATATATATATATATATATATTTTAATGAAATACTAATTAATAGATGTAAGAACAAATAAATACTGTAGAGGTATTTTATGGTCAAAGCACTAAGCCAGGTTTCAATTTATTTTATCATTATTTGTAAAATTCATGTGTGCGTAAATTTGAGGATTTAAGTTTATATTTATATCAGATGTTTAAAAAATAAAAATATATGATGGTTGTGGTGTTAAAAACATGTAGTTTTGTTCTCTTCTCTTCTCTCAGCTTGTTTCTCTCATTTTTTCACTTCTCCCTTTTTCTCTTCTTGGTATTCTGTCAAGTAATTAGCTAATATCTTAAATTAATTTATATAATAGAGATTCACATATAAGGAGTCAAGATGGCAAGAACAAGGGTAAAAATGTGAAATAATAAGGTATAATTATTCATATAATTTTTTTTTATTTTATTCTACACGTGGACTGCTCAAACTGCCACATCAACTTTTTTGCTACCCAAATCTGGAAAAACTTGACTGAGTAACGAGATTGAAACAAATTCGAAACTAGGTTGACTAAGCTGAAACGTTCGAACTTTGAGTGACTAAAATGAAACGTGAGATATCTTTCGACGATCAAAAGTACTCCCTCCGTCTCACAATAACTATCGTTTTATAAATTTATTTTTGTTTCAAAATATATGCCGTTTTATAAATCCAAAACACAATTAATATTTTTTTAAATTTACCCTTATTCTCGTTTTTCACTAAGAGCTTAATAAGTGCTCACATTAATATTAATATGAATATTTTAATCAAATATATTTTTTTTTTATTAATATTAGGACTATTTAATAGCTTTCTTACCCCCTTGTGCAAAAACCTTAAAGAACGGTTATTTTGAAATGTTATAGTATTAACTCAATAATAATCCTAAATAGAAAACATGGTAAATGGAGTGGCAATCTCGAGATTCTTCCCCTTCAGGAAGGACAATTACTATAATTTATAAAGCAAAAATCGAGGGCTTGAAAGTGGTTTCTTAATTCCAGACCAACAATTTATATTAATTTTAAATTTATTATTAATTAAAAAAGATAAAAATGCGCATGAATTCAGTAGAAGATATGTTTTAGTGATGTGACAGTATTAGAATACGTGTTATGTTGATTTGATTGCGTGAGATATCAATTTTTAAAATTTGATGGGTCATTAGTAGATGACCATTGTGGTTGCCCTTACCGTTTCTTTCCGACTCAAAGCCATCTCAAGCTCTGTTCGATAGCGCTTATGTTGAGTTTATAAAACTAGCAAAAGACGATCTACAATACTTCTGTTATCTAAGTTAGTATATAAGTTTCGAGTTAAAACTTATTTTAAAAAAAGTTAATTTCTTTTATTTTTCTTTTCATTTTGATTTCCTTTTATTAAGTAATATTATATACAATAGTATAATTTTCAAAATATTAGTTTTATGTAATTTATAGTTTAAATTGAAAATTAAATTTAAAAAAATTATAAAATAACATGGGTCTGTTTTGGTGAGAGTATATACAGAGTATAAATTATCGTAACGCGTAAAAACTGAGAGTGTCTGAGAGTATGAATGACAGAGTATAAATTAGCGTATAAGCTGACAAAAACAGAGGGAATATCAAGATCCGTTCAGTTCTATTAAACATCCAAAATTTATTTCACTATTTATAAGTTAGCTTATTTTAAGGATAAACAAGCTCTAGTAAATTGTGTTCATGATGCGCATGAAAGCTCAGAGTATAAGCTATCTTATACTCTGTCTCCATACTCTCAGACACTCTCAGCTTTTACGTTTTACGAGAGCTTATACTCTATCAACATACTCTGATCCAAAAGGAGATGATAATCGAGGGTGACTTTTGGATACGAGTGAAGTTGAGTAGATATTACCAAATCTCCATCAAGACTCCATCAATTAAAAAATCAAAAATTTAGAAAGTAAAAAAAAATATATACTAGGTCATCTATACTTTCAAACATTCTCAATTTTTACGCTTTATAATAATTTATATATTATATGAGACATACTATCATCCAAACATAAAAAAAAAATTGCTTAAAAATATTGTTTCCATGTGGTACAATGAATATGAGATTTATCAGAGGATCGAGGGGTCATGGCCCCACTGTCACTCCATAGCTTGGTCCTGGTATACGACCAGTAGTAATAAGAAAGTCAAATGGGTATATTTTCTTTCCTTTTTAACTTTACATGAGTATTGATTGACATCCTTCCACTTTGTCCCTCCAAAATTTAGCCTTTTTTTTTTGGTTTTAGGGTTGTGATTGTTTGTTTCTTTTTGTTTTGCTATGGGTGGAGGGTTCTCTGTCTCCTTTTCTCGCTTTCAACCATTGCTTTTCTCATAGCAGAAGAATAGAATAATCCCCTGATGCCACTGCTTCCTTAATTTACCTTTTGGGCCCCGTCTCAGGTCCAATCAGGTGGGCTCATCTTGTCTGCTCTGGCCACCATACATCTACACCTCCACCCTCCTTAGGAAAAAGGAAAAGAAAAACATTTGTTGCGTAAATGATAAATCAATAAATGCTGGCGTTGAAGTGGAGATTTGGTCCCACACCCACACACACTGTGATACATACACTAGTGGGCTTTGCTTGTTTGGCACACATAGCATGTAGAGTACTGAGTAGTGAGTACCCTCTTTAATTAATTTATTTTTTACATCATTTCAACCTAGTCTTTGCATGCTTCTGTTGTTTTCACCACAAGTAAAAGCTTTAACCTACAAATGAATAAAGATATCCACTGGTGTGGCTTGCTTGACTCTTGAAACAATTCAATACTGGACCGCTCAATTTATTTCTTAATTATACCTGGAACTGGGTCCCAATAGGATTTGATAAAGATTTGAGGTCCAAATGTACTAGCAGGGATGGATAAAATGATATGAACAATTGCATTAAATGGGTGGTTTGTGATTGATTGTATTTCAAACATGAGATTGTCCAAACAAAACGGTGGAGGACCATTGTGTCATGTTTGGTGTTATTAACTGGTTAGGCTTTCATTTATGACCAAAATATATATTATATATATATAGGACGGTGGAGTTGGAGGTGTACAAATTGTGAATTCAATCAATGAAACGAGCTTTCACAGACAGCGCTATTTTTTTGGTTTCTCCATTTCTGGGAAAGAGGACCTTTGTTAGGAATCCCACATCGGGGGATTCTTCCCCTGTCGAGTGTTTTATTATTGGGCAATCCTCAATTTTATATTGGGCTTTTTATAGGGTTGAGTTAGGCCTCTTAACAAGGTATCGAAGCGACGATTGTTGGGCTCTTTCTACACTCTTGAGATGGGCTATGCCTGTACTCACGTGCTTTGGGCCCATTCGGAAAGACCGTAAGCCCAATAGCACGTGAGGAGGAGTGTTAGGAATCCCACATCGGGAGATTCTTCCCCTGCCGAGTCCTTTTATGGGGTTGAGTTAGGCCTCTTAACAACCTCCTTCATCGTTAGCAGCTATGAACCCTGAATGCTCATGCTCAGCTTGAAGTTCTGAATACTTGCAAAATTAAACGAGCTGAGAACTACAGGAAAAGAGAGCCCGTATATTACTATTATTTTCTTGCAGAGAGACCATCAGACTACAGCAGCTATAAGCTATTTATTTATATATACGTATTTTTCTCGCACGCGGGATCTCATATTCATCTTTCATTCTGAAAGATATATACGCGCCTACTGAACTGATGGTGCATTGACTCCACTGACCGCTGCTCACCCCCTTTTTTCTGGATCCTTCCGTCAATTAAACGTAAGCCTGACCTCAGTGTTATTTCATAACATACATAAAAACAAAGAAAAATTCTCTCTTCAAAAAAGAAAAAGAAAAAAAAACACTAAAACGACGTCGTTTTGATTGTGCAGGAGGAAGTGGCCAAGTCCCTAGTATTAGATTTCAGCAGGCAAACCGCAAGTGTGTGAAGGCCCGTGTGGGTACAGGTTTTTGTCATGAACTAACACTAACATGCACATGATTGGAATTTTGTGTCGGTTAACTTTAAATGTTTGGGACATCTGAAAGGATCAATAAGTTAAAGACGAGCAATCACAGGGGATATTCAAGGGCATGTAGAGCACAGAACATAAGAGAGAGCAAAACAGAGGTCCTAAAATAGCCAGCATCCAGTTGCAGAAACTAACATGGCAAACTGGGTTCATAAACCTGCTTCAATATTTCAAAGATGAAGAATACAAAACTAATGATTCTGATTCTGATTCCACCACATCACTCAATCGGCAAACTATAACTGCTTACAGAGAAAAGGCAAAATCCAAAAGAGAAAAGAAAAGGAAAGAATTGAAAAGATGAAGCATTCCGGGTAGATTACAAAATAAAATAAACCTAGTACAAACAAAAATGCATAGATTCGTCTCCCATATTTTTTTATCCTCGACAACTGCGATTAGATTTTGAATTTTTCCAGGCTTTGTATTGTTTGAGATTCTAGCTGCGTGTTTTTGGTGGCACCCTCAGATTCTAGCCATCTGTCTCCCGTAGCACTCACAGATTCTCGTTGGTTGTTTCCAGTTGCAGTCTTCTTGGTTTCATCCACTTGAGCTGGAGGTATGATTGGAATAGCCCCTGGAGCTTCCTCTTCTTTAGCTGTGACATCAGGAGTAATTAGCAGCTTAGTCTCCTCTACCCTAGCTGGTAAAAAAAATGTGGAATGAGTTTTTGAGTATCGTCCTTTCGATTAGATGGAGGATCCTCTTTCCTAGAAGTTGGAGCAGCATATGCTTGGAAAGAGTGCCTGATATTGACAGGTGGAGCAATTCAAGCAGGAGGAGCCCGCATTGCCTGATGAGGAAGTGCAGATGGTGGTGGGAGTGGAGCTGCTGAGAAAACAGGCACAGCAGTCCTTATGGTCACTGGGGGAGCAACACCATGGCAAGAAGTCCTCACTTGTCGGATGGGAACATATGGTGCAGCTCCAGGGGCAGGAAAATTCTGAGGGCAAATCCCACGGACATCCTGAGTGGTAAATGGTGATGATGACACATGCCAATCATTTGCTGTTGCTGACGATGATCTTGACAGAAGAGCTGTCTTTGGGAATATTAATGGAAGTATTTTCGATGTAAGAGCAGGGGGAGGCTGTGGACTTGTATGTCTGGGACTCCGATCTGGAAATTTCCTTGAAGATGGTACTGGGACATTAGAGGAATTTGCCATTGCAATCTTTTCTTTCAATCGGTAATTCAACAAGGCTCGAGCAATGGTGATCTGTTCTAGCTCGTCATTGTTCTCTACTTCAGATGAAGAACTTGCAGCTTCCTTTGCCACTGGCCAGAAAGGAAAAATGAACAATCATTTTACAATTACACTGAAGTTTCTAAGCTCAATAATTCAAACATGTCGCTGATGCCACAAGCTCACCAACAAAACAGTATGACTTAAACTGCTATACCCTTGGCCCAATGTTCTGATATACAAATTTTGGGCATGTGGTGACCAAAAATAAGCAAAAGGGTTAAACTACTTCTACTTGTATAGTCGTATGTCAATGCCCTAATACTACCAGTCTACAATCTTCTAGGAAGCACTTGCATTTTTCCTCTTGAATACAATAAACAATTTTATAGGGCGGTATTCATGGACGATTCCAAAGCAAAGTTAGGATCGAATAGAGAACAGATATTCAGCTCCATATAGAATGCCAATAACAAATTTTGCCAGCATAGGACAAAAATCTCGGCAGCAGATAGTAGGCTGCACAAAATGTTCATTGTAGAACCAAGCCACTTCTGTGTTATATCTATTATAGCTGATACCCATACCATTTTCCCTATCTTACTTGGGAATCCATCAATGGTGTCTCGGATAAATATTTTACAGTCCTTTTCTTCTAAGCGGCAAAAGTTTTTTTTTCTCCTCAAGAGATTAGCAAGATGATTAGTATCAATTGATCATTCCTTCTTACTCAAGAGACGAAAGCTTTCCACAGAAATTATCAATTTACTGAAAAATAAATTGAAAAGTAATCGAAACGAACATGCTTTTAGAGATGTCCAAGCTGCCATAGCCACATTCTTCTCTGCTTGTTTCTTATTCTTAGCAGGTTCCCCCATGAACATGATTCCAGCCAATTCCACTGTCCCTGTAAATACTGGAAGGTGATCATGGCCTGACCTGAATGTTGTGTATTGTGGCAATGGAGCACTAACTCTTTGTGCAATTTCCTGCAAAAGATTTTTGTAAACCCCCGTCTCATCCTGAAACAAAGCATCCTCCAATAAGTACAAATATAACTAGCAAGAAATATGAATAAAAACAAACACGTAGTGTGAAGTATTAGACCTTGAACTCATTTGAGACCACATTATCATGTACGATTATTTGAGCAACACATAAGCAACCAGAATATGCTGGTTAAGATGGCAGAAACTAGAAACTACAAGAGGAGGATACCAAGGAAGGCAGAAAGGAGCAACTCTACATAAAGAAAAAAAAATTATACAATTTTCATAATTCTAAAGATTATTCAGACATTAAAGGCACTTTCCACAATGCTGTTTTATGATGTTATAGGCACTATAACTTCCTCACATATACTTGCCCTGTAGCCTTAAGTCTACATCCATTACTGCACATGTTAGGGAGATGAAGCAGGTAAGCAACCAGAATATGCTGGTTAAGATGGCAGAAACTAGAAACTACAAGAGGAGGATACCAAGGAAGGCAGAAAGGAGCAACTCTACATAAAGAAAAAAAAATTATACAATTTTCATAATTCTAAAGATTATTCAGACATTAAAGGCACTTTCCACAATGCTGTTTTATGATGTTATAGGCACTATAACTTCCTCACATATACTTGCCCTGTAGCCTTAAGTCTACATCCATTACTGCGCATGTTAGGGAGATGAAGCAGGGGAGAGAAAAACAAGCAAATCATTCAAAGACATGGTATATATTCAAAAGTCATGGTATATTTACAGACAAATGTCAACAGTAGAAGCAACCCAATTTGAAGACAAAAAGACAGAGTTTCATCCCTCACCTAAATTGTAAGGAGCATGGAGAGATTGTGTACCACAACAGACGGAGGTTGATATTATGCTAGATGCTCCATGAAATACATGGTAAAAAATGACAAGCAAGAGCTTTGCGTAGCAACCTTTCTACTTACAACTATGTTCCCATTCTATTAATGGATTATCTGCATATGTAGGACTCCGGGGAATTAGAAGCCACTATTTAAAGCAGTCTCAGGCTGAATGGATATATCTTGAAAGATAAATTATACAGTACTATTCAATGAATCGTTTAAAATAATTTGCATTGCCACTGTATAATTTTTTGTTATAAAAAATTGATTCAACGTATTTTTATCTGTTTCTTAATCCAAAAACAAGCTGATGCATCTTATCTGTACTATATTCGTCACCTTCAAGACATAAGCTTAAAGTATTTGAGCATTTTAAAAGCTTGAAAGAAATTGATTCGAAAAATCATGAAGTCAATAGATTTAATATTTGTTTCTTGATCGGGAAACAGTGCACTATCTCATTAGTAGCATTTATCACAGTAAGGGAAGTTGAGCTTTCGAGCATTCTACAAGTTTGAGAGGAACTTATTTGACAATGTCATATATGGAAAGATTATCAATGTCACCATCCAGATATTGCAACACGACTTTCCTTAAAAACGAGCAGTTTAGACTTTAGACATCAATTAAAGTTTTCCTAAGATGCAAATGCCTAGAGGCAGTACAACACAAATTGGAGTTCAAATGAACAGAGAAAATCAGTCTCATTAGCTTTTGACCTTTTATACATGTATATGATCTATAAGTAGACATTACCAACTAGATTAAGCTTCTAGAGACAGCCGGGATACTTGTATTGAACCTCCAGTCTAATCAAAGTTAGTACCTCGTTTGAGCTTATTAGTTACCATAATCAGTAAGAACCCGAGATGCAGCTGTCTCCCAGATATAGAGACAATCAAAGACCAAATGAGTCTAAAACTCAAAGCCTCTCAAATAGGCAGAATTTTTGCCTTGTTATCATCATTTCCTTGGCTAAAATAGATAATAAAATCCATTCTACACCAATTATCCTCTCTCAGAAGTCAAAACAGGTAGAACTCTCCCCATGTTAATTACTGGCTATATCGCACGCAGGGAGAACTTCATTATGTTTATCCGGAGAATATACGGTAACACATAATAGCAGAACACTGGCCAGGTAAAACAGCTCAATTAGCCCAAAAAATGACAAAAAAGGAAAATCTAAACATCTACAAAACGAAGTTAACCAACGACACCAAAGAGAGAGTTTAGTAAACGACACCAAAGAGGCCAAACGAACCAGAATGCGAGCTGCGAACGAGTGAGAGCGGCCACGATTGGACAGGGAGTTGATAGCTACCTCGGCAGCGGAGTGCTCAGCCTGTCGGAGAATGGAGCAGCATTGAGGACTCTCAAAGATCTCTCCATTGAAGTTCACAGTAGCCTTGAAGCGCGGCGCGTGGTCCGGACCCTCCCTTATACACGTGTAAGAAGGCAGGTTGAAACAGCTCCGCTGCGCCAGCTCCTGCAGCTGGTTCTTGTACATTTCACCTCCTCCTCCTCTCCTCCTTCAGCTTCACCTCTCAATTCTTTTTACTTCCCTTCCAATCTTCCACAATCCCCTCGCTCGGACAGGAAGGGGAAGCAGCTTAATGGCAATCAGATCGGCCTGGTAATGGGGTCCGCTGTTGACGATCAAGATGTATCTTTAGGGTTTTGAAGGCAGAAGCTCCAGACTAGAGAGAGTGGGTTGGGGGGGTTGTTAATTTAATTGTTTCGTAGTGGAGACTGGAGAGTATTATTAAATTATTAATTATTAATTATTTATTAATGCTTTATCGTTGTGAGTCAACTCGAAGTTCGGCCGCATAGATTTGATCCTTTCCTTGGATTTTTTTATTTTTTTTTTCATTTTAATAATTTGATGATATTGTTTTAGCCCTGAGCAATTACGTTTGTAATTTTTAAAAAATAAATGGCTTCTTATTAATAAATTCACGGCATATTAGTGTGATTAATCGAGTTTAATAAAATCCCAAAGAAAAGCTTTCATGCTAAATTGCATTTTTTCTAAAACATTAATGACCAACAAGTGAGAGATGGAAGGAAAGGCAAGAGCGAGTCATGTGACATTAATCATGGTCACGTGCCCCTTTCATTATGAATTAATATGGCTATGAATATGTGGTAGTTCCCACTCCAATAGTACAGAACACACATTAATTTTTATAGATATGAAATGATAATAATTAAACAATAACTTGGTTACCACCAAAAAGTTGAGTGGGGAACAACCTTTATAAATTTCTAAAATTGGTAAAGTTTGGCTGCCAAATAACAAATTTGGCAATTAGTACTACTTTTTACAATTTAAACTGAGTTGGGGCTGCAATCATTTTAGTTTGTAATATATTTTTAATTCAATTTCTACCATTCAGATGAATCATCACTGTGGCACTTGATGTTTAAATCAAGTTTAAATCATAGAGTATAAGCTATCGTAAAACGTTAAAATTGAGAGTGTCTGAGAGTATAAGTGACAGAATATACTTATATTCTGAAACAAACGGAGACTTAGATCATATTGGGATGACATTTTAGGGCTGCAATAACCATTGCAGGAAATCCTTTCCCAAGTGTAAACGGGGAAGTTTGAAAAATCACTCAAAACTCTCTTTTTTATGTTTCAGAGCATTCAATCGATCAAAACATGTCTTCATATTCCCAAAAATCAAAAACACATCACATTTTGTAATGAAAGTTATATTAAGAATAAAAGTAATTAAATTTATAATTTTAATCATTTAATTATTTTTTCTTAATCGGTATGAAAAAAATAAATGAACCTAAGAAATACTGTAATAAATCATTCTTTAATTTCTTACCAGCTCAACCAATAATTGAACCAACGACCTGCCCATTACCATAAACCCTCAGCCTCCTCGCACTCCATTTCGACTCTAAGCACAGATTTTTAAAATGAGTGGACGCAAACCCAATCCAGTAATCAAACAGACATAGACGAGAAAGATCAAATAACAATTAAAGAAAGAAACCGCACCAATATTATTTCCTTTGAAGTCTCGATTAAAATCTCCCTCCAGTTAGGATTATAAGCCTTCAAATTCGAAGAGGATTCCCTCGAACCAAAACAAGTAAAACCAACAAGAAGAAGGAGAAGACGAGTCAAAATATGCCATAAATCCAGCTATAATCCTCCCTCCAGGTTACCGTGGAATTTTAAAAAATACTCATATTTTCAACAATTAGTCCTGGAAGCCAGTTTTCTCCCAAATTGCATTTCTGACTCTACTCAGATCCCTCCCTTTCAAAGTCCTCCCAATACCTTCATGCACCGAGAACGACGCGATCCTTGTCCTCTCCATCTGCCTCGCCAATAGCTCGTGAGGCGGGATCCTCCCTCCTCCCCCGACCGAATCACCTCCGTCCACGTAATCATCCTCGTCATCACTAACTCTATTCCGATTGTCCCCGGATTCGTCCTTCAAAATCTTGGACCAATCAGGTATTTTGACCGGCAGAGACAACGGATTCCCGCCGTTAGGATCAACGCTCTTAGTTGTCGCTTTCTTGATGACTCTAGAATTCAGTGCGGGTTTACCCCGGAACTCGGGGGAGTCGGACCGAGTTGTCGAAATGTTGAAGACGTCAGACTCGTTGAGTTCGAATCCAGACTCAGACACGAGAGAAGAGTGGTGGTGTTGGTCACTGGAGAGAAATTTGTAATTCCGTCCGGCGAAGTAGGTCTTGGCGGTGGCCATGGGGGTTCTGAAGATTTTGGTTATTCGGCTTCGTTAGTTTCGATTTGCAATGGTGCTTATCTGCTTTTATAGAGATTGGGTTTCATAATGGATAAGACTTCAAAGTTCTTAATTTCTTCATCGCGGAAATTACCTTAAACACCCTAACAGAAATCATCAAATTCCACGGCGGATTTTCAATTTACTCCCTCAGAAAACGCCATGCATCGCATGGGCAACAAGGAAAAGGTTTTGACCACATCTTAAGGGTTTAGTTCTTGTCCACATGTCTTCTGATCTAATGGTTTTAACAATGTTGGGGTGTGATAATGTATGAATAGATAGTGCATTCAAATTCAAATTCAAAATGCGGATTGAGATAAAATTGGTGGTGACAAAAATATATTCAATCTAGATGACCTAATTTATTCGATCAGAATTAAATTGAGTTTGAACATAAATTATATGTTCAAAATTTGAGTCCAGAAAAAATAAATTGTCACACGCAAAATTTTATCCAAATTGATGATCCAGTCCTAATCTAAATTAAATTAATATCCGATTTACTTGTATAAATTTAAGTCAATGGTAAATTAAGTGTATCGAAAAATTCTCCATATGAATATGTAAATATTTCAAAAATACATAATATTATTTGACCCTTTTTTTCTTCCTATGAGCATTACTAAAAATTTATTAGATCTTTTTGGAGATTTTAAATATTAATTATCTTTTTGCTATTTAACAAATAAAGGCCGAAGGGCAATTTGGGGAGAAGATTGGGAAGAGGGTGTCACCTCACCTAGTTCTACAAAAGAGTACAGAAGTGGTCCTGTTTAGACTTTCAAGATCGTTGACACCTGTATGATTGTCTATAGAATGCCACGCGGAATCAATTTACAACAAGTTAAGGGAGGACGCGTGATGGCACGTGAAGTGGGCCCTAATTGAACCTAGCGTGTCGTGACCGGACGAGCTGGGCCTCGGTCCGCAACCATATCCCTGATTGCTGTCAGTTATCGCGAGAAAATGACGAGGTTTGAATCGAACGGTTGAAGGGAACATCATACTTTACTTGACAAAGCGATACATGTGTGCGAGTTTATATATATTTAGTGGGTAGTGAATATTAGGTCATAGTGACTTTTGCCCCAACAGTCGATCAAATTATAAATATTTTGTTCGAAATATGGATTCCCACAAAAGAGTTGTTTTGTTCTTAAATTCGCAAGATAATTATGACTTTTAATTCGATGGTTTCCCTCGCGAATATTATTAACTCATCGTTGGATTGCATTACCTTCGTGACCACGAAAGACATGTAATTGAATTCTTTGTCCGCCAAACCAAAAGCCGAAAACAACACTCCTTTTCTACATAACTCGGACTGTAATATCCGACCGTACATGAGTCTATCATTTGATGACATTATAGATTGGACAAAAATTCAACAAATTACCGTAAAAGATGTATATTATGCGTCAAAATCAACTCACATGTCATGCGCCAAATAGATGGACTAAAACAGTAACAAAATTCGAGAAAAAATAAATGTAGATAACAAAATCAAAACGGCAAAAAGATCGAAATTTATGTGATTCAGCAAAAACATATGTCGATAGATAGTAAAGATCTAATTTTAATTTTTATACACGAGAGACGATTACAAGTGAGGAATTCGTCGGATACAAAAAGATCCAACTCTATTTGAAGCTCTCACTCATCAAACAATGAGATAAACTATGTCTCAAGTTTTCTCACACCAAATTGGAGTTTTCCCACAGCAAACAATAAGAGATTCGAGAATATTAGAATCAATCGGGGCTCCAGGAGCTGCTACTCACCTCTCTCTTTGAGCCTCCTGTCTCTTCTCTCTCTCGCAAACGATGCTCTATCAATTCTTGTTTTGAAACCTAAAAAAATGATTTTTTTACAATTCCTGAAGTCAAGTTTTGCGATAATTGTCGGGCAATTACTTTAAGCCTGCATGAACAGATTCACTACACCTATAAAAAATTGATAGTGCTGTCCGGACAGCTCCTATCCGAACAACTTTGAGACTGCACAGAACATCTAATCTATCCAGACAGATTTGTTTCTGTCCCAATTTGCCAATGCTCGTTTGAGCCAACGAATCCTGCAAGAGACATGTCTAACAATAAGAATGGCATATAAGAACCTTTTTTTGGAAGTCCTGTTAACTTGGATAAATCGGACTCATATATGGATTATCCGATTCACATAAATACATTGAACTCGTACGACTTTATTTTTTCCATAGCTGGCAAGTGGTCTTAGCATAACTCATTAAGCCCTAGAAAAAAACCTTATTAGTGGATTGAGATGAGACTTATAAAGTGCTTTAATATTCTCAAATCTTTCGATGTGGGACGTTACAAGTTGTATATGTCTCAAGGCAAGATACAGAGCCGGACCTGGGCCAAGGCAGAACAAGCAGCTGCCTTGGGCCCAGGTCTGATGGGGTTCCATTTTTTAATTTTTTTAAAAAAAACTATGGATAATTAAATAATCAATTGATATGTTATATTATTTCACAAAAATAAATGGTTGTTTTCAAATGCTTATATTATTTACAAAATCTTTCCAATCATACCGGTTATAGTTGTATGGACAAAAAAGAGTTTCTTCAAGTTGAAGTTGATAAAAAGTTATCTCCGATCAAATATGTCGTAGGAAATATTGAATAGACTTGTATGTTATCAATTGAGAAATAAATGGCAGAACAACTAGATAACACTAATTTGATTAATATTTTTGCCTCTAAAACCGCAAGACGGATAATATTTACAAGATTTTATTGAACTTTTTTAGTTTTGTTATTTTATTATAATACAAATATTTTGAGCAAGTTAATATTTTTATAACAAAGTATCCACCATTAAGAACATTTATTTAGCAGATATGAGGGTCCAATTTATACAGTTCGCTTTGGACCCCAACGAGTACAGATCCGGCGCTGGCAAGATAGACATCGCGATTAGCCAAAAACGTTAGACGATGGCATCTCATGCTAATAATTTATCATTTTCTTTTTGATAACGATGATTATGACCACCTAACCTCCAATAATTTTTGGTAATCTATGCATGATTTGAGTGTCCAAAGGCGAAAGCTATATTAAAAGTTAAAACAAGTGGGTTCTCTATCGAAGAAATACAAATTTCATTAAGTTCAGTGGACCGTAATGTACAGAGAAGGAATCTTAGCAATAATTCAAGAAACAATTCGATTGGGTGGGTTTGCTTAGAGGGGGTCAAAGATATTGGGTCATTAGTTGTTGATATAACTGCATTGAAAAATGTGATTTTATTAAAATATGTATTTTGGTGATGTGAATGATGATGCAGCTTAACTTTTTGTAATAAAGATAAGATTCAGTCTTGATTTTTGTGTAAATTTGATAGGGATAAGATTTAGATAGGAAAATGGTTGAGTTTGATAATGATTTTGTATTAAGAAATCTATTTTACTGATGTAATAATATTTAAATATGTGTTATACTGATTTAATTGTATTGAAAATTATTTTATGAGATAAATATAAAATTTATTTTTAAAATTTAATAAACCATTAGGGAATGTATTATTGTGATCAGCAAAAGTAATGCAAATAAGTATTAATTGTGCTCAAGTCAAGTGGACACTTACCTTTGCTTTACATGTCAATCAATCACAAATCAATGAAAAGCTACGGGGATCCCACTATGAAAGCATTTTTGTTAGTCCTGTATTTTTTTTTTATAAAAGCAAAATCGAATCGGTTGATCATTTTTTAAAAAGGAATTTTTATATTAAAATCAATCGAAAAATTATATAATCGATTGAACAATTTGATCAAAATATGTAAAAATGTTACTGTGAATGCATCCTAATTTTTAGGCATTATTTTTTTAAAAAAAATCATAAATATGTAATATTCATCATAAAAAAATTAAAACTGTCTATTTTTTGTTCATAAAAAATTAAATATACCGCTGAAAAGATTCTAAGACCTTTCAACCAACATCAGCAAAACTTTGTACAAACTTATAGCTATATTTTGCACAATGATTACTACTGCAGATCTAGTTTCAATTTTATTTTTTACATTTTCGTCATGAGGAATTTACGATAAAGTGACGCTAAATATCTCAAATTTTTGTAACCGAACATTAATTAAAATTTACATGACATATTTTATAAGTATATGACATGAAGAATTAAAATTTTCAAAAATAAAACATTTCATTTGAAAAATTCACAACACATTTTTTTATTCTTAAACGAAATTTTAAAACACTTTATCTCTTAAAATATACATTAGATTTAGAAAAAAATTACATATCCAGAATCAACAAGTAAAAATCTATCCAGCAAGATCCATCATCGATAGGTTTTATTCAGTCATTCTTAATTACATTGTTTTTTTTATACTTATATGTGGATTACATAGGTTGCAGTGTTTATTTATGGATACTGATATAAGTTTGTACATCGAATTTTTATGTTGTAACCTAAACAATGAGTGTTAAATCTTAAAATGAACGGATTTGTTAAACTCTAATGAGCTTATATATTGAATTTTCATATTGTAATCTAAACAATAAGCGTTAAACCCTAAGGAGAACGAATTCGCTAAACCCTAACGGACTCGTGTATGCTCAACATATTGATTTTAAGGCAATAAAATAATTAATTAAAATATAAAAATTAATATATTTTATAAATTAAATTTTCTTCATTTAATATATATTTTTATTAAAAGTCTTCAATTTTAGCATGAATCCAGAAAATAAAAATCAAATTAATTATAAAAAACTTAATAATTAGTGTTGCCGCCATAAAATCACCAAAGCCTAAAATAATGGCTCACAAAGAAGTTGACTACAAAGAAAAGGCTCTCTCGACAAAGTCCAATGCGCAAAGAAGACAGTCACAAGCGGTTGGGAGATTATCCAATCACAAGGTTCTCCAGCGCATTATAAAAGGACTCGAGAAGAAGGAAGAAGAGGTCTATAACCATGCCCAAAAGTTTCTACTTTTGAATTACTATTCTAGTTTTTTTAGATTCCCGCTTTGTTTTCATCAATTCAATGTAAGTGTTCAATTTAGCAGTTAATCAAAATGGTTCTTCTTTGCACTTGTCTTCAGTTCGCAGTTGCATTCGAGTAGTTAGCATTAGTCTTAGTTATTTCTCTGTTTTAGTCAGCTGGATTTTCAGTTTAGATTTCTCAACAAAGTCTTCTTAGTTGAAGCAAGGTTAGGACCATACATCCCTTTTTTATCATTTAGTTCAATCGATTGATACTTGTCACGTATCTGACGACTCCATCCATATAACATTCGAGTCTTTCGAATTCGAATTCATCATAATTTTTACCAAAAACAACTAAACTTTATTACAAATAAATTTAAATGAGTGACCTTATTCCTAATAAGTCTCATAAAATATATCCACCTACAATTTTGCCTCAAATTTTAGTTTTCAACTTTTCATTGATATCTTGTGGGTTTTGATATGCGAGATGCCTTCGTAAAATATGTGAAGCCCAGGAGGCCCATTTATTCAAAACATAACAAAGATAAATAGCTCCACAAAATGACAGCTGGTTTCCTTATAGGGGCAAGATCACAACGCAGTAATTAGTAGCCGTGTAATCTCACATCTGCAATTCTTCATCGTTATTCCTTATACATTTTCACAACACTTCTCTCTGTAAAAACTACATTATCTCGTCAAGTGTAGATTTGTTTAAGCTTTTTTGGTTTTGAAATGATGTGGAGATTCAGTGTTTTTGTTCTCCTGGCTCTCCTTTCACTGCAATCTGCTCTCTGTGGTTATACGTCGGAGAGTTCACCGAGTCTGGCTCCCGAACCCTCCGAGGACTCTCCATCGCCGCTGTCAGGATCTCCCCTTCCTTCGCCGCCGTCTCCACCGGCACCTTCTCCTACTGATCTCAGTGGTGCTCCCACTCCTTCACCTGCGACTTCTCCTTCTCCTGCTCCTGCTCCAGCGGCGAAGGATGCCAGCGAGGTGAATCACGATGACGTTCCTGCTAATGACGAATCGAAGAGCTCCTCTGGCGGTATGAGCGGCGGCAGGAAGGCTGGGATTGCGGTTGGAGTGCTCGCTGCTGCTGGTGTGGTTGGATTGGGAGCGTATGTGTACAAGAAGCGCAATCAAAATATCAGGCGATCTGAGTACAGTTACGCGGCGAGGCGAGAGTTTTTGTGACTGTGAAGATGCTGGTTTCTTCTCCAGAGTTTATGAATATTTATCGGTTAGGTTATGATTGGTAGACTACTAGTTCTTTGATTCTTGATTTTTTTGATGAAAACGATTCTTGATTATTCTTTAGAGATTTTGAAATATTCTTTTAGTCAATATGAGTCACAATTATGTGGTATCTTAGTTAATATGAGTAGACCATTTAAGACCCTACTTGGGAGGGAAAGGTGTTGACCTGAATTCTTCAAATTAGTGTGTTTGGAGGGTTCATCCCAACACCCTTCTAACCCATGAAAATGACTCTTAATCTTTATGTCAAGCATAACCTGAATATATATTCATGGATTACGTTTAATTATTACTGTTTCATAATAATTTTTACAATGGATCAAATGAATTGTAATCAACATCTGAATGATGAGGATTTTGGTTCCTGGATTAAATTTCTGATTCTATTCGTACTTTTAGATGTTTTGTAGTGTAGCGTGTTGGTTATGGTTTGCCTTGGTTGCAGCAGTGAGAATCGGTGGTGAGTCTGATGCTCATCAGTTACCAGGTCACATGTATGGGCTCCGATATTGCATGGATTTTGGGCCTAAAACGAAACAAGCCCACGTTGCACTCGAGCAAATGGGCAATATTCGAGCCTTCGATTCGAGGGCACAGTTTTTATTTTGTAACATTCCTTTGGCTTACCCATTATAAGCAATTGAGCTCCAGTCAATGAACGGGAAAACTGTAAGCAGACATTGTAGAACAGTTACTGCTAGTCGCACGCAATCAGTTTCTTTGATTTTTGATCCAAATCAATTTTCCTCGATTCAAACTAGTATGGGCTGGTGACGAATTTGGGAAAATAAAGCCGTGCGTTCCGATGTGAACTGACCCAAAGTGTCACCAGTGCGGTGTTGCAGAATATTACAAGATAACATAACAAACATTTACCCAGAAATTAGACGATCCTCTCAAACAGTAGTTTGAACATGTCATACAACATATTTTTTTAAAATAGAGAAAATTTAACAGGAAAGAAGAATTTAAGGGGGTGGATAGGTCGGATAGCAGGACAGATATTCGTGTATGAATCAGATTCTCCTCCACTGGGTAGTTTAAGCAATCACATCTTATTCGATGAATTTATCCCTGCAACAAGACCTAATATAAAGTTAGGATTCTATCAAAGGAACTCCTGGGAAGCAACTGTGTCCTTTATGCTCTAATCAGTGATCGACCGTAATCCATCCATCTGGCTTTTATGGATGCAGTCAGGTTAATGCAGAATATGTACGTAATATATCCCACCCGAAATGCCTATAGCATCAGCACAAGAGCAGACACTACTGAATAACCAGCTTTACTAGCATCCACATGTAGATTATGCACTCAAAACACCACTATTACAAACAATCCAAGGACAAACCATGTAGATTGGTTTCTGCAGGGAACAGAAACAGCATCACAGGATTGACCTCCCAGTTGTTGAAAACCATAACAGCAAACAACAAAGGAGAACACACAAGTCTTTGCAAAAGCTAATATAAACATTAGATTGGTCAGGTGAATCATATGAAGTGTAATTTGTTCAATTTTCCTTTTTTCATAACTATATATATAACCAACTATATAGGCAAAACCAAGGCAAAAATGGCATATATTACAGCCATTCCGATACCAACCGGGAAAAAACCAGGCAAAAAGAAAGAAAGCAAGATCGGCAATTGGTAAGACTACAAAACTTTGCCCTCCAGAGATGTGATTAAAAGTTTAACACCCAAAAAAGATATATGATCCACAATTCTCATCACACCTGATTCATGCCATGAGTTGCACTAGAATTTGCATGGCTCCTATTGCAAAGAACATCATACTCGAAAGGTTTTTTTTTTCTTAAGGGGGAATTGAATCATCAGAAGGTCCTATTTAATGAAATGGAACATTATACTTTCTTGATTAAAATATTGGCATCCAAACTGGATAAAAAAAGTTGAAAGATTACTGGATAAGTGTAAAAAATGGGAAAACCCACTAAACAATAAAGCTTTGCTGTTTATTGACCGAGTTACCTGGAAGATAAATGAAAATACAACTAGAAGAATAAGATAGAAATCAGAACATTACCAGAAGAAACATGCTTAATACTATGAAAAGCAAATCAGATGCAGAATCATAATGTGAAACATGATCTTGAATCTGCTTTCAGTGAGCAAAATTTGAAATTCTCAGCTTGGTAGAGGGTATCTCAGTGATAATTAACTCCAGCCAATCAAATTACTGTGAGAGGAAGAACCCTAGATTGCCAGATTGAATTGCAGATACCAGGTTGAGTCAGTCAAATAGTCCTCAACTACCCATAACTGCACAATTGTACACAAACTCTCCAACATTCTCTTTGACGCCAAGGACCTTCCAATCCAAGTTTCCATTATTAACACCCAACTTCGGCGACCATGTATTCAGCACAATGGCCACACCTTCTGGGACTCTTTGCCCACCCACAACCAAAAGTTCCTCACCACAGGCCTTAAAGGCCAAGCCCCAGCCATCCGAAGAATCAGCCCTCACTGGAAGCCTTCCCAACTCATTCCAGGTGTTCTTCACTTTGTCATACTTTTTCACCATGTTAGTCAAAGACTCAACTGCGTATAGCTGATTGTCTACAACCGCAACAAGAGGAGGCGCATGAGCTGCTCTACTAACATTTGGACTCATCCCTTCTATCTTCCTCCATTTCCTCGTCTCAAGATCATACTCCTCCCCGCAAGTCAATGAAACTGTAGGACTTGACATCCCACCAATTACATAGAATTTCCCATCCATAAACAACCCAGAACACAGTTTACGCTGTGTGTGCATGTTTGGCAAAATTTCCCATCTACCCGATGAGGAGTCATATAACTCTGCCGATTTCAAGACTTTGCCACTTATATCAGTCCCTCCTGCCAAAATTGCAATGGATCCACAGGTACCAGACCCGAACAAACATCGAGGATGGTTCATCCTCTCACACTTGACCCAACTACGACAAATCAAACTATACTTCCAAATTGCAAACTCAAACATTTCGCGGCCGAAAACCAACAACTCACTGCCCACGGCCAATGACTCCTTATCTGCATGATTAAAACAGTCATCGCAGGGTATTTTAGGCAAAGTCATCCATCTCTTTCTGATAGGATCAAATGCCTCCCAGCCTCTAGGATCACAAACCAAGTATACCCAATGCTCCACAATTCCCAATTGCTTCCTCAACTCGTACAAAAAGCCACTCTTTAATAACCTATGATATTTCTTGTTTATGAGTGACAACAAAGGGTAGTCGGATCTACTAACCCACGCAAGGCAGTTCAATGCGACATCATCATTAAGACCAGGGAGATACAAATCACTTGATATACGCTGACGACCATCATGCATTCCTTCCATGGTATTTACTATCCTAGACTTTTCCCCTTCTTCTTTCTCTGCCTTCTCCTACACCATTGACAAGTGACCCAGACAAACTTTTTTTGTCACTTTGAATCCTCCAAGAGAGAAAATCAGTGCATTAGTTATTATTGTGCTTCAAATCTCCAGAAATCAAATTCATATCTGCACACAATCAATCTCTGGCCAATTATTCTTCTAATAAAATCAACAAATTAAATTCTACCTATATCCATTTCAATATAAGAATTCCAAAAGTTTCCCCTGTTAAAAAAGGTAAGTTAAAAAATAGATCCAATCTTTGTTATTTAAAAGAAAATTCAGTAGCAATGCAATTGCATGAAGAATGTAATGAAGCCAAAACTTACCAAAAGCAGAGTATAAGTGAGCCAATAACCAAAAAAGTTACGGAATTCAGAAGGATGCCACCAAACCACGCGATTCTTTACCTGCAATCGACCCCAATATGCAAGAAAAAATAAATTAACAAATAAATGAATTAAGAAAACAAAAAAAAACTACAAATCAATCGGGAAACGAAGAAGAATTAGATTAAGGATGATAAAATACGGGGCGCTCCGATTCCAATTGGAGGAAATCGACTTGAATCCCAAAAAAGGTTGATAATTAGGACCTGCCCAACGTATAGCAAATGTTTCAAATTAAGATATGATATCGAGAAATAGTGACCATACTGTAGAAACATGATGTTAGATCAAGATCTCAGCCTTCTCGTCGAACGGAACATGCCGGGAAGACGCTGTATCAAACATGCCGCCGGAGTCCGGCCAAAGAGGGAAAAAAAGAAAAGAAAGAGTCGTCCGAGACACTGTTTCGATTGGAACAGAGACAAACTGAATTTGGAGAGAAGAAATAAAAAGTCTGTATAAAAACTGAACGATAGCAGAGATGACCCCACTCTCTATGGTATTTATATAACTCGCCAAATTTTGAGAACATTTTTTTACATGTAAAATACATAATAAGAAAATTATGAGCTAAAATAGAAAAATAATTAGATTAAGATAGACAAATTTCTTAGGTTAAAAGGTGAACATAGAAAATAATTTCAAAATATTCTTTCTCTAATTGGACAGATTTCGTCGAGCCACAACTATTTCTTACATAGTTTGTGGCATTAGAGAGCATGGAAATTTAATTGATTTGATACCAAATCACCAATTGTATTAGTAACATGTTGGTGTCCTCTTTTTCATCACCATAATATCATTTACAATATCTAATATTTAATGACAAAATATAGTTGATTGCAAAAATATTACTATTCAGAATCTCTCAAAGAAGTTGCAGAATATTGATCATTACTTATGTCGATAAAAGGTTATGCTGTTTGTTTAATATAATTAAGAAGATGCGTGGAAGCCTTTAACGGATTTGATGAACTCTGTGGATAATTTATCCGATTGAAGTAGCACGATCAAGGAGATAAGGCGTCACATTTAGGGATTTGATTGCTGCATTTGCATTTCAAATGGAAAAACACAAAATGCAGCGTGGTTAAGGTTACTACGATGAGCAACTTGTAGAGCTGTAAAAATCTCGATCAAAAATAAAATCTATCAAAACTCAACCATTCAGTCATTTTTGAAAATATATAATATATTAAAATCAATCAAAAATTCGATAAAAACAGATAAAATTAAATAACCAATAAATAATAAACGACGGAAGAAATAATTTGATCATCAAAAACAGTTAAAAAAAACTGAGCATCAACACCCAGCAACTTGTGTGCCAACTGGACCAAAATTGAGCATCACGTGGAGGGCTGACGCGCTGAACTGGTTGACCACCTACTACCACTATTTTTAAGTTTCGTATTTATTTCAAACTATTTGAAACTCATGTGTTTCTCATTTGTTTAGCATTATCAATTAATCATTCCCCCGCACCCACAAAAAGAAGAAATCATCTAATCCACGCCATAAAACATTCTACAGCCGGCGTTTCTTTCAAAAAAAGTCCAGGAAAACGGTGCCGTTCTAGTGAATATTTGACTGAGAATTGATAGGCGAGCGGAAGTGTTTGGTCAAAGCACGGTTTTGACTGCAACTAATTTTACCAGAATAGAGAATCAAAATGGCGGCGTTTAATCTACAACAGCAAAGCTAGAGAGCACACCCCTGTACGCATGTTTCCTTTGTTTTCTTGGGTCGGCTGATCACTACAGGCTGTACAATTTGGCAGCGCCAGTCAAATTGAAGTGCCAAAAGTACCCCTCACATTTCAGTCTGCATTAAGAAAAATGGTAAAACATTAACACCACCGGTGGGCTGGGGGGCTATGGCTGGGCTTCTGAATCCCATAGGCCCATTCAGTTCTATGAAAGAATCTCGTACTTTTTTATGATAAGGAACCATGGGCCAAGGCCCATGTGAACTTCATATACTTCGATGGCCTCAGTCCCTCGGTATCTGATAAGTTGAAGGAAGGGAAGAGGAATCCTATACAGTACTGTACATTCTTATTTATTCTGGCAGCCAATAGAAGAATTGGAATAAAAAAATAAAGTTATTTGACAAACAGCTATGCATTAATCAAAATATGTGGTCCTCGATCAACCGGTGGTAGTATGGTTGATCTTCCTACTGTGATGAAAATGGGATATCTTGTGTTCGAATCTCATCTTCTATCAATTTCAGTGAGATTTATTATTATTATAATAAATTATAAAAAGGAGAGCGATACCCCTAATTTTATAGTCCACCTATCTATCGAGCCTTCGGCTTCCTGTTAAATATTCTACTCCTTGATGTAAAAAAAAATGTGGTCCTCGGATTTGTAATAAGTCGCCCATTGAGAAAAGCAAGAGAGCGTGCTACTTTGACGGCTACTGGGTCCACTACATCCGTGTACAGGAGAACCCTACAACATCCATTAATACTTGTATTACATGCAAGGAAATCCTCACATTCTGTGCCGTATCTGGATATCCTGACAAAGTCTACATGGGTGCGTGCCACGAGGACTGTAGACAGTAGTAGTTCGTAGTCAGTGGTGGTTACTGGCTATTGGTTCACATAGATCCTAATACGATGATCAGACGTCGTTCTTTCATCTGACCTTTGTTTCTCGAAAATGGGCCAGGCTGTTTAATGTCAGCCCATTTGTAGCAGGACATCAGACCCAGCACTGGCACAGCCTGGGATAGAGCCCAATCGAGGTCGACCATTATAATTTATGGACATGTGAGACGGGCTGGCTTGGCTAGCCCATACCCGTGTGTAATTTTAAACATTAATGAGGTTTATTTTTAGACTACATGAGTCTACATCAATATTTATCAATAAAAAACATTTATATATGATATGAAATTGAAAATAAAAAAATATTTTACTTGATAAAAGAAAACACCGAATCCAACAGATGCACCAAAATCCGAATCAAAGAGTATATTTTTTGTATACTTTTTTTGTTCAAAATAACAATTAAATTCACCGTACTTTAAAATTGAACGTTTTAGATTAAGGACGAATTTGATTTTTGTTTGAAAAAAAAATATACACTCTCAAATCTCTCTCTATGCTTTGCCGAAGAAGTTTTTTTCAAAGCTGTGGGATAAGGTACTCCCTCGACATGGATCTAACATTTCTCTCTCATCAAATATGTAGTACCTAACATAGATCTGTAATCTATTTTTGTTTTATGTTGCTTAAGGTTTGTCCCAATATTTAACTATCATGTTGATGAAATATGAAAATCTTCTCGTTCATTTGCCGTGATTTTTCACCACATCAGTACTTTTGATGTGTTTTAGCTATAATTATTTGATGTATAAACAAGGAGACTCTTAGATTTGATGGAAACTAGTCTTTTTTGATGAAGAGGAAGTCTAGAATCTTGATCCAATTCATATGGTGTTTTTTATTTAGTTTGTTCAAATTTATCCCGAAAGAATATTATTAAGGTACATATTGGTGTTGTCCGGTGTTAGTTATTTGCTTTATAATTCTTCTGTTTGGATTTTTAAAATTTTAAACTAATATTGTGGGATATGTGTAATATAAACTTTTTTTTTAAGAAAATACATTCTATTCCATTTGTTTTGGTGGGGCTAAATACTATATGAATTTTCTAAAGGGATATTTGGAGGCAAGTCCATAAAATGAAATTTATGCGCTTTAAAGTCTACTGAAAAATCTTATTTGTATTTTAATATATTGAAAAATATTATTTATATTTTAGTATACTACACTGCAGTTTTTTTTATTTCATAAATGAATTTTTAAAACGTTTTGTCAGGAAAAATAAAAGTTAGATTTTAAAAAAAATTACATATTCGAACACAGTATGTAAAATTATTTATAACAAGACCCATCATCCATAGTTTTTAATTTACTTTTTTAATCACATTATTTTTCAAAAACAATGTAATTAATATTAATATCTATGTTACATAATTGTGTTTTTTCACTGCTGTAACCTAAAAAATAAGTATTAAACACTAAGAGAAACAAATTCGCTAAACTTTAACGGACTCGTGTATATAATTTTTATGCTGTAATCTAAAAAATAAGTGTTAAACCATAAGAGAAACAAATTTACTTAGCCCTAACTACTCTTGTATGCTTAGCATACTTGGTTTTCATATACGACAATGAAATGATTTTCTATATTTTAAAGAACATTTACGTAATTTAACCAATAAAAAATTATCTTTATTAAAGAAAATTTTAAAAACTAGATTTAATTATAAATAAATTTAAATGAATGATTTACTACTAATAAATCTCGTAAGCGTAACTATAATTTTACCTTTTTAAAATTTAAAAAACAAATTGGTGCACCAAAACGGTTAGTCCAGTGTTTACCTACCCCCAATCCGTCAAACTAGCGCCATAAAGGGAGACCTTCGTGTTCGATTTCGCTTCATACTTTCTGTTTGGCTCGCAGACAAGACCACACACACAGTAGCCAGCCACCAGAGACATCGTTCTACGAACGACGAAGGTCATGGCGGTAGGCGTTCTCGCTTTACAGGGATCTTTCAACGAACACATCTCAGGCACAAGCATATACCTCCTCTTCGTTTTTATTTTCTGTATCGGATTCTTATACATTTTTTATGTGTGTGTTTAATCGTTATACGGCTTGTGTAATATTCATTTTGATGGTTTCTTTGGCAGCGCTTGGAAGGTTGGGAGTGAAGGGAGTGGAGATACGGAAGCCGGAGCAGCTTGCGAACGTGAGTTCTCTCATCATCCCTGGCGGAGAGAGCACCACGATGGCTAAGCTTGCCGAGTTCCACAACTTGGTTTGTTCTATCTCTATAGTTTCTTGTTGTCTTGTTTTGATGAAGATTATTTCACACGTGCAAGGTTTATTCATAGATTTACCTGTTTAAGATTATGTGAAAGCAAGGAGATGTGTCCATTACGACTATCTATCTTTATCTGCTGCTAATTCTGCGTTACGTTTGGATGTATTTGTGTTAACTTAATCCTAGTGTTTGGCTGTCATGAAACTTGTGGTTTGGTGATTTATGGAAAAAGTTAATTACGGGAAAGTGGAAGGAAGGGAGCTCTTGGTTTTTATTTTTATTTTTATAATGAAATGTTTTGTTTAAAGAAGAGTATGAGGGAAAACAAAGAGTTTGATATCTGCAATCTTTGCACTCTTAAAAGGAAAATGAAAGTTTTCAAGGGACATACTATGTTGTTGGCGGAGTTCACTGATGACTGCCTAGGTTTTGCCCATTTTCCTTGGTTTGCCTGATAGATTGAGGAAATATGGCGTCATTTTTTTTCCTTTGTATTTACTGATTGCTTTCTTAATTTTGGATCCTAAAGAGCATTTTCTTATGTTAAATATCTCGTTTATCAACAGTTTCCAGCTTTGCGTGAGTTTGTCAAAATGGGAAAGCCTGTTTGGGGGACCTGTGCAGGTCTTATTTTCTTGGCAGATAAAGCTGTTGGTAGGTTTTATGCATTCTTTATTTCCTGTTATTATGTTTTCATGGCCCACTAAGCTTTTGTTACATGTGTTTAGCAATATGTCTGTGTGTGCGAGTGGTTTTTCTCTCTTTCCCTGGTTGCCACTTTGAGAAATATAGAACTTAGATACTGTTTCAATAGTGAGATGAGTGGCATTGTCTTTCTTCAGGACAAAAAGAAGGAGGACAGGAACTAGTTGGTGGTTTGGATTGCACCATCCATAGAAATTTCTTTGGCAGTCAGGTATTTTTTTGTACTCTGCATCGTTTTGATTGTTGTGCAATTAAGATAGTCAAATTGCACATGTATATAGGAAACAAACTCATGAGCCTATTCGGTCTAGTAAGCTTTGAGCTACGTTGCTTCTTTAATATAGTGGTGTGCATAATTATGGCATTTCATTATTTCATTTTTTGATTTCACTGAGATAAATAGTGGTCCTCAGTTGTAGTTCTGTTATTTTGTTCTCACAGCTGATATACAATAGACTTACAACTTGCCATCTTATTTGTAACTTACTGAGAGTGAATACTTGAGTTAAACTATGGGGAATTTTTACAAATTTTGCAATTATCTTAAATTCTTAATGAAACTATGTAATTTCAGATTCATAGCTTTGAGGCAGAAATTGCAGTGCCAGAACTTGCATCTAAGGAAGGCGGTCCTGAAACATTTCGTGCAGTCTTCATTCGAGCTCCTGCGGTCATTGACGCTGGGCCTGAAGTTAAAGTGCTTGCAGAGTATCCTGTCCCATCTAACAATGTGTTGTATTCGAGTTTGTCTGTTCGAATTCAAGAGGTTTGTTGATGCTCTTCCTGGCTTTGAATGTTTGAACCTGCATGAATAGGTTCTTGCTATCCAATCTAGTCTATATTTTAACTATAGACTGTGCGATTAATTTCATTGTATGGCCTAAATAGAATAGGACACAGGTACTCGAATGATTTAAATTTTCCTAGGATTAATTTGTCTATCAAAGCTCTCTTGCTTCTGCAATGAATATTTTGAATTTTTTTTATTGAGAGATGAGGGTGGAATTTCACCTTACAACAAGATCGCACCATTTGGCACACATTTTTGAGTAGCATATACTTCTTGGAAATTCTAACATACCGTGTCCTTGTTTATGCATAAATATAAACTTAAATTATAGTGGTCTCGGTAGGTGTAACTTGATGAGTCCTTTTCTATTAGTGGAGCTATTTAGAAACTTGACATTCTTTGTGCTGTTTATTATTATGATATGTCTTGTGTGCTTTTGCTCCAATAACCTGTTGTTGAAGTAGAGTTCCATTCATTACTGATAGCGAACTAATGCGTTTTTTTGCCTTGTCGTTTTCCCTTATTCATTTTGGAGGTAGCTGTCATCCTTCCAAAGTTATGAAAATGTGAAATTATTAGGCTTTGTACTATTCATTTGAAAACTCAATGATTCGCGAGGCCAACTTTTTCCCTGACATGTTCGAAGAGGTTCAATGTGAGGGTTGTGTTTTGGTGTTCTGCTGAATCTATTGGTTCTCTGACACAGAGCTGTGATTGTTTTGGTTTTGGAAATGCTTCCCATGGTAATAACATTAATTAACCAATCCTGCACAAAGTGATGCTGAAAACAGTTACAACAGCCACTTCAGTTGTTTGATCTTTAAATTTTTCTCTTTTGTTCCCTCAGATAGTAACTTTCGGATATTTCAGGAGAATGCTGCACCTGAGAAGAAGGTTATCGTTGCTGTAAAACAAAAGAATTTGCTGGGCACGGCATTCCATCCTGAATTGACAGCAGATACTCGATGGTATATATTATCCAATCACTGGCCATGGTTTGTTATATTATCCTTTCAGGTACTAAGTAGTTGCCTATGCAGGCATAGTTACTTCTTGAAGATGGCTTGTGAGTCGAGGGAAGGGGCCTCGAGTAGCATTGTTGAAGTTGAGGGAGTGGATCTATGCATCAACCATAAACAAAGAAATGAACTTCCTATATTTCAATAGGATCAGCAAGAGTTCAAAAATATATTTATGAATCTTCTACATTATTTTTCACTGATAAAATGAAAACATACATGCTGAAAGCTTTCATCTTACCGACAGGGTCTGAAAAAGGCAGTGTACCCTTAGTTGCCCTTTTATTTCCATAATGTAGGATCTCTTTATTTTTGACCTTTTTAGCATATGCTTTTGGGTCAATGATTTAGATTGAGATTTGAGATTTGAGATTGACATGTTTTGTTCTGCATCCCTTTTTTTTTTTCTTCCTGTGTTAAATCCATATTGCTCTGGCAAGTGAGTAAAAGGAAAAGAAGAAGAACATAATAAAAAGAAGAAGAAAAAAGGAATCTAGTAATCACCATTGATTTACAACTGTGATTGGGGATATTGTACTGTCATAGGCAAGGAGATGGACGTGAGTTGGGCAAGTAAATGGGCTCAAAAAGAGTTGGAGGCTCATCTTAGTGAGGGTACATCATCCAATAGAAACTGGACATCAAAAGGCCCAAAATGGAAGGGCCCATAAAACAAAATAAGCTTAGCGACCCGTTTGCAAGGAGCTCAAACAGAAAACAATGGCCTCCACCAAGAAAAGCAAGAGAAGAAAACGAGAAGAAGAAACAGAAGAATGTTATCCAAGAAAGTACTAAGAAATCGAGCACAATGTCGCCGAAGAAAGAAAAGAAAAGAATAGCATCAAGAAGAGTCGCAACGGCAGGGAAAGCGAAGCTGAGGTTGTCGTAACTGATGGTTCTGAGGAACAAAGCCAAACACCCAAAAAAAAGCAGTCACAAAAATCGAGTCACCAACGGCAACGGAAATGGCGGTAGACCCAAGAAGAGCGAAAAGAAACGAAAAGGAGAAGAAAAAGATGAATAATTTGAAAATGGGAAAGAAGACTCCTAGTTATGTAGATTTCCGATGAATCGCATAAAGCGGATGATTAGCAATGAAAATCCAGCTTTAAAGATCAAGCAAGAAAATTGGCTTTGTTTCAGCGTCAGTTGTCAGCCAAGACAGGAGGTTTGACTTCGTTTCGGGTACTTATTACTCACTTCCTCTATCACTTGTATTCCTCAGACTCGTAACTCGTGAGGCTTTTCTTTTATTCCCTTTGTCGTATTAATGCTATGTTGCATTGATTTTGTTCGCACTAGATTTTGTTCGCCGAGGATGCTCTGGCTGAGAGAAAATTGGCTGAAATAGGGAAAGGAAAGGAGTCAACGGACTAGCTTGGATGACAATCTTGCAGTTGCTTAAATAAGTGAGAAACCAGATCTCATGATGTTTCCAAAGATTGAGGCTTAGCTGTTCAGATTGTTTTGAAGGTCTTGGCATACGTGTTCCAAATATTGAGGTCGGGGTCGGGTCCCTGTATATTCAGGTCAGCACGGGAAAACGCAATGACATCCAAGAAGTTTGAGTGCTAGAGATTTTGTGGCACTTCTTAGCCCTCTGATCCTATTCCGCCCTAGTAATGTATATCGGATGCACTTTCCTTTGTCTAATTCTTCTGTTTTTACATGCCATCCTTGCCATAATCTGCTACAAATTTCCAGAATCACTTTAATGATTGCATTGCTGAGGGAGTGTTCTTTTCTTTTGTATCATTGCACTGTACTCTGGGGAGAAGTGAATCGTTGTGGGGTGTTAGGCTTAGGTGTGCTTTCATTTCGCCCCCATGAAGAGATATGTGGTGGGGAAGGTTTCCAGACCGAGAGGTTGGCATCCTCATCCTAGTGAGTTGGCATTGTTTCGGGCGTGCCAATTGCTCTTTATCCACCTTTAAATCCAGCATGCTTAGCCCCACAAAGGCCTTTTTATGATTATCACCTGCATGTATTTTTCCCCATCACATCAATAAAATCTGGGTTGGATGTCCCAGCAGATCAAATTAGGTCGACTCTGTATCACGGTGGTTGAGTGTTAATATGCGCCGCTCCCAGTTTAATGTTACAGACACGAGATCTACTTTTAGATGCGTGACTGTTACAGTTAAACTCGAGGATGTGGTCGGAGCAATCCAAGTGATTGGAATCTCACATCGAATAAATAATAAGTAAGGAGGTTAAGTGATTAATTTAACTGGATTGGTTGGATTCTCAGATCGAATAAATAATAAGTAAAGAAAGTTAAGTGATTAATATGATTGAATTGGTTGGATTCTCACATCGAATAAGTATGAGAAAGTTACATGGTTAATATAACAGGATGGATGGTCCGAGCTCAAAGCAAACCATCCAAAGACACAAGTTAACTTGAGTTAATATGGGATTGTCCTCATATCATATCCCATATTCTGTCATAATCCTGTGATAATTAACTTGAAAAGGCAAGGAGAGATGCACCATATGGTAGACAAAACAATATATATCAGAAAAAGGTGAGAGTTGAGGGGGCAAATCAGATGTCAGATTCGCAATGTAAACGTGGATTATTTCCCTCCATTGAGAAATAAAAAGGTCCCACAATAATTTGAGATTTGGGACTTAGGACGGAGGATAACATCCATGATTCTTGCTATGGCCCAACTCACAAAACACCATCAATCTTCCCCTGTGAAAACTTGCAGCAATTACAACTTCTTTCTTAAGGGTGTGGCAACCATTTTTTATGGCTTTTACCCCAAATACAAGGGCGAGTGAAAGCAAAACCAATCATGAACATCTTTTATTGGCTCTCTCACAGAAACACACACCCACTTGAGATCGATCTCAATCTTCTTTTCCTGCTTTTTCAAGCAATCTGGTTGCTGCAGCAGTATGATCACATCACTCTCTCCATTGATTCCCTCTCGCACCTCTTTAAGAGAGATAAGGTGCTAAAAAACTATGTTTTCCGTAACTAACATTGCACCTTTTACCTAACTACATCCTCAACTCAACCATGATATAAAGCCCTGCCTCTATTCCTTACATTTCATCAAACACTTTGTGTGCATCTTTAGTCCTCGATCGGCAACACAAACTACAAGGATGTTGAAGCACATTACTTTCTTTACATCCTCACTGATCTTCCTCCACTGCTCCACATTAATCCTAGCTCAATCTCCCGCGCTAGCTCCGGCCCCTTCAGGCCCAATCAATGTCACCAAAATCCTCGAAAAGGCCGGTTCCTTCTCGGTCCTTATTCGCCTCCTGAAATCCACCCAAATGGTTAGTAATCTCAATACCCAACTCAATGATTCAAACGATGAAATGACCATTTTTGCGCCCTCCGATAACGCTTTTTCGAGCCTAAAAACAGGCACCCTCAACTCCCTATCCGATCAACAACAGGTTGAGCTGCTACAATTTCACATGATTCCCAATTACCTTACAATGTCACAATTCCAAACTGTGAGTAACCCTCTAAGGACACAAGCTGGAGGGGATGTTAATAGTGGCAGATTTGTATTCAACATCACCACTACGGGGAATTCAGTGAATATAACCACTGGCCTTACAAACACTAGTGTTTCTGGTACAGTTTACACAGATGGTCAGCTAGCTATTTATCAAGTGGACAAAGTGTTGCTTCCTATTGACGTCTTCACTCCTAAGCCTCCCGCCCCGGCTCCGGCACCCACTAAGCCTAAGAAGAAGAAACAAATTTTGGAGAGTCCAAGTACTGCAGCGGATGCTTCTGGTGCAGTGAGTAATTACATTCTCATCACGTTTAATGAGGTGGTGGTGCATGGAGTTGCTATTGTTGCTGCAATGTTAGTTGCTTTGTGATGGCACAAAAAGGAACTTGATCGAATTTGGTGACTAGATTTGATCCGTACTCTCTTCTACTGGTTCGATTGTGTATGATTTTCTCTATGTGTGGGAGTGAAGGGTTGGTGATGGATCTGTGGTGAGTGATTTTGGAATAATTTCCTGCTTCTTCAGTACCCATTTTAATTAATTTTATCATTCAAGTTATTATCTATTAAGGTTGATTCTTGGTTTTTTTTCTTCCCTCTTCCTAGTCCCCTTTTCCTGCTTCACTTTTATGTATTTTTTTTTTTAAAAAAAAAATTAAGAATGTTATGTGTCAATGGACTTGGCATTTCTTCTCCTTAGTTGACCTATTATGTTTCAAATTTTCCATTTCTGTATTTTCTTCTTCTAATTAATATATATGCATGAGAATGCTGTCTGTCCACTTTAATTAATTCACCAGACACCATATCGTATCCACTCTAAGCAAAGAGTGAGCCTAAATACAGCAAGATTAAAATGGTAATATTAGCCTCAACAACCCTGTAATTGTGAAATTAAACGGGACTCATGCACCTTCGCATCATTCCTACCAATTTCACTACACGTAATTACCATCAATGTCATATATGTGTAGGTAAGCATAAAGTTGATGGCATTGAAACGTGAAAGATTCACATGGTCCCACTATGATAAGAATCCCAAAGTTTTTTTTAAATAAAAAAAATTAAGAATGATAACATGTAAATTTGTCATTTTGAATATGAGTCTAAATTTGAACAATCATATCCGTTAACACAGAAGCTAATTTCTCACCCTACGATGAGATATATAAATTGGGCTAGAGTCCAGCGCGTGACGACAATAATATTGCTCATAGTGAGAATCAAACTTAAGAATCTTTTGAGTTTATACAATTTTACTATAGAAAAATTCACCAACTAGTTATATCCAAATGGTTCCCAAATTCCAATCTCACCTTATATGAACTTGGATTTTTGAATGATATTCGAAATCTAAGAGAAAATTTAAGCGTGGTGGTGGGAAGATGTAGTAATTATAATTTATATTATTGTTAATTTGTTTGTAACCCTAATATTACATTAATAAGGAATGTACGGTGCATTTTGGTGTTGAAAATTAGCACATCATCAAATCCCAATTAGAATTTAAAAAACTATTTTCGTCCTATGCAATAGTAGACATGCATCAATCCTAAACTATCTTTCTTTCCAAGACCAGACGTACCTAATGGGCCAAATTTAAGTCTTTCTCATTAAGAAGGAAACATTAATTGGGCTTCTTGTGGCCCATTATCCATAGTTCCTCCCCATCGAAAGCCCACGAGAGTTTTCTTGAATGTCGATGAATTATAAACGAAGACTTAGCGCATCTTTAATAGGGTGTTGAAAATTTTGGAGTCTGTAGAGAGAATTATTTGAAAAAATTGTATTGGAAAATGTGTAAAATGGTAAAAAAAGTGAAATATGGTAGAAAAGTATGAGATAAATGGTGTTGATGCTTGATATTTAAAGTGTTTGTGAATGAAAAGTGAAAAAATTAAAATATGCATTATGTTGATATGACTGTATTGAGAGTCGTATTTTGTTGTAATAAAAATGTGACCACGCTGTAAATTTTGGAGAATGTAGCATTGGGGATGCTCTTAATTGCTTGTACGCCACAACATTATTTGTCAACATTAGCGTCCTCGAAATTTGTATGTATTGCTTATCTAGAAGAAGTGCAATTTGGTACAAGCATGCATGAAGAACACAGGATGAGGGATTTGGCTGAGAAAACATAAAAGTCTTATATGATGTGACAACTTTTCAAGCCTCATGTGCTAATTGGATGCTCCAAAAATTGCAAATTAAATTTCTAATTTCTCAACAACATATTAAATTAGAATTTCATATCGCTTGAGTACTAATTATTGAGTTAATATAATAAATCGAGTCTTCCCCTCCCTTTAAGTTGGTTTGCAATGGAGACAATATTAAGATATATTGTTTATTTACATTATATATATATATCAGAGCAGACCTAAAATCTCGATGAGAAACACTGACATGTATATTATCCACGTGTTGAGCTCAGTATAACTTAACTCACGAGTGTGGAGATTGTTAAAATAAAATCGCACATTACTTGGGTTTTAATTGTTAGACTAATATATCAGATCTGGTTTCTCCCCTCCCTCCCTTGTAAGCTAGATCACAAGAGATGATAGGCCACCATTTCTTTACACAACACACTCATTGCAAGCACGAAAATAATCTCTCTAATTTCACCAATTAAGTATTATTATTTAATTTACTATGTTATTGAAAATTTGAAATTTGAAAATTGAGTTTAATTTGATTTAAAAATATGGGAACTTCATTTGACCCAATTAATATGATTTTAAAGGATTTTGTTTGAGACATCAAAGTGTGACCCTAATTTGTTTATGGATCATATTCTGATGGATATAACATTCATCAAGGTGACTGAAAACCCCGGATCCAAATGGAAAATAAAATTACACCCTGTTTGTTTTAGATACTCTGTCTCCCATATTCTTAGACACTCTCAACTTTTACGCTTTACGAGAGAATATACTCTATAAAACATACTCTCATCCAAATGGATCATAATTAGTAAAGAAAAATTTCCATCCTCCCAGACGTCCACGGTGGAAAACATCACGGCCGTCACAGGAGAAAAGTCTTTGACAACAACTTGTCACAGTCAACAGTAATCTAACGTTGATAATACAACTGAAAATTGAAAAAGAAAATGAAATTACAACTACATCCATGGAGGGCCCACCTCTCCTCACTGCCATTGTGGTCCTTTTTGCTGTGTTGTCCAACTCCATGCAGTGGGCCTCTCCGTCGAGTCTCTCTGATCACTCACGAGTCAAGAGTCCTCCCTCGCCCTTTCCACCGAGTTCACTCAGTTTCATGCAACTCGGTCAAAAAAAAAAAAAAAAGGCTTTCGATTTCTTCACCTAGTTATTCTAGGCAGTAGAGACAAGAATTAACCGCATATACCTGGCCTTCTATGGAACTCATGAGTCTTATCCAGCGTAACGGCTCAAGTTCATTGCAGCTGCCGAACCCAGCGAAACAAACTTGGCTAGCTCGTGTTGCAAAAATGGTCTGCTCGTTTCTCCTCCAACCCCAAGGAAATCTCTTGTTAAACTCCCCTCATCATCAACGTCATTAGACCTTCCCGTGACCGAATTGGCAAAAAATGAGCTATGATCTGCCTGGCTCGTTGGTTTGAAAAGCTTATGCACTGGTACTTCTTGATTTTTGTTTTGCTGGTTGTGAGACTTGAAGCTTGAGAGGGATGCAGTGCTGCTACTCATCAGTCCAAAGCCATTACCAGTAGTGGTCTTGCTTATTGTGGATCCTACTTGTGCTGCTTTTTGCAAGAGTGCAGTGGCTGACATGTGAGATGGCCCTTGTTGTTGGTTATTATTGGAATACAAACAACCCATCGATTCCGACAAATTCTTCTTGTTTTGTTCCTCCACCTTTGTAATTCTTCGTGGCAATGCTGGTCCCAAAACATCACTTGCTCCAGTAAATATCAATCCCTCTGATGTGTACTTGTTGAGCCACTCCATTTGCGAGGAGGATCCGAGCATTGGACTAACTAATTCAGACAAGCTTGTCTCGGTCGGAGCAAACAAGTAGCCACTGGAATGACCAGCAACCCCAACTGAATTTGCATGATGAGTATCGCGCCATAATTGCAATTCTGAGCCACCAAAATCGGGCCGAAAAGCCGAAGATAATTGAGAGATTGAACTGGGTTGAGGATAATTGATTGTTTCAGTATTCAACAACTCATTTTTCAAAGTTGGATTCACAGCAGTTTGAATTGTAGTGTATCTAGAATTTTCTTCCGCTAAAGCGTCACAGAAGGCTCTGTGAGTGATAAAACTATCCTTCCTGCGTGCAGATAGATGATTAATGAGCACACAACACAAGTAATAATCCCCATTGACTCAACAAATTAAAATGTCTCTTCCATGATCATTTAATGATATTAATTCTAAAGAAAAACATATGGTTCGGGATCCATTAATGTGCTTTAATTCTTTAGAATATTTCCTAACCAAATATTTATTTATTTAAAATCAGATATACATATATATGGAGGGGATAATGTACGTATATTTACAAGTACCTGGAGAAGATTGTGCCACAGTCACATTTATACTCTCTTGTGCCGCAGATCTTACTATGGGCCTTCCAATCGGACTGAACTGCGTATTTCTTCGAACACTTGTCGCACTTCCACTTCTTCTCTCCGTGTTTCCTGCTGAAGTGCTTCTTGATTCCGGTTAGATCGCCGAGAGCTCTAGACGGATCGTGGTGGACGCAAGTCTTTTCAGGGCATATATAGACCTTCTTCTTGACTTCTTTGTTTGTTCTTTGCTTCAGCTTCCATGGAAGATTGTGCCCTCTTCTGTGAAGCTGCAAATTCTGGTCCCTCTGAAACCCCTTGTTGCAGATTTCACATAGGAATCGGTTTGTCGCCATGAGCGACTTTGGGGATAAAGCAATAACTTCTGCATCTGGATCTGCAAATAAATCAAAACAAACAATTCAAATATCGTTCGATATATATGTAGATGGGGATGTATGCATATATATATATATATTTATGTATGTATATGCTTGCCTGGTGTTCCTGGCAATCTCTTTCGCTTGGCTGGGATTGAAGTAGGGTTAGGGTTAGGGTTTCGAATTGGAGTTGGTTCTTGAACAAACCCTCTGGTTGTTGTTGTTGTGGGAGGAAGAGAGCTGAGTCCATTTTGAGACATCATTTTGGTGCTGAAATTGGAGCAGACTAAAGCTGGATATGTCCAAAACCAGCTGATCCACACAACAAGGTATATGTGTACTCAATTAGATATATAGCAGAAACAGACAGAATTCAAACAAACCTAATAGCTCTCAATTAAAGAGATTTCCTTCACTTCTCATTCTTCAGAACTACCTCTCCGGATCTCAATATACTACACTGGTTAACTTTAATATATTCTTAAACTTACATGAAATCCCAGAAGAAAACTCCAAAAAGAAAGCTAGCAAGAGAGAATATTTCTCTCTCTCTCTCTCTCTCTCTCTCTCTCGACCCAGATGGAGCACCACTCATATATATATATTAATTGATGTGTATATGTTTATATGTATGTAAACAAGGAATGAACAGTTTGAATGTTTAAGTCGGTATTAAAGCTGATACGGTAATAAACGTGTGTGTTCACACGATGTTGCAAGAGTCCTTTTCAGGGGGTGGGCTATCTAATCTGGACATGTAGAAGAAGATCACAAACATTGTATTATTTTAAGAAGAAAAAAAGAGCAAGATTAGTGTATGTTTTTAAAGATCGTATCCCAAACTTGATTTGAAAATGTTGAAAGTCAGTCGCCTTTACAGCTAACCCAGTCACTCATGAGGGTGAGAATGATTACGCTATAATTGGAACAAAGAAAGACAGACCAGTATTTGAGGAGACACAGGGAGAGGGAGAGAGAGAGGAGTATTTTTGTGCCGTCCGTGAGCGCTGAGTGGCTGAGTTAGGGACCCATAAAAAAGACTGACAGAGTGGGGGAAATAAAGTATTAATACAAAGGACAAGAGATGACTGGTAGTACCTCTTCATTTGTCCCACCATACTCACTCACACGTTTCTCTAGAATTGTAGAATCTTTGCTGAGTTGACTCGGTCAGTCAGTTTCACGTGTTTATTACTTGACTCGTCTAGCTTTCTAATTTTCAAAAAACGAATACTATTTTACAGTAATTTGCGACTGAAGATATGAAATTAATTAACCAACCCAGCCCCGGGTGGCCGGGGCGAATCGAGATCCGGTGGGTTCCTTTTTTAAACGAGTCCGTCACTGTTTCCAATTTTTGTAAATTAAAACACATGAAAAAAAAACATCAAGCTCGTTTACTATTGTCGGCTATGAAAACATGCTAGGAATGGAGTCCCAATTCGAAAGATCGTGGGATTTCAATCCACTATATAAATAACAATATTCACCCTCGGAGTCAAAATATGTTACAAATTTTGCATTAAAACAACTCAATTTATCATGTAGTTTTCTCGATGCATACAATTTTTTTATTAGCAAAAGATGACCCATTAAATTCAAAATCTAACGAACTTTTCATCAAGAATTTTTCTTAAAATTTGAAGTATTTTTCTAGACCAAAATTGAAAAAAGAAGGGATGCCCCTTCAAATTGTTCGATGGCGACTCAAATTCAAATACTTATAGTTTTATAAAAAAAGGATAGTGTATGTATAATATATGGGTACGTATGTGACATCTCAACAGTTTTTTATTGTTAATTTTTTCCCTAGTTTCTTTATTGCTACATGTTGCTAATTAAAATAACAATTTAGGAAACAGGGCAATCTCTTACGATCGATGAAAACAGTCTAATAAACAAAGATGAATGAAATGGTTTCATAAGATTCTATTCGACCACTTCTGGACTTGAGCATTCGTATCATTTGCCCAACAAATACAGACTCCTGCAATGACATGATCACAGATTCCTCAAACATAAATTGCCAAAGTATTAACTGAATGCGGATCGGTATTTTTTTTAACAGCGGACACCATTTTAGGACAGTAAAATTTTTATTTTATTTTTTAAAATTACAAATATGTTTAATTACGACTCAAACGGTATATTTTTGTGAAAAATAAAAAACAAATGAAAAGTAAAAAACACACGAAAAGTCTGAGTCATTGAATATAAACACGAAACATTATGTCTTTTTTAACTGTCCATTTAATTTTTGTTTAGCTCAAAATATATCGTTAAGCTCGTAATTACAATCAAAATGCATTATTTCGTAAGAATGACAATTTCTTCCATCGATTGCTATTTTATTTTTAACCCACTCAAAAGAAAATAGCAATCGATGGAAGAAATTGTATGGATACAAGGTATGGAGTTATCAAACCGCAAGGGGTTTGCCGAGTAAGTTCCTAGCATTCCATGAGTCTCAAGATCGAAACCTCACCAATAATTTGGAGCCACAACACCCGATCCCATGTAGAGAAACTCCTGAGGGTGCAGTGCACCGGTCCGAGAGTTTACTGATCTACTCCACCAGGGTGGATACAAAGGATCTTGCCTTGGAGAGATTCCCCAATATTTTTAAAAAAGCAAGGAAATTATCAATCCATTCAATAAGAAGCTGAACAGCAACAACACAGGAGGATTATCTACTACGGCAGGCACTGCCCCACAAAGATATGACTACAGTAGCCCAAAGCTCACTCAAAAAAGCATCATCCAGATCACGTTATCAATTATTAGGAAGCTAAGGAATTGGCATTCACAGAAAATACTTGGAGAACAAACACTTTCCACAAGCATATTCTCATTGAGGTAATGCATGCAGTAAGATCACAAGGCTGAACAGCATTAAGATGTTGGTGATCCGATTCTGGAGGATCGGCCTTCACGATGGATGGCAACGATCGAACCTTAAAACAGTCTGTATGATTAGCATATGAGTTATTAAACAAGTAACTAATTGGACTAGGACAAACATAGAAAGCAGAGAAAAGGGGAGTTCGAAGAACAGGACAAGTCACCCTCGCCTCTCATGAGCTAGATCAAAATCATGACACCACAATGATTGCAAGGTAAAAAAATAAGTAGCACAGCATTACAATCCTTGTCCGGCAATTAGAACATTTGTATTCCTTACAACATATGAACTGAAGCATTCATAAAATTTGTATTCCATTTGGAACACAATAAACATTTGTGTCCATACGCTGATACGCCTGAATGGACCAGCATATCCCCAATCAGCATATGAGAAATGGAAATTGGCATCCTTAAACATTGCTTCAGCCAGTTACACAAGCAACAACTGCTTTCGTCAAAACTAGTTCATGTAGAGTAGGAAGATTGATCCCTCATTCAAGAAGAATTGTTCATTTTTTTTTCCTGTCCAACCATTTGGCATCTAGTGTTATGCAACTCTGGATTGTTTACCAATCTTGGTTCTGACAGAATCACATCATATAAACAACAGCGGAAGCAAAGCAAGAAGAAGAAACCATACAATCAAATTGCACACCAATTCAAGTCAAAAAGCTCTCTTCCACATTTTGAGCTGTTACTATAAAAAAAAATGTATCGCTAGATTACTTCGAAGGTAAAATAAGTGAACCGGTTTCACTGCGACTGTGGAAGCACAGAGGATTACGTATTTGCGCAAGTCAACTCTGTGATCTGGTGACAAAATCATCCACAAATTCTCAGTGCTAGCGAATTGAATAGTTAATCTCCAAATGGTAATCTAAACAGTCTACAGCAGCGCAATCTAATCATCGATCTATCAAGAGAACACAGTGCACAGTTCTTCAATGGAGCATCATAACTTTAGGTCTTAACTAGCACTAGACCGTCATTTATCCCGAAATTACCAATTAGCCGCATAGGAAGAAAGAAGCAACTTAATTAGTTAGTAATTCTCCCTATCTGACTGAAAATCTAAACTGTCATAGACTATGAAACAAGCAACTCTCAATAAATAACCAGATCATGGCTCCCCATGGTAAAATATTGGCTTCAAAACAAGTAGCTTCTTGTTTCGAGTATGATGCTTCCCCTTCTCTTCTATTCCCACTGTTATTCAGCCCACACAGAGAGGCAAAAATATTGAAGCATTTCAAAACTTAGATATTCATCCTAATTAAATAGGATGTAAATGAGCAAAGTTAAAAAGAGTATTGGGATGGCCAGGTTTGACCAATTATGCTACAGGCTATCTCCAATGAGCATGCGAAACTAGTTTATCAAGAGGACAAACTTAGGACAGCCGCTGGATGGTTGTTTAATGCTTATTAACTTGCAAAAAATCTTAAGCAAACCCATAACAGAGTCCAGCCTTGAGGGGGGCTTGTTTCACAGCTCCAGTCTTGAGGCACAGTAACAGAAACATAACCAGTTCTAGAAATGCAATTTTGAATGCTGGGGATTTACCAGTACTAACATGACTACTCATGCAACTTCTCAGTTGTGCAGTATTGATATTATAATCACGACACTCTTAGTGTAATTTAACTACACATTTGAGTAATCAATGTGCTTCTAGGGTTCTAACTTCAAATAAATTAGGTGCAGTAGAAAGCTATAATAACATTAAATCCAAACATAGATTTTTTTTACACGAAAAAAGTTAACAGGACAAAGCAAAGAAACATGCATGTAGTCATAAATATAAGTAAAATGGCTTTATCAGTTTGTTTCCTCTTTCCATTCCTTTTTGGATGATCTTTTTGAGAACTCATTAATGGCAAAGCAACAAAACCAGATAAAAATTCAATATCCCTCAATTGAACCTTTAGCTCTAGCGTCCACTAAGTAATGTAAGTTTCTCTAAAATGGCGAAAATATTAGAAGATTAACATTAGCACTCAGATGCATATCACAAAAACTCTGAGCTTAATTTTGAATTGAGCTAAATTCTGAAACATGGTTAATCCAAAATTAAGCTCTAACGCAACAAATTGAACAAGAGACACGAATCATTCACAAAATCCATACCGCAGGCGACGATCAATCATACAAAAATTAAAGCAGACAAAGAGAAGTTGAAGACTCATTTTTCTTCCTTCAAAGTGAAATCTCAAGCGATTTCAACTCCAAAGTCAACATCAAGAAAACTCTATCGACTACAACCCTGACATCATGTCCAGAGCAACCAAAACAGAAAAAACTGGACGCAGCATAGAGTTACCTATTGAAAAAGACAACCGAAATACAAACGGTATAGAATTCCACCAGAGTCGAGACGTTAGGGTTCAGGCACCGGATTGGTAGCGGTAGAACTTTCCAAAGACGTGGAGAGCAGTGACGAAGCCGATGAAGCAAACACTCATGACAAGAACTACAGTGGGGGAGATCTTGAGGCCAGGTGCATCATCGGTGTAGAAGCGGAGCATGTTGCTCGGTCCTGAACCACCGACTGCCCCAGAGGCAGATGAGGAGTTGACTCCAGCGACGCGGCGGCGACGCATGCCGGCCGTGGCAGCAGATGAGCCACGGGGAGCCATGAGGCCAGGCCGCGAACTCGTGGAGGAGGTGGAGGATTGGGACTGGGAAGAACCTCTCGCCATTGACGAAAAAACGGAGAAACCAAGCAAATGAGAGAGAGAGTGTAAATAAAGTGGAAGTTGAAGGGGTTTCGTTGGGTAAATGGGTACGAGTAGTGATAATTAAGAGATGCGGTTTAGGCGGTTCATTTACCACATTCTGTTACGCCTACGACTCCGAGCGTCACTCTAGTCCGGTTATTATATTTATATATATAGAAACATTATAAAGTAATTAATTAAGGACGATGTTTATTATTTGCTCTATTGATTAATGTAGTGAATCAATGATTTTGTGTCGACGATGATCCATGAAAAATCGTAATTATTACATGACATTTAATGTGCTCGATAAGGGTGATGGTTTGCCAATACGACTTAGAGAAACTCAATAGCTCTCACTGTTGCTCACCTGAATATTGCATATTCAGTGGAGAAATTCAGCTCCAATGCACAATTAAGGTATTGTTCAATGCACACTTTGAGAGACTGTTCTACACTGAGTCCAAAATCGATGAGAATTTTGTCCCTACATTTAGATCCCATCCCTTTTGGTAGAGCGTCTCCTAATTTATTCGGGATGTATAGTTCAACAAAATTAGTCCCAGTTTGATAGAGCGTCCCCTAACTTATACCGAATGTATATTTTAACAGAATTAGCTCTTGAACATCTTGTCCGTTTGATTTAGTGTTGGTCGTAGATTTATTTACTCATAGAAAGTTGTGAAGCTCGACATTGCTTGTGGTTCTTAATCACATGGAAAGCCGCAGAAATTCCATTCCTTTTTTCTTTCCATACCATCTCTCGATCATAATTATACAAATTGATACTACATACAAACAAACCCGAAGGAAACCGACATCAAATTAGTTTGTATTTTTTCCTAATGGCCAGATCAACCGAAGATAGAGGCAACTCTTCTTGATAAGCCGAATACCCGCATAGCCCGAGCAGATAAAGGTGAGTGATGACTAGTTCGTGTTGGGACGAAGAGAATTAAGGACCATTTATGGCTCGGGGAAGACGCTTGGTGCGCTCGCGAAGGTCTTTTGGCTCCGCATCACAAACATAGTGAGCTACAGCTACAGATACGAGCAAAACCCCCAAACACAAGACTGCATAGCATTGGCGACCCAGCTTCCCCAGCAAACCCTGCACTATCTCCATCTCTCTCTTTCACTTTCCGTTTGCATAGATGCTTATAAAGGGGAGAGAAACAAGGGGCGGAGGTAGAGTTAAAGACTGATATGGTGGCTGATGGCAGGGGTAGGGGCCGCTCGAAAAACTGGGGGATGCTTTATTGTCGTTTCGCTCAGATCCGGATAAAGTTTGCTTTCAAAGTTTCAGCTTTAGCACAATAACGCCCAAGTTGTTTACACCTGGAAGGCTGGAACTTTGGCATTTGCCATTCTTTTTTGGGTTTTCCAGTGGGCCTTACGACTGTAAAGTACTCTAGGCCCAAAGCCCATCATCCCAAATTATGACACAGCCCAACCTATCCATTCCACATATTACTACCAAGAGTACCAGGGATCATCAATCCACTGACTTCCATTATTAATCTGATGTATATTCTTTTCCAATATCTTTTAAAAAAAACTTACATTTCCGAAAATGGATTTCATATTCATTCTTGTGACCCCATGGGGATGCTCTAGGCCTGCACATGGATGAGCAGCTTCATTCTCACTCGCTCATCCCTCCTTGAAGAGGGCACGGCCAATGATCATTCTTCTGATCTCACTAGTTCCTGCCCCAATTTCATATAACTTGGCATCTCGAAGAAGACGACCGGTTGGGTACTCATTCACATATCCATTACCACCTAAACACTGAATAGCCTGCACAATTGAATATGTACTCATTTAAATTATCTGTCAAAAAATGTCCTGCAGAGTTTTGAAAAGTGCAGAATGGTCAGCAGAGCAGAATTCCACTTAAAACAACAATGAAAAACACTTCTCTTTTTGGACTTGAATCGATGACAATGTTCATTGTTACAAGTTTTTGCAAGCGATGTAAAGATTCTACGACACCATCTAATATAGAGGGGGAAAAGACCGAAACTATAAGAGTGCAGACCATGTATAAAAGCAAACAATCAGGTTTGACAATACATCTAATCATAGGAAGAATATTAGTATAGTAGTATATATTTACCTGCAGAGCCACTTGGGTACCTCTTTCACCTGCATAAAGTATGACTCCAGCACAGTCCTGAAATTTGAATCCAATAAAAGTAAATGAAATATTCAGAATTCAAACAAGGGTTTATGAAGACATTCAAGGGCACCTTAGGGTGAATGTTTCCATTGTCACAGTCCCTTGCAACAGAATATACATAGGACCTGAAAGACGAAAGATTGTCAATCCCTACAAAGTAGAAATTTAGATTGAGGTTTAACAAGTCTGTCACATGATAAAATCAAAATCTTGTACCTCGAAGCTTGTAAAGAAGTATACATGTCAGCAACTTTCCCCTGCAATTACAGGTCAAATAAGAGTGAGGGTAATATTATCAATGCAAGAATCAGTAGACAACATGAGATAACATTTTTTAATATAGACCTGTATAAACTGAAATTCCCCAATTGGATGCTGAAATTGTTCTCGTTGACGAATGTAAGGAAGAACAACATCTAAACACGCCTGCATGATTCCAACAGGTCCAGCAGACAGAACAAGCCTCTCCAAGTCTAGCCCGGACATCATGACATAAACTCCTACAAGAAATGGACTACGATGAAACCATTTCAACAAAATAAATCAGACATTTCAAAATTTCAGGATGACCCAAAGGGAGGCTGCAGCTATAAAATAACTATAGAAATCCTCCCAAACTAAATCATATTCTGAAAGGGAGTCTTAAAAGGCTGAAACATGAATCGTATCTTTCCAGTTGTGTAATCACGCAATTTTTTCTCCTGCATGGACAAGCTTTAAACCTTAACTTTGAACATCAAGGTCAGAAAAATGGAAGTAGACGTACAATATAAAAGCTGCCAATTTTATGCAATATATTGTTATTCGTTCTAATGAAAGATCTATTATAATCTTTATTGACTAAAAAATAGAGCTTACAGAATGGAAAACCTTTTCCTTCCTCTCCGAGAACATTTTCTTCTGGCACAAAGCAATTCTCAAAGACAAGTTCACACCTGGTCAGACAATTGCCACCGTTGGCATGAATTAGAGGGAGAGAAAAAAATAGAGGAAAAACTCAAAAAAATAGACAACTTCAATAAAAGCACTGCTGACATACGTGTCACTTCCTCGCATCCCAAGTTTGTCTAATTTCTGAGCAGTACTAAACCTGCAGAACGACCAAAGGAAATAAGTTTTCTATAAATCAAGGATTCAAAAGATTACTTATAGACGTTACTATTGTAGTTTTCTATTCGTCATGGCAAGCAGGCCTTATTTTCCCCTCGGAGAACACGTTAGAATTCTAACAGGCATTTTAAGCAAAGAAGTTTACCGCCTCCAATGAGAGTGAGCCCATGCAAAGGCATATGCCATATAAGCAACCTTGACTGAACCACAGTTCAAGCACATTCACAGCCTTTTATTTACAGGTTCCTTAATAGATTGCTCATCAAACTAAAACTGAATGCCATAAAACAAGGCCTAAACGACCAGCAACACAAGTACATGCCCATCCATGCGGCACACCTGATCAGCAACTTAAGCCCAAAATTAAAACAAAAAATGCATCTGCTAATTTCTATGAGAGTTTTCAGCAATTAAATTATATGGAGTAAATATAAATAAATAAGCTTTTTTGCAGATACCCTGGCATCCCCTTCTCAATGATAAATGCCGTCACTCCTTTTGAGCCAGCTGTGGTGTCTGTCTTTGCATAAACAATCTGCCAATTCTAGTTAGGTTCAGCAATGGAAAAAAGTGCATACAAAGGTAAGGCAATACTATTCAAAATATCTGGAATCTGCTAACAATTTAAAATACCCAATCCGTTATGTTTGTTTTGTTAAAATGAAAATGAAACAAATACAATATCAAAAAATGTTACCAATGTCTGAGCAGTTGGACCATTGGTACACCACATCTTGTTCCCATTTATAAAATAACCACCATCTGCATGATCAGCTCTGCACTTCATGCTAACAACATCAGAGCCAGCTGTAGTTGACACAAAAATGCAGCCAAGTGTCACAAAAAAATGCAGCAACCACCAAAGTTTAAAAGTGAATTTTATGATATTAAAAAAAAATTACCATTAGGTTCACTCATAGCAAGAGCTCCAACATGCTCTCCACTAATGAGCTTCACAAGGACGGACAATCAGTTAGCCAGAGGCAAAGGTTCCAAAAAAATGTATAACACCAACTATTGGTTGTCGGAGATGATCTTAAACCAAATTTCTCCCTTTAGGTCCAGACTTCAGAGAACATAAGGAGAGAAGGGATGAGAATGAATAAAAACACAAGGCATGAGAGGACGGAGTGGAAAATATCAGCAAAATGAACTAAAAAGGATGAACTAGCCTAATCATAAACCATAAGCGCAGTCAATTTCGTTGAAACTCCTTTCATTGGGTGGTGTCTTTTATTTTATTTTTTCCTGTGGTGGGGAAGCATTGTTGTAACTATCACACCAGATACACATTAGGTAAAGACATAAATAAAGAACCTTTGGAAGATACTTCTGTTTCTGTGCAGGGTTTCCATTTCTCACCTACAGAGTCAAAATAATTAAAGGGGACGGTTTAACAGCTGCTTGGAGATGGCATACAATATAATCACAATTGAATGGGTGACTTTTTTTACCAATTGATTAATGCACAAATTAGAATGGGCACCATAAGAGAGACCAACAGACCCAGAAGCACGGCTAATTTCTTCCATTGCAAGGCAGTGATACAAGTAACCAAGACCGAGCCCTCCATATTCCTCTGGAACATAAAGGTTAAGTTTAAACAAACATTAGAGCAAGGTCGACATGGATAACATGAGTATGTCTCAGTGAAAAATACAAAATCAAGTCTTCCAAGGAAAACTGAGGTCCGTGTGGGAAATAACTCTCAATTTTTTTCCAGAACACAATTAAAATTCTACCAGGTGCAGTAATCCCAAGAAGGTTAAATTCTCCCATGAGCTTCCATAGGTTGACCTCCTGCAATGAGTGCATGAAATATAGTCAAGTATGACGCATAAGCAAAGAAAAAAAGTCGAAACGAAAAAGAAAGAAAAAAGCAATTACTGCTACACAACCTTGGGGAATGAATTTGTTTGGTCTATTTTGGAAGCATGAGGAACAATGTTTTCAGCTGCAAACTGTGAAACACTTTCTTTGAACTACAATCGTTGCAACCAAAAGAATGTCAGAAGAAACAACGCACGATCAAATTAAAAAATCGAATCAATATTAAGCACAAAGATAGCCGACGTACTCCCCATCGAATAGCAAAGCACTTCTCTGTTTCTAAACAAAATCAACTCAAATTTCCGCAGCAAAATCAATAATAAAAATTAACATAAATTGAGAAATCGTACCTGTATTTGGGTATCATCAAAGAGTAGCGAAGTCGAGAAAGAAGAACGGTTTTGCTTGCCGAAGATTGAAGCACAGATAGACCTCGCCGCGAAGAGCCTTTGCATCTTTTACTCTCTGGTTTTTCTTCTTCAATGTAGGGAACGATTGAGAAGGAGAAATGAAAAGAACAAAAGATTTGGTAAGGGTAATATATGTAAATATTGTACTGTGAAGAAGATTGGGCAACTCCGATGAATGAAAGCAACTGCAATGGTCCATTTTTCTTGTTCCCAATAATTCTCCAATTACATCTCACCTATATTATATTAAAAATTATCTCACATATTTATCCATATATATATCTCAACAAAATATATTTTTTCATACAACTAGATTAGTAAAACATATCTCCTAAGTTCTAATACAATTTTCTCATATCATTTTTTATACGATCTTAAAGTCCAGTACCGTATAGAACCATGGGCTTAAGCAACACCAATGAGGGAGTATTTAGTAGCATTGAAAATTTTGAAGTATTTAGAGAGAGTGAAAAAATAATAAAAAAATATATCGAAAGATGTATAAAATGATAGAAAAAATGTCAAAATTGAAGAAAAATGATGTTGATGCTTGATATTTAAAGAAATTATAAATGAAAAGTAAAAAAAAAATTATATTGAAAATTTTATTTTATTAATATGATTATATTAAAAAATATTTTATTAATATAAACAAATAAATAAAATCTAATTACGTATAATAGATGTGAGCTCCAATCTAAGACATATCACGTCCTTGAAAAATGGATCGCACTTAGATTATACGATGTAAGCATCTCCAATGGTAACAAAATTTGGAGCGCTGGAAATTTTGGAGTGTATAGAGAGAGTAATTTGAAAAAAATTGTATTGGAATATGTGTAGAATAGTAGAAAAATGTGTTTTATGATGGAAAAGTATGAGAGAAATGGTATTGATGTTTGATATTTGGAGTGTTTGTAAATGAAAAGTGAAAAAATTGTATTGAAATATGTGTTTTGTTGATATGATTGTATTGAAAGTCGTGTTTTACTGTAATAGAAGTGGGATCGCACTGAAAAATTTGGAGTGTCTAGCATTGGAGATGCTCTAAATTCCAGCATGCCCTATAAAAGTATCGAGTGATGCCGTTTTTGAACTGCTCAAGTACATTTGTACTCGACTCTCAATAGTCATCACGCTTTACAAGTACTTTAATCCCACGTGATTAATCATTGCGACATTGCTTTATGAGGATCATTTAAAGAAGCAACATCATTGTATCTGATGCTAAATATTTGAGGGGACCAGTATATTGCAGAAATCTTGCTAACGTGAAACGTCTGAGTAAGCAGTTATCTTCTAGTACAATGTGCCAAAACCTCGTCAGCTTCCTGAGTACGCTTTCATCTTTTAGGACTGTCCCCACGTGCCAAAATACCGTAACTAATAGTTAAAGAACTCAGCAACTAGTAATTACAACAATAATGTTCAAAAGTCCGAATATCTAAAAGGATAAGTCACATTTAATAGGAACTTACAAAATAAAACTATAGAAAGAAAAAGTAAAAATTGTGAAGTCAATACTAATAGGGTAAGAAACAGTGATTCCATGCGAGAAGTAAAATTGTGGTAATAAGAAATAATATCGATGCTTCAAGTAACACAGAACTTAATACCACAATCCACAAATTTCACACTTCATACAAGATAGGAGAAGCACACAACCTTTAGCCGAAACACAGATAAAATAACTGCAAATTGCCATACTATTTCAGTAAAAAAAATAAGCAGATGGAATAGGGCTGTTGATGAATGATATATCCCGTTGTGTTCCGGATTGGACCAATCTGATTTGCTGTTTTCTAGCATATTGTAGTGACAACTAGACAGACTCATACTCTCTACCAAAGGACTTCCACAATGTTACAAATTGAACAAGCCACAAAAAGTCAAATGGTCCAAACAAATCAGCTTGTATCCTCAAAATATCATCTACCAATTTCTCTATATATTATATACACCAGAACATATGACCCGATGATAGAGTTCCAGAAGTGCAATCTAAAAGTAAAAATTCAATTCCTTCCTGGAAACAACTGCCTCTGATATTAAATTCCATCCGCCAACCAGTGATATTTACCTTTTTTTGATTATCTGTATCTGACCTTACATGCTATTCTGCTCTCTAACAACGGCTACTGGTGCTACTCAATTGGACCTTACTACATCCAAAGAATCAAACCCATCGGTTTTAATTCTAATGGCGTGATTCTCATATTTAAATAACTACTGTACAATTTACCGGCACTGGACCTGCAGATCTTTGAGGGAGATGTGCTTGTTGTGGACCTGATAAAACAAATGTTATCAGAAACACCGCTTAGATAGGGCACTACATAATGGAAAAAGGATACATGAGCCCTATGCTCACCAGTTAAAAGAAAAATTAGTCAATTTCCTTTCACTGCCATATAAAAACCTGGGGATGTCTCCAGCGGATGTCTTCTGTCCAAAGAAATTCAAAAGAGAGCAACAACAGTTCTCAACCAAACTAGGTTATATTTCCTCTACTCCGAATCCGAGTCAATGGAAAGATATAGTCTTTGCCTTACTGAACGTTTTTGGCGAGGAAATGAGAGAGGGCTATCTGACCTTTGCCGACTTGCTTTCTCATTTCTTCCATCATTCATGCCAAGGAGCAGTGAAGCTGTGAAAAGGAAAATAATCAGTGCAAAAGCTGTGAACTGATAGGACCAACTAATCCAGCATATTATGAATCAGTTGCGGACAACTTACAACTGGGTCTCACCCCGGTAAATAAGTAGTAAGAAATAATCACCATGAATCTAAAATTGGAAGCCCATTCAAAATCCTCATAAAATAAACAGATGGAATGGTCAACTACATAATACTCGATAAAAACATTTCGAAAATATTTCACTCTGAAAAAACCTTTGCATGTCAAAGTTATTCCACAACTAGAAACAAATAAAATAACTCGGAAGAGAACAGAAACAAACCAGTTTCAGCCAAAGAATCCATGGCACCTTCTCTGAATGGCATTTGCTGTCCTGAATTCACTCCATTAGCAGTTGGTGACTCACCTTGACCACCAGATGTCCCACCCCCAAGTCTAAGCGAGATCCAATCATCAGTGCGTATGCCATTTGACACATCAAGTTGACCTCTGAAGCCAGTCTGTGCTGAAGCATCTGAAGGCCTGGTTGGGAGAAAAATTTGAAGAGATGGATCATCACCCCCAAATGCCAAGGGATTATCAACCAAACCATCATTTATGTCTGTATCAGTCCGATCAACAGAAGAATCTGGGACTAAAGAAGCAGAACCCAAAGTAGTATCCGGTGCCAAACTGTAGCCATTAATTGACGGGGGACAATTGATAGAACCATGCTGCAAATCAACCAAGCCATCTGCCTCTGAACTAAATAACTGAAACCCAGGACCTGATTGGGTTCCTGGAGGTAAAGTCCAGAGTGGCATCCCAAATTCATCATCATTTGCACTATAAATACCCATACAAGAATTTGCATCAGGTCCAAGACCAGGATCTTCTGAATAGGGATCAGCAATCCCCAAAGGAGGGACCGAAAAATTTGACTCACCAGCATCAGTTTGATTATTATTATAGATGGCTCCAGAAGACATTAATATGTCATTCTCATCGTCAGAATCACTAAGAACAATAACTGCTGCCTCTCCTGCTGCCACAGAAGGGTTTCTATCAGTAAATCCATAGGCTGAATCTAAATTCAGAGGTAAAGAATCAAGCTCAATCCCATTGCTTGGGAAATCAATATTCTCTCCGCCATCCTGATTTACACTTGGATCTTCACCATACCGACCACTTCCAGTGGCACTACTACTCATTGGGATAACTTTCGGTTCATGGTTCAAATTTTTTCCATGCAATCTATAACCAGAAGACGATGCATTAATATCCTCAGGTTTACTCACTTCCCAATTACCATTGCGATTCTTCCTGATTCCAAGTTTCAAACTGTTATGACCACCTGAAATACCTTGTTTGATTGGCTTCGACATTTCCACTTCTGTTTCAAGTTCACCAGTAGGGACACAGACAGCACCATCAGGAGTGTGCCACTGTGCATGATCCCCGAGCTCCCTAAGTTCACTTTCATTTCTTGTCTTTGCACGCCAGGACCCATCAGGCTTGACCTCAATCTCTGCCACATCTTCTGCACAATGCCTCATCTATACCACCAAAATAAACCATCAGAAACAAATGAGATAAAGCAATGTTCAAAGAAGTCCAGAAAATAATAGGCCACAGAAGAAGATCTACCTTAGACACGATTCGATTGAAATATGGGTCGATGATAATATATTCCAACGAATAATTCTTTAGACAAATGGGGCACTGCCACTGTACCCAGAGGAATGCTTTTGTCAGAAGACACAAATAAAATTATAAAGAATAACTGATAAATATCAGTAGCTTGCCTTCCTCGACCGCTGGTTAAGCTCCACAAAAACTTCAAGATCAAAACAGCCCATATGAACACAAGGTTTAAACCTCCCCGCAACCTTCATTCTGGAGCCACTCATCTGCATGGGGAAGCAGATGGAAATTAGCTACTTAAATAGTCATAGCAACTTTGACGCCAAAGCATTGACCAAATACAAGACATAGAAGGTCTAATATCACCCGCACTCAGGAAAACACTGCAACTCAAAGTTCTTTCAAACACACGAATTACAAGAATTAGATAAAGAAATCTCCTTATATAGCAGAATCAACCCACAATCAAAAACTTGTTCATCACCACCACCAACCATCATAATCATTGGCACTAGCTACATGAATCCACAAAAGAAATCAATTTGAATCCACATATTTGAATCCTGTTTCTATGAAGAGCATTCACTAATCTCCTTTCTTTTTCTTTTGGGACTGCAATACTTCCCACAAGTCTATCCATGCCTTTTTTGGTCTCCCTCCTCTTTTTACTATCTCCTGCTTGAATTTTCTCAAGTCTTTTTGCTGCCATACCACTATCTCTACATCGTACATGCCCATACCATCTTAAACAGGGTTTTCCTTTTCGGCATCTTATTTTCAATTGGTGTTCCCCTGCCTTAGATCTAATAATCTTGGTATAAAGATTTGCTCAAGAGCACATTCACACAAAATCACGAGTCCCAACAAGACAAACTTGCTAAGCACACCTCTGACACTGAAAATTCATTAAAAAGGAATAGCCACTGATTGGCCAAAACCAAACTCTTTTTTCCCCCGTAATCACAGGAATTATGTACAAACCTCAGCCGGAAGACTTCTTTCCCAGTTTTTTTAAAGAAAAAGAAACTTCAGCTAATAATTAGGTGGATGGGAAAAAAGTTCATTTAACCAAATTGAGATACCAACCATCACTACTCTTGCATTTGACTCCTGACCATAATAGACACAAACTAGTATAAAAAAACAAAAATAAACAATGTCTGATACATACACACTGTAATGTAGTTCCAAACTCCAAACCATAATAATACAACAAGCAACATCAAATATTCTATTCTTGGAAAAAATGAAACCTTTATTTTAATCACCATATTTGCAGCTCTTCATGCAGCATGCAAATCATGCATCATTGAATGGTGTGTTGAACAGTGGGGCAAACTCCAAAAGCTTTAAACTAAAATACAGATCCATTATAATAATTTAAACATCTACTCCATTAAGGAAAATGCATGACATTTCCTACACATGGTTCATTAGAATTTACTGCAAACTAGAGATAAATAAAAGGCTACACTTCCATAGCAAATTTGTGTGATGAAACTTACGGGACAACGCAGATTCACAGAAAAGGAATCTGCAACAACTTCCACATCACTGTCACTATCAGCATCATTTCCTGCAGTTCCACCACCAACACAACGAACAACACGAGCAAGAGCATCTTCAAAACTCTCGCCATCAGACTCCTTAGGAATCAAGTTGAGGATCTAGAGAATAAAACAAAGTATTAAACCAAAACCAGCAAGGATACCTAAAGAATGCTGCAAAGATGAGGGCTTTCCCAGGAACAGCACAAATGTTAGATGCAGTAGAAATTTCCACGTTGTTTAAAGAAATTCAAATTCATTAAGTCCAATTGATACCAACTTCCATTATTTCAAACAAAAAATGTCGTGAAAAATACAAAAGCTTCCAGGTTGAAATATAACTGATTCGTTTGATGCCTAAATGATGCACATATATATCATCCAACCATCCAACAAGATTTAAAAAAAAAATGAAGTTGACAAAATCAAAATTACGAGCTCCTAACAGTACAGGGAAGGGATCTCCTACCTTATCATCAAAGTTTGAAAAGCAATGAATTTTATAACAGGAATGGAGTTCTACCGCATAAAACAAATGGGTCACAATATACACATAAGGCAAGACGTGATCATGAAAACTAAATGCAGAAAATTAACAAAAAAGTTAAAGACCACACGCCAAAGTAAACCATAAAGCACAGTACATTATGTAATTCACACAGCTAACATCTGATTTGAATTCTAATAGTAACGTCAAAACTCAAAAACATGTCTAAAAAATCAACCCAGCAGAGACAGAAGTGGAAGCAATCAACCCCGGCCCCTAGCCTCTCCCTCTCAACTGTTCGAAACAAATATTATGATATCATCCATGCCCCTGCCCTTTAGTAAGTAAAAAAGACCCACCAGCAGATTCAACAGTTGACTTTTCAGCAGTTCCAGATCCTCCATATAACTATACTTGATAAAAGAAACCGCATAATATAAAAGATATTCCATTGATGTCGTCGTTGAATTACCTGTTGAACAGTTTGCCGTTTTACAATTCTGACACCTAAACAGAATATGCGAGCATCACATCCAGTTAGAGAAATCTTGTTGATACCATCTTTTGTCCATGGTGTTATCTAAAAAAAGAAAGGAAAATAAACTCAAAATATGAGAAGCTTGTGTCAAAATATTTAACATAGTAATATAAAATAAAGTAATCCTCCTCCAACCATAGCATAAATCACATGGGCTTCCACCAACCCACAAGTAGCAGAGAACAAGATATCATAAAATGGACCCATAGGCTGCAAAAACTCCCCCAACAATCAAAATAAAGTTGAGAAGAGAACTTGCAATCAGACGGGAAGAGGACTCACAATAGGACCATCATCACGACCATTAGCACCCAGCAGTTGCGAACCTGGTCTATTAATAGCACGAACAGGAACACCTGTAGACACAAATAAGTACAAATCATAGCTCCTACACCAAGTACTGTTTTATTAACGCATTAACCTACATTTAGCGATAACCAAAGAAGATATACAACCCAAAAACAAAACTCTCAAACTTGAAGAATCAGAACTTCAGAAGCCCAGCATTCTGGGTTGCTACTATGGAAGCTAATCATCAGTGATAACAATACCGTTGATCTGAAGATCTGCATATTGCGGCCACTGCATCCTGAATGAAACTTTATCATTTAAGAGTAGACACCAAGCCTACAAGCATGATAAACCATCAGTCCATTTTATTGAAGGCATTCTGAAAAAGCAACATTTTTCTCATAGATCACTTCAAAAACAACCAAACCTGAACATCATATTCTTGTCTCGACAATAAATCCTCATCTGTCCTTATTAAATGAAATGTTTTCTCCACACACTGCACTGGGTTTGAACTGAAATATTTTGAACAAGAAATATTTAAATAAATCAAATAACTTTGGGCACTTGAAAAAGAACATTTACGCAATACAGACAAAGAACCCTAACATTAAAATAGCTTAAAGGAGAAAAAATAGCTTAAGAACTTTTGGAAAAAAATTTGAAAGAAAGGACAAGGCAATTTGTAGTATGCAGTATTGCAGTGACTTAATAAATCAACGTTACATGCATGAGGAGCGACAAATAGTACAGATTTTTCCTCTTGTTCAATTGGTTCACCACTCTTTGTGTTTTATTGAAGGATCAAATTGAACGAGATTCACAATATAATTGATGTTATTCAACCATGTAATTTCTAAAGTTTGGGTTGTTTGTACTTTGGAATCATTCTTTAAAGCTTAATATTCACACAATGGACAAGACATAGTATCAGGACTCATCTCCCACATATTAAAGGCAACAAGTTCTCATGGTGCATAGATGCACTCACCCGTCAGTCGGAATATTTGTTGTAGTCCACTTCACAGGATATAACGGATGTGCAACTATAACCCAAAAACTGTCAAGGATAGACATTCAAACATATTAGGAAAAAGTAAACACCCAAGAACGAGACTCCCACAAATAGCGGGGTCGGGGACAAACTAGATGTACGAGGCCTTACCCCCACATAATATGTGGAGAGACTATTTTCAGGAATTGAACCTGTTATCTTTGGGTTGCACCCTATAACTCTACCACTGAGCCAGTTCGAATGTGAAAGAGTAACAACTCTAACGAAAACAAAAACATTCCACAACTTACAAACAATGTGTTGGCAAAAATATCACATTACAATATCCTGTCTCCAGAAAGCTAACAGTAAATTAAGATCAGTTAAAAAAACTTATTTAAAGAAAAAAAGTAAAAAAAATCATGATTAAATTCTAAAAACCCAAATATACTAATCATAAATCGGTACACAACTAAGCGGCTCAGTAGAATCTATCTAAACTTCTGGAGATGTAAATGAAAGGAATATAACAACATTATATGCGAGGAAGCATAAAAAACCTTAGTGACCCAACCAACAAAGAAAATTTTGGGAAATCATCAGCCAATCAACAAGCAGTTCAAAAGGCAACATAAAACGCTACTAATACAAATGGGGTCATCTAGACTGAGTCAACAGACAAATTTGGGAAATCATCAGCAAATCAACAAGCAGTTCAAGAAGCAACATAAAACACTAGTAATACATACGGGTCAGCTCGACTGAGTCGACAGATCTCGCAATAAAATAAGTCAGGGATTTGCGCACCACCCTCCATGGGTTTCTCAGGAATTATGACACAGCCAACGTGTTGCCACACATGACATCTTTGATCCTCACACTGCCAAATAAGAAACAAAGTAACACAACGAATAAGTAATGCATTGAAGGACCTCACTACATCTAATCTTGAGCTAACTATGGGTCTTCAAAGTTATTTATAAGGCACAAAAAAAAAAAAAGGTGGAATAACACAAACATGCATGAACTTCCAAGAGTAGCAAATACTACATGGCTACATGCTGTGCCAAGACAGACGACAAATATTCATAGTGGACTTAAAGCAGCTGGGACACTCTAAGCCTGAGATGATACTTTATAATTTTCTTTCAGTACATTACAAGAAAATAATGCAACTCACCAAGAGTATCTTCCGCACAAACTCAGACTCCTACAGCTCCATAGATTACTAACCCAGATATCATAGAAATCTTAACATAAGTACCACAGCACTTGTGAACTTATATTTTAAATCAACTGCACCTCCTCTATAAACCCGAACTTCCAGACCAGGGAGGAGAAGGCAGCTTAGATCACCTCTACTAACTCCTCCTCCTCTTCCATAGATCTGATTATTTTCACATTTCAAGTTTCTTATATTGTTAAGTTTAATGGTTGCTTTTACCTATTTTCCTAGCTTATTTTCGGAGGTTATATCCCTGTGGCTTCTCTATGAAGCAATTTTCTGGCCAATCAGCATGATCTGTTAGAACTTTGCTTGTTTTGCAGGCTTATGTTCGATAAAATGCTATTTTGCTAGTCCATTGACGTGTTTTCCTGTTGGAACTTCAAAGATTGGTACTCTTGGCTATGTTCATGGTGGATCTGGTTTCAGATCTGCTTGCTTGATGACTCATTGCAGCCATCAATGGTGGAAATTGATGAATGACCAAAGGTATGCGACCTGGTTCTTCTATGCCTGCTGCAACTGAATCACTTTCAACAAGGCTGCTGCACTGTCTGGTTGGGATTTTACCAATTAGAAAATTGTGTTAACCCAGGCACGGGTGACCTAGATCTAGGTCAGAAGGGCCGCAGCCTTGCACTGCATTCCCTATGTATTTATGCTTCTTCACTTGGGCTAGCTTTGAGAGATGAATTTGGTTGTTTGGAGGAAAATCATGTATGGATTGTATTTCACTACCGATTGTACCTCATCTTTTGTTAATGGATATTTGCCTTAAAAAAAAAAAAATACCACAGCGCTTAGAAGTTAGAAGTTAGAAGTTAGAAGTACAAAGTTTACATCAGAACTCAGAACATGGTGCCTCTTGTGAGACACAAACTACCTCTTTTTTTTTTTTTGTAGTAATACACTAAACGTGAGATATTCTTGTGATAAAATTTTTCTCACCGCAAAATAAAAGGAAGAAAATGTCAATGTAAAATATGAAGTTATGAACACAGAACTTTGGCCAAAAAGAGAGAACAAATTAGCTATCTACTCTACCTTTTACTACTTTGGTTTAGCAGAAACCAAAACTAGATCCAATTGAGAAGTACGGAAAGAATAAGAATTCATGTAAGGTGAGGAAACTGATTGTAAGAGAAATGACGCATAATATCACCAAGTTCGTGATTTCTAATGTTCATAGGGAGCAACAACAATAGCACTCTTGCTAATGAAAGTTAAATTTCCTAATATACACTGAAAAATTTGCATCTGCAAATTACCGATTTAGAAGCCCCACAGCTTCCACATGAATCAATTGATTTTGGAAGCAGAATATAACTTTTTTCCAAAGAAAACAGACAATAAGACTAAAAAAGATGCAACCACCAAAAGAGAATGAACAAATATATACACACAAAATATAACCTTTTTTTATAAGTAACATAACCTTAATCATAGACTCTGTTTCCAATGAACTTCCACAAGGGCAGCGAACTTTTATATCTGACTGATAGGGATCATCCACTTCCCCTTTTACTTTTACATTGCTACTATCAGAAGCACCCTGACTCTTTGATGCTAAGTCAGTGGCCCCAGATACCTGCATTTTTCTGGGGACAAAAATAGAACAGCGTATCAAATTCAAAGGAGAGGAAGAGCGTGTATATGCATTTTCATGTGTGTGCATGTAAAAGGAAGGAAATCCTATGCTTCACACAGGTTAACCCTGAACACTTGAAGTCGCCCCACATCTGTCGAGCTGTTGATAAGACAAACCTGTATATGTCATCAACTAGTTTCGCAACTGCTTCCTTCCCAGCAGTGCCCTTTTTTGACCACATCTTGGAAGCTACAATTAATATGGCAAAACATTCAGATACTTTCCCAAACAATCAGAATTAATACTTGAACAACATTAGAAGGTAACTTATACAAATTTAGACATATGATCATCACAATCCCCAACCAAAACACAAAACAAGCAGATTGGAATAATAAGATTAAAGCAATCTGAACATACTTACAGCAAAAAAAAAAACAGAGAAATGACTAATCCAAATGAAGTTCGGTTTGGAAGCATCCTTTTAATATTCACCAAGAAGTAAGAAGTTCATTAAAATGAAAATGTGAAACCAAAGCCTCACTTATCTATCAAGAAAACAGTAAAACAGACAAATACCATTTTCCTTTCCATGCCCGGAAGAAAGTAAAATAGGAAAAGTTAAGAAATGAACCCTGTACTTTCACAAAAGGTTCATATCGCACCCCGTAACTTCATTTGGATCAAATTACACCTCGAACTTCCATTTATGTATAGCGTTAGCCCTTCAGCCCAAAACCGTCTATTTTTCCACATGTGGCACATTTTCTCCGTTAGTTTGATGACATGTAAGTCTAGTCTTGTCCTACATGGATTATGGTCCATGTGGGCCATTCAAATTTTGAAAAGTGGAAATTAAGCTTGAAGATCAACATAAAGCTTACCATCTCCATTCTTAGCAATCAAAAGACCCAAATCAACAAACTCGAATTTGTTTGCTACGAATAAGAATAAGAATAAGAACTATGATTTAGAATCCATAACCGCAATAAATAATAAAGGAAGTCATAAGCTTTTCTTCACTTTCTTTAAACCTTTTACATGGAAACCAAACAAAGACCTTAGCATACCAATCAAACTCATTCCCGTAGGAGAAAGTTCGGCTTCCTTCGGAGGAAAAAACCCCTGAATCTGGGAGCCGAGGTTCAAACAATGGCGCTCCAAATCATTACGAATAAGCACCTCTATGTACTCCAAGCTCCCCCCCTTCAGGCCGAGAATCACCCGCCACAAACCCATTCCAATCGAAACTGAAATCAGAACTGAAAATAGACGAGTTTACCTTGGCTACAGCAGCAATCGTAATTGAGAATAGACACCTGAAGCTCGCAATAACCTTCGCCAGAGCTCAACCGAAGCAAGAATGGCCAAATTTTAGATAAATCACCAAAAGGGGAGGAGAGGGGAAGAGTGGCACGTATGTTTGGCAATTAGGGTTTATGTTTTTAGGGGGTGAAATACACAAGCAAATCAAAGCCCAAAAAAATTTGAAAATGCCATGTCAATTGTCATGAAATAAATGCCACATGTGCTAAAATAGATGATCTTTGGGCTGAAGGGCTAATGCTATACATAAATGAAAGTTCGAGGTGCAATTTGATCAAAATGAAAGTACGAGGTGCGATCTGAACCTTCCGCAAAAGTCCAGGGTTCATTTCATAACTTTTTCCAAAATAAAAATAACCAATAGCTATCTTTTAATTACATGAAAAACTTAGAATGACTGGAACATAACGGGTTTTCAATTCTCAGCAACTACACGACCGACTCTCCAAGCGAATCAGACTTCAAATTTTCACATATTTTGCTATTTCGCAACTCCAAAATAAGGAGGATTGCTAGTTTCTATCTTTCGAATATGAAAAAGGGTTAATCTCTGCTGGGGGCACACTTGCAGTAATAGATGACCCACTCCTCTGATAAGTTCTATTGCTTCATTTTTTTTTCTTATTTTTCTTTTTCATTATATATGTTACAGAAGATTTTTAAAAAATGAAATATTGCTACTGCAAATACCCCAAGAAAGTAATAAAAAATCAGCAATATAAGAAACACTGGATCACAATAAATGGCAATCCCAGTAAAAAAAATACCATTCATACCGAATAAAAATAAGGCAATTACCTTGTCCATCAGAAAGAGTTGCTAGTATGCGGTCAATAAGGTCCTACGGAAGATAAGGAAAGAAAAAAAAACATAAGCATGAATTTTCACTGGGATATGATCCCAGCTGAAATTCAAAATAATGTAATAATGTAATATAATAAATTAGCTCATTTTTAATCTTATAAATCCATTATAAACTGTTAAGAAAGAAGCATAAATCAATGCGGACAAGAGAACATTCAGAAAATTGACCAGTTCATGAATGTCGATGCAAAAATGGTCAACCATATGAGTAAATTGTATCTGAGAGTCAACATATCTCAAGCCAAACCAAAGATGGCCATTTAGCTCAATCCACGACAACTTAATCAGAAATTTAACGGAAATGAAAAAAGGTGAAGGGGTAAATAGCTTTGCTATCAAACACATACGGCGAGAGCTCCCACTTCCTAAAAAGAAAAGGTTTGGGGGAGATGGTTAAAGGGGAATTAGAGGAGGTAATTAAAAAGAAACACAACTCCAAAGTAAAAAATGGATGATGTATTCTTCTTATAAGTACAATTTGAACAGAGAAAAACAATGCCCATACCATCCCATCTTCCGCACCTTGAACTAGAACAGCCTAAAATCAATCAATATTTACAGTAATGCCCAGAGAATTTTTTTTTTAAAAAAACAAGGAAGAGTATAAACACAAAAAAATCCAAACACAAACTAATGACTGCATCAAAGCTCTGATGAAATTCTAACATAACAAACTTCCAGATGTAAAGCTACAAATACAAGGACGTCATTACTCAAGATTATGTCATAGGATAACCACCTAAAAAATGTTAGCAATATGCATCCAGCATCTTACCTGCTTCTTCCCCTGCTTTGAGAGACCTAACTGAGTGAGCACATCTTTAAGCTCTTTTATTCGGAAATGTGTCAATTTTTCCTACAAAATAAAGTGCAAGCCGTAAAATCCTTGCAAATTGCAAAAGAAAAATAAACTATGTCAACTTATTTGAAAGGCAAAAGGATACGACAGATATTTATTCCTTCCTTCACCACTATTTCATTGGAAAAAGAAAAATAAGAATGAGAGGGAAAAAAGAAAGAAAAAAACCGAGTAGACACATTTATGAGAATAGCATAGAAGTAAATTGTAAAATAATACCTTGCAACCAGCCACAAAATCCATCACTGAAACTCGAAAAATAGCCCAAAAATCAGCAACCAAACTGAACTTGAATCATCGAACACAGGAAAGCGGGTCCAAATAGCAATCGATCTTAAAATCATGTGAAAATAAATTCCAATCCAAAATCCCGTAATCACTGTAAGCAACAGTCAAAATAAACACTATTCCAGAATAAACGCATCTATGAGAAAAACCGAAATAGTTGCTTCTTACGAAGAGATTGGCAGTAATAGAAATCAAAATGATAGGGTTTACAGTGTAACGCCGACTTCTCCTTTTTTGTGATTCTTTGGTTTCTGTTTTTTGACCGAAAGCCATCAGAAAAGCAATCCTCCAATTTCATGTTGCGGACTCATCGCCGATTATCAAATCCGGTTTATTAACCAGACCACGTCCGGGTTCGGTTTCGCTACATTTCGCGTCATGCACGACCACAGGCGCCATACGCTTTATACTGTTTTTGACATCATCAAATTCATACTTTCCGTGAACAAAACGAACCGTTTGATCAACACGACCATGGCCACGTAGGATTTTCTTTTTTGATGCCAACGGGCCGTAAATATATGGGCCCCAGTCCAACACTGGCCGAATCATGTAAAATATTTCATTAGGCTTTTGCGTTGGGCCCCATAGGCTTACATTATATATTACATTTTCCAAAAAAAAAAAACTTAAAAAGGGCATTAATGTAATTCTAAAAAATCATAAAAAATTAAGAATAGCGAAGTCATTTCCTTAAGCACTGCCAAGTGCTAATCCAATGTCCACCATTATATCCAAAGAGTAAAGACCACTGCAAATTTTCATATTGAAAAAGACAAAAAGTAAAAATACATGCTCAATATGTCGATAAACACACATTCGTCCCATACATTCAGATCAAAATTTTAGACAGATTACAAAGAGAAACCCACTAAAGGAACAAGCAAGCTAACCAGCTACATGGGAACCTCAAAAGGGCAAAAACGAAAGTATGAGGGCATGCACAATTTTCGCTGAGATTATGATCTGGGTTGCCATCGCACCACCCATTCTGTCAGAGTAGTGACATTTCTAGAGATATCCTCAATATTGTCACTCCTCAGTGTCATCACAATGTCCTCTGGATAACTTTCTTTTGCCTTCTCAAGCAAAACTTGGAAAATTTCACATTCAATATTGTTTGATAGCTTCAAACTCAAGTAACCTCTGAGACGCAAACAGTTTGTAAGAAATAAAACAAGACCTGGGATAAACCAAGTGAATCGAAAAACCGGTCACATCAACATCAATGCAGAACAATACAATACCTCTTGCTCAAGCGATCATACAATAGAGTGTTATCAGTTTGAAGCACCACGACATTGTGAAACCATCGTTCAGGGAAGAAATCGCACCCATGGTAGTCAACGATATTCCCACCTTGTTCCATCATATCCTCAAGCTCATCACAGACCTTCAATTGAAATTGGATGAGTCAACAGTATTGACACCCATATCAGATAACATAAACTTTTCTCACCCAGTTCAAATGTTCAATGTGTTGAAAATGATAACTACAGCAAAAGAAGACTAGCAACACAAAGAAAAAAGCTATTATTCAAACCTTTTTTGAGTCACAACTAACTCCAAATCCTAGGATATTCACATCTTAAAAGCAGTCCTAACTGCCAAGTGTTCAATAGTAGTTACTTGTGGGAGTGGTTATATAATGTGTTTACAAGCAAATTTATATAAACCGATGAACGCACAAACAAAACTGTGACAGTTGAGATTACAGTTTATGCAATATTACCAGGTCTTCATTGATAACGTGACATTCAAACTGCTCGTCCCAGCCATCATGGAGGTTCTTCTCTTTTACCAATTCCCCAACATTTATGTGACGGAGCTGGGATGCCTTTGCTAGAGCAGATGACATAGTTGTTTTTCCGGTTCCTGGAGTGCCAGTCACCAAGATGTTAGGTTTCGTTCTCATCTTATTTCTATCTTGTACAGTTATACCATAGCTGTGCACACCTACAAAAACAGGATGTATAAGGACAATAGGAATATATGTAAAAAGATATCAGATAACCAAATTCAACATATATGCAACCAATAATTAATCTACAGCCTGCGAACTTTTTATCCCTTTGACCTTCGCCTAATGTTCTATACAGGTATCAAATTCCATGGCCAGCAATATAGACTAGAACAACCGTGCCCACAGCTTCCTTTCCCGTAGTTGATCTCAAAAGAAAAGACGTTCTGAATCTTAAACGCCAACGGAATAACAATCATGCACATACCCGTAGTTTCTAGAAATTGAACAAAGCAACCGCTAAAAACATTTAGATTAATAGCAGTAAAATAGTACCTTGCAACCAGCCACCAAATCTATCACCCAAACTCGAAAAATAGCCCAAAAATCAGCAACCAGTCTCAACTTGAATCATCGAAAGCAGGAAAGCAGCTCCAAATAGCGACCGACCTAAGTAAAAATCAGGTGAAAATAAAATTCTAACCCAAGATCCCGTAATGACTATAAGCAACAGCCAAAATCAAACCCTAAAATTCCAGAAGAAACGCATCAATGAGAAAACCCTAAACAATTGGCGCTTATGGTGAGAGCGGCAATAATAAAGATAAATCAAGGGTGCCACTATTTACAGACCAGTTATTTTTAATGACAACCAATTTATTTATACACCCAATCCAGTGATCCATTGATGGAGTCAACTTGAAAAATTACCGAGTGCCAATAACGCTCATCCAATGGTAAAATACAATTCAGGGAGCCGAACCCCAAACCTATGGGCTGAGTAGGAGGAAACAAAAAAGGCCAAAAATTGTAACAGCCCAAATGTGCAGGACGAATGGGCCCCTTTGCATCAACAGAGAGAGATTGGATCATTTTCGCTAAATGGACGCACGGGACAGGACTCAGGAGTGGTCACCAGTCACCTCTACTACGCTCTTGTGCATTGCTCCCCACCACCTGCCTCCAAAAAGTAGGATCTTTCCTTGATCGACGCAGCATACAGATGCATGTGAACAATCCTCCGTACCATACAAAGCTCCAATAATTTCATGCTAAGACATATAAATGTCCAATCCTAATATTCACTTATTAAGACATAAAAATATCTCATATTGTTTGGAGATTATTGAGAGATGCTGTTTATAAGTATGAGTTTACTTCCAACCATACTCTTACAGAAGATAAAATTGTACGAGTCTCCAATCTAAAATCAACAATACTTAATAATTCTAATTTTCCTCATCTTTACTTGTATTTTCCAAAATTTTCAAATCATAAGATAAGCAATCACCGCAATAACTTTCTTTAAAGAAGAAGGTGTATAATTCTAGATGAAATTAGTAGTAGTGTATTATAATTCCTTTATATGGCAAGAATGTTAATAAGATTCTTATCCTTTATATGGCGAGACTACAAAACTTAGAAAGTTTTATTTAAGGGTGACCATACCAATACATATTTCAATAAAATAATTTTCATTGGTGATCTCCCAACCTCACCCCAATAAAAACCAATAACACCAAACAAAATAAATAAACAAACCAACCCTTTTCATTTCCCCATCTCTCTGCCTGAATCAAAGACTCACCGAGAGAAATGCAGTCCATGTTGCATCTCAGTGCCACATATGGCCTTCCTCTCTCCGTTTGTGGGATCAATCACCATCTCAGTAGCCTTTCCAAACTGTACTTTACTACTTTTTCTCTCTCACACGAAAAAGGGGTATTCTATTTTCTTATACCCTGTTTGTTTACTGTCTTGGCCATTTTTATGCAGAATAGCAGAGCATGATCTCAGGAGGGAGTCGATGAAGAGGCAAAGATCACTGGCAAGAGAGGGCTTACGTGAAGTTGAAGCTGAAAGAGCCTTGGAAACAGTTCTTAGAGGGATCATAGAAGGTAAAATTGATGGAGATCTAGGTAGTGAACTGCAAGATCTGTTCTACTGTAGTATCTGGAATTGTAGCACAAAAAGAGCCGCATAGCTTGCTTTGACTCGGCATGTTTAAGCAAACTGCAAACCTTCCAAAGATTCTCTCTTTAATTTTGTGGAAAAATATTTTGCGGGTCGAATGAGTCGTGTTTTTTAATCATCATTTACTGAAGAAAGCGATGGAAAACCAAAGGCATACTCAAAAAAAGAAACCGAAACAATCTAGACGAAGAGACCTAAATATAGCACAATACAGTATAGTAGTGTATCACTATCTAAGAATATTTAGTGTATCAGTGTCTTCTCTTAGGTTCTCCATATTAGGCCAGATATACACGCCGTTCAAACCTGAAAAAGGCATTAAATTGTTTCTTGTTTTTACTTCTGGAGTTATAAAAGACAGACGTGATCTTCATCATTTTGTTGCTGCTTCCACTTCTAAAAACACAGCAAAACCAAGTTGGTCCAACACAAATAGCCCAATATCATTGTGCCTTAGCACAACGAATCCCATAACGATTAGACAACAGAAATCCCATAACGATGACCATTTGCATGACTTGACAACCACAACGACAAAAATTCTGAGCCATTTGGAAGAAAACCACACCTCAGACACAGCAATTTCGACAGAAAATTGACACTAAAATCTCCAAAAACAAGGACTCTATGCTATACGATGTGCCGCCACCGCCTGTCAAGTACCTGGTCTTCAGACTGGCAACCCAACAATGACGGCACAAACCTACGACATATAAAACGAAATAAACCGAAGAAGACAGTGCTAACATAAAATGTGTATGGAAGACAATTATTCATATGAAAGTAGATTTCAGCTGAATGCAATCCACTGCAAACTCCCATGATTCACTTCTTCTTAGCAGCAGACTTGGTGACCTTGGCAGCAGATGCTTCCTTCTTATCAACACTCTTTATGACTCCCACAGCCACGGTCTGGCGCATATCCCGAACAGCAAAACGACCAAGAGGAGGGTAAGCAGAGAAGGTCTCAACTACCATAGGCTTGGTTGGAATCATCTTTACCATTCCTGCATCACCATTCTTCAAAAACTTTGGCTCCTTCTCAAGCTCCTTACCAGATCGCCTGTCAATCTTAGTCAATATTTCAGCAAACTTAACTGCAATGTGAGATGTGTGGCAATCAAGGACCGGAGCATAGCCATTTCCAATCTGCCCAGGGTGGTTCATGATAATGACCTGAGAGGTGAAGTTGGCAGCCTCCTTAGCAGGATCATTTTTGGAGTCAGAAGCAACAAAACCACGTTTCAGATCCTTCACAGCAACGTTCTTGACATTGAAACCAACATTGTCACCTGGCAAGGCCTCCTGGAGAGCCTCATGGTGCATCTCAACAGACTTAACTTCAGTTGTCAATCCAGTAGGACCAAAAGTGACAACTGTACCAGGCTTCAAGACACCGGTCTCAACACGTCCAACTGGCACAGTTCCAATACCACCAATCTTGTAAACATCCTGAAGGGGGAGACGGAGGGGCTTGTCTGAGGGCCTCTTGGGTTCCGATATCTGGTCAAGAGCTTCAAGGAGGGTTGGGCCCTTGTACCAGTCAAGGTTGGTAGATCTCTCGATCATGTTGTCACCCTCAAAACCAGAGATGGGAACAAATGGGATCTTGTCTGGGTTGTAACCAACCTTCTTCAAGTAGGAAGAAACTTCCTTGACAATTTCATCATACCTAGCCTTTGAGTATTTGGGGGTAGTAGCATCCATCTAAAATATAGACAAATAATTGAAAAAAACAATTAGACAAGCAGAAAATTTACATAAAGTGATTTATATATATCGAAGAGTTTACCTTGTTACAGCAACAAATCATTTGCTTCACACCGAGTGTAAAAGCAAGCAAAGCATGCTCACGGGTCTGTCCATCCTTGGAAATACCAGCTTCAAAACCACCAGTGGTGGAGTCAATGATGAGGACAGCACAGTCAGCCTGTGAGGTACCAGTAATCATATTCTTGATAAAATCACGATGTCCAGGAGCGTCAATGACAGTGCAGTAGTACTTTGTGGTCTCAAACTTCCACAGAGCAATATCAATGGTAATACCTCGTTCCCGTTCAGCCTTAAGTTTGTCCAACACCCAGGCATACTTGAATGATCTCTTGTTCATCTCAGCAGCTTCCTTCTCAAACCTCTCAATAACACGCTTGTCAATGCCACCAAGCTTATAGATCAAGTGTCCAGTAGTTGTCGACTTTCCAGAGTCGACGTGGCCAATGACCACAATGTTGATGTGAGTCTTCTCCTTACCCATGGCTGATTTCTAATGCCAAACTGCAGTGGCAAATAGGTTAAGAAAGATCAGCGCAATAAAAGCAAGGAAAACAACAGAATTCTGAGAGCATATAATTCAAGAAATTGCAAAACTCAGTATTTGAAGATCTAGACAAAAATAAAAATGTGAGAAAATTGCCAATGTTACAACGCAAATTACTTGGAAATGATGTCAAAACACAACCAATTAGCTAAATTCTCTTCCTCACACAACAAAAGTCTTAATGTAATACATTCCAGAAAATAATACTTCTCAATTTTATTTCAAACAAGGGGAATCCTGTGAAAAAGTGGTTGGATAGCAGCAATAATGTTTATGAAGGACAAGAATTGAGAGAATCAACATCATACAAAAGATATATAATTCAAAATCCCAGAATAGATGAAACTATAGAGTCAAAATCACAAGTCCAAAGATCTGAAGTAATAGAGAAAACTAGAGCAAAACAAAAGAACCACATCTGAACATCAAACACTAAATACAAATACAAGAAAGAAAGAAAGAAATAAATAAATAAAGTTCAAACAACAAAAGGGGTGAAAAACAAGTAGTAGCATAAAACAGACAAAATACAATGTATCAAAAAATCAGATTTCAGATTAAAGATCTAACGATCAAAAAATCTAGTATGGAATCTGACGTCCAATAAATCAAAACCAGCCAAAGAATAATTAAAAGCTCACAAGATAAAATAAAAGGCTAAATCATATTACAAATCACAATTGAACTCATGCAAAGCAAATGAACATACATCCAGATGAAATTCAGATACTATGATTGAATCTCAACAGATCAAAATATAATCAAAATAAAGCAAGAGCGTCTTCCACAGCCATGACTATAATAAAGTAATAAACAACGAACAGTCTCCAAATATTGCATTAATTAAGAGAAACACTAAAACTTTCAATACACAATCTCAACAAGAGAGTACGACAACATGATTAAAGGAAAGCCAGCTATCGGAATCGAACCGATGACTATCACATTAGAAATGCAATGCTCTGACCTCTGAGCTAAGCTGGCTTAAACATGAAAAAGGGGAAATAATCCCTGTGTTAGACTTCACAAAAGACGTACCCCGTAAGAACAAGGCGAACCCTGTGAAAAAAGTGCTTGGAAAGCAGCAATGGATTTTGTGATTGATTGACTTAAAGAATCAAAATCTAAGCACCATAAATAAAAAACATCGTCCAGAGACGGAACCTCTCTCAAAATATAATCACCATAAAGCAAGAACATCGTCCAGAGCCAGAACCAGAATAAACCACGAACAATCCAAACAACAAACTTTCAACTGAAGATAGGAAACAACCAGAGTAATCAGCAGAAAACGTAAGCGTTACAGTATTCAAGAGAAGACTGCACACATAACAGATAAAAAAACTAGATCTAACAAAGCTACAAGGGAAATGCATACAAACAATCAATTGACAGATTCCCATATCACATATCATCATATCCCAACAACTAATAATCGCTAAATTAACAAGATAAGACAGCAGCTAACCTTTCACAAAGAAAAAGTGAAAAACGCACTGAAACCCTAGCCGCAGACGCAGAGAACAAAATGAAGCACACTCAGAGGAAGGGCGTAGATGAGGCTTTGTTTTGCATTTATAGGCGAAATGGATTTGGATGCTAGGGCAACAGGCGAAATATTAAAATGACTAAAATACCCATAATTTTAGTTCAATTGACTTAAACCTATGCGGTGTTTTTTTGTGAATTTGGTAAATTGCACCGATGAGATCGTCAAAAAGTCGGCTATTTCCCTTTTCACTTTCAAGTTTCAAAGTATGGCATCTGATTGGTAATCGGGCTAGGTCCAGGGAAACATTGGTGGAAAACTAACGCAACCTGAAAATAAAAGGAATCGGGTTTAAACTTTAGTTCGGAACCAAACAGAAGATATTCTACACCAGAATAAAGAGTGGTTTTATGTATAAGTTTTTATAATTCAATATTAACCAAGTTTACATGAAATGTTTTGTAAGTATATGACATAAAAAATTAAAAAGTAAAATATATTATTATCAACAAGTAAAATTTATCCAATAAAATCCATCATCGATAGGTTTTATTCAGTCATTTTTAATTACGTTGTTTTTAATTACATTCTTTTTTGTTAAACCCTAAGGGGAACAAATTCGTTAAAACGGGCTCGTGTATCGGATTTTCATGTTGTAACCTAAATAATAAATGTTATAAACTCTAAGGGAAACAAATTCGCTAAACTCTAATGGACTCGTGTATTGAATTTTCATGTTGTAATCTAAAAAACTCAAATTTGGTACTAAAATCATAAATGTCCCAAGTGATAAACTCTAACTACTAAAATTTAACGAGTTAGGATATCCAACATAATTTCAATAAGAATGTAAAAAATAACAAATACATATTGTACTATCACAGTGTGAAAATAACTACTAAAATTTAACGGGTTAGGATATCAAACATAATTTCAATAAAAATGTAAAAAATAACAAATACATATTGTACTATCACAGTGTAACAAAATTTCGACTCGAATAAATAGTTTATACATCATATATATAAATTACATTGTTTTTAAAAACAATGTAATTGAAAAACCATAATAAAAACTATTGACAATGAGTTTTATTAGAAAGATTTTCATGCGCTGAGTTTGAATATGTATTTTTTTTTAAAATATAACATGTATTTTTATAGAAAATATTTTAAAATTTCGTTTATTAACAAATAAATAAAAAATGTGTTTAATTGATTTTTAAAAAAATTTAACATAATCCACTTACATGAAATATAACGTAGACTTAAGATTGAGTTAGATTGAGTTGAACTATTAAAAATGGTGTTCTATAACATTTGAGAATAAATAAAGTGTTGAACCATCCTTTTCTTTTGCTTTGGAAAGGGTTTTTAAAGAAGGACAAAATACATTAATGGGCCGACTATATGGACTGAACAATAAGAAACCTCAAATGCTTGGCCCATTCGGTGGTTAAAAGGGCTGTAGAAGCCAATTTGGGGAAGTATATAATATGCCTATATGGGGTCCAAAACCTGAATCCGATTCATCATCCACCTTTGATGGATTGCGTGGCTGACTGGCTGTGCTGTTGGATGATTGATATATGGGCTCTAAATGGGCTTCATGAAATATTTCTGAAAAGTATCAGCCCACTCCAAATGGAATTAAGCCTATGCGAAGAAAACCGATTCTCTTCCTTCTCTAACCTCACTCCTTCAGTTTTCATGCCTGGATTCTCCGATTCACTAAGGAAAATCTGCGCGACAGCAGCGCCAAGGTTAGCTCTTCGACGTCGCTCTCTGTTTTCCTTTTCTTCTTTCTGAGATTCAGCTATTCGAGCAGTACGAGCCGTGTTTTCTTTTTGTCCGATTTAAGTAGAGTTTTTGTAAGTCACATACCATAATACCATGTATGGTCCTTGGCTCCTTCGCTTTTGATGAAATGATTGCTGCTAGGTTTTTTTTTTTTTTTTGAGTATTAGTTACTCAAACAAAGATTTTATCAGTAATTGGTGCTTTAGACCTCCATTTAATCGGCGTTATTGGTATTTTAGAAGCAATTCTGAGTATGAACATAGTGCATTGAACTTGATGACCCGATATTCTCTTATCTCTTATCATTTGAAACTGATAAACAACAAATTGAAGGCTTCAACTCATTTAAATGAAACCCAATTTGACCCGAGTTTCAAGATTCCTCCAAATGCATGTTTATACCGTTATGGGTTGATTCCCTTCTTTTCATTGTACTCAACTGAAGCCCCAGTAAAGCAGCTTAGAAGGGGGTACCAAGGAAAATCAAAGTTCAACTGTAAGCCTGTCCTTGATAAAGCTCAATTTCAGCGGGCGGTTTCTCAGCTGCATCCAAGATTCACTAATGAAGAACTTTTGAGTGTCCTAAACCAGCAGGGAGATGCTGTGGTGTGTTTGGAGTTGTTCAATTGGGCGTCGCTGCAGCCTAGATTCAAGCATGATGGCTCTACTTATCACATCATGATCAGGAAGCTTGGTACAGCTAAAATGTACAAAGAAATGGATGATGTTGTTAACCAAGTGCTTGCCGCTCGCTCTGTTGGCAATGAAGCTCTTTTCAACAACATAATATATTTTTTTACTGAGACTAGGAAGTTGACTAGAGCTGTGAATATATTTACATACATGAAGAATAGTAGAAACTTGAATTGCAGGCCTTCTGTTAGAACGTATAATATTCTCTTCACGGCATTACGGAGTAGAGGGAGCAATTCTCTTATCAATCATTTGTATATGGAGACTATTAGATGCCTGTTCAAGCAAATGGTTAATGACGGGATTGAACCTGATATATTCTCGTTAAATGCTATGATAAAAGGATATGTCATTTCGCTTCATCTTAATGATGCTCTGAGAATATTCCATCAGATGGGTACAGTTTATAGTTGCCCGCCTAATTCGTATTCCTATGATTATCTGATCCATGGGTTATGTGCCCAAGGCAGGACAGATAATGCAACGGCATTTTCTGATGAAATGAAGAGAAAAGGTTTTGTTCCAAGCAGTAAATCGTACAACTCGCTTGTGAATGCTTTGGCTCTTAATGGGGAGGTGGACGAGGCAATCGATTTCCTGTGGGAGATGATTGGCAAATGCAAATCAGCCGATTTCATCACATACAAGACGATTCTTGATGAGATATGTCGGCGTGGAAGAGCTCAAGAAGCAATGAGATTTTTAAAGGAGTTACAAGAGAAAGACGTTGTAGATGGTTATACTTACCGGAAACTGCAATATGTGCTCAAAGATGATTTTGGAATTTCAAATGGCAGGAATCACTTCAGGTATCGAGCTTTGGTGTTCTGTCTTTCTGGATGTTGTGCAAGTTTACTTGCTCTTTATCTTTTGCTGGAGTCTGTCTTTTCGTGTGCATTCAAAACTTATGCCCACATTTAGAAGAACTATCTAGTTGGCAGCTGGTGCTTATCTTTCGCTCAGGTGGATTATTGTTGAAAGCAATGCTAATAGCTAGTATAAACTATAAAATGAAAAATTGCAGGATATGGAGATATCCTCCAATTTTTACTTCTATTTTGTACAATGTTCTCTCTTTTCTACCATATAGAACCATTGTTAAAGCAATTCCATGGGGACCGACAAAGTTGAAAATATGTTGGAATTGTATACTTTCCTCCATGGTTGCAGTTCATGCAAGCAACTAGGTATCTAACTCCTAAGTTGATTAAATAGTCCACAGTTTGAGCTGTGGAAGAACCCTTTCAATGTGATGGAGAGGGCTAATTGGCAAAAACTGCATGGTGTTCTGCCATTAGGATGTAATATGTTACTGCCATATTTTTTCAAAATAATACATATTATTTTGGGAATTTGATACATTACTGCCTACTTTCTGATGTCATTTGCGACCGATCTGACAACAATCATTCTTCATCTAGTCAGAACTCAGAAGGCTTTATGATAGAACGAGGAGTAGAACCAGCTTTGTGATAGAATACATCATGGGAAATTCTATTCGTAGATTGATTTCTACTGATTACAGACTTATATATGTCTAGGTTATAGGGTTCAGGCGTAGCACAACTTTTAAGAATTTTTTTTTGGATGTAATATGTTTACAAAAAATTTGATTAGACAGATGTTCTTTGATTCTTAAAAAAGCCGAAGACATATAGACTCATATAGAGTTGCACGTGTGGTCTCTTTTAGAGAATTATTATAAATGAGGCCAAATACACAAGATATTTTATGTGTTTTAGACTTTCCATCTCTATTATTGTATATGCTACCTTGATTTTTCTCGTTTATTATTTTATAAATCCAAACTTTGAATAATTTTCATTCACTTTTATCTGCCTTTGTCTCTCTTTTTTAAAGTTATCTCTTAGTATGAGTGCATAAAACAACAAGTCAAATTGAATCATATTAACTAAGAGCTGTGAATTAAAATGCAAATCAATAAGTTAAATTGAACAATACTACAATACAAATTCAAAGACATGATCATAAGACATATTAATCAGAATCTAAATGTACAATGGCTTGAGATACAGTAAATGAATTTCATATCTGCCTATAATCTCTAAAGTTTTGTTCATAATTTGTACCCCACTGTGTTGCACACTGATGCCTTAATGTGCCCCATTGAATCATCATGGGAGGCATTGGGGTATTAGAAATTAATGATACCTCCACAAAGTTATTCTGGTTAACATGTCCAAGACATATACATGTTGCTCTTCTATTTCTGTTTCTACTTACTCATCCTGCTCGACATTATGCTACAAATTAAATGACAGATATAATACAACTATGTAATAAACATGTAATTGTCAATTTGTAACTGTATTTTATCTCATTCGTATAGCTTGATAATTGTAGATCTTCATCCCATAAGTTGAAATTATCATTCATAATACACACAATAATTATAATTGATAAAAAAGAAAGAGAATGGAAGATAGAAGTGAATGGAAGTTTGTTCTAAATTTTACAAATACAGTGGATTTATAGAGTAGTAAATGAGAAAAGTGATTGTAATAGATACAATAATTGAGCACTAGAGTCCGAAACACAACATCAAAATATTGTTCTAAAAAAGATAACGCCTGTGCAACTCTATTTGAGTCTATATGTCTTGAACTTTTTTAAGAATCAAAAGACATCTGTCTAATCAAATTTTTTGTAAACATATTATATCTAATAAAAAAAATTCTTAATAATTGTACTACGCCTGAACCATATAACCTAGACATATCTAGGTTTGTACTCGGCAAAAATCAATCTACAAATAGAATTTCCCATACATCATGTTCCCGGCTGGGTGTATGGCTGTGTTATTTAACTCATGGCTGTGTTTGATTTGCAGGACAAGTACGACAGAGGGCAAGACCTATAAGCGTGCCTTGTATTTCTTATTAGTATCTGAATTACGTGTGCCTTGTATGAAGCATTGCTCATTTTCAACATCGAGTTGTATTTGATGCTCGAGAAAGAGAAAAGATGAAGTTTGGGAATACTGCACCAACCTAGGCATCAATAATCCAAATTTAATTTTCTTTGCCGTGAATCGTGATTGGGACATTTTTCCCCCGAACCACTCAACTGCCTTTAATCAGACAGCTAGAGTATCAATTCCTTAGGTATGTTAACTTTAAGTTTTCCAAAATCATTTCGCCAGATTAAACAAATTCACTCATGCTCAACTTTGAGTTTTCCGAAGTCATTCCGGACTGGAAGTTGCCAAAAAAAAGTTTTCCAAGAGTCGCTCAGGAGTTTACACAAATTCACTCATTGCTTAACAAGAAAAATCGTCACAAAAAAAAAAAGAACAGAAAAAGTAATAGTAATCCCATTAGGGCATGCTAAAACATCGAATTCTATCAGAAGTTGGTTTTGGACAGAACTCACTCCTCAAAACAAGACACCAGAAGAGTAATTGAAAAATATAAATTTTACCACAAAACTCAGCAATGTTGCATGAACCATCGTCTACAACAATAACCATTACTTAGGCTCCGTTTGTTTGGCGTTTCTCACAGCTTAAAGCTGTGGGACCCACCAGAAATGCTGTGCATACCAAACGGGTAGAAAAGAATTGCGTTTTGGACCGCGTTTAAGCGGTCCAAAATGAGACGCTGTTGTGGTACAGCGTCTCATTGCGTTTCATTGGATCCAAGTTTCTTCAAGACGATCCTGCCCCTCAAATCCCTGATTCATCTCTCGCTGAAGCACTCCATCTCTCGCCGTGATTCACTCTCGTTGTACCTCCTCCGTCTCTCCGTCGATCGATCTCCACCACCGTTTTGAAAATCAGGTACTCGTCTCTCTCTGTTAACACTTGATGCATGTATTCTATATTTTGTTTCTTAATTTTTTGTCGAATCGATGGCTCCAGAGATACGACCACTTGGGCCGCCACCAAGTTGTTGGGTGGGTTTTCTGCTTTTGATTGGTTGAAGCTTGATTTGATTCTCATTTTGTGTTTGTGGGGGTGCTTTTGATTATTTTCTAGTTCTTAGAGGTCGATTTGCCATTTGGGTTATTGGCTCCACTATGGATCTTCTGGATTATGCCCTTTTTGGTTTTGTGATAAAATTCTGGGTTTACTTTTATTATATGAAGTCAAGGTTCTGGGTTCACTCTTGTGGGTTTTTTGTTAGGCAAGGACAGAAAGATTTGATGAACTTTGGTGTATAGTTAGTGTTTTGGAGTTTGAGTTTATTGTTCCATGCTACTTTACTTGCGTTGCTGTAACGAATTGGATAAGCAATTGATTAATAAATGCGAGAGTGGCGGGGTATGTTTGGACACTTTGAGATGGGGATGGGGAAACTGCAATTGATTAATAAAGGTTGATCTTTGGATGGGGAAACTGCAATAATATTTGTAGAATCAAACTCTCACTATAGTTGGTCTGCCATTGTTGGATATACTCTTGTTGAGGTAGCCAATCTATTGTTGCCTAACTAGACTAGTAGAAGTAGGTTGAGGTTTTAAATTCTTCTTCTTTGTTTTGGGTTGGGAGGGGAATGGGTTTGCTCTTTGCAGGTCTAATGGGTAATGAACCTTCAAACAAAGACCTTACTTGATAATTTGCACTGTAATGAACCTTCCCATGTGATTTTCTTTGTTGAGATTTTTTTTTTCTTTGTTCCTTTTTGTTGCAAACCCTCATCTTTTTGGGTATACATGATGAGGTGAATTGAAAAATGATCACAAAAACACACACTCAAGCCCCACCGGGCACTAGTTGAAAGAAGAACTTGTGAAGAAGGCAAGATGACCATTGTTTGGGCTAACAAGAGGCATATTGATTCAAGTTGGGCAATAACATGATCATGTGTGAAGCATAATTTTATAGGGGGAACTTTAAGGTTTAGTTTAAAGTAGCTTTAATTTTTGATTGTTATTACTACTAGAGTTGGCACAAACTTTCAGAGAAAGAAAAGAAATAAATTTGAAAGGGAATATTTGAATGCCAAAATAAAATACTGAGTGTATCTTTTTTTTTAATCGTTGTTGCTTTCCAGTGCTTACTATTGAGTCTTTGTTTGTATTATATTATGAATTCTCTCTTACTTTGTAATGGATCTGAACTTGGCAAGTTTCTAAAATGATAGTAGTATTTATGTGGGAAGAAAAGGAGTTCCAACACAGAATGTGTTGGCAGTGTGTGACTTTGACATGCTGTATACTTATGTTTCAGCCGGGTGGTAAGGATCGGCTCATGATATGCGTGTGCTCGAGGATTCAATAAATGGTGATGGACTTGGTTTCCCACATCCACCTCCAGGTTTGCATCATTTTCTCTTACCATGTTTTCAAATAATCTTTTTATTATATTGTAATAATAACATCATACCTATATACGCAGGAAAATATTATCTGGTTGATGCGGGTTATCCGAATAGAACTGGATTTCTTGCACCATATAAGGGTGACAGATATCATGCTCCACAATTTCGTGGACCTATACCTCCTACTGGAAATCGAGAGATTTTCAACCGTGCACATTCGTTTGCATGTTGTGCATGACATGGACTTTGATATTGCTTCTACTTTAACTGATGTCGATGTGGATGGTGAAGAAGAAGAAGAACTCTAGTTATGTGTTTAATTAAAACTTTTTATTCAATATTATTTCTCTTTTATTACAATGCCCTTTTTTGTCATTTCACATAAAATATCATAACAAAAAGCTAATGTAAAAAAAGTGAACCAAACACCTCAGAGCATTTTACACAGCTTAAAGCTGTGGGTCCCACAGCTTTTTACACAGCATTTTTGACAGCTAAAAGCACAGCATTTCTCACAGCTTTAAGCTGTGAAATACAATTGCATAACAAACGGACCCTTAGAGATTCATATGGCTCATTGATTTGCAAATGAAGCCGAACTGAAAGCTATTAGTAGGCACTGGACCTCACTATAACTTTTCCTATGACAGCAGGAAAGAAGTTAATAATAGAGACAGACTCCTTGAATGCTTTGAAATGGGCAAGCCAGGCGAAGTTAAAATTAGGTGATCTGACATTGCAGCATACTCTTAGAAATGGAAATGACATTGAAGACCTGATTGCTAACTAAGAAACTATGAGAAATTCAGACTAGTTATTTGGTTTTAATTTGCAGTGCCTTTCAACTCCCTATTTCTTCTTTCGTAACCTTTCAGGCCATCCATATTGACAACCTGGTGTTTTTCTTCTCATCTTTAACATACATATCTGTAGCTTATCAAAAACACCGATCATTGATAACAAAACCTATAAAAAACAACTTCCGATGTCTACAAATCAAATTAAGATGTCCACAAATGACAAAACTGAAGCGAAAAGCAAACAAAATCGCAAGGCAAAGACAAATAATAAACACTACAATATGTAATGCAAATCAACCAAAAGACATCTGTCACTCCTTAGCAGCAGACAAAGACATCTATCACTTCTTCTTAGCAGCAGACTTGGTGACCTTAGCAGCAGATGCTTCCTTCTTATCAACACTCTTGATGACACCCACAGCCACAGTCTGTCGCATATCCCTCACAGCGAAACGACCAAGAGGAGGGTATGCAGAGAATGTCTCCACCACCATAGGCTTGGTTGGAATCATCTTTACCATTCCTGCATCACCATTTTTCAAAAACTTAGGCTCCTTCTCAAGCTCCTTACCAGATCGCCTGTCAATCTTAGTCAAGATCTCAGCAAACTTAACAGCAATGTGAGATGTGTGGCAATCAAGGACCGGAGCATAGCCATTTCCAATCTGCCCAGGGTGGTTCATGATAATGACCTGAGAGGTGAAGTTGGCAGCCTCCTTAGCAGGATCATTTTTGGAGTCTGAAGCAACAAAACCACGCTTCAGATCCTTCACAGCAACGTTCTTAACATTGAAGCCAACATTGTCACCTGGCAGGGCCTCCTGGAGAGCCTCATGGTGCATCTCAACAGACTTAACTTCAGTGGTCAGTCCAGTAGGACCAAAGGTCACAACTGTACCAGGCTTCAAGACACCAGTCTCAACACGCCCAACTGGGACAGTTCCAATACCACCAATCTTGTAAACATCCTGAAGGGGGAGACGGAGGGGCTTGTCTGAGGGCCTCTTGGGTTCCGAGATCTGATCAAGAGCGTCAAGGAGGGTTGGGCCCTTGTACCAGTCAAGGTTGGTAGATCTCTCGATCATGTTGTCACCCTCAAAACCAGAAATGGGAACAAATGGGATCTTGTCAGGGTTGTAACCAACCTTCTTCAAGTAGGAAGAAACTTCCTTTACAATTTCATCATACCTAGCCTTGGAATATTTGGGTGTAGTGGCGTCCATCTAAATCATAGACACATATATGAAAACAATTAGCAAAAAGAATATTATCAAACAGATAACTGAAGAGATGAAAGTTTACATGAAGTGAATTTACATAGAACAGATTATTTTACCTTGTTGCAGCAACAAATCATTTGTTTCACACCAAGAGTAAAAGCAAGAAGTGCATGCTCACGGGTCTGGCCATCCTTGGAAATACCAGCTTCAAAACCACCAGTAGTTGAGTCAATGATGAGAACAGCACAGTCAGCTTGTGAGGTACCAGTAATCATATTCTTAATAAAGTCACGATGTCCAGGAGCGTCAATAACAGTGCAGTAATACTTTGTGGTCTCAAACTTCCAAAGAGCAATATCAATGGTTATACCACGTTCGCGCTCAGCCTTGAGTTTGTCCAACACCCACGCATACTTGAATGATCTCTTGTTCATCTCAGCAGCTTCCTTCTCAAATCTCTCAATAACACGCTTGTCAATTCCACCAAGCTTGTAAATCAAGTGCCCAGTTGTGGTTGACTTTCCAGAATCGACATGGCCAATGACCACAATGTTAATGTGAGTCTTCTCCTTACCCATAATGAAATTCTAGCTGAAAAAACAAGGAAAGTCAAGCAAACATTCGACTAAATTAAAAAAAAAAGGTGAATACTCAAAACACATAATTCAAATGATGAGCACAACCCCAAAACTTCCTAACGGGATAGAAATGAACTTCCTAAAGGTATTCAAAAGCAAAAAATAATTAATCCCACAGATAACCAGAGCAACAAACAGGCAAGGAAGAGATTAAAATCTTGAACCAGGAGTTACTCCAAATAACATCAGGACTGAAGCAAACTAGCTTGTTATCTATAGTTTGATAGATATTGCATGAGCTTACATTTTCCTACAGTAAATACATAGCTCTAGAGACTATAGTTATAAAATTTCCTCAAATACGATTCAATTTGCCTTTCACCAAAAAACCACAGTTGGAAAAGCATAAAAATAGAGACTAAATAAGAAGTGGACCGAGAATTGTCAAGTTTTCTCACAAATTAAGCTCAGACTATTAAGAAATCTAAAATTTGAAACAAATTAACAAATAACAGAGTTGGTATCTGTAATTAAATTACGCACCACAAAGGACAGCAAGCTCACAACAAACAGAACTATTGTCACAATTATAACTAGAACAAAAGAAAATTCACACAATCAAGAAAGACTGCATTAGACACTGGTGGAAATGTCAACAAAACAGCATACTGAAAAAAATTACAACAAAATTCTAATCTCAAGCATATAAAAGCAAAAACAACAGAAACCTAACCGGCGCATCAGGTAAGCAATTGACATAAACTCACATTTACATAGCACTGCAATAGATAAGAGATTTATATAAATCAGATCTGAAGGCATAGTAGCATATCGAAACAAAACCTTACACTTACATCCATCGAATCAACTTATAACTACAAAACAGAATTGTACAAAAGCAAAGGCTGCAGCATATGGCGCATATATAATTCACATAAATCAAAAATGAAATGCAAAGAACTACATCTGGCCGGTGATAGATCAATACCTGTAGCTGACAAACAGAAGTCTAGAAGAACGATCGACTGGGTCTCTCTCGCCGACTTGAATGAGAGAGATGGCAGAGGACGAGAAATGAGAAAAGACTCTGGTTTTATAGAGTGGCAATGGGCACACAGTGAGACTAGGGTTTCTTTTTCGGCCGTTGGATCAGAAAAATATCCAACGGTTGTAGACGTTTGGCAGCCAGCTGGATTTTCTTTTGCAAATGTGAGATGTCCTGGCTGGGGTAACTAAACTTTTATTAGTGAAAGATTCAGTATTTTTTAATTTGATAATTGAAAGATAAAACGATATATATGAATGATTTAATGTATTTTTTTTATCAAATTGATTACTTGGACAGTTTTATCAAATTACAGGTGACGAGTTGACCCTTAATTATAATTGAATCTTTGCATATATGGCCCGACAATTATAATGACATGTAATATTGGGAAAAAAATACAGATGGCAAAATCTATTAATTTGTTATTCATCCTTTATATAATTTTTTTAATTTAATATATTTAATTAAAAAGATTTGGTCTCCAAGCTTTATCAAACCCACCAAGGGTCATCTCTTTGACCTAATTGAGTAATTGTCGGTATCCTCCAATCCATATTGCTTTAACCCAATCGTCGGTATCCTCCGATTCTAGATAGCTTTTAACCCAATCGTTGCAAATGCATTTGCTTTATCAACACATATACTCCCATTCTCTCTGCTCAATCCAAAGCAAATGAACCACGGGAGCAAAATAGAGTGTTCTAAGTCCAATTGACCAAAAATCAAGGACAAAACACACCAGGTGGATGGCCTTGTGCCATCAAAAAAATGGAGAAATTGAAGCTTAGAGAATCAGTTACCAGTATCTTTTGAAGAATTAGTGACCAAAGAATTGGGGTTTCTGGGTTTGGAGATTTGATAGATGATGAGCTGACGATTATGGTGGGAGAGGGCGATCTTGATGGTGATGGTAACAAAAATCAGATCTAGCTCCTTCATAGGCATGATACCCACCCCGAGTCAATGGGTTATTGATTAACTCCTTCTCTAGTTCCACCGGGGCCATCTTACCTTGTTTTCGATTCTTAGCATCAACTCCTTTGCCAAAGTCAGCACCATATTGCAATCGACCATTACAAACTGAGGCGATGTCGAATAGAAAATCAAAGACAATAATTTAGGTTTTAGCGAAATTATAGTTTAGGGTTTTTTTTTTCTGTTAACATTTAACTTTTAAATTTTGTTTTATTTTTTTCCTTTTTATGCCACATCAATATCCTTTTGTTTCGTTATGCCAAGTTATTCTATTTTAACAGTTCTTTATCAACTCGCCACATCAGCAGATTGACTGTCCAAAAATATTAAAAACTGGTCGAGTTATCATTTTGAAACAAATCAAAACTTTGGATTAATGCCCTGTAATGTTTTATCTTTCGGATATCAAATTGAAAAATGTTCAATCTTTCAGTGGTCAAAAGTTTAATTATCCCACCCAGACTGCAAGAGTGCGGAAAATGTTGTAAAATATTTTTAGGAGACTCTTCTTATCGCCACCAATCTACTGAAAAAGGGATAGAGGTTATAATTAGTTTAGGTGAAATTACTAATTAGTTCTAATTATGCTCCAAATCTCCCATCAAATAAATGTTTCTCTTAGTTTTTTTTATACATTTGAATATTTTAGTGATTCTAATAATAATTGAGTTTGAAAAAAATAATCACAAACCCTAAATCCTATAGCCTAACCTCTAATCCCATATTCTAAACCTTGAACCCTATACTAAATACTAAATCTAAAATTTTAAATTGTAAACCTAAATCTTAACCCCTAAATACTAAAAACACTAAAAAAAAAAAAAATTGGGTGTGATTTGGAGAGTAAGTACGGCTAACTACACTTAAACTAATGGCAACCCCTTTCTCATAGAAAATTTATTTAATTTTGTACAAAAATAAAATATTTTAATAACTCTAATAGTGATCGGAGAATATATTTTAAAAAATAAAATATTTTAATAACTCTAATAGTGATTATAGCGGTATTCGCTACAAATATTTTAACAGACCGCGTCATATACTCATATTATGGTCCGGTAATGTTTCAAATACGAACTCATGCTGAACAATGGGCTTAAACTGTGGACAGCGAAGCTGAAAGTTGGGCCAATTTGAAGATTTGACAACTTTCATAGGCCCATTTTATCCACATATATTGGGCTCAATGTTTCTTAAGGCTCAAAAATCAACTTAATGATTTAAAACCCAAAACAATGACCAAAAGCAAATCACGAACCCTAAACCTAAAGCCCACGAGTCGTTGGCTCTTTGCTCGCGCCTTGGCTGAGGCAAGGCTACGCTCCTGGCTTTAATCGCTCTCTCGTTCCACAAAACAATCAGATTAACTTTTGTTATTTTAACCAAACGAAGCGGCAAAGCGAGCCAAAATCCCTTCGCCTCCTCATTTTTGCGCTCTCGCTACGAACTTCCTCTCTCTAACGCGCCTTTTTGCTTTGCAAGTTATTTTTCACTTTCGTTCATCTCAAGGCTCAACTTTCGTGGCAATTACGCTGAAGGAGATCAGCTTTCGAGAGTAAGACTTCTCTCTTTATTCCTTAAATATCTGCAATTTTTTCGAGATCTTCCCTTCGTTTGCTGATTAATTTATCTAGTTTTAGGCATATCTATATGCACAATACTTATTCTTCAATGATTAGCTTCTCTTCGATCGTGCATTTATGGTGTTCTACGCGACTAGTTGTGAAATTTGATTCCACGGCATTGTGGAACCTTGCTATAGGTTTCCTATAAATCAGAGATTTGTATTTCGTTTGACTGATTGTTTGATTATCTGAGTCTCGTTTGAAGTTTATGTAGACGTTATTCATAGATTTGATGGAATTTCGAATATCATGTTAAAGAGGCTTTGTGGTTAGCACGTACTGTTTGTTATTTGAGTGCAAGTTGTATATGCAGAGAACTGTAGACGGTTTGCGCTCAAAAAAAGTGTCATGAGACATATTCTTGTAATTTTTCTCGTTACAAGTCCTCTCTGTGAACAGCTGATTGTTAAAGAAGCAATCTTTATATTGTCCTTGTTTAACAAAAAATCTATGTATTGTTGTGGTCATTGAACCTTTTCTCCATTTTTTTCCCCATCTCAGGTCTTACTTTCTTTCGTATGTGGAAATTTTAGACTCCATCTGATTCAGTTGCGATTTTAGAGATAATATTAAAGGTTAAGTCGACCTAAAGAACTCTATATTATGTTCTGCAAGGGCTTATTCACAATCAATTCTCCGACCTTGAGATACTTTTCCTCGTCAGCACCGAATGTGCTTAAAATTGGAGACGTCTTGAGGGAAACAAGACTATTTACGAGACAGGATGTTGTTGACTACGCTAAAGTGAGCCATGACTCAAATCCTCTGCATTTTGATTCTGAAGTTGCTCAAAATGCTGGATTTGAGGATCGCCTAGTGCATGGGATGCTCGTTGCTTCATTATTTCCTCGGATTATTTCCTCCTATTTTGTAAGTGAAGCCTTTGTTCTATCTGTTGATATATCTAATCATTGGAGTAAAGAATTTGGAAAATATTGTTAATGATTTACTTTTGATGAAAACAAACCACTGTGGAAGAATGGATAACATTAGTAGAATAAATTGAACTAAAAATTCGTATTAAAGAAATTTTAGGAATTAAAAGTAGTAGTTAGAGTTATGCCGACCACCATCCTATCCTCTATATGCAATTTTTAAAGGCTTTTGGTACTTAATGGAAGATCAGTCCGGAATTAACTCATATTTTCTCTCATGTTTTCGGAATTTTTAGGTTCTTACCCCCAAATTTTTCTGGGATTTTTTGACAGTCCTAGAATACTTTGTTTGAGCTCTAGTTTTCAGAAAAACCTTTTAGAGTGTTGTCTGTCATTTTGAATGTTGGCTGTGGATATTTTGTAGCCTGGGGCTGTATATGTTTCCCAAAGCTTGCAATTCAGGTCGCCCGTCTATGTTGGAGATGAAATTACGGGGGAGATATGTGCTATTAATTTAAGAGAAACCAAGAAGAGATATCTGTAAGTTCCTTCACCTAGTGGAAGACACCATTTTGTTTAATGTAAAAGTGATCATGACTTTTATTTGGTGGTTCTGTGGTTTAGGGCAAAATTGACAACAAAGTGCTTCAAGAATTGTGGGCTTCTTGTTGTGGAAGGTGAAGCTTTGGCCATCTTACCATCTCTAGATGTGGGACAACGACACTCTTTGGCTGATAATAGCTAGTCCAAAGGTATGAAACGAAATATATTGTCTTTTACCAGCTTCTAGTAGCTGTTGTGCTTTTGATGGTTTACTTTGAGATGCTAATAAAATAGCTATTTTAGATACCTTCTGCATCCATTTGAATTTATTATCCTGAAATGTTGTTGTCGTATTCATGTGACGTGCTTGGATGTTCTCGAGTGGAAAACTGGTTGAACATCGGATATTATTTTTGTATGATAGTTCCTTAAAGTGAGCGAGTCTTTTTATTTTTATGTAGATGATTCCCAGTTGCATGTGGATGGCACCTCTTTTTTTGCCTCAGTTAATCTAATTCAGCTTTTATTCAAGTTCCCCCTCAACTTGTGTTCCTCTAATCAATTGGAGTTGCTTGAAGTTCAAATATAAAACGCTGGTTGCAATAATTTCTGTTTATTCTCAGCGGGAGTTTATAATTTACATGTTTGTGCTTTTAGTTTCAACTTATTTGTTTTTTTTATATCTTTTGTGCTTGTTAACTCAGTCATTAACCTGGTATCAATTTGGCAGGTCTGTTGTTTATTCTCAGCGGGAGTTTATAATTTACGTTGTTTGTGCTTTTAGTTTCAACTTATTTGTTTTTTTCTTAATCTTTTGTGCTTGTTAACTCAGTCATTAACCTGGTATCAATTTGGCAGGTCTGTTAGTTTGAATTCGGCAAGGTCAGAAGATCATCGAGACAACTGTAATTCATCTCAAGGGTAGCAAACATTTTCTAAAATTTGCCTTTAGATTCAAACCCGTAGCTGATGATAGAACTAGAATAGAGATTTTTCTGTTTCCTACTTAGACGAGCCCATATTCTTTTGCTTTTCTATCAATCTCAGCCAAATTTAGGGCATGAGAATTAGGTCAGAGTAGCTGTCGACAAAGGAATTCTAAAAAAGTAAACTTTTGGCGAACAATTGTGAGAATCCCTCTGTTTATGCTGGAAAGAATCCCTTCTTCTCTTCATCCTATAACCGCCCACCCAGCATATATTTTTAGCAAAATTCTGTACATGCAATGTTTTTTGGTAGCAGTTGCATCAAAATTTGCTCCATGTTCACTGGTTATACCTAGCTAGGATGGCAAAAACAATTGCATGTGATGCGGTCAATCTAACCCTTAAAGGAACAAACCGCAATCCACTCTGGAGAATGTCGGTTAAAAAAATTCCAGTGTGCCGTCTAAAGTAACTGGCGGATTGATTTCTATCCGAGTTGCTTTCCCCTCCGAATGCAGCTGTGGCAATGTATTAGCTTCTTTGGGTGCAACCCCTTGCTCAGTCCACAATGTAACATGCGGCCACTGGTTTCTAGAAACTATTTTTTCGCCATCAACAGAGCCAAGTTGAGTTTCCAGTGCAGCCATTTTGTCTGTGAAGAGAAGGGCAGTGAATTCTACAGGAACTTTCCGATCAAGGAAAAGGCCATAGCTAGCCACAGCTGTAACACCATGACTTCTCTTGTGAGCAAGAGTAACATGAGCCCTCTGAAGGCTGTTGAGCTTATCCTTGAGAGAAGCTTCAACCTTGGGGTCCCGTTCAGCCAGCTGTTTCAATGGAGATCAGAAACAACATTGCATTAGATATGATGGCAAAGATTTTTGACAGAATGTGCTCAAATAAAACAGTTAACCATAGAGATGAAAAATTCCGCCGAAGCTCTAAAGTATGTGTCAAAGCAAAAGTGATAACTTGAGTCGGTAATCAGAGAGAGATTGGTGGCAAATAATTTTTTTTACTTTTTTCAGCTTGATCACTGTTGTTTATTTCTACCGCCATTGTGTGATAAAATGGTACTTTGCAGCTAATAGCCAACCGCTTATATCTAGCCACAATATCAAATACGCACCAACTCTGGTCGATTACGACTACAGACCAGGATTAAACTGGTAAACAGCCAAGCTAGAGAACTCAACTGGGAGAAATTAAAAGTCCAGGAAAGGTGTGAGCCCAGTTTGAGATTATGGTGGGTCTCAGTGCTTAGGCTGTCTGAACTCACATGACAGATGAAGAGAGAGATACACTAGGATGAGAGATGTGCATTGGGGTGCTTTAGTTAATGCATTGATGCTTAACCTATAAAAATTCGCCTTCTCTGTGCAAGCATGGTACTATACTAAAAATTATGAGATTATTTTTAGCCCAGTGCCATGCTACGAATAAAAAGAATTTTTTTTTAACAAAGGTCAAAATGAGTCCCTTTTTTTCCATGCAAAAACATTTTTAACTTCCAAACAATGCCGCCCAAACAAGTCCTGTAGTCCTACTTTTCAGTCTAAATAATCCCCAAAAAACGATTTATTAGTGTCAAATAGAAAGGAGAAGAATTTATTTTGCAGGAAAAAGAGAGGGAATAATTCACTTTTGGATAAAGTAGAGCATCTTCAAATGGACAAGAAAGAACAAAATATGGGCCTATATTAAAACCAAAAGCTATAGATAAAATAGGCACCGCAAGTTGGGTATAGCTTTAAGCCGTCACATACTCCGTTTCTTCCAATGGAAGATTATGTAAAGATGTTAAGCAGTCAATCAACATATCAGATGAAATGCAATAATCGAGGCAGTTATACTTAAATTAGATATTCAGTTCATCTGCTTGTAAAGAGAATGAAAAGATACGACATTTCACTTACAGTATCAAAAAGATTCCGGATATCCGAAAGAGGCAAACTGACAGCAGCAAAAACAATGGTTCCAAGTCTCCTCTTCTCAGTGACAGGAGTTATGTACTCACCCTTTGCAATAGTTCTCAACTCTTCCGACACTTTCTTGACTGCAAATTCAAATGGAACCTGAATACATATGCATAAAATTTTGCAACAGTTCAGTACTCATATATTTTGGTAAAACTTGCCATTGTGCGTGTGAGAGCGTTTGCAGATGGGCTTGCATTGGTACTTTTATTTACAACTTTCATATGACAAGGAATGTAAGAATAATTGCCAAGTACTTGAGCATAAAGATGGCACTTGATTTAACAAACAGTATTGTGCCTAAATAGAATTAAGGTAAGAATACTGATGGCACTTGATTTAACAAATGGTATTCACCTGAATAGAATTGAGATATTCAGTATTGCCAAACAAAGTCTCTCGCAGTTTCTTCTCCCATTTAGCCCACTCCTTTGCATATGAACCCTTAGCAGACTCCAATCTAAAGCGAGGAAAAAAAAATTATGCCCATCCGGAATAGAGCTGAATATTATATAGTAGAGCCACTACAGCAGTTAAAATAAGAATTAGAATGCCAACCCATTAAAAAATAAGAAAGAAAAAAAACTAAAGCTAGAACACAAAATTAATTCAGGAAGAAAAGGGGCCATAAACTGGAGTCTTGACCAATTCGAAAGATCATTGGAGCAACTTGATGAGGAGTGTTAGAATAATAGTGTACATAATAAAGATTCACCTTCCTGAAATCAAACTTTCAACAACTTTGCAACTTGACTAAGACTAAGATCAAACATAGGCTAAAAATACAATTGATTGACAACACCACTAGATAACTAAGTACCTCACTCTATATCACCATAACTCTGAAAGTATACATCAATCTTACAATCATTATTACCACAAAACTTCCAGTAGGAGAAAGTAGAAAACCTGCACTTCCAAAGTAAATGATATCCGTTTTTGTATGTAACAACTTGCTTTCTTAATAGGACAAACAAACCTTCCGTGTCTGTCTGTATGAAGCTTGTACAGATTTATTCCCTCTTCCAGGACCGACCTCAAGGGATCAGGCACAGGGCTCCTGCACCTCCAAAAGCATACAGACATAAACTTTAACCAATAACCAGATGGCATAAACTAGCTGATGGAAGAAAATATAGAGCGTTCAGTTACATGACAAACAAATGTAGTATTTTACATTGGAGGTTTGGGGAAACATAATGGGGCTAGGTAGATTGCTAAACGCCTAAACCACCAAAGACAGAATCGTGACATCAATAACAAAACCCAACATGATGAGGTTGAAGAAGTGAACTTTAAATAGAAAAAACAGTTCCACAAATAGAGAGCCACTTAAAGTACGCTATTTAGCCACTAAATCTGCAGAAGATTGCAAATGCATCAACTATGGAATATTAGTTTGCAAAACTCCCAAAGACTTTATAAACAATGATAACACCATATGGAAATAACAAAAGATAAATAGAGCCACTGGATTTTCTCATGGTTTTTCACCTTTTTACACAACAATCATGGAGGTAAGCCTTGAATTTGTGTTTTGACTTTTGATGCATCATTTACACTCCCATATCAAGCAAATCAAGTGTCGAACTTTCCGAGACAAAATGCCAAAATAATTGAAAAATCAGTATACTTGAGTTTCAATGATTATTAGAGTCTTGATATCAATCTAGCTTATAAACAACAAAATAATTTTCACAGTTCTACAGCCTCTAATAACTCTTTTTACTTTGATCGCATGAGTTCAATATCATCATCACATCCGAGCCTTTATACCAAATGTTTGAGATCGGCTAAATGAGTCTATGAGAAAATCAACGAGAATCCACATGAATTCATTTTTGCCATTTATTTCTATCAAGGATCATATTTTTATCAACTCCTATTAAATCCACATCCTTTCTTACTATGACAAGCCAGATCTTTTTAGGTCCCTCTCTTCGTTTCCTACTATCTCCTATACAAATTCTCTCGATTCTCGTCACAACGGCAACGCTATCTCTACATTGTACATTGCCCATATCCAAAAATGCAAGCGAATGCTACATCGGATTTGTGGCCACACGAGGGAACAAACGTTAAGAAATTAAATTGTTTAAATCCAAGATGTTAATATTTTAAAAAAATTAATTTGCTATTAAATTCTAGCTCTCCAATTTACAAATAAGGCAGCAAAGAAGAGCGACGAGCAGTCCGTCAAACACAAGAAAATATAAATTTACAAAGGTCACTTATTTTCTTTTTCTTTTTCTCTATTTTCTTTAAGAAAAAAACAATCTCCTGCAATTAGAAAATAATAGGGTCCAGCAACCTAAAAATAATGAGAGCACTGATACAGAATCCACAAGCATTTATAGTTAGGACTTCAAGCCTTTTCTGCCTTTCTTACCTATCAGATTTGAGAAGGGGCATCTTGACAATGGAGCCAAAACGTTCAACTAATTCACCCTCGAATTCTTTGCGATTCTGAAGAATGCAAGCATAAGTTAGAAACGCTAAACGCTATCAAAACAACTATGATATACCAAGAGAAGATGTTGTACCTTGCCCTCATAAAGGTGATAAAACATTAGGAGAACATATCCAGCATTTGGAGATGACTTGTCGAGATTACCCTTCAAAATTCAATGTGTTCGAAAGGTCTGTAAGGCAGATAATATTCTACATACAGACAGTATAGATATACAGAAAACTAAACAAATAAAGAAGCAAAGATAGATAAGTACCGGATGATTAACTCGTTGAAGCACCCGATACATGAAAACCGCCAATGCATCCAAAGAGAATGGATTTGAATCCGTCCCTGCAAAATTTAGTGGGAACGAACCAAATCCAAATAACGAAGTACATGAGTAACACCAAAAATTTAGTCTACAAATAACCAATAACCTAAGCAAATATAACCGAACGTTTAATTGTTGAGCGATCAAAGAAAAATATATCAGCACCTCATACTCTAGTATAAAACGCAAGTATGCCAAAAAGTTGTGCTCTCTTTTAATGAAGAAGTTGGACGTTGCAGCTACTTGTTTGCTTTCCTGTTCTTTTTTATCTCTTTTCCAAGGTAACACCTTATTGATTTAGCTGAATTGGAGATTTTTAAAAAGATCCCAGACATAATCAGTTGGCAAATTTACATGCTAGTTGATGTCCATTGGTGAATCCCAAGGGATCCAGGAAGACCTATTTACCACAACAATATGGAAGAATGAAGGAAAAGATGACACAAAATTGCTCAAAGCAATACGTAAACAAATGCCTGGGGAAAGCACGCCATTCTACCAGAGCATCCATTGACAGAGTTCTGTAGCATATGGAGAAAAAAAATACAAAAAGAAGACAAGGAAACAGAAAGTCATTACCAATTATTTAAAAATTGATTTGACTAAAAAAAAACCAAAGAATGGCATGTAAACTCCACATAAATTAATTATGTAGATCAAAACAATGTAAGCTATCGATGAATAGGAATAACAATGCATAGTTCAAATGTTGATGAACATAGTCAATACTTACAAGAGCCAAGAAGAAGAGAGAAGAAAAAGAGAGTCAATAAATCAATAGCTTTAGTAACAGAAAGTAACAACCTTCAGAGTCGGGTACAACTGGAACTGCTGAGGCACGACTGCTGCGGCACATGTTTTCAATCTACAGAGCCGAAAAAAGTGAGAGATGAGGCAAAACTTCAAGCAGAGAACATTTTGCCAATAACGAAACTTACATTTATATGAGAAAAAAGAATGTAAGAAAGGAAAAAAGAATGTTTAAGCTGTGATATGACTGATGAAAAACCAACAGAAATTGCTATTTCCTACATACAGTACGATTAGGGTTTGTAAGCCCTATATGTAAAGGCACATATTAATATTGTTCTCTCTTTGTCCCAATGTTCTAGTAGAGACTAAAATCGAGTTTAACTGTAGATTCAAGGTCTCTGAAAGAGAGATAACTAGACTATTCCAGGCTTCCGTTCAATTCATGTCCCAATACCTCTTACTATAGTGTTTAAAAGATCATCTTAAATAAGCTGAGACTGTTATATGGACTAATAAGTTCAAACAGGTTCTAACTAAGCTCAAACTAAAGCCAAAGCCACAACTCAGCCTAAATCCTTCTTCTGTGACTTATAATAATATGTCATAAAATGATTCCCCAGTATCATCAAATTAAGATAAAGATATGTGCTTGAAAATAATAAGTCGGGAGATCCAAGTTCATTGGAGTTGCCTGTTTCCAAACTTCTTCATTTGGAGCATTCTTGTCAGCAAGCATTATTGAATATGGTTTTCTCCTGCGCTCATCGGCTACCTTCTGCCAATATTTCCCTGCAACAAAATGAGCGTATTTGATATAATGTCAACAAAAGATCCAGTTAAATAACAAATAAAGATTATTAACAGTCAAATATGCATTTTCTAGCTATTCTACAACAGCAAATACAATCAACAATCAAATGTGATACTGGTTGGCTCTCTGTGCTTAATCTTTGGTTGAGTGGAATTTGTTCTAATTTCTTTGATAGCCTCAGATTACGTTAACGTTCTTTCTGTTTGTTCTTGGGCTGCACCCCCTGGTGCCGTTAATAAAAAAAATCTATTAAAAAAACAGCTTAAAAAAGAAAGTGATACTGACAAACTAAATGCAAAGGGTCCCATTCAAGTAACTCTACATTCTACAATTATTCTAATAAACGATGAGCCCTTTTAAGTGAAAAAGTGCAAACCAAGGGTGGAGTCCAAAAAAAATGAACTATAGACAAGAAAACAAATGACAAAGACTTAAGAAACATGGTTTAAGTTACATCATCCAAGGAAGTTGTGGCATTATCTTGATAACAGAAATTTGGATGTTGAAAGAAAATTGTCTAAAGTTTACCAGCCCTTCTTCTCGTAATTCTAAACTGGTTGAGTCAGTAAAGTAACTGTTATTTACTTCATCTACTTACCATTTCACCTTAAAATTTAAAGGACTAGGTCCAACACTACGGGTACTGCAATAACATGAACGGAGAGGGGTCTGGTTGGATTTCTGCAATCATCCTTTTTATCAGAGTTGATAGCCAAAAATATTGTTAAAGCATGAGAAATTTCTCAGGCCAAGGCTCAACATCCCCGGTCACTCATTGAACTGCAGGGAAAGGTTTGGATGAAATTCTATAACCATCCATTCTATCAGAGTTGATAGCCAATAGTATTGTTAAAGCAAGATAGATTTTCTTTCCATTTTCAATACGGAACCTTGACCAAGTGGTAAAGTTGATCCACTGCAGCCTCTTAGCTTTGTAGTGTAAGGCTGCATATATTTACCACCGAAGTTGTTTACCTCTCTTCCTTATAAAACTTTCAAAGTGAAAGATAAAAAGTCATTATATTGTCCCAGAGATCGCGAGAGCTAGTGTGTTTCATACAAGTTGAAAACAACTTTCTTCCTTATAGAACTTTCAAAGTGAAAGATAAAGAGTCATTATATTGGCCCAGAGATCACAAGAGCTAGTGTGTTTCATACAAGTTGATTCTCAGATTCAGCCTGATTCATCATGAACTGTCTATATTTCAAATATTTTAAATGACCTTTGTTGCTGTTGCTACTGATGAGTAATTATTGGAGAAATTTAATATAATTGCACTTTTTGTTCACATTATTCCACTTAAACATTTCATAACTTTACTCTCACTCCCAATCTTACTAGTATGAACACTGTCATTTGGCTGTTCTTCTCGTAAGGGTTGCACCCCCTTGGTGCCTCATTCAATAAAAAATTTCACCACTCACAAATGAACACTGCCATCATCAAGTCAGGGTCCTCAATGATATATTGGCCAGAAAGATTCCATACAAACAGAGAGCCTGTCCCGAATTTCAATTAGCACAAATGAATTCCATTATTAACTAGGACCAGACCAGATCACCATGGAACAGAAATAAACCGAGTAACAAGCAAATGCTTTTAACAGGCAAAAGAGAGGGAGTGGTCTGGAAAGTATGCAGAATATAGAGCGAAAAAATCATAATAGATTATCTTTTAAGTATATTAACACATAGTTGCATCAAGAAGGTGAGTTTAAGACCACAAAATGAGGCTTAATTTCAAGGGTTCACTTTCCCCAATCAAATTCCTCATCCCCGCCAAGGGAAAGGAAAACCATAATTTAACAATAATTGGAATAAAATCCCATACCTTTGATAAGGTCACCCATCAAACTATGGACCGGCCGATCATCTCCTAGTCCTCCTGTGACATTCAGTAATTCCTTGCAAAGTGCAGACTTAGCACATCCCGGAATTCCTGATAATAAGTGGATGTTACAAGAAGCCGATCTTCAATCCAATAAATACCAAAAAAGTGTCTAAACTTGAATGGATAAGAAAATGAAATGCAACTAAACAAAATTTAGTAAATGCCACGAGGTCTATATATTGTTGCACAGAGTTTTTACACTAATCTTCACGGAGCCACATTATCACCAACATTAGAACATGATGTCAAATTTTAAAACTGAGGACGTATTATAGGCAAATATTCCCAACATTAAAATGGAATGCAAATGATTTTGGGATAGAGTAAAGCAGACTAATTGCCAATCACGTTTGCTATGTGGAGTCAAAATAAATAAATAAATTGTTGTAGATCACATATTGTATATGGTAACACAGACTGACGTGCCACATAGTACTTGCCACAACTCAGTACATTTAGCAAAACAAGCTTCCATTCTAATTGTATGATGACACTGCAGTATTTATTAGTTCCCGGGGTAAACATTAGTCATTAGCAGGCACTTTGTGGCAATCAATAAGAAAAATGGAGACAAGGACTGGCATAGATGAAGCTGCCACTCATTACAATTTGTGTTTGTCACCTTGCAAAATTGTCTATATGAAGCCCTTTTTTCTTCTAATGAATCTAAGTTGGAGCCGCATCCCTGGCGCCGATATCAATAGTTAAAATTTCAACCATATTAACCAGCTATCCTGCTTAAATTGTAATCGGGCATCCCGGGGTATTTATTAAGGTGAGTGCTATTGGCACCTCACTTTTTCCTAGTAACACCCCTAAACACACCAAAAAGCCCTAGTCTTGTATAACCCCACCCGCCAACACTGTTTGAGATACATTATTTCCCTCCCACTCTCTGTTTTTGCTCTTTCTCTTCTCTGTTTCTACTCTTTCTTTTCTAAACAAAGATTCTTGAATTGAAACATAATTTTCAGAAAGGGACAACATTCTTCCATAGGAACTGCGTTGGCAGAGGCACAGAAATGGTAAGCTTAATGATAGACATTAAACATGCATTAAAAGCAGCAAAAAAGTATATATGTGGTGGTTCACTGCGTCTGAGTTATCTACAGTGTATGCATTGTAGTAATCATTTTATTACTACGTTAGCTTAGCTGGAGATAAGATCAACTGAAATTTAGTTAGATCAACTGCCTGATGAATGTATTTTTACTTTTATTGAAAGTTGAATATTCATTAATGATAACTCTGTTTTAATGCAACATACCTCTGTTTTTGTAACAAAAATTATGTATATTTCTTTTGGGGTGTAATAAGATATTTATGAAATATTAATGGCATGGGGTGGTACAGGAATTTTTGTAATTTTTATTGGGTTTTTTCTGGAAATGGGGTGTCACTAGGAAAAAGTGGGGTGCCAATAGCACTCACCTTTATTAATAGCATTGTCAATTAAGCCTAAGGTACAAAATTTTACCTGGAAAAAATACAATCAAACCCTCGTTCTTCTGAACAGTGTCCTTGAGCAAGGGCTCCCTCTCTGTTGCCAGATCACCCTCTTCATCCTTACCTCCTTCAACAATGGCCAAGAAATCTTCAGCCCTCACTAAGTTCCCAGCAGATCCTACAAGCACCTGGTTCTGTGGGCTGCGTTTTGCATATTGTTCTAGAAAAGGCTCAGCTTCAGTAAGATATATTGATGATGACAGCTGTTTGCTTCCATACTTCCTTCGTATGTACACCGCCCTGCCCATTTAGGGTAAGAAAATTCTTCGTGCTTCAATCAAAAGCTTTCAAATCCGAAAAATGAACGGGTAAAGTATCAAGTGCCATCTTCTTAGTGTATAAATGAAATAATTTAGCACTACCATTCATCAAGCATCTTGCTGAGTTCTCTCTGCTTTGCAGCTGAAGTGCCCCAAATTTTCATTTGCCTAGTGTCAGAACAAAGACAAGCTATTAAACTAAAGTATAACAAATTATAAATTCATATAAAACTGCAGAAGTTTTTGTCCTAACAGATAATAATCACAATTCCCATTGATATTGTGATAGCAATGAATTTGCAAGTGTGAAGACTAGAAACTATTTCAAAGATTAAATACTGCTCATATTATTCTAAAGGCAGAGCATCAAGTCACAGGATTAATAAAGTAGCTTTATTAATGGAAAATAACAGATGACATAGAGAAAACAAACACTCTGCACTTCTCACAATAAAAGAAAGTTAAAAAGAATCTTTTAAGTGAGACTTCTAGTCTTTTGGTCCACAAATATATAAGAAAAGGTGATCATTCCAGGGATAACAGCTTCCCAAAAGGCACCAATGAGAATGCGAACCATGCAAATAAGCTCTAGATGTTCGATATAAAGCCCATACACTCTTCCACAGCAATTATACAATTCTCTCCATTGACTTCAGTTTATTGATAAAAGAACAATACAAAAGCAGTGCAATCGTCATGCTTGTATTTGTTCTTGTTTTGGAAAAACTTCCTATCTGTATCAGACAGCATTACCTCAGGTAGTAGGCTTTGTATGCACCAGGACCTTCCTTAAAAAGAGTTGTCAGGCCATTCCGAATCAAAAAAGTTCTAATCTGCAGAAGATGATATGCAAAAGCATGAAGAGGCTGCAGAGAATTACAAAACATACTGACCTGAACTTAAACCACTCCTTAGAATCAAACAATTCTAATTATAATTTATAAAATAAAAAAATGGAATTAAATGCCACCATATGCATGAAACACGTAATTTCAGTATTTTGGAAATTCTTTCATCTACAATATGAAACGCGTAATTTCTAAGTTGTCAATGCGATCCATTCACTTGATTGTATTGAAAAATTTAGCGCACACATATAACTGAAAACAAATCATTTGGCATGAGATTTAGTGCTGAGACCCTTATGTCTGAACCGAAATAGTCAGTCATGTTGCGAATATATAACAATTAATGAAAGCAATTTGGAAGAACTACTCATCAGTGGAAGCAAAAAGACACTAAAACTAGAGTATGACCAGAAAAATACCCTTCATCAATACAAAGAGCATGTCTACATTTAAGTACGATATATTATGATGCAGTGCTTAGTGCGGTGAGTTGCTGGCCGCAAAATATATCTTGCACCAAATACTCGTTTACCTCATACTACGCAGCATTTCAATATAGAAAAAAGTGGACATGCATGCAATTATTTTAATTATTTAAGATGCCATGCCCAATATACCTTATAAGTAAGAAACTTCAGCTTGATCATTAGATTTGCATCTTCATCAGCCAGACCATCCGTTTCTAATGTGCTACCCCCACCAACATTTCCAACAGCATTATTGTTGCTCTTCATAATTTCAGCAGCTTTATTCTTGCTTGCTTTGAATAAGTTAATGTCAACAAAGAAGCCTGAATAGATGAAGCAAGGCTTGGTATATGATGACAGCACTCAGAAATGTATGCTTTTTTCAGTGAGCTAGAAAATTAAATTAAAATAGAAGGAACAAACATCATCATAAATTTGACCAGTAGTAATGACACTTTGCTAAGCCATTAGAATCTTCACATATTTTTAAAAAAAAATATTGCCTTCATAAAATTAGTAAGAAATATTAGAAAGGAGCAAATAAACCAAGCCGGCTTGTTGTTTTTCAAGTACAACATGAAAAATATTATTTCTTTCTTTTTTTGAATGGAAAATTTTATTTATGGGAACCATGAAGGAGCTAACAAGAAATTAAAAGGAGTACAAGATTAGAGCATCCAGAACATGAATTATATTCAACCTGCGAGTTCAACCATAACGCCTAAAACAGTAGTGTCAGTTATTACATAGATTGACTTCATCACCTCACCACCCACCATACAAGTCTTTAATGCCTCTCCTAAAGTGCTAATGGAATACGTCAAGCAAGTTTTTAGAGTAAGCAAGAGGTTGTTCCTCATAATCTAATCAAAGGGCTAGTTGTATGCAAAAATATGTGTGAAACACAAGATGTGTTATTTGTCCTCGAGCTTCCACTTTCATTTCCCTCTCAAGCTCTCAATGTCCAAGTTACCTATCCATTCAGGAAGGCAGACTGAAAAAGGCTCAGAAGCAAACACTTCCGTTTTAGTTTAAATGAGGCTTTGCAAGATTGCTTGACCTTTTTGGTTTCTTGTTTTCTTTTGAGAAAATGTTCATCTACTTCAATTTCTACTAACTTCTCCGGCATGAGAAATTCCAAGATTTTTGCAAATTGTGTTACAATAGGGCTCTCACATGCTTCAACAGACACCATAAGACAGTTGCTTTATAATCACATTATCATCATCTTAATGGAACCCAAAACACAAAACTTTGCTGGATGCCAAACAGTATCTTATGATAGTTATGCGACTTGAATGACTCCTCCCAAAGAAAAAATATGCAGACTTAAAACGTCCTCCTTACCAACAAGGACAAATTCAGCAACCATGAAAAGCTGCCTATGGTTATGATGAAAATGGTGTACCCTTTCTGGAGAACTCGTACATATACAGGAATACAAATCATGAATTACAATACACCCACAGGTTATACTTGGACGACTTTTTTCCTTACAACCCATTATTCAGAAGAAAGAGAATCGCGATTCTCACAAAAAAAAAGACGATCTAAAAAATTGCGTAGGTTTAAAGGGAGTGCCAAGTTCCATGAATTCCTGACTATTTCAATGAAATAAAGCAATGCAACCATAAAAGTATAATATAGAATTCTAAGTCAAACATATGGACATCAATTCGAAAAACCAAAGATGAGATACAAAATCCAGTGCACAGGATGGGATATTTTACCTCTGTATAACGGCCACAATCCTGGGTTGTGCCTACAGCATGCACTTACTTTAATTAGGGTAAATAGCGAAACAGATAATAAATAGCATTAAATGAAAAGGATAAGTGCACAAATTCAAGTAAGACCTCATCTCTTTTTGATATCGCCGGAAAGCACTGTCGCTGTGGACATGAATGACCATCTTATAGAATAGGTTGTCACTTGATACAAAGTCAAGTTTGTGGAAGTTATGATAGCATTTAAATGCAGCAGGGAAACGTTTTTCTCTCATCAAACGTACCATTTCCTATTTCAACAATGAGAAAGGTTCATTACTACGGGATAACAAAAAAAAATAAACACTATCACAACACAAGACCAAGGCATTAGGTAAGAAAGACCTAGATCACAAACAAAACTACAGTCAAAAGAGCCCTTAAAGAAATCAATAGCAATGCATGAGTTTATAAGAAATTGTGTTCAATGTGGCTAGTGGTGCACAAAAACCCAGGGTAACAATGCCATGCCATTTTTTGGGATGGGTGATTTGAAAAACTCAGCTCGAGCGCGCGGGAGGGGGGTGGGTGTTTTAGTGAGGTGCAGAACAACCACCCCCTTTTTGCAAAGGTTCAAATATTCTTTACCAGGTTTCTTCTTCATTTTCCTCCATTTGTGAATTTGATTCCATACGGTTGCTCAGAACTCAGACGAAAATGTAAAAGGAAACCAAAGTCAAATTTAAAATGTTCCAGATATTCTAATTTAGTTTTTTGTGTAATGGAAATAAGGGAAAGTTACACATGAACAAGAGGAAGACATTCACAACATAATTGTTTCTTTTCCTCTCAACTGAAACAAAACAGAATCTAACGATTAACAATATTCCTCTGGTTTGATTTTTTACCGTTGCCTCAAAACTAGTGCTCTGGGTTTTCATACTCCATCAAATGGAAGAATGCGCTAAGTATATCAGATTTGAATAATTTTGTGGTTTGGTTAGTTTTCCTCAAGTGTACTTAAGGTACACAACTAATTGTAATTGTAGCTATGTAGATCAAAGGTAAAAAATAGTAGCAAGGCTCAATAATCATGAAAATGAACGAGTGCCAACACATCACAAGTGAAAATTACTATCTGATGCAAAACAATCAAATATAAATCACAAAGAATATAACATAACAAATAAAAATGACAAGGATGCATCAAATAAAAATGACAAGGATGCAAAGCAACCAAACCTGCAACTTAGTGGTCGCGAAATCAGCAGGATGAGCTTGCAAGAATTTAGAAAGAACAGACTTATCCGCATTCCTCATATGGACGTCATCAGATTCATTACCGAACCAGTCTAAATGGTTAGGGCAAAAAGATGACCCAACACTCTGAAGGAGTGCTTTCATTTGCTGCAGCAGTATTTTTCAACACATTTGATTCAAACACTCAACTTACCGATTTTTGAACCAAATACCATACCAAAAAACGCTAACCTGTTTTTCATCTGACTTATTCACAGCACAAATTTCCCTTAGGCTAGGTCCGGATTCAAGGCCAGCTGAAATAACAAAAGAAAGATATACTTACTAACAAAAGATCACAAATCTAGTATAGACAAACAAGCTCAAGCATCTGCAACTATAAACAATCTCCCACCCTTCATGACGTGTATGAGTCTCTTCAATTAATACATTTCATTACCCTCTCAAATTTCTCAAGACTTGAGCAAATTGAGCAAAAAAAATTTGTGGCTTCAAAAAAACATTTTACAACTTCGTCTTACCTTCATAAAGATTCCATTGAAGAGATTCATACCCATCATGAAAGACCAATATCAACTTTAACCAATGTTGAGTACACATGTGAATTGACAAGATGGATAGAAGGCATCGATGAATAACACCAGCAGTATTCGATGATGATGATGACAAGGACATAAATCACCATAGCTCTTACGCTACTAAACATTCTCTTTTGATTCTACTCCTAATCTCCCTGTCTAAATTTATTTTTCACGTCCACAATGGAAGATAAACTTTGAAGCTAAAGGATAAATGTTACATTTCTGCTGCTTGGCCTAAAAAATTTGTTCCAATTGGCAACGAATATCCCTAAAGCCAAAAACAGCTTCGAAGCAAGAGGTGAGATTTTTATCAGCAGAGACAAAGGGTTTTATTTTTAACACCAAAAAAGAAAAGAAAGGGTGGAAGACACATCCAAAGGTTAATGGACAAAGTATAAACAAAACAAAGCACCATACCTCCATCATTTGGTGGAGAAGGATGATCTTTCAAGACCTGCTCCATGTGTTTTGAGCTCTCATGGCTCACTATCCGAGCCACAAGCCCCTCTAAGATCTCACCTTGGACCTTTATATGATTTTTCGAACCTGCATATCAACAAAATTGCATGGAGATCATTAAAGTGGATGCCAACAGTCATCTGGAAAAATCCCATTATGATCTGACGCCATCAACGTTGACACAATAATGTTGGAAAAATAAACAACTCTTGAATGATCCTACAAGCATTGGGGAGACATTAAAATGGCATATGACCTATTGACCTTTGCATGGAGGTTTCCATGGCATGGCGTTGCAAGAGAAAAAGTGTCAACAGAAAGATGGTAAGCCATTTTTCCAAAAATGGTACTGATACAAAGCAGGAGACCAATTCGTCTTCCCGCAATGCATCTTAGAACTTGTACCTGGTACTGATATATCTGCAACTTCATCCAAAGCCCTACAAATAGGGGTTGCCGTTCCTTCTTCACAGAGAACATCATATGCAGCAAAAAATGATGTCACAGACTTCCTTCATCAACAAAGAACACCAGTCAGAATTTTGTCACTGTAATCTAGAAAATTCATCTTTGAAAATTCTGACAACTATTTTAAACTTGGAAAGGTAAGCTCGGGAAAGGCCAAGATCTAAGCATTTTGAAAGGACTATTCCCAGGAATTGAGCAAAAGGGCTAAGCAAAGTTTAATGTGTGTGTGTGACATGGGGGATGGGTGTTCTGGGAACAAGCAAGCAACTCACTAATGCAAAATACTAATTTTGGAGAAAAAAATTACCTTACATGTTTGCACTTCTGACAAAAAGGACGCGGATAAAAAAATGTGAAAACCCAAAAATATTTTGGCAAGAAGAGAGCATTAACGTATTTGAAATTATAGTTGAACAATCTATGTAGCTGAAAAGTACTCATCTCAATTAGTTTGGAAATAAAAATCACTGTTTGCGCCATACTTAGTCACATAGAAATTAAATCATCACCTTGTAGAGAACAACCACACATGATTTGTTGGCAGGCGCCATTTTCGACAAAAAGCAATCATCTCTGGAGTCGAGTAAAATTTTGGCTTTCCATTGCCCAATTCTGTAACAGCCGTTACTACCACTGTGTGAAACAGAACAGATCACAAGTATCACGAATATGATTTTTTAGAAATTGAAGAATAAAATGTTTGAAGCAAGCTGCAAAAGAAGCTCAATTAAAGGGGAATTTCCAGCAGAAAGTGACATTTCCTATAAGAATAAAAGATAGCATTATTCAGGAAGATAGATGGAGTAAAACATCATCATCAAAGAGCAATCAAACAAACCCAGAGATATCACAGATCTTAGATGACGCTATTTACAGAAATTCTATACCCTAGACAATGACGTGCGACACTAGGTCTTGCACTCACTTTATAAATAGTATGACAAGATGTTGAGTAAGAACTTAGTGCACATGCTGCAAGAAAAGATGTTCGTTTAGAAGATTAAAGGTATCATGACTTGTACCAGGGTTGAACAAAACAGAAACACACAGGATGTCCATGAAAGTTGTCCATATACACCAAAACACGAGTTACTGAAGCCCTGACACATAACCAACAATATACAGTAGCCAGATATACACAATAACAACGATATACCGACTACACATACCAATAACCAAATCATCCAAGTACAGTAGCTAGGTATAAAACATTGTCACAAGAGGACAGAGAGATTGTTTCTTTTAATATTATAGGCTATATTAACCTCATATCAAAAATGAAAGCAAATGACGAAATGAATTTGCTCTGTCAGAAGAAGAAAAAAATTAAACCTTCAATATCACACAACAAATTACTCAAATATATTGAAGAAGTTGCCTCAGGTAATCACAAGTTCACAACGTCAACTGGAAAAGGTAAATAAAACGATTGTTGTTAAAAACTTCTCAAGGCTGATAGTTTAGAGTGTAAAGCAGTTCAGATGGCAAATCCTACAATAAGAGGGAGATGGTCAGAAATCGCCACAATCAAAGTCAGAGATGCATATCATCTTTCAATATACCCTCTTTATGAGCCAAAATCTAACTGTGAGTCCGAAACCCATATTATTTTTATGAGTCAAATCTATTCACATAAATCCAGTCAACATATTCATTATTAATCAGATATATTACTTAATGAAAAATCTACAAGTTGATTGATTCAAAAAAGAAAAGTAACTGTAAATCTCCAAAATGCATGAAATTTATAACTTTAAGTAAATTCACCCTTCAAAGACAATGATGATTCTAATCCATAACAAAAAAGGAACTAATATTCTACCATAATCATCAAGGGGCCGCTGCCCATGGTCTCCAAGAACAGCAGTTACCAGTTCCATCGATATACACATCCGATTCCTCTGCGAAAGCAAGTAACCGTAAGGATCTTGAGAAATTAATCACTGCATTCCATAGAGCTTTCATGAGAACATTAAGCCCCTGAAGTACAGAGATAAATATTGCATGATCAGGTAAAGAAATTAAAATTCATTCCTTTATCCATACATCAAAGAGCGCATATGATCTTTGTGAATGAAAAATAGAATTTTAAGAGCGCATATAACTTTAAAATGAAATAAACTATAACACTTAATTAAGTATAAAGTTCCAGGGCCTGGGAAAATAAATCTTCATCAGTTATGGTTGCAAACCAAAAGCAATAGTATAAGAATATGCCTTCAAAGTACAAACCAAAAAAACAGCTTATAATTTCATGCTATGCTGCATGTCTACACTGTGGGAATCAATAACGAGTATGATGTAGAGCTTCACAAGAGATTTGATTTCAACATCATATTCCAGTTATGCTAAGCAGAGGAGAAAACTAGAATAAACTTTGGTTAGCACTTAGGAATATCATGAGTAAAGCACATCTCACACTTTTTCATTTTCTAAGCCGACATGAATACAACTGTGCAAAATTATGTTCTGATAATGTTACCCAAATCAACTGGAGGAAGTGCGGACAGTAAAAATGTACAAAGCTACACCTTCATGCAAACTTCGATCAGTCACACACATGCAGTAAGCTATAAAACAGAAATAATCATTTGTTTTATCTTCATTGTCGCTTCAGGGGACCTTTTTGGACTGTTACCTCAAGAAAATCATTGAACTCTGCTTGCTTTTTTGCAGCTTCAGTACCCCATGCCTCACAAAACATTCGTCCAAGAACAAAAACACCAACAGCAGTATAACTGCATTAAAGGCAGGGAAACAGTACTCCATAAGCTACACAACATGCTCTGGCGGAAATTAGAAGACATAAGAAAAAGACAGAGGCATATTACAATCTATAAGCAAGATAATGGCAACATTATATGCTGCATTGTCCAATAACCATTTGATTTAAACCTCTAATGCATGGCGATTCTTTTACGGATGTTAACAATGCTTATATCTAGGTCTTTCTTCATCATACGACATATAACACTTCCCAATGATATACAATCAACGAAAGCTACGATGACATCAAAAGACTAAGAATCAACAATTTGTTACTCAAGTGCACAATTCTCCCGTCCATAAGTCTGACAAAATCAAACAATAGGGGAAAGATAAATGCCAACCGACCATTGACAAACAAATAGACACGATAGAGAGAGAGCATACATATTTCCAAAGCTATTTTTGGCATATCCTCCACCTTCATGACCCGCATACATGAAGAGGGACCCAGAATGTTTAAGTGAAACCTGTGAAGGATTGCCCACAAAGTCAAGTTGTTATTACCTTTACAAATATGATATTAATCAAATAAATACTTTTAAACATATACATGAAAAGGGACCTTAGAATGTTTAGGTTAAACCAGTAAACTAGTAAAGGATTGCCGACAAAGTCAAGTAAGTTACTGCCTTTACAAATACGCTATTAATCAAAATCAAATGCATAAATTAAATACTCTTAATACATATAACCCTTAATTGCATATATGGATACGTGACAAAATAAGCCCATAAATCTGTCAATTTTATGGAAATATTTAAGAGAATATCTACGTAAGAATGAGGACTCATATTTCTATTCCATTCAGCCAGCAAAAGGAGGTACTCTGTATGGTGAAATGTGCAATATTCCAACAATTTGCAAAGAGCTCTGGAACATCCCTAACCTCCAAGGTAGCAAGGCCTTTAGATACAATCTCTATCATCCTTGTCCTCACCTGTTTATAAGAAAACAATTAATAATTAACAAAAACAAACAAGCAATCACATAGAAGGGACTAATGCTCCAATGGTTCCACAGAAATGTTATACTTACTTCTGGATCATTAGACTTAGTAGACAGAAGTAGATGAAAAATTTGATTGATATCTCATTCAAGACATCCACTTTTGGGTTCTTCATAATTGTTGGTCAGAAGTTCAACATTTTTCCATCACTTAGAATTCTACCACATTGTACAACTAAGGTTCAAGTACAGTATATCATTAATATAATTTCTCTAAAAATCCCACTATCAAGGACATGCACCATGTAATACTCTATTTACATGAACTAGTACATTAAGAAACAATCTTGGTTCAAGTTAAAAACACTATCATGGCATAAAATCCAATTTTAAATACTGGGATAAAATAGTTCTAAATCAGGTATTTTAGCCTATATGCTTCATGCTTGCAACATAGATATAGATAACTAGTGAATATACTGTAGAGTAAGTAAACATTTGCAGGAATACAATTACTGAAGAACAGAAGTCAAAAGAGTACCTCCAGGTCAGACTTCTCATTTTCAAATTTGGGATAAAAGGTGGCTCGGATTTGAGCAAGCGAATAAGTTGAGTTGTCCACTGAAAAATTTTCCAAAAAATTACCCTTGAAAAACTTACTAAGACCACCATTGCTTTTTGGAGCTCCGGCTGTTTCAGATATATTTGAGTGGATCTCAACTGCCGCCATTCCAGCAGGAACTTTTTCAATTTCTGCCACTGCAGCCCCACCTGCTGTTCCATAAGACTTAGCCTGCCAGTTTTCTTTTTGACCACCCTGCAAAGGCCCCAGGTTTGCATGGATTTTTTTACTTTTCTCAGAGAGATTCAATCCTCCAAGCTTGTCAGTAACTGCTTCAGCAACAGATGCAGATTCACTCTCTGTGGCTGCAGATGACTTTTGAGTTTCCAATTTCTGTTTTCCATACCTACTCCTCTGCCGAACATTACCAAAAGTCATTTTCCGATTCAGTAACTATGAATTGAAGACCAAAATACTCAACTCTAAAGATGAAGTCATTGCTTTCAAAACACAATGATACAGAGGCTGGCCTCACAGTTTTGTAGCACTAACTGGTGAGGAAACTCACCAGCATGAGCTCCAATGATTTTATCAGAATAATCTTCGGATCAGAGGAAATGGGAACACAAGCATATCAAAACATTATGATTAACAGAATCTTCAACAAAATCAATAGTGCTCGACAAGCCCAAATAATAGTGGAGAAATCAAATGAAAACCAAGAAAAACATTGCAAGTAACTCCCAGCAACTCCAATCCAACAAATATTAGAGAGACCACAAGTTGATCCCAATTCACAACATATCGCTTCACAAAGAGTAACTACTTACCAAAAACGAAAAAGAAGTTCCAAAACAAAAAAATAATCGGAAAGCAAACACTCCCTTACAAATATCTAATTCTTTATGTATCCGTGCCCAAGGGGTCCCTCTTGTGCGTTTACTATCTGTGTGTGTGACACAGGGGAAGGTGTAAAACAATAAATAAGCAATATTAGCTATCAAATATCTGGAATCCGCTTGGGGGAAAAGAAGAAAATTCCATGAATATACACTGAAATTAGGAAGAAAATAAAAGGAGAGTAAAAGTGAAGCGACTGGACTGGAATTCCCAGTAACACTGTGATTCCTAAAAACAATAATTAAAACTAACTCTCCTAATAACTCAAGCGATCCTAAAACTTACTCTGCATCAAAAAATGTAATCTACCAGACGAAACAATTACGTCATAGCCAAACATCAAAGAGTAGAGAGTCGATGAAAATATTTAAGCCAAGAACTGAACAACGATACAGTAAAGATGTTATAAACAACAAGTCAAATAAAGAAACAAACAAACAGGTAAAGAAAATCGAACCTGAGGCATGGTTAAACGAGAAGCAGAAACGGACTTCTCGAAACAGAGAGCACGAGTTAGGGTTAGATAGGAAGGAGACGAGCGGAAGAATACGAAACTTCTAGAATTGAAGCTGGTGGAAGTCGAACGATGATAAGAAGGGACTGACTGAACTAGGTTACAGAGGATCCTTTGCGAAGCCGACATTCATATGACGATGTAGATGGGTAGATGCTACAACGGCTCTTTTGTATGGTGAGAAAAATTGCGTAAATAGCAAGAAACGAACGCGCAGCCGCTTCTGGCAGTCGCGGTCCTCGCGGAGCGTTAATGTGCAAGGGGGTTTGGCGGTTTTAGCCTTTTAGGGCTTCCATGAGGCCTGGGCCTGATGAAACGGGCCACATCATTTGTGGCTTTGCTAATAATGTTCGATTGGCCATGGGCTTTTAAATAGATTGAAACGGACCCAAACCCTAATTTCCGAAAATGTCGTCATTTTCAACAGTCAAGATGTTGTATTGAGAATAAATGATGAACACTTGTTTGTGTAAAAATGAAGAAAAAAATATATAGAAATTTATGTTTTGTTTATATAATTGTATTGAAATAAGTGTTTTATAAAGTGAATGAGTATGTGATAAGTCACATATTGACTCACATTAGCAAAACACGTCTTCTAATAGAGTCACGTCAGCAAAACACAAATTCATATACATTTTTATTTTATCTACTATTTCATTACTTCATCTACGTCATCAAAACACATTTTTCAATACAATCACAACTGCAAAAATACACATTCTCATATATTTTTCATTTTCTCTAAAAACTTATCACATTGCATTTGTCCTCAGATCGCAAAACTAGCTATCCACCCGGATATTGTGGGCTTGAATGATTTTTTATTTACTAAAAGTCAGAAAATTGCACCAAAATCACTTGAAGCGGATTATTATTACTTTGAATCTCAATGTTAAATAAATCATGATTCATCTTCGCTTCGAAAATAATCATTGATGTTTCCTTTTAATTGCATGTGCACTTGTGTTCTTTCTTTCTCGCATTCAAACCCGTAATCTCTTATTGTTTTTTCATAATCTTTTGTCCTCTTTAGTGTGTTTGAAAGAAGATTTCCAAAGATGAAGTTTTAGGAAATGAAGTTTTCATGAAACCTTGTTTGTTAATAGGGTTAACAACGAGGAGGGGCCGAATATGCCCTCCCAATCCCCAAACCCCAAAAATATTATATACGGATATGTATATCAGTATTATATATACTGCCCAGGGATGAGTCGACCCGACCCAAACTTTTTATAATATTTTATTTAAATACATATATTTATATAATACATACAACCGATCTTTCGAGTCCCCAACCCGAAATTTTGGGTCAGGTACACCGCGAGAAATTTTACCATCCCTATTTGGTAAGAGGTTTCAAAAAAGAAGTTTCTTTTTTTTTAAAGTTGGAAATAAAAGTATTTTTTCATTAAAATGGTCCTCAGTTGCAAACGATCTTACTATTTGATGTTAATTTGTGAAGCAGATAGCTTTTAATCCATAAGAAAGCAAAACTGAAACATAGCGAGCAAAGCAACGGTGCATTTTTTAAGGGTGCAAACTTTAAATCCCCCCCCCCCCCCCCCAAAAAAAAACCATTCAGGCTAATTGTTAAATGATAAAAATCCATATAATCATGTTACATGTATATGCGAAAAGGCTACATTTGCTGTCAAATTCTTATTTCGCAGTCGGAACCAAATGCAGCTTACAGCCAAATTGACAGTAGATGGAGAACAAAAGTAAAAATAAAAAACTATTTGTATATTCAACGGTGCCAATGATATCTCCATAGCTTTTAGGCAAACCACTCAACTTCCCATCTCTGCTCCAGAATCAGCCAAAAGCTCATAAAAGATGTTCTAATTCTCAACTTCAATGCTCTGTAATCTATACACATTTACGTTAACTTTCTTAAGTAAAATACATCTTAATCTATGGTTTGGATTGCCTTTTCCCTGTTTGCCAAATAACTCTCGGACTCTGATGTTTCGACTTCACGTTCCTCTAGGTCACCTTCATGCTGAGTTTTCTCTATTTCTATAGTCTTGCTGAGAGGGCCTTGTGGAGTACCAAAAAGGGTCGTCAGTATCTGTCTATGGCATTCATCGCAGAAGTATATATAAGTAAAATGACCCTCATATGGGAGCTTATGCACTGCTGCCCCCGGTAAAATTCGGTGCACAAAATCAGTCATTGATGGGGGGACAACCATGTCTTCCATTCCCTGCACCACAACAGATTTATTCAAATATTAATTATAGCCCTGCATGTTGATTTGCTAACTACTAGGCTACTACACATCCAATACTAATGCCTCCTAAGCATTTTGCTTAATCTAATTTCCTAGCTTGAAATCATTTTAAAAAGAAATTTTCTGCTGGGGAGAGTTATCAAGTACCACAGCAAGCAGCTACAACTGTTATTTTCCACACTATTGACATTGCTGTTTTCAGGATAGAGAAAACAAAAGAAGCCAATGTTCTATTTCAGAATGAGGCCAAATACATCTGTGGAGTTTTTATTTTTCTTTGAAGGGATGCCTACATGGACGCCTATTTCAAAGTTAGATGATACCAGGAACTTAGCCAAATAGTTTTGAAGTGCTGTATCAATGAAATTAAAAGGAGCTGGAACACAGAACGGGAGACATGATTGACCTGCCATATGTGTATTGGACCAAAGAAACCTGTATATTCCTCCTGAGCTCCACTCAGTAAATAATTGAGCCAATTGAGGATGCCTATGTCTTGCTTCTTCTTCTGTAATTTGAGGTCTGCAAGGCTGAAACCCCAATTTGACACCATCAGCGTAGCCTCCTCAACAAATGCTTTTGTGTTTCCCTGTCGAATTGATTCTTCCAGATCCCTTTGCCAAAATTCTTCATAAATTGGGTCTTCTATCAAAGCTTTGTCCTGAAAACATAAGCATGGTTAACTGCCACTCAGAATATTTAAAAGAAACCCCAAAATAACAATGTGAAAGAGAAGCCCGTGTAATGATGTGATAGACTATCCTCAAAAACAATCACGAAGCCATTAACTGATTTGGCATGTGCACAATGCCTAGCTATCAAAGGTTTCATTAAAGAAGTTTGAATTGTTAGCATGCTAAAAATAAAAAGGAAAAAAAAAAACATGTCACTGATCATAATAAGAATCCACCCACTAGAAATCTCAAAATCAGGATAAGATCTCACCCTCTTTCCCAGAGACAGTGAAAGCCACTTATCAATCTGACCATGCTTCCCAGAGAGGAAACTTTTTCTGTAGAAGTAAGCAAGCAATCTAGGAAACCTTCGAGCAAGAAAGTACATAAACTTCCTTCTTTGTGTCCACTTCTCCCAGATTCCATGTTTCTCACCTTTAGTCATCAATGGATCATATGGATTGACCATGGGAGCAAACATTGCTGCACCTGTAGATGTTTCCCTTATTGATCAATGAGAAATGTCTCTGATAGGACATAAAAAGGTAAAAGTACAAAACTCCCACACACAAGGTAAAGATTATTATAGTTATGCTTCCATGGATGAATAAAATTTCCTTGCACACAAACAAAAGAGTGGTTTAGTACTTGCATTTAGGTTCCTATGTATCACTAGCAAATTTAAGATCATGACTTACAACAGTGGGCATATTATGATGACACAACAGTGGACACAAAATATATCATGTAAAAATAATTTATATTTAATACAATACAATATTAATACCGGCAAGTCTATCAGGAATGTATCTGAGGGCAGCCCAAGCATGCAGACTTGAACTTGAGTATCCTACCACCCAGAACTTGTCACCAACACCCAAAGCATTTGCCAAGAATGACATGTCCAATGCTGAGGACTCAAGGTTACGGCTTGGATGAGGATCACTTTCACCGAAACCAGGAAGATCATACGCTACCAAGCGAACTCCAAATTCTTCCAGAAGTGAATCCTTAATTCCAGGTATTCCTAAATGGAGAAGAGCATAGAAAAACCAAAATAATCAACATCACTAAGTTACAAGACTAGAAAAAAAAATATAACTCTTGGTAATCACTAGATGTAAGTTTTCAGAACTGAGACCAGCTAACCTGCCAGCCGGGAGGAAAGGAATGCATGTGGAACAATCATTGAAAATCTAGCTCTGTCTGCAGGAACACCATGCTCCTTATATGCCATATGTCTACCTTCTGGAAGTAATAGGAGTTGAGCACTAGGAGGATGGATGTAAACCTTCTTCTCCAACAAGGTGGAAGTATCATCTTCAGTATTAACATATAAAGCTGTTGATTGGAAGATTTTGTCAACCAAATGATCAAAAGCAACATAGAAACAGAATTTTCACAATCAGTCACTTCTTATGCTCCAACAGCAAAAGCAATGCCACTAATGAAGGAACTACGCTAATGTAAAGGCCAAAAATTTTTTGAATGGAATGAATTTATTGGAAATGCCAAGCAGACGCAGGCCATGAAGTCATGAACTATGGCCAATTTGGAGACTTAAGAACATTGTCACAGAGAAAGTATGCCGCCTTAGATTAGAGCAACTGAATCAGCTATCAATAAAACCCCAAAAGTTGCATGAAGTGATCAATGATTGTCTTATTTACAGGACAGAAGATTTGTATTGCCATTTCAAAATACTCAGTCATTCTAAAATTACAACCACAATCCAAGGGGGGAAAAATAGACACTAAATCTGAGCATTTAACTTAATTACCCAACACTCCAACAGAGTTCCCAAATAAAAGAACAGATATCAAATTGTTACTGGCCAGAATCAAATCTCAGATTTCTCCTAAATGTAGAAAGAACATATGCTTCCTGACAGATGCAAAGGAAATTTCCATTGCAAGGTATTTCCATTCAAGATTGGGGTTTGCAGAGTTGCAAACTCATTTTCTAAACCTTTTAGTGATATGTTTGACTTCGATCGAATATATTCATTAATAAGAAATGAAACGAAAGATTAAATGATAGAAAGAAAGACAACTGCCACCATTGCAGAAACTGTAGACTGCAATTATTGAACTCTTCAGTTCCTAAATAATATCTGGTAAGGCTATATGTATTTTCCCAGATTATCAAACGGAGAACGGAATTCTTAACTAAAATAGCACATACAATTAAGGACAGTAAAATTCATTTCCCTTCATTTTCCGACAAAACAGAAAGAGTGCTTGGCCAACTTCCCAAAAACCTCAAGCGCATTACCTAAAAAGGCAAGAAGTAACACCGAGACGATCACCGACCATGCGTGCATCGGATCCTTGTCCTCCGGCAAGTAGTCATTGACCACCTTCAATTTTCCAAAAGCGGCGCTGACCTTCCTCCCAAAATACGAACCTCTCCCAAAATTCTTCACAATAAACGAATCCTCCCTCATTAGGGTCTGCTTCACTATATCCCTGCACCCTCTCCCAAACTCCACACTCATCTCCGCAGCCGCGGCAAGAAACTCCAGGACATGATCCCCCACACTCCCATTCCCTCTGCCTCTCTTCCCTCCGCCATCACCTGAACGCGCGTACTCACGCCGATTGGCATTCATATCTTCAATCCCAATCTCTGTGTACGTACGACTTCAACGGCGATTACCGAATATGGTAATTTCAAGAAGAAAAAAATAAAAAAATTTGGGATCCTTATTATCTATAAAGCCGTCAGCCGTGAAGAAAAGGTCAGTGAGCAAAGGACGATGCCTTTTGGTGGTCCTCCTATTGGTTTTCTTTAGTCGGTGTGGAAAATGGAGATAGTGGAGTGAGAGAGGAGAGTGTGAGCGAGAAGTTAGTTGGAATGTCGGGATCTGGAATTTTATTGGAAATTGCAACGACGGTGGAGAATTTTCCACGTGGATTTTTCGGTAGGTTTAGTACTCAAAGGGGTGTTGATGCTTTATGGTGACGCCGGTCCACCTAGGCTGCTGTACATTTTGTCAGTAACGAACCATCTGCCACCATTTTCCAATTTTGCAACTTTTCGGAATCAGATTATAAAATTAATTATTGTTAGGAAAGATTAATGATAATCTCTTAAAGCAGTCTATATGGAAACATTATTGATTACAAATAGACATATAAGATTCACCTTAAACATTCACCTCCTACTTATTTTTGAAAAGAGAGAAACGGCACACAAGAGTGACAGGTCCGATCCACCAAAAATCTAGCTTGACCAATCGGTTGATAGCTTTATATTAAGGGGAAATTGGGCTAGGTCCTAATTTTATTATGTTTTAAGAGTAAAAGCATAATTTTTTTTTTTTTTACCGTTAAGGAGGTTCAACTGAGTTTAAATTTATTGAATTAAAGATAAAATTTGAAATCAAGAATTGTCATTGTTATTATAGCCAAAGATGATTAAAAACTTATTTTTCTCGCAACGTATGCTTCTGACTTTGGAACGAGGTAAAATGGTCGAAACATGTTTTGCCTTGATCTAGCCACTTATGACAACAAATCCAAGTGAGACCAGTGGTGTTGAAATTGCAAGTCGAGATGAATTCAACGCCACTGGCCTTACCAAGACCCGACATTGAAAACTCTCGGATCGAGGCAAACAGCCAAAATGTATTTCCCTCAGTCCAGTCATTTATGGGGACGGATCGAGGCAAGATTGGTGGCGTTAGATTCGTCTTGGCTAGGCGATTCCAACAACACTAACCAAGCCTAAATCTGCCATCAAAAAACGATTGCCCGATCAAAAAATATTTCGGTGGTTCTAAAAAGAAAAAAAGTATTTTTGTACAGAGAAAAACAACACTGTACAGTTTATGGTGATATTATTGACCCATTTTTTAGGTCTTGCTTTGAGTGCTTTCAATGTTAAGAATTTCTTAGGTTTAGCGAATCCGAAATTTTTTGTTCGTCACTTGGGATATAGGGTTTTAATATCAAATTCGGGTTTTGGTCCGTCGAACATTGAAAAAATAGTTTTATAGGAAAAAAGATTTTTGACTAATTTTGAAAATTTGAACCCCAGTGTTTAGGGTACCCGAGCCCATTAAGACCCTATGATTTAGCACTTGTGACATTTATGATTTTAGGGGTGAATCCATTTCTTGAATCCGTTAGAGTTTAGCGAATCTGAGTTTTGGGATTCATCACTTGTGACATAGTATTTTAGTAGTAAATATGAGCTTTGGGTCTGTCAAACAGACAAAAAAAGATTTTGTAGAAGAAGAAAAAAAGTGATTCTACATAGAAATAAAGGTTTTACAGAGAAGTTAACATAGAAATAAAGGTTCTACGGATAAGTTATAGATTATATAGAGAAAATGAGTTTTACACTAGTAGTAAAACGAAAATTGTGATTTCATATTTTTTTATCGTAACTTTTTCGTTCGAGCATTATGATTCATCACTTGGGATATAGAGTTTTAGTATTGAATATAAGCTTTGGGTCTATCGAACATATAAAATAGATCTTATAGAGAAAAAGTGATTCTATAAAGAAATAAAAGTTTTACAGAGAAAAATAGTTTTGAACTAGCAGTAAAATGAAAATTGTGATTTCATGTTTTTTTGTCAAAATTTTATGTCCAACCACCAAAATGACTGACATTGCCTAAAAAAAAGTGCGATTACAAGAGGAGTAAAGCCCGACTTACTTCGGTTGAAACAAAAGTCTATCGTCATTGGAAAGCTACTGCGAAGCTTCGACGACATCTGAAAACTTCTTTTCATCATTGTGGCTATTTTCGATGTCAATTCGAGATGAAGTTGGAGGCGTTGGAATCGTTCGACAGGGAAAAATCTAACGCCACCGATTTTGTCTCGATCCGAAAACAAAAACAGTCGAATCAAGACAAAATGTATTTCGGCTATTTTGCCTTGATATGGTCGAATTAAGGAGATACCACAACAGTTGGACTCATTTTGATGATACAATTCCAACTGCATTGGTCTTGGCTTCAATCGGACTTCAGGAATAGGAGATATGGTGGTCTACTTGTTTTAGCCTAGTTAGATAGTAATGATATTTTCTAGATATTCATCATTTTATCTTTATTTCGAAGTTTCAAAATATAATGGACTTATTTCAAATAATGAGATTACTTATGTCATTCTATCTAAATTGATCTTATATTAATTGTGGGTGAATTGAGACTCATATTTTAAAAATTTCAAGAATTATTTATTAGAAGAAAAAAAACTTCTTTTTTATTTACTTCAATTCTTGTTCAAAGTTTCAAACTCACATAAAATTTTCACACATACGCAGACCCATGAATTAATATAGTACAAGTGGGAAAATGTTGACAAGTAAGATATTGGGAAGAAAATGATGGCAATGTTTTTCTTCCTGTTTGTACGAGTTTGAGCTATTAAAATTTCTGGAACCGTTTCATTCTAGTCCACCTCCCCATTCGAGTCCATTAGATTAAATATTTTGAAAGAAAGAAAAAACATCCAAGCCCTTTTTGAAAAAGAAAAAAAAATCCCACTTTATTAGAGGGTGGACCATCTTCACTCCTTGAGGGGGTAAATTCAAGAAAAACACTTGACAACTTCTTCTTCTTTCGTAGCTTGAGTACTGCATTTAAAAAAAATATGCAAACCTAGATTTAATTATCAGAACAAACAAGGTACATGCATGGGCCTAGGAGCCCATAAACTTCGATAAAGTTTGCATCTGTTGCACATTCAAGTCTAGGCGTCCAGTCCAGTAGATCAGATAGGCCCAGTTTGCAAGTTATGGACCAGCTGGCCCAGCCCACTGGCTACCCTCGTGAAGTTCTGAGATATTAGCTACTGCTTATTACTACATAGTTCACATTTGAGAATTGAGATGCAAAACTCTCATTATTTATTCCTTAACATCACCCAATTCATCCAACGAGCTTTCTGATAAAATTCCATAGGCCTTATTTCATCATGAATACTTATATATCTCATACTGATTACAAGATTAGCAGTACCGTGCCATGTAGAGGTGTTAACCGTGTTGAGGCAATGGCCAAGGCGAGGAATCTGAGGATAATTCTATGCTTGTAGTGAAGTTATGGTAGAGTGTACCGTCGAAATGTCCAAGGTGATTGTGGATTTGTGGGAATGGAAGTTACAGGCAACAGTAGATTCACAGGCACAATTTCTTTTTGTACATAACTATGAGGAAAGAAAGCATCAGGTTAGTTCAATAAACACAGCAAAAAAAAAAACACCCGTTTGCGAACCCAGCGAATCATTTTTAAGGATCTAGAGTTGATCCTCAATTACATTTACAAAACTGTCGGGTTTCACTAATACCTTTGTTATATCCAAAATATAAAAGAAAATTATGGCAAGAGTGGCAGACATGCAAGACCTTCGGATCATTGCCTACGTATAATGTTTCGCTCATCCCATATTGGACAAGAACACGTTGGCTTTTTGTTCTTCCACTCAGCACCACAGGTGTAGCAAAACTCATATCCACACCTATATAAAACCAGCAAGCATGAGGAAGAAGCATAAACGTTGGACTACAGATAGAGACCGTTGATATAAGAATAACTGAAATGAAGATTGAAGTCAGTGGAGGGAAGAAGCAAAGATAAAACAATTAAACAACCAGAGAACGAATTAGGAAAGTGTAAATCACATAGTTAACCCTGGAAGCCATATTTGCTTCGAACTTGCAAATTAACTGTATGATCCACAATCCTCTAGGGCAAAAGTCAGGTTCAATATTTAATCTTAAATTGATATTTAACATTAGATTACATCATTACAATCAGCACAGCAAGAACCACTACTACAAGTTGGCCAATCCGATAGAAGAATGCATATCGTACCTGCAATAGATGTGGTAGCACCCAAATGCAAGTTCCACCATATGGTTGCACTTCACACATTGTCGCCATAGTTTCTTCTTGGCAAGACTATCGAGCATAACATCTTCAGTTTTGGGATTTGATTGTTGGTATTGCTGGCAAGTCATATTATAGTGCCATGGAGCCTTGCATTTGATACAGAAGAAGTATTGGCATTTCACACATTTCCTGGCCCCGGATGTTTCAGCACCAACACACCACGATTTTGTATATTTCAACACCTCATCTTTTGACATTAATGCAGAGCACCTGAGATGAGGGCAATAGACTCTCTCTGTAACAGCTACCGAAGCTTCCTTTTTTCGTTGGCTCATCAATGCCACCAGTTTAGGATCCAGGAATTTTCCACAACTGTCAATGCTCACCTCAGAATTGCAGTCAGCATTAGGGCATTGCACATCCATCCCATCAAGCAACTTAACTTCCACATGCTGCTTCATACAAGAATGACAATATCTGTGCAGACAATCATCAACAGAAAATATCTGATCTACATCTTTATCTTCGAAGCATATTAAACAAGTCTCCTTCAAACTCTTGCCTTCACTAGTCTCAGCGGGCCATATGATTTGAGAAACTATTGCATGTCTAGCAAGCCTGAAAGCAAACTTAACTGAATTAACTCCATTACCTTCCACCAGAGATGGCTGGAAATATTCAAATTTTCTTTGAAGATGAGCCACCTCATCGACTAATTTGGCAATCTTGCTCTGTTTTGGCTGCAACCTCCTTGTGACCTGTATTCAGATAGACAGATACCCAACAACTTTTATGACAAGCAGTATACAAATATCAATTGAACGGACTTTAATCGACTGAGAAATAGTAACAGAACTTCAATGTAATTGTCACAAAGTAAAAATTGTCTCTTAAGTCTTTTTCATGTTCAACCAACCTGGATATTACAGCAGGTAATCATTCTACTTGTCATACTAGTCAAAGATCTCTAAACTATTCGTTTCATCCAGTATCCACTTCCAACTTTCCTGTCATTTTCTAAAACTCGTATGCCGACCATGATCTTCACAAGAGCAAAATCATTTTCTGTGGTTCTAAATACAGCACCAAACAATACGAGAAATTTTCACAAAATATGCACGGATCATTCAACTTTAACAGAGATTAGTAATGAAAAACTTACAAGAAAAAATACTTGATCAACAATGGATGACTTACATATTGGTAGACCATGTAGTCATCGCAAAAGACATTAACCCTCTGCAAATCCAAATCCATAGCAGCACGAAGGCCCTCGATCAAGGCCTCAATCTCCGCTGCTTCCCCACTCAACCGTTCACCACCACACTCCAAACCCTTTTTCACCTCGAATATCACATTATCCCTCGAGTCACAGATTGCAAACCCTACCCCTGCCACAATCACTGTCATGTCCCGGATCCTCTCTTCACTCACCAAACCCTTGAAATAAAGTCTAAAAACCTCCTGCACCAACACCGGATTACTACTAGAAGAGGAAGAACAAGCATTTTTTACCTCGTAAGGCCTTTCATAATTGTCACCGTACTTCTGCCACTCCGGTTCCGGTACGCTCATGATATAGCTCGAGAACTGTTGATCGTGAATCCGACGGTCGAGACCCTCTCTCATTTGTCTCATCAGTAACTCTCCTTGTTCGCGATCTTTGCGTTCCAGTTCGAGCCTGTCGATGTCATCGAGAAGAAACGAGACGTGGTCGAAACTGTCGTCTTCGGGAATCAAAACGGTTTCCACTGGAGTAGATTGCGAGGTGCAAGGGTGAACCGAAACAGACGCCTTAATGGCTTCCTGCATTTGGATGTTGTACGCAAAATCGAAGTCGGAATCCATGGTTTTGGCCGCCTCGAACTCCCTGCGTTGCTCTTCCACCAGGAATTGGAAATCGTCTTCCTCTGCACGCTTTTCCATTTTTTATTTCCCCGTCTGCCCTGGTGGGGTGTTTTATAGGGAAAGCCCCATAAAAAAAGTTCTTTCGACGGGGTAGAATTGCAATTAACTTCGAATTCTACCTTGGGATGGCGTAACTATTTGGGACTGAGATTCTATTCTATCATTCAAAAGCGACGACACCAAATCTGGCAAATCATCTATATATACGATTCTATATGTGAAATGTTCGGGTCGAGTTGTGAGCACTGAGCAGACCTAAATCGCCCTAGCTTCTTCAGCGAGAATGTTTCTCATGTTACCCGACACTCAATCCAGCATGTGTTTGGTTATTCAAAACCCATATTCTTTTATTGCCCGTGTTCTTCAGGGCAAATACTATTCTCACAGCTCATTCTGATTAGCTTCAAAAAGGTTCTGATGCATCCTATATATGGTCAAGTTTATTGATGGGTCGAGATACTTTGAGAAATGGTGGGAGATGGCTTAGGGTCCGTTTGTTATCCAATTGTATTTCACAGCTTAAAGTTGTGAAAAATGCTGTGCTTCTAGTTGTCCGAAATGCTGTGTAAAAAGCTGTGGGGCCTATAACTTTAAGCTGTGTAAAATGTTGTGCGGTGTTTGGTTCACTTTTTTACATTAGCTTTTTGTTATGATATTTTATATGAAATGACAAAACAAGACATTGTAATAAAAGAGTAATAACATTGAATATAAAATATTTATTTTTATTCATGAACCCGATCAAGCACAAAATAAATACCATCAAGTTCAAAACAAACTTATTTCAAGAAGATAAAAGAAAGTGGATATTTCTCTCAATTAGGAACCAACAAACACACATGCGGAGTTGACAACCCATTTTGTCCTCTTGTTAATTTATTTTATCTCAAGCAAAAGAAAAGGAATAGAATAGTCAATTATTGTCAATTAAAGCAAAACATCACCAGAAATAAAGCGAAGGGCCAAGAATGTCTTTGTTTCACCTGAACGCAATGAAACGCTGATCAAGAACAGCATCTCATTTTGGACCGCGTTTAAGCGGTCCAAAACGCAATTTCTGATGGTCCGTTTGGCATACACCACTTTCTTGATGGGTCCCACAGCTTAAAGCTGTGGGAAACGCATACCAAACGGAGCCTTATCAATTGGGGTATTCAAAGGCCATTGGATCCCAAACAATCCACGGTCATGATAGAATTTCATTAATACCTCCTGATTTGAAGGTGGTGGATTTAATGGATGGGAATCTGTGTGGTTGGTGTAAATCAATGGTGAAAGCATGATTCCAATCTACTATATCAGACCATATTTTAGCTATTCTTTTTCAGTGTTTTGGTCACCTGATAACCTTATTTGGCTGCACACTAAAGATGGGGGCAATACTCGGTCAAATCGGGCTACCAATTTAGTCATTCCTATATAAATGATGATCCAGATAAAGATGAGGGCGGACCATCGGAAGACGAGGCATGTGAGACCGTTCATAAGTTTGACATCCACTCCAAAGGTTAAACATTTAGTATGGCGAGCTTGTTGTAACTTTCTTCCTACACAGGAAAGGCTTATTCGCAGAGGCTTTCTTGTCCCTCTAGAGTGTCCTATTTGTGGCTTGGCGATTGAGTGTGCAGTTCACCACCTCTTCGAATGCCCCATGGCAGGTAAGGCAAGAACTTAATATTGTGGGTGTCATTAATTTCCAGGTGGGAGAAACTTTTAGGGATTGGTTTGAGAGATTTCAAAGGAGTGCTGAGCTTGATACTTTAAGGATGGTGGTTGCAGCTATTTGGCTTTATGGTTCGACAAAAATTAGGTGGTGCATGAATCCATTTGCTTTATTCCTATGAAAATCATGGGGTAAGTGGATGAGTTGGTTTAAGAGGCTAAAGACGCACAGAACATGGATGCACAAGTAACACCAAATGGGTCTGTTGTTGCGGGTGTCATTCCGAGTTGTAATCTCTAGACTTGACAAGCGACAGACGTGGTGAAGCTTAATATTGATGTTGCATTAAAGAATGGCTAGTTGGGAATTGGGGCGATGATTCGTGATTTATAATGGGAAAGTGTTATGCTCAGCCTATATAAGAGGACAAAGATGTATAGATGTGTACCAGGGTGAGGCGACAACAATGTTGGCTGTATGGAATTTGCATTACTGTGGATTCTCTCATATCTCAGTTGAATTTGATTCTCTAAATGTGGTCACCCAAGTGCTTTCAAATTCTTCAAACTTCCTTCCATATGAGGTGATCGTGGAATCTACACAATCTTTGCTCCGTCGGTTTACAATAGCGGACATTCGCCATGTTCGTCGACAAGCTAATTGTGTTGCTCATGAGTTGGCTTAACTCGTGTTTAGGTAGAGAGCAATATTTATTTATTAATGAGGCGTGTACTCATGAAATTTCTCATTATGTAATGCTTAATATATGAGCTTTTACGATATAAAAAAAATAGCGATTACACTTTGGCTATGTCTGAAAAAATAAGCCCACATGTATCATTTTCTAAAATGTTATTTTTAGGTAGCATTTTGGGACAATTTAACTTTTTATTATTTTTTAAGAATTGTGTAGAAAAATTTCACCACCGCTACGTGTCTCTTGATGATTGTTTGAACCTATAAAACTGCAAAGGATCATTACGACCAATTGACGATTTTAGTCACGGTTGGCACTCCGAAGCTCAAGTTAGTAAGAGGCACTCGAATATCTTTTATGAAGGACAGTAAAAATTGTGCTGCGTACCTTTTATGAGAGTCTCTTCCTTTCTTATATACCTTTATCGAGTTTCCTTTTCTCTCTAACTCTAAGGATGTTTCCTTATTGGATATAATCAAATCTCTAAAAGTCAGGAATTAGAATCGTGGTCAATCTCTCCAAATTGATCGTCATTAATTTGGTGTTTGTGAACGGTCTAATCCCCTTAATTCAGGGGCTGATATAATTATACTACGCTGATTTGACCACACGAAGGTCGGGCTTCAACGAGTCTGGCGGGCCAATAAGCTCGACCTTCATGATGACAAGATTGATTTTAAGGTCGAAAAACTTGCGCGTGACTTCTTCCTGCGTTGGACGAGTGTCACGGGATTTTATCTCTTACAAGAATAACCTTCAAAACATTTTCACTAGAGTTTCCACTTTGGAATATTAGTGAAATATGTGTAATATGTCTATACCTAATTTGCCACGCGCATGCAAATTATTAAAAACAATCATAAGATTTCAACTAACATATATCCTAACATAAAGTTCAAATTTTACACAGCAGTTGTAAGGGACTATGGAGGGGAGCAAATGAAATTGAAAGATGGGCTTTAAGGCCCGTCAAATCAGGGTTGTCAGTCTCTAATTAGTAAAATGAAGGATTGTTAAGGCCCATCATATCAAGTTCTCATTCTCAAATTAGCAATCAAGTATTGTTAATGGGTCCATCAGATATCACTTAAGGAGTCAAGGGGTGGATTGGATTGTCAAGGGGTCAATGAGATATCACTCAAGGAGTTAAGGGGTGGACATTCGGGATTTGGAGCAGTCTTGGCCAGGCTTTGGACAACAAAAGGAGTCCAGGTGGCCTGGCATGAGCCCAAAGTTTTCTTTCCAGTGGGCCGGGCTCGGGCCTAACTTCAGTGGAGGGCCGCCTTCCACTACTTTGAAAGTTTGATGTGAACGTGGAGCTACGTGATTGGCCTTTCACTAATTTCGAGCAAGTCCAATGTTGAAATTTTTTGGAGTAGTGTAAATTTTGGAGTGTGTAGAGAGTATGATTTGAAAAAATTGTATTGAAAGATATGTAGAATGATAGAAAAAAGTGAAAATTGTATAAAAAGTATGAGAGATATGTTGTTCAAATTTGATATTTGGACTGTTGGTAAATGAAAAGTGAAAAAAACTGTATTGAAAGACGTGTTTTGTTGATATAATTGTATTGAGAGATGTATTTTGCTGATGTTGATAAGTAAATGTGATCAAATTATATATAATAGAGGTGAGACCCAATTGAAAAAATTTAGAGTGCTTAAAAATAGAAACTTTCATATATGATAAGTTCAATCATAATTAGTTTGACAATGAACCGTAATCATGGAGGACAATAAAAATATATAAATAGAACTATATAGTGAAAATTAATAAATTATAATCCCAATAAATTTTCATTGACTTTGACACCTACTTATATAGAGTAGTTTAATTAGTTTTCATCATTTTTTGAGTATAAAATAACACAACATGTTCCCTATCAAGTATCAACCCCACATAGATTTGAATTTTGAGCCCTAAATTAATTTAAAAATTCTATGATATATGTGTTATCTCGTAGGATTATAGAATTTTTGAGATGTTTTTTCTTGGGACGGCTTAGTATCACCACCAATAAATTATTCCAAGAAAACCTGTACGTATTATTAAAAATGAAGCCATGTTAGAGAGAATTTGGGTCGAGCAGGTGACAATTTTGTTTTCTTGTTTAGTTTAAAGGATCTTGTACCTACGTACATCACGTGGTTTGGCACGTGACCGGAGTTCCCCAAAAACGCGTTTAGTGGAGACAAATGGAATTATTACCAACAAAAAGTAAAAAAAAAGAAGAAGAAGCAACTAATTATGTTGAAGTTGTAAGACAAAACACGTACGTACGTGGAGCTGTCTCAGCCGAATGTCCCGTCCCAAATATAACTATGGAGAGAGATCGAGTGTGTTTTAAGACAGATTTTCTATGTCGAAATGATGAGATGGTCCGTAAAAGTGCTTAATTAATTACAACTTTACTTGAAGGTTTCGCGATTAAGACAGTGTAACTGTGTGTAGTAACCAACATTTACTGTACAGATCGAGACTGGTCGCGTGGATTGATTAGGGAAAGATTATACACAGCTAACAACAGTCAAGAGCTGCTACTGGACCTAAATTTGGTGCCTAAAAAATAGAGATGGAAATCGGCAACTCCAAGCTTGAGTGGACAGATGTCACAGATCTGTAACGCAAGTTTAGTGGCTTTGGAACGAGCTACCAAATGATGAAGAGACTCATCATCGTCCAGTGGAAGATCTAATATGCAAAATATAGTAGTTAAAATTTTCTAACATGTCAAAGTCGATTTTTCTTAGGATAGATTCTACACCAGTTAAGCGTGAGTAATATTGAGATGAGTAACTTCTTGAGAAGGAGAAGACAATCGTGCGAGTCGGTCAGTTCAGTGGCGGAGCCACATGGGTGTTTTAGGGGGCAATTGCCCCCTCAAAAAAAAAAATTAATGTAATAATATACTTCAATTATATTTTTGCCCCTTAAAGTTTTTTTAAATACTTATTCAGTAATTAATTAATTGTTTTGTTAGTATGTTACTTTTGTCTTTTGTACCAAAACATCAAATATGAACTTGATTTCTCGATCTCTATTCTCCGAACTTGTATTCTCGTTCCAGGCTTATACATTAAAGATGACTAGCAATTTCCCGATGTTGGTAGTATTTTTTTGAGTTGTTTCATGTGTTGTAGTTGTTTCTTAAGTTGTATACTTGTTACTTATACATGACTTATATTTATATAGATGATGATTTTTTGGCCTAGAAATTAGATAATTTTTCTGTAAATATCACTAAAAAAAAAATTCGGGGGCGCTGCCCCCGAACCCCCACCAAACTATTTACCCCCTATACACAAGATTAAGCATTCATTATTACAAAAAAATGAAGTTATGAAGATATCTTGTTTTCTTAATTTTTACCCCCAACTAAAATTTTCTGCCTCCGCCACTGGGTCAGTTTCAATGTGACTGAGCCCAACAGGGATAAAATATGACACACGTGAGATTAAATACCCACCTCTCATGCTTTTCCTCCTTTCCATCTTACTCACGTAGTGGGAATTGCAGAGCCAACGAATTCACTAATTAAACATGGTTTTGGCGTTACACACTAGTCGATCCTGATTTGTAAGTGCATGGTTTTTACTTGGATTAGATTAGTTTTAAGGGTAATAAAATTAATTACACTTTAATTGGATATCCAGATTTCAGAATGGTCAACAAGGGAAAATGATTTGATATATGGCAAAAACAAAAGGTGGATATTTGGTCAAAAGGGCGTTTGACAAGGAATCGATGAGACATCAATTTGTTAAGTAATTATAGTAGGTGACCGAAAAGTTGCAATAATCAGCACACAATTGGACTCATAACAAAGACTTGTAAACTAAATTTAACTTAATATATGGAAGAAAATGACCTATCAACTTCGGCCAACTTTAACAGAGAGAGGTTAGATCTTATCTGACGCAATTTCTTCTCCCGAGCATTTTTTATTTTTTATAACAGAGAACAACACCGGACAAACTCAGATTTTCAAAACCAAAATGTCATATAACTTATTAGACTAATCAACTAACATTGCCCTTCAACTCCTCCTACCCATTAGAGCAATTAATAGCTCGAGTTGGGAGGATTTCACTGGAACATCTCGGAAATATTACTATCGATTAATTGGCTAATAATCCAGGTTTTTGGTTCAAATCCTAGAAACAGTCTCTTTCTTCACGTCCAGACAAGTTTTGACGTGTCTTTTTCTTCACGTCCAGAGTGTTTCCCAGAGTGACCCCAAATTGTTATCCAGGAAGCAAGAGGTGCTATGGTTACTCTCTGGAGTACTCGCGATGAAATTGTCGACGGATTGTTGGGATGATGAAGGCTGAGGGGATTGTTGTGACATTTCCATGCAAATTAAGGCCACAAGGTTGGCTTGCTGGCATTGCATGCTTGCTATTTCTGCTTGTGCCTTGGCTAACTGTGCTTGAAGCTCCACAACTTGTTTCTGTAGTTGACAGATTGCCCCTGCACACCCATAAACTGGGTCTCTGGTTCTTGTACTCGCTTCATAAACCATGCTGCTCACTGCATCTGCTCTTTGAGATTCTGGCAGTTCCTGACATTCCTCAACAATATCAGTAATAATTACAAAGGAGATCAACAGATATATATTATATTATAATATAATTGATAAAGTAAAAGTCGTTATAAAAGGCAGGGGTGTTTTTGTAACTCAGCATATTTTGGTGCCACTCCCCTAAGAGAAAGAGTACTCTTGGAAAATTTCTTTCGAATTGCCATCTAAGAATCTGATTTGGTATCGACAGCTCGAATTTAGATCACGTCAATTATCAAAAGAATAAATTTGTATGATATTGTTCTCGATCATAAAAATAATAAAAAAATCTGATTTTGGTCAATGAACTATTGCCCGGTCTGTCAAATTAAAGTCTAGACACACCATGGACAAGTCATGTTCTATGGTTTACCAAAACAAGGGCACCTTGTCTTGTCCGTCTTCAAACTATGAACCATAAATTCTTATTCACATGGTACTGCAATATCTTGTGAAATAATGGAAGGCGTATGCTTAATAGTCATCAAATGAACATGTATGTGTAAAACCGCACTAAATACTGTGTCCGAATGACTCTGACTTGGATCTGCGGTACTACTTGCAGAACCAAATGGAGCCCATGGGTTTAGGCTAAATATGAAAATTGAATATATAGGCTAGCTTACTTGCAAGAACTTGATGATGTTGCTGGCACCAAACACGCGGTGAGCGATGGTGAACTTGGCCGGCTCGGTGGGCGGAAAGTAGGGTGCCAACACACATTTATCCGCACACCGACGCCGCAGTATCTTACAAGCAGCGCACGGACTAATCACCACTTGCGGAAGATGATTTGAAGAAGAAGAAGAAGAAGGTGGGGAAGATTTAGATTGTTGAGGAGATGAAGCATTAGTGGCGGCGGCAGAAGTGTTTGTTGCAGCTTTGTCACGATTCTCCATCTCCATCTCCATCTCCACCTCTCTCAAACCCTTTTGTTTTACCCTTAAGTTTTGGACTTGTCTGTCTGAGAGCGTGTGTGGGTGCTTAAAGCATCGAATGGGGGTACTATAAATAAGGATTTAGGGGCCCAAAGAAGGTGAGTCTATTAGAAAAGTGACGTCATCCGTTGAATCGTATTTGATAAGTGATAACACTGAAAATACACCCACTAAAAAATTGACACGTGTCACTGAAAAATTCAGCAGCCACTTGGTCAATACACACCGCTTGGTCAAAATTGAGCAATCAATCACTATGCTCGAAACCTAGGTCATCGGAGAGAGGTGACTCTTTAGAGAAAATAAATTCGTTTACCAATCAGAACTCTACCTCAATTAGAACAGTTTTCCATTGTAAGAAGAACTTCCCTCAAGCAAGAACTTGACTCTAATTTTGAGTGGAAGAACCCCAGTATTTTAAAAAGGGACCTCTACTAGGTAAACTATAAGCACATTATATAACATAATACATAACTTTTAAAGCATCGAGCTCTGTATTTTAGGAAACTTATACGTTCACATATGACTTGAGCGTCAATTTTTAACGTATTCTTAGCTCAGGTTTGTTCGTTTGTGTAGAAAACCACCATTAGAGGAGTAATATCAACCGAGAAGACCTAATTCAGTCATATATCCTAATACGTCATCCGATCAATTTTGAATGTCATCAATAAGAAAAAAACATCTCACATCAAAGAGGGATTAATTAAATTGCATATGTCTCAATTGGTGAATTGTTAAGAGGAAAAATAAGAAGGTAAAGAGACTCGGAACTAAACCGTACCACCTACTAAATAGTATACGATTGGTTAGTCTATATATTAATAGTGACCCATTAAATTAGTTCTTTTTTTATGTCACGGATTCTTAATTTATTCCTTTATGTTTGTCTTTTATAATAATAAAATAACTCAATTTTTATTAATCTCAAAATCAAACCTCTATGGACCATGGTTGGTCCGCTTCCCATCATTATTTTCAAACAATTTTTTTGTTTTTTAAGCAATTTTTTTTTACTTTCCAATAGAAATAGCTTTTTCTGGTAAGAAAACCTTGGGTCCTTGACTCCTTGGCACGCAGTCTCTCTCCAACTTTCTCGGACGACAAACACAGTTTTAAAATTTTCAACCCAATTAACAGAAAAGTCATCCTATAATAACTAATAGGCATAATGCTAAGAAATACTCCCAGAGCATATGCCACGATTTCTTCGAATTTAATTTGATTGTCAATTCCTGAATTACTTTAATGCCTACATCAGCCTGTAACAAAATGACAAGCGGCCCAAGTTCAGGGTAAAGTCAGTTATTGGGCTTGCTGCCACCACTCAAATAATGCCATTTTTCTGCTCCAATAATTTTAGTCAATTTTTTTGACATGTTTTTATCCAAATTGTTTAGTCCATTATCAAAGAGTCATGTTAATTTGTCGATTTTTTTTTGACAAATCCGACTCATAACCACCACCTAAATACAGCCAAACATTGAGTGCCAAATATCCCAAAAAAAATATATATATATATATATATATATTTGTGTGTGTGTATATTATAGAATAGAGACATAGATGGGGTAAGGTTGATGGAAGCTGATCAACTCGATAATGAATTGGGAAAATTCTTGCTAAGAACTAAGAAGTCCTAATTCAGCTGCCATTAACGATTGTGACTGGCCAGATTCAGTACCCTTGAACAAGTATAAATACAAGAGTGTACCTGTTAGGTATGGAACTCTTTCTAATATTCTTTGACAAAGAAAAATGATAGAGAAACCCCACTTCGAAGTGCACTTGCATTATACGGCATCAGTGTTTTCTGCACATCCAGGTCATACTTGCTAGATCAAACGGTCAGAGTTGGTCTCTCTCTACGCATTGTCTGGCAAAGACCGCAACTAAAACATTCTCCAGACTTGACCAAGAACTTTCAATATTATTAATTGTTCTTAGATGGATATACATACAATCTATTGTATCAAATCTAATTCTGCACACCTGATGAATGTACATGGACTCAGATCAACAAGATTGACCGAACCCTAATCAGTACAAGCAACCAAACTTTGTCAGAAAACCAAGCCCAAAACGCATTAATAAATATTATTCACTCTAGGCGTAGGCTCCGTATGAATTTGTTCTCTTGAACCGTCTCCGTAATGCTTAGGTTCATGGAAAAAAAGGTTTGTTGTGTGAGAGATGCAAAACTTTTGCTTATATATATATATATCACTCGGTTGGATTATGCTAATCCGATGTGGATACAAGTGTTGAGAAGCTTCAACACGAAATGATTTTTTGAAGTTCAATTGCAGAGTTCAAAGGGAATACTAGGCATTACATCAACATTTTTCCACCGTTGATTTTAGTTTCTCAGGAGAAAAAGGTCTACTCTGTCTGAATGGAGGTCTTAATTTGCTCCTACCAGTTTCCCACTTGGACGTGCTATCGCAAGACAGAGAGAGATAATACTGACTACAGCTAGATATGCCTATAACTCTTCAAAGTCCTTCCTTTTATTTTTCAATGGAAAACGTTCATTTCAACAGAGGACACGTTTTTATAATCACACTAGTGGATTTTTGAAGACAACGATCACACATACAACACATACATGTAATATAAGAATACGTATAGTAGTCGAGACTTATATCTCTAATCGGATTGACATAATTCAATTAAATGATATGTAAACAAAAACTTTGCACCTCACACTCACACACATAAAACGCATTTTCTGGGCCAAAATACTGTAAGGACAGTCCAGAAAAACATATCAATGCTCGCCCGTGGCCCAAAGCGGATAATATGATAATATTTATTGATGTGTTTTGGCTTAGATTTCGAAGAAAAACGAAGAACAGAGATAGTGAAGTCTAAGAATTTTTGACATGCGAAGCGATGAGTTGCATGAGGCTCTCAGTGGTGGAAAACTGGAACCTGAGGGTACCTTGAGCATTAAATGAATTCACGCAAAAATCAATTATAACAAGACAAATATGGTCCAAGATTCCTACATCACATGCATTTCTAAAAACTCAATATGACTAAGACAATGGGGGGAGGATGTCCAACAATCCAACATTTTTTAATTTCTATCTAAAACAGAGGACCTCTAATACGTTGTAATAAAAAATAATATGTTAAGTTACTTCGGCAGATTCTGACTAGAACGTCCTAGCATCTCTTCAGCAGCAAAATTAGCAACTATTAGTCCAACATATAAATCAATTTTTTTTTATGAAAACAAATCAACTTGATTGAAATTCTGATCCAAAGAGTAACATTAGGGACATAACAAGGAAGCTTCAACTGAAAGGAAACAAGAGCAAGCGCTAAAAAGGAATGCCTACTTGATCACAGGGCGGAAGAAGCTGACTCCAAGCTTTTACTACTCTCCTTGTTATCTTCAACATTAAAGAAGTCCTGGAGTGCAATCATCTTCACAGTGCTGGATTTCAAGCTCTGTATTGCCTCCGCACTTGCCAAGGCTCCCTCAACTGTTGTAATTACAGGAATCTTGTACGCAAGAGCCATTCTCCTAAGCTTCACACCATCTATCTCATCAAGTGTATCGCCAGAGCTTGTGACTACCATCAACTGGATCTGCCCATTGGCAATCATATCACTAGCATGTGGTCGGCCCTCATGCATCTTCAGAACTCTCTCCACAGGGATATCTTTTAATTCAAGAAAGTGAGCTGTTCCAGAAGTTGAAACAATCCTAAATCCGAGTCCTAGAAACGACTTTGCAATCCTTTCAGCATGGGATTTCGTCAAATCATTCAAACTAATGAAGACAGTGCCGGAAAGTGGTAGCATTTGCCCAGCAGAAATTTGGGCCTTTGCAAATGCAACAGCAAACCTGAAATCAATGCCCATCACCTCACCAGTGCTACGCATCTCCGGTCCTAACATCACATCACAGCCTGGGAACTTCTCGAATGGAAGAACAGCTTCCTTGACTGATACATGTGTCGGGATCACCTCTGTCACAAAATCTATCTCCTCAAGTAACTTGCCAGACATAAGGAGGGAAGCATACTTAGCCAATGGATGCCCAATTGCCTTGGACACAAATGGTACAGTACGGGAAGCTCTAGGATTTGCCTCAAGCAAGAAAACATCCCGAGAGGCTGTTATAGCAAACTGGCAGTTCATAAGTCCACAAACATTTATCCTCTTGGCCAATTTTGTTACCCATGACCTAATTGTGTCTAAGCAAGAACGTGGAACAGTTCGGGTGGGAATTGTGCAAGCTGAGTCGCCAGAATGGATCCCAGCCTGCTCAATATGCTCCATTATACCACCAATCACCACATTTCCATGTGAGTCAGCAAGTGCATCCACGTCAATTTCGATAGCATCAGATAAATACTTATCAATCAAAACCGGGCGTTCTGGATCCACCTCAACAGCATTTTGAAGGTAAGTCATAAGCTTGCTGTCAGTGTATACAATTTCCATCGCCCGCCCACCCAACACATAAGAAGGCCGCACCACAACTGGATAACCAATGTCCTTTGTGATGGCAAGTGCAGCCGCTTCACTTTTGGCAATACCTCCCTTTGGTTGTTCAATTTTCAACTCGTCAAGGATTGCATTAAACCGCTCCCTATCCTCAGCTGCATCTATCGAATCTGGTGATGTGCCCCAAATGCGTACATGCCCAGACCCACTGGCAGATAGAGGCTTGTGCTCATCTAGGTAATGCTGGACAGGAAGAGCTAGTTTCAAAGGTGTTTGACCTCCAAACTGAACAATGATGCCATCTGGTCGTTCCAAATCAATTACATTCAGAACATCTTCGACTGTTAGAGGCTCAAAGTAGAGCCGATTACTGGTATCGTAATCTGTGGAGACTGTTTCGGGATTTGAATTCATCATAATAGTTTCATATCCAGCACTCTGCATGAAAAGAAGGAAAATATGAAACAGTTTTAAAAAAATGTATTACATTGTATCCATACAATGGAAATAGGGCCACGTATAAGCAGGTTAGTAAACATGACATATGCCACTGTTTGAATTGAAGCAAAAATGAAAAGTGAAAACATCAACCTGAAGGGCAAACGATGCATGGCAACAACAATAATCAAATTCAATGCCCTGTCCGATACGATTTGGTCCTCCACCTAAAATCAAAACCTTCTTTCTTCCAGTTGGAGTTGACTCACACTCAAAATCATAGGAAGAGTACATGTAAGGAGTGTTTGCCTCAAACTCTGCAGCACATGTGTCCACACGCTTATATGCTGGAGTAACTCCAAGTGAAATCCTCTTTGACCGGACTTCTCCCTCTCTTGATTTAGTTGCAAACGCTATCTGCTTATCACTGAACCCTCTTCTTTTAATCTCATAAAAGTCATCCTTCGACAAGTTTGACAAACTCTGACTTAGGAGATATTGTTCAACATCTACGAGCTCTCTAAGCTGAGTCAAGAACCACTTGTCAATATAACTCAACTCATTAATATCATCCACATTCATTCCCTTCTTCATTGCAGCATATATGGCATGCATGCGGTCAGGGTTTGGTACTCGAAGGTTGTACTTCATCTTTTCCAAGTCCCATTCAAGAGCCTTGACTTGTGCACAACCCCATCCAGAATAGCCACATTCCAATGATCGAACTGCTTTCTGAAAGGATTCTTGAAATGTCCGACCTACTGCCATGCTTTCCCCAACAGATTTCATCTGTGTTGTCAATATCGGTTCTGAACCAGGAAATTTCTCGAATGCAAATCGAGGAATCTGCACGTAAATGAAATAACAATGAACAACAAAAGTAAGCAAACGAAGATGAGTAAAATAATCTTAAAAGATAAACAACACAGCAATCTACAGAACGCTCAAAACTGGGTGTAAAGCATCTACCTTAGTAACCACATAATCAATTGAAGGCTCAAAACTAGCTGGCGTTTTCTTTGTAATGTCGTTTGGAATCTGGTCCAAAGAGTACCCAACTGACAACTTAGCAGCCATTTTTGCTATAGGGAACCCTGTAGCCTTAGATGCCAAAGCAGATGATCTCGAGACCCTTGGATTCATTTCGATAACCATCACTTCACCATCCACTGGGTTCACTGCAAATTGCACATTTGAACCCCCGCACTCCACACCAATTTCCCTTATTATTGCAATTGAATAGTCCCTCAACCTCTGGTACTCCTTATCTGTCAAAGTTTGTGCTGGAGCCACTGTTATCGAATCCCCGGTATGAACTCCCATAGGGTCAAAATTCTCAATAGAACATATAATCACCACATTGTCTGCCAAGTCTCGCATAACTTCCAATTCATATTCCTTCCATCCAAGAAGAGATTTCTCCACCAAAACCTGCGAAGTCAAACTAGCAGCTAACCCCGACTTACATATTACCTCAAACTCCTCTTTATTATAAGCAATCCCGCCCCCACTGCCTCCCAGAGTAAAGGCTGGTCTAATAATCAAAGGAAATTCTCCAATTTTATTAGCAATTTCAATGCATTCCTCCAGAGTGTTTGCAATCCCAGAGGGAGGCGTTTTGATGCCAATATTCTTCATCGCCCTCTTGAACAGGTCACGATCCTCAGCCTTCTTAATCGCGTCCAGCTTGGCTCCTATCAATTCAACGCCGTACTTCTCTAGTGCGCCGCTATCAGCCAAGGCCACCGCAAGGTTCAGCGCGGTCTGTCCTCCCATGGTGGGTAGTAGGGCGTCGGGACGCTCCTGTTCGAGCACTTGCTCCACCAACTCCGGCGTCATGGGAGCAATGTAAGTCCTATCGGCCAAATCCGGGTCGGTCATGATAGTGGCAGGATTCGAATTAATCAAAATTACTTCGTAGCCCTCCTCTTTGAGGGCCTTGCATGCCTGAGTGCCAGAGTAATCAAACTCGCAAGCTTGTCCAATCACGATGGGACCAGCACCAAGGATCAGAATCTTCTTCAAATCGGTTCGCTTGCCACTTGCCGGCGGAGTCTCCTTTGTTAATTCTGTGTATGTTTTGTTTTGGTCGCAGCGGACCGGGCAGACTCGACCAAGCTCCTTTGAAGCAACCCGAAGCGGCCATTTCTGGAGGTTGAGAGGATAGAAGTTTCGGTTGCATGTCTTCTTATTAGAGTAGAAGAAAACGCGAGATTTCGAACAAACTGATTTCCTTGACACCGATTTAGGGAGAAAGATTGAAGATGAAGGTAAGCTTTTACAATGATTTAAGCTCATCGTCGAGTGCACAACAGAATGACAATTCGAATTGTAACCCGCTTGCAGAAAGCTCGCTATGGGGTTAGGCTTTAAGAGGAGGAGAGGAGATCTTTCTTGTTTGATTGAGGATGTTTCACTTCAGTTGGCTCGGAAATGTTTTGGTTGATCGTACAGGAGGCAGAATAACCAAAATTAGGGTTTTGGCCATTTTGGCACTGCCAGATCAGGCTACCCACTGGTGCGGACACGGGTCTGTTGGTTCTAGGGATTGATCCGATAGGTTAGTCCGACCCGGGCCCAAAACTTCATTAATTGTGTCGTTGCTGAGCGCTGTCATGGGGATTGGGGAGTTGCAAGTTAATTAATGGCTACTGGAGCATCTCCGATACTAGGCTCTTCGAATTTCTCAGCGTGATTTCATTTTTATTATAGAAAAACACGACTCTCAATACAGTTATATTAATAAAATACATATTTTAATACAATTTTTTTCAATTTTCATTCACAAACACTCTAAATATCACGCATCAACATTATTTCTCTCATACTTTTCTACCATATTTCACTTTTTTCTACAATTTTACACATTTTCCAATACAATTTTTTCAAATCACTCTCTCTACACACTCCAAAATTTCCAACATCATTTTCAAGTGCCCCATTGAACTTGCTCTCGATGTGGCCATGAAAACGATGGGGACACTAATGCTGTACAGCGGGTTGTAAAACCCGATCCGACCCGCAAACCCGAACCGGCCCGGTATCGGTCTGGGTTTCACCCGACCCGTTAATCACTTAAGCGGGCCGGATCTCTAGTTCCTTTTTGTGTTTTTTCAGGCATTCAAGTCACCTAGTAAAACAATTAATTTTCTTTTTCTTTTTTATGTTGAAAATTAAATTTCTTAATTTGTTAGGGTTTCAGTCAAAAGTTTCAATCAACTTTGTTTTTCTTATCCTCTTGCTCTCTTCCAGCTTGCATAAAAATGGTCGCCACCCATTAGCACCGCTAGTGAGTGACAACTACTGAGTAACTTCTCCACTTCGAGTTCAAGCCTTCGACAGTGCGGGCGCCAGGCAGTGCAGGCAAAGACAAAAGCTTGTTTGGCAATCACTCGTGGAGGCAGAGGTCCAAGGCTTTCACTAACAGCGATAGTATTGGTCACTTGGTCGACGTGGTCGTGGTGTGAACTGAAGGCGTACTTTTTACCTTTGTAGTCTCATCTGGTGAAGTGCTATTGATAGTGCTGCTCGATTCCAATTTCAGAACTATAGTGATAGTGTGATACTGTACTGATATTAATATTGCTTAATTGTTTTAGCTTTTTTTTTGGGTAATTGAAAATCAATCCACTGTTATTGGTGCTTTCCTTATCTTGAATTTTCAAGCTTTGGTGTTGTTAATATCTTTTAGGAATTTTATTTACTAATATTGGGACTTAAGAGTTTCTTTAAGACAAGATTGTCTAGAACTACATAATTTACTCTTTATGTTGTCAAATTTGACGAGTTATGGATATTTGAAAATATACATATATCATTTCGTAATTAATGCATATGAGACAAGAAAACTAAGTACATAAGACCAAAAAGTAAATTTTTAGAAAAATAAGAAAAGTGGAAGCAAAACGTCAAAACATTTACTGCCATAGAATGACGCTAATCAATTGCAAAAATCTAGCGGGTCTATCGGGGGACCGATAACCCGGCCCGATTATCCGATGACCCGTAACCCGATTATACGATAATCATTATCGGGTATTTGGGCAGGTCATACTCGGTCTGATTGCCCGGGACCCGACCCCATGTACAACACTAGGGGACACCGTGACAACCATCGTATTAAGAGTTTAAGACGGATTTAACTTTAGATAAGTAAATCGAATAATTATTGAATAAGAGTTATGAATAACTAAATCAGATAAGATATTTGTGTTTGGATTTTAATTCAGTTTAAAATCTGACAAATTTTTTGTGTTTAGACAGATATTTCGAACATAAAATTTATGACAAAACTTAGTTTAATACAAATCGATAATCTATCCATCGGTGAGAAGGGAAAAAATAGTTTGGTGTTGAAAAGTTCTATAATAGTCTTATTTTTATGTTAAAAATACAAATTACATGTCTAGTTCAGTCTTTACACAAATCAGCAAGCTTTTGGCCATACTCTTGATTCGCGGGCTGATCACGGTATCAAGATAGAACCTCCATTTTGGCAATTTTTTGTTGTCGCCGGCCCGCGGTATTCACAAATGGACCGGCGGCACGGTTATGAAAACTATGCGAAAAATGCAATTGGGGCTTAATGGGAATGATTTAACCGCCGGACTCGATTAGCCACCAGCCGGTGACGGGACATGTTTATTTGTTCCTTAAACTATGTCGTTTTAGTCTAAACCCGAAAGTCAATGAAAGACCTGATCGACATTGGATAATTCTCCACGCAAATGCAATTTGGGTTAACCAACCGACCATATATCTGAGACAAACGACGAAACGCGCTTGACGGCAGCCCATCTGTTCTTCTTTCCTATTCCTATAATCCTCTCTCTCTCTCTCTCTCTGGCTTTCGATTGTTTCTCCTATTTTTGACAAACATCCGTATCAACCACTAATTTTTTCTATTTCACGGTTTGGATTGCCAGACATGGTTCAAGTAAAAGAGTTGTATCCTTTTTGTTATCGTCTTTTCTTTCGATTTAAGTTTTCAACCATCCGGTGCTTTATTATGTTTTCGAATTTGGGTACGTATACTTGTTTGGTTGCCTGGAAAACGAGGCAGAAAAGGTAGAAGAAAGTATGAAATTATTGTGCGTTAGATGCTGAAAATTCAGAAATAAATTTGCCTAATTATGCATGTTTTAACTATTTAAAATTCCTTTCATATGTGAAAATTTCATCTGTTGTTGAAGCCGAATAAATGATGATTTTCATAGAGTAATGAATCTACGTTTGGTTGAGTTTCTCTCGTTGATGTTTCTAGCATTATAGCTCTTCTTCTGTGAACAAATTTTCAATTTTTGGGACATTTCTTTAACCAATAAATCTGCGTTTTGTCGGGGACTTTTTTGTGAAGCCGAATTGTGATGCCCATGTCGTTGGAAGAGGTAAAAGAGACCAAATGAGACTTTTCTGTATCTGGTGAATCAAATTGGAGTAATCTACTAAATATAGGGTATTGGCATAGCTTGCTGAACAACAAACTTTTTATTGCAGTATCAAATAGCTCAGATGTACATGGTGACAAAGATGCAGCAACATAGCACAACTAGTAGTGAGGGTGTTGAGGTTTTGCAGAACAGGCCCTTTGAAGATGATGTGTTTGGAAAGGGTCAATACACTTCTAAAATTTATCGTTTGCAAAGGTAATTGTTTGTACTCTCTTTTTCTGCAGTTGATGAAGGAGTCAAGTTGATATTAGAGTGTCAACTGATGATTTGAGTTACCTCTAACCATGGATTGCTGTAATTGTTGTTTAACTAATTATTCCCAGTGCCTTGGAGAGAGTGGGGGATGAATTTGTAACAGTAATACATATTATGGCATTGAACCAATAATCATGTAACTACAACTCACTACAGTATATCCTGTAGACTTTTGCAGCAATCTTTATTGCTTGTTGTTCTACTTATTTGTGCAGCAAAGCACCAGCTTGGTTAACAACTTTTGCACCAGCTGATGCACTTGTCATGCAAGAGGAAGCCTGGAATGCTTACCCAAGATGCAAAACAGGTTTCCCGAGTCATTTTCTGTTTGTTGTGTATAATTTCGCAGAACTTAAGCTTGTTTTTATGTATTAATATGTTTTTTGGTTTCTCTGTGGGAATGGATTTTGCACTACCCAGTAATTAAGGTAACCGCTTACGTGTCTTTTAAATACCACTGCTATCGCTCTATTGGATATGTATAAGGTCAGTTTGCTCAGGGTTTTTTTGTTGTTGTCTCTGCAGTGCCCCTATTTTACGAGGTTTAGTCTAACTATTGATACAATTCATCTGGCGGACAGCGGGTACTCACAGAACGTAAGTGTCTTCCGAAGTCTCTTTTATGAGAATGTCACATCTTTCCTTCTTCTTGTTGTTATTGGCTTCTCATATCTGGACCTGATAACCAGGTGCATGGTTTAAGCAAGGAACAATTAGCAGCTCGACAGGTAGAAAATATTGATATAGCTTCTACTGCAAAAAATTATTGGAGTTACGCAATTGAAAGTTGCAATAATGACTTCTCAAAATTTAAATCAGCAAGAACTGGTCGAGGTCCGCTTCTCGAGGGATGGCAGGTTAGTTTCTTCGTGCCAGACTGCCAGTCTTTGGTCATGTTTTAAAGCATATGGATGCTACTATTGAAGGAATTGAGTTTTAGCTCCTGTTATTTGTATCTTTTGTATATTCTTGACCCTTACTATCAGAAACTAAAATCTTGGCAGCGTGGAGCTGTTAGGTTTTAGCTATCAAATTTATGTGGCTTTCATAACTTGAAAAGCTAATTTACTTGCAATTTGTTGCCTTCTCTCATAGCTACCGATGCAAATCTTGTAATGAATTATTGACTTTAGCCCATTTGGCATTTGCAGGAAAGATGTGATCCTGTAATGACAGCATATAAATTGGTGACAATAGATGCACCATACTGGGGCTTTGGTTATCGCCTTGAGCAAGCTTTAATAGAGGTAAAATAAGAACTTAGACAACTTTAATACAACTTCTATGGTATGAATGCTTGCTCGAAATATTTTTTGCCTTATCCACATATTTCATGATTCATATAAATGAGTGATGTGGTGTCATTAATGCTATATTTTTAAGCAGAGAACAAATTTTGTGGTTGTTTTACAATTTGTTGGACCAGATTTTCCATAATCTTTCAATTTGGTGCCGTATCAATGAGGTGATTTTTTTTTCCTGTGTAATTTGGAGGTCAAAATTTATTGTAAGAGATGGCATCCTATTGGTGCATTTAGAAACATGACTTAGCTTGGCCCTTTTCCTATAGATGCCAGCTCTTGTCTGTCATGTATTATTGTCAACATATTTTGTTTGTTCCCAGTGGTGGGGCATTATGTGAGGCCAAATTATAAATGAGGCCTATAGATTACTCTTTTTAAGTTGTAGCTTGAGTCACCATAGAAGTTATTTTATACATGTTTACTCACACTTCATGCTCCTAACTTCAAAGGATGAGATACTGTGTGGTTCTTCAACGTAGGCAAATGAAGCAAAATTTTGCAAATAGGTTTTATGGCAGAAGAGAAAGGAAATAACATCAAAGTCTCAAGGATTTAGTAAGGATTCAAGGAGAGGTGTAATGTGAAAATCGTAAAATTTATTTAGAACTTGGTAAAAGATGATTACAGGGATTGACGTGAGGAACACAGGCCAAATATTGAAATTGGTTCTTTCAGAGTTTTACTTGAATGCCACTGGAAATGGAAATTGATGTGTGGCATAAGGCTTTCTCGCAGTAGTCTCTTATCCGGCACAGGAAACACAATTACACTAGTTCCCATTTGACATGCAAAAATATCTTACGATTGACTCTTCAGCTTCCCAACACTTTTTATTGTATCCCTTGCGCATTTCCCCATGTTTTTGCTTTGTGCAGTGGATTGTTTATCGCAGCAGTTCACTTCTGTTTTAACTCAATTAAACTAAATTGTTCTCTTCTACCAATGGTTTTATTAGGGTGAAAAGGCACTTTTCCTAGAAAGTCACCAAAATTGTTTCAGCTGGATTGATGAATGGTATGGCATGACAATGCAACAAATACGCGAGCTTGAACTCCAAAGTGATTCTCCATTAAATGATGTAAGCAGTTTTTCAAATATTTAATGGAGTCTGTCTTTGAGAACGATGCTTTTTTTTTTTTTTTGTAGAATCTCTGGATAAATTTGGCCTTTCCTACTTCATGATAAAATTGTGCATTAATCAGTCTTCTGTGACTAACATCCCCTTCTTGAATGCATAAGCTGACTTTGACGACAACACCAAATTCTTGTGACCAGAGATTTTCAAAGGACAGTGCTAAAGCACTTGGCAAGATGTCTCCACTCGATTCTGAGAAGCATGAACTGGTCGTTGATACAGAAGCATGATGCACATTCCTCCCAAGATAAACTTGTTAGTGTATGCAACCATTATACAGTAGAACTTGACATTGGCTCCGGCCCATTGTTGGAACCCTTGTTGCTACAGTGTATTTTGTATATTAGATTTACTAGCAATCTTGTCTTGTAGATGTGGTTCATTGACCACATCCTCCAACGCACTTGCTCTAGTGCTTATAGAGTCTCTCTTTTTTTCCCCTATACTCTCTTGTATATTAGAGTATTAGACTAGTAAACTTGTCGACTGTTTGTGGCGTGTTTTTTAGGTATGTTGAATAAAAACGCACCACCTGGTTGGACACTCCAGATGAGTTTGCTGGACTGTTCGGTTGAATACCTCTCACGATATTGACTGCCTTCGCCTGAAAACAACAAGGGTCCATAGGAGATTAGCCGCAAACGCTCCGACAGTCGAGTTAATCTCGACTTTAAGTGTGCTTGAAAAAACAGTTGGGATTTCTTAACTGATTACGGATTCTTTGATCGTTCTAGCTCATAATCAGCGAGCCTTCCTCTTTTGATCAGTTCATTGGGCCGGGCTGGCTTGCCAGGGAGTGTGACACGTGTCCGTCCTAATGTCGACAAAGTGTCCTAGCAAAAACACTCCCCACATAGGTAAAGTTTTATCGCTTAGAAAAGAAAATTAATTATGTGCTTCACATAAGGGTTAGAAGATGTTGAGTTGAAAGAGATTGGATTGGGTTGGGAGGGATTTATGAGAGTGAATCATTGTTTGATACATATATGTGTAGGAGGGATTGATTAAATTTTTTATGTATAAACTTTCTATAACCCCTCCAAACTACTTATTTTTAGGGATATAGAAACATGAGTTGATAAGAATTTGTGAACTCCTCCGAACACTCTAAAGTGTTTGCTTCAAATAAGAATTTGAAAAAGTTGGTGAATAAACGAGCATCTCCCAATCCATGTGTCAAACAGAGCCTAAGACCGCAGGAAGATGAAAACTGTTTTTAAAATTTTGTCAACCTAGAAAAGCGAAAAAAAGAAGAAGCAGCATTATAAAACTATGTTAAGACTGATTTATTGGGACGATAAAATAAAAGACTGATTTATTGGGCCGATTGTGCCGGGTCATGTTTATATATAGAACTATGTTAAGGCCTAATTACAACAGTTAGGGAGGCCCAATATTGTACTATAAACTAGGGCTTTACACAGGTATCGGGTCTATGACTCGACCCGATCAGACTAGGTTCTTATCCGATATGCGTATGCCCGACCTTGGTCCGATAAGAATCGAGTCATACCCGGTTATTTCAGACCGGGTATCGAATTATGATTTTAGCAAAACTCAAGTTATCAGGTGACCCGATAATCCAGTTGTATTTTTTTTTAAAAAAAAAAACTAAAAGTCTAAAATCACTTAACCTATGTGTAGGAAATATGCGTGCATTGTGGACTTGTTGTGGCATGCTATTGATACAGTGATACATACTGTTATAGATATAGTGTTATCAGTTATCCATTTCAGTTATGTACTTATGTTATGTAGGAAAGTAAACAAATTTATTGCCTAATGCCTTGGACAGTTGGACTCTTGGAGACTTGGAGGGTAAATGGGCCTAAAACTCAACAAAAATTTAATGATGTATCATATGGGCCATAATTTTTCAATTTGATCTTCTGGGAGGTTTTTGTCTGTGCGTCGTGAGTCAAAGCATCTCCGAGGTGCTTCAGCGGGCACCGCAAAACGGTACGGTGACATCCCAACGGGCAACGTGCCAAACGGGAGTGACTCAAGACGTGGTGCGTTTTATGACTTGTAACTCACCCCCAAATCTGAGTTTATCCCTACCACAACACTAGTAGTTGTAGCTATGAGCTTTTGGGAACTGCGACATGGACTGCCATTCTTTCTTGCTCGACTGCTAGCCGCCTGGCTCTTCCTCTGCTTTTTATGGTTCTTTACACTACTGGTACTCTCTCTAGCTTTGGTCGGCATAATGTGTTAATATTTCTGTTTTATGTTATTTTTGCTAGCAACTCGAAAATGAAAATTCACGTAGTTGATATATCTTGTGTTTCCCTAAATCTCTCATTTGCTTATGCTTTCTTGATGAGGAGTATTTTTATACTTTGTTCATTTGAAATCAAGAAAGCTTTAAATATAGTTCATAGAAATCTCACTACCCTTTGGTTGAAATTCTTCAATTAGTGAGTTCGAATGCAGTGGTAAACTCTTTTGCATCCCATTCTAGTCTAAACTTTATTGTCAATGGCAAAGTAAAGCGGAGTGACCATTAAGATCAAGATCTGGTAATATAATTAGGACGAGTTTTCTCTGTTACAATTACTCTCCTCGTTGACATTAATATGTTCCAATAAGATTTATGTACTAATTAGGTTTTTGCTTGTGAATTTTGTAATTCTACTGAAACATACAAATTGAAGTTTTTTTCCCCGCAAAAGCTTTTATTCTATCTGTTTCTTGCAACTGTCAATGGTGTTTTGGTCTTTTGAAGGTATGGGGACAAGATGGAAAGGGAAGATTGCGGGATCCAAAGGGCTCGCAGATCCAATGTCCAAGATAGTATCACAACTTCAATGTTCTCTAATTAAAGCGGATGCTTGTGGATTGCTCTCAGGGTGCAGTGTCCTTGTTTCCGTGGAAGTGGAGCAAACTGATCTTCTTAATCGTTCATGTTTCGGCAGACCCATTCTTACCACTGAGAAGGATAAGCAGTGGTTTCAGCTTAGTCTGGAGGAGGCTTTTTTACTCATGCTATTCTCTCAAATGCCTTAAAATTGTTTGTTGGGATAACTGTCCGAAGACTGATCAAGATTTGTGGGAATACATGAAATCCATAAAACCAACATTCCCTTACTTCTACAAGGCTTTACTCTCATCCGCGGAAGAAAAATTGGGTTGTCACAACAGGATCCCGATATGGTGTGGATTTTGTTGCCTACCGCCACCATCCGGCATTGGTCCACTCGGAATATGCTGTTCTTGTTCCATCAGAAGTAGATAATGGTGTGAATAGGAGATTGAGGGTATGGTCTATCCATCATGCTTGGAGGAATACACAGTTGAAGAGCGCACAATCAGAAGATGGAGCCCAGAACAATGCCGTGAGGGTCAGACAGTCATTGCAAATGGAACCAAGTAAGAAATGGTTTAGATTTATCATCTTACTGTATCGGAAATGTTTGCAGTTCTAACAAGATTCAAGAAAAACACATATAGCTTTTGCTGTGCAGCATGAATTTTGAAGTGGACAACCTGATACCACTCGGCGTCAATATACTCACATTCTCAGTGACTGGATTGTCCTTTACATTTCCTTTGTCTGAATTCTGAAATTGGTAAGTAACTTTTACTATAATTTAACCTTTTCTTCCCTTTCTATGTTTCTTTTCTTTCTGGTTGCCCCTGCTCTGGAGGGTGAAGCTCGTAAAGCACCCACAATGGGACATTTTTGCTGGGGCATAAAAGTAGCAAAAAGTAGATTTTGCTGGGTCATTAAATTCTGTTCATTTGTTGTTGGAATTATGGATCATTGGATCCTGTTTATCAACAATTTTCATCTGCTGTTGGAGTAGTGGAGCTTTTCAATTTTTGGAGTAGTGGAGCTTTTCAATTTTTCATCATCTGCTATTGGAACTGGAATTATAGAGCTTTTCATTAATGGAATTGTCGGCCCACTCTAGAATACCTCAGCCCAATTCTAGATACTGAGAGGTAATGGGCCAAAATATTTTGTCATAAATAAAGCATACTTCGTTAGTCTCCCTGCCACTCCTTTTACTTTTAGAATGATGATACCATCATACAAGTAATAATTAGCACGCTAACCTTAGCGAAGAAAAACGACGTCGTTGAACCATGTTAAGGGAGTATTAATTATTATCATTTATTAATTCCAATGCGGACTTAAAATCTTGGTCGAAATTAATTTAATAGTGCACATGATACGACAAATCTGTACTTGTCTCTTCGTTTTGCATTGATATCTCCTTCTCTAACAGGCACAGAGGCCTGACCCCATACAGAAACAAATACTCAAAACATTTCGCCATTGTTGGAGAAAAACCTCGGGAACTGCGAAGACAGGAAGGAAAAAAACAAGATACCAGAAGCTACGCACCATCTTTGACTTCCAATTCGTCTCTCTGTTTTCAAGGTTAGATTTTACACGCAATGTGCCTCTCTATTAGTCCTTATTCTCTTGCTTGGCTTCCGAGAAAATGCGAGAAAGGGATGATTTTCCTTTCCGGTAGTTCGTTCACGTTTTCTGTACATATTTTATCTGCAACCAAAAAGAAAGGTTTTTGCCACATTTTGTGTTTGTGTTATTTGGGTTAAACTAGGTAGTGGCCGCAAACCCAAAATTTTTGCTTTTAACTTTTTTAAAAGAAAACCCTGTTTGAATTTTTAATCTGTGAATTTATGAGATTCTTGCAAAGTTTTTTTGTCTTAACTTCATCAGTCGTTTCTGGGTTTTGTCCTCCAAAGCTTGTACCTTGCAGCTTTTTTGGCGTTGTCTCTTCAAAGATGGAAAAATCGAATCTCAAAAAGTAAGTCTTGAATAAAATAGTGCCTTTAGTTGCTCACCTTTCTCACATTTTTTGTGTGTGTTATGTTATGTTCGCTACAGTTATCTTCCTTGTGCTTCAGATCTATACTGGAGTAGGTAACTGGTCAATCTTCTTCGTTAGTTCGCAATCTTTTCTTTTTTTTTGCCTGAAATGTTCTGTTCGTTTCCTTTGGAAAAAAGCTTCCTCTTTAATTTTGTCCCGGTAGAAATTTTCTTTTGGACCAATCCCGAGGAACCTTACGGATTGCTGTTGGCTAAGAGTAAGTCTTCTCCAGACAAAATGAGAGATATTTGAGTGGTTTTGAAAACAGTAAAGCACCCTCATATTAAAACTTTGAAAAATCCATAGAGAGCCCCACATTGTTTAATGTTTCCTCATTTCACGGCAAGATTGAAGTTAGAAAATTTCGGCCCTATTTTCGTATTGCAAAATTGTCGCATTCTGGAAGTGGTTTACGATCTGAGTAGGGGCATTGGCGTCATTTCGTATTTCAATGTGATAATGTTGGTTACTTGTGTGTTGTGGCTGCGATAGTGTCTTTGACTCTTGACTACGGTAGAACTTTTCAAGGCATTGAATTGTGAAGATGAAGATTCACTAAGAACTGTTTATTTGAAAGTTGAAAGAAAAGCGACTTTTTACTGCGTTTTGATATACAACACACTTGATATGATCATTATGATGGTTAAGGAGCAGTGTAGTTTTTGTCTTTATTGCTGCCTGTCCATATGATGATACGGAGCACCTGTTTTTCATGATTTCATTTATTTCTTCGCATGCATATACATTGGGTTCTTTGTCATCATCTGTGTCATTCTCTGATTTGGTAAATTCCTCGGTGTCAGGCAGCTTTGAAGTGGACTGAAGCTCAAGTATCTCCATTTTTAAATTTGTGGCTCAAGAGGGTGGTGAAATTATGCAGACTCCGAAAGGAAGGTAACCTCTTGTGCCCTTTAATGACTATTATATTTTCTTTAGGGTGCTCTTAGGGGTCTTTTTGGTAACATTGAAGACGTTTATCCATCATTTAAGGAAATTAACCATGCCTGATGCATCTCCTGTGAATTTAAAATTTCCTTACCATATAAAAATTAGTTGGTTGAGTCTAAAAAGTAGATAGACAGTGTAGATTTTTGCTGAGCATCGTTGCACTGATAAATGATCTGGTTGTTGAAGTCTCTCTTAGTCTCTTGTTTCCTCTAGATTTGATTCTTTGCTTCTGGTTTTAGCCAACCCTAAATACTGGATTGAGGCTTTAATGATTTCGGCAACGATGGTCAGTTTCATCTTATCAATACTTGTGTCGTGTTTTAATGATCCATGAATTGATACTACTGTCACTGTCCAGCTATAACTGAGTCCATTTCGTGTGGTAAGAGACTTGAACTCAAATTCTTCTCTCTCACTTTCAGAGCAATGATTAGCAGTTTGTTTCATCTTCTTCCTTAACTTCATGAGGCCCCTTAGTGACCACCATTGGTGAAGTGATTTATTCACCACAAATACGAAATATCTTAAGACTTGGTTGAGCCACCAAGTAGCAAATTTAGAGCAAAACTCTGCTGAATTTATGCACCTGTTTTAAGATATCTGCTCGTTCAGTAGAACACACGATGATGTATAGACACACACTTTCACGGATGTCTTTGAATGTGCTTTATATGTATGTCTAACTTATTTTACTGATTTCATAGCAGAAGTGGCTCCTCAGAAGTGCCTCAAAAGGTCTCCCCACGACCTGTTCGCCAACTCAAGACAACGACAATAGAGTCTGACTCTTCATCCTTTAATCAAACAAGGACTCTAAAGGAAAGAAGCCCTAAAGTTGTTGATCGTAAGTCACCAAGAAGCCCCATTTCTGAGGTACTATATCTTAAGTTAGATTCAGTTTGCAGGATTCAAAGAACGTGTCATAGGATGCATTCAGATAGAAGGAACATTCACCTAGAGCCCAATTATGGTTATAATAACTTTTGTTATTGTGAGGATTTCAATGTGAAGTGATGAAGATCTATTGTCCCCTCACATATTATATACATCTCAGATGCCCTATGTTTAGTCGTTTAGTACCACTATAATTACTTCCTTTGTTGTATGTTGCACATTATAATATTTTATGCCTATGCAAAGAAAAATCACCCTTAGAATACTATTATTGCTTTGTTAACACTTTTTAGAATTAGTCATACACATGTTTGTGTTCCATGCATCTTTCCAAAAGTAGAGGCAAGCAGAATCCGTCAAAAATTGACACCTATTCTCCTCTAGAATTTTCTTATATTTCCTAAAAACATAACTTGAAAGGAAAATTCTATAGGTCAACTATACGACCTGCGATGATGTATGGTTCTTGAGTGTTAGGCTATTAAGAAATTACATATCCAAAATAGGTATGTGACAGAAATGTGAATACTTCGTTGGATGTGCGACCACACAATGGAATATGAGATAAGAAAAGAGATTATTAGATCTAAGGTAGGAGTAGTACCAATAGAAGATAAGTTGCGAGAAAACCATTTAGGATGGCATGAGCATGTATAACGTAGAGATAGTGTTGCGGCAATGAGGTGATCGAGAGAATTCGTAAGGGAGAGAGCAGGAAGCAAATAGAAAAACTTAAAAAGACATTACTTGGAGTAGTAAGAAAGGATATGGATTCAATAAGAGCTGCTGAAAGTATGATTCTAGATTGAAAAGAATGGTGGAAATAAATCTACGTGGTGGATTTCTGTTGATTTTTCTCATAGACTCACGTAGCTGACCTCAAACTTTTGGGACAAAGGCTTGGATGATGATGATCAGTCATTATCCTTTTTCTTTGTTTTTATATTTGATCAATTAGCTCTGGTTTCAGAACTAGGAAGACGGTTATACGGATGCTTTTGATGTTTCTGTGTCAAAATAGTGGTGCAATCTTAACCAGCAAGAAATTATTGACATTTTTTTGTGTATTTTTTTTGGGTCCTCAGAGGAAGCGCCCTGGCAGAATATCTGAATTGGAGTCTCAGGTTTCTCAACTTAAGGAGGAGCTGAAGAAGGTGAAAGATCAGTTAAATTTGTCTGAATCATGGAAGAAGGAAGCTCAGCAAGAGGCTGAAGACTACAAGAAGCAACTGTCAGCCATGTCTGTAAAGTTAGAAGAGTCCCAGAAGCAGCTACTGGAGCTGTCGGCTTCTGATCAGGCTCATGTTGTAGAGCTTCAAAGGATCTCCCAAGAACAGGATAGTGCTTGGCAGTCTCAGTTTGAGGTTGTTCAGGAGCAGCACTCAGCTGCCTTGGCTGCTGCCACCAACGAGATTCAGCAGCTTAAAGGCCAGCTTGAAATGGTAACTGAATCTGAGGCTTTACGGACCAAACATGCTGAATCAAGGCAGTTAGAGTTCCAGAGCCTGAAGGGAAACCTTGTTGAAACTCTTTCACTTGTTGAAGGCATGAAAAACCAACTAAGCGATAGTACGGAAGCGGAATCTCACGCCAAAGCATTGGCCGATGAAACTCTGCTGCAATTAGAAGCTGCCAAAAACACTGTGGAGGCACTAAGGTCAGATGGCATGGAGACTTTTGAAGATTACAACATAATCATTTCAGAGTTAGAGAATTCAAGGACACGTGTGAACTTCTTGGAAGGACTAGTTGGCAAACTCGAAAGGGACCTACGTAACGCTAGAAACAGCCTCTCAAAACAATCTACGGCTGATGAAAATATTGAGCATGGATTTGAAGAGTACCGACATAGTGATGAATCAGAACAACTTGATTCTGAGCTTTTTTTTTTGAATTCTGAGGTGGGGCGGTTAAGGTCTGCACTGCAAGTTGCTGAGGCTAAATGTCACGAAGAACAAGTTCAGAGCACGGTGCAGGTAAAAAAGGCTTATGAAAGGGTAGAGAAAGTAAAATTTGAATCTAGTCTAAGAGAGGCTGAACTGGAGAAACAGCTGGAAAAATTGACGGCTGATATTGAGGAGTTGAAGGAAGACTTGATGGACAAAGAAACTGAATTGCAGGGCATTTCGGAAGAAAATGAAGGATTGAATATGAAGATCAAGAATAGCCTTTCTTACAAGAGAGAATTTGAGATTGAAAATGAACTTAAAAGGCTAAATGAACATATTGGAGATTTGAAGGCAAGTCTGATGGACAAGGCGACCGAGTTGCAGAACATATTAGAGGAAAATTCATCGCTGAAAAAGGAAATCAGTAGAAGAGAACTGGAAGGAGTTAAAGTCAAGGACGAGGTGGTCGTAGAAGTGGATGCAGCAAGGGCTGCAGAGAGAGAGGCCCTCACAAAACTTGGTGTTGCAATGGAAGAGGCAGATAAGAGTAACAGAAAGGCTGCAAGGGTGTTTGAGCAGCTTGAAGCAGCACAAGCAGCAAACTGCGAGATGGAAGCAGAGTTGAGAAAGCTAAAGGTCCAATCTAACCAGTGGAGAAAGGCAGCCGAGTCCGCTGCTGCCATGCTTTCGGCAGGGAGCAATGGTAACTTTATGGATAGAATGGGGTCATTGGAGAGCAATTATAATCCTGTTTTGGGAAATATAAGCGCTCCCTATGATGAAGACATGGATGATGATGATTTACTGAAGAAGAAAAATGGGAACATGCTAAAGAAGATTGGAGTGTTGTGGAAGAAGCCGCAGAAGTAGAAGCACCTTAAGGCATGTCATGAAACTTTACCTAAACTAGGTTAATCTTTGTTTAAATCACATAATACATTTTCTCCATGTTTTGGCAGGTACTTGAATGACGACTCTTTGAAGCATTTGGTAGTGGTGCAGCTGCTGTTGTTCGTATGATTACTCTGGTCTTTCTAGATATTGTATTTGTAATGACTCGGTGTGTAGCAGTACTGTAATATCAGATCTCTGTTTGTGTCAACTATCAAGCCTGGAATTAATGTAATGAAAATATATGTTCTTGGCATGAGGCATACTTTGTAAGGCAGCTTGTTTGATTCATCTACTGTAGTACTTGGTCATGGAATGATTTTGTTATTGCAAGGCCTCTGTATCTTCACGAAATTTGGGTATTTCTTGTTTATGTAAATCTGTCCCAGGTGTCAGGGAATTTCTTGAAATACTAGAATCTTAAACGTTTTGAGAATTAATTGATTATTTGGAATCTTAAAGGTTTTGAAAATTAGTTGATTCGTTGTCGTTGTTATGTGAGAAACTCTTGTGTAGGCAGTCTTTAACGGAACAGAAACAACAGAGGAGCAATGAGCGGATTTTGGTTGCTTCATAGGAGTGTAGATAATCTTTGACTAATCAGCAATGACTCTGAAGTAACTTTGTTATGAGAGTTGCCTCTACGCTCAGCAAAACAAAATATTATTCAGTAAGGATTAAAAAACATTATCCAATAAGTTGGGCTCGGGCCGCAGAAAAGAGGGCGGTGATTTTCTCACAGGCCTACAAGAATTGCAAGATTAAGGCCCAAATAAGGCCCATAAACTGAAATTTTAGAACGACTAATAGTGATATGGTCGGGTCAGCTTTCGTTCGACGAAATCGATTAGGGTTTACGGACAGCAATTCCGGACATCGCATCTCCATAGACTGCTTCGAGGGATTCAGTTTCGGCATCAGAACCGGGGCGTCACCGCCAGCACGCTCGGACTGCTCTATTTGAAGGTTAGGGTTTTCATGAATATGCACTCGAAGGACGATTAGATGGACGCTTCTAGCGCGTGATTTTGTTAGGGTTTGGGTTTTACTGTTTTGATTTATTTATTTTTACAAAATTTCTGAAGATTTGTGTTCGTGGTTTGGAGTAATGGCCGCTAAACCCATATGGATGAAGCAAGCCGAAGAGGCCAAGCTCAAGAGTGAGGCGGAAAAGGCAGCTGCGGCAAAAGCCGCTTTTGAGGCCACATTCAATGATGTGCAGAACAATGAGAAAGACGCTGCGGTGGCCGCGGCAGCAGTATCTGATAGTGAATCAGAGGAAGCAGAAGAGGACCTGGAGAACAGGCCCATTGGCCCCGTTGACCCTGCCAAGTGCACTGCAGCCGGCGCTGGAATTGCGGGTGGCACAGCATGTGCCCCGACAGCCTTCACGGTGGTTACAAAAGATGCGAATGGGAGCAAGGTCCCAAATGGAGGTGCGCAGATCAAGGTGAAGGTGTCGCCAGGAGTGGGTGTTGGAGGTTCGGATCAGGAAGGAATTGTCAAGGACATGGGAGATGGTACTTACACAGTCACATATGCTGCCCCAAAGCGTGGTAATTATATGGTGAATATTGAATGTAATGGGAAACCCATTATGGGCAGCCCCTTCCCGGTGTTCTTCAGTGCAGGCACTTCGACCGGCGGAGTATTGGGTATGGCTCCTTCATCCAATTATCCAAACCTAGTAAACCAAACCATGCCAAACTTGCCAAATTATTCCGGCTCTGTCTCTGGAGCATTCCCTGGATTACTGGGTATGATTCCAGGTATTATATCGGGTGCCTCTGGCGGTGCCATATTACCTGGTATTGGAGCTTCACTTGGGGAAGTTTGTCGAGAGTACCTTAATGGTCGCTGTGCCAAAACTGATTGTAAGTTGAACCACCCACCGCACAATTTGTTAATGGCTGCATTAGCGGGAACAACCACCATGGGGACAATGAACCAGGTGCCTATGGGACCTTCTGCAGCTGCAATTGCTGCTGCACAGACTATTGTTGCTTTCCAGGCCCTTCAAGCCCATGCTGCTCAAGTGGAAGCCCGTGCTCAATCAACAAAAGATTATTCTGGTACCCTTTTCTCCTTTGATATGTTCATTCTATGGAAAAGTAACTTATGTCAGTTTTTAGTGGCTTGAAACTTACCTTGGTTATAATGTTAAAATCTTGGTTTGTATTTCATACGAGTTTCTTTCCATTTCAGTTTACCATTTTCTTATGAGCTCATGAGGATACTTTTGCGTGTTTAAAAAATTTCGTGGTTCAACAGGTTCAGCTGAAAAGGCTAGAAAGGCTGATGCATTAAACAAGACTGTGCAAGTTAGCAATCTCTGTCCAATTCTCACAGTGGAACAATTGAAACAACTCTTTAGCTTTTGTGGGACAGTTGTTGAATGCACCATTATGGATTCAAGGCATTTTGCTTATTTAGAATACTCAAAACCTGAGGAAGCAACTGCTGCATTGGCATTGAACAACATGGAAGTGGGTGGACGGCCGTTGAATGTTGAGATGGCGAAAACTCTTCCTCAAAAACCTTCTCTTTTGAACTCTTCACTTGCTGCATCCTCTCTGCCAATGGTGATGCAACAAGCTGTTGCTATGCAACAAATGCAGTTTCAGCAGGCTTTAGTGATGCAACAAACGTTGACTGCACAACAGGCAGCAAACCGAGCTGCAAATATGAAATCTGCAACAGAAATGGCCGCAGCCAGAGCTGCAGAAATAAGCAAAAAATTAAAGGCTGATGGATTTGGAACTGAAGAAAAGCAAGTAAGAGAAAAATCTGGGTCTCCGGACACTTCCAATGCAAAGGCTAAATCTAGGTCGAGATCACCAATCAATTATCGCCAGAAATCTCGTGCAAGGTCGAGATCCTTGTCAAGATCACCTATCACTTATCACCGGAGGCGAAGGTCTCAATCTTACTCACCTCCATCTCGCCGCCCTGGGTACCGCAGATCCAGGTCTCCTCATAGATCTCGCAATCATTCACGGTATGACGATGAAAGGAGATCATATAGAGACAGGGATGCGCGTGATAGAGCTGGAAGAAGAGATGCGGATAAATCACGTGAACGCCTCTCGTCTCTTTCAAGAAGCAGAAGGAGTGTAAGCCCTCGAAGAAAAAGGACCCATAAAGATGATTCAGATTTGCATAGATATGTTCGTGAAAGTTCTCCGCATAGAAGAAGGAAATCATCACATGGTGGTTCTGGATCTCCTAGGCATCACCGGGGAAGCAAGTTGTCCCCAAGAAATGATACTGAAAGTTCCCCAAAATCAAGATAACACTCTATTTTGAAATCTGTCGAAAGATTCTGATGGGCAGAAATATGAAATTTGTGATGGAAAAATGGAGCATTGTAGCAGACTTCCTTCGAGGTTATTATCTGTGGAAGATAATCATCAATCATCAAAGAAGATCTAAAATTTGAAGTTCTTTCGTTCAATTGTTTCTTTCCTTTCTTAACATGATGAGTTGTTTCTAGGTGTTGAGCTCCACAAGCTTCGAATTGGGATCCATTTTTTGAAAGAAAGCTTGACACTCGCAGCTTTTTATGGTTCTGTCACTTCAAAGATAGAAGAAGTCTCAATTGAATAAAAGAGTGCTCTGTGTGCTTTTCTTACAGTTTTTTTTCCTTTTGTTTTTTTTGTTAATTCTAGTTTCTCTCTGTAGTTCTTTCCCTTCTGCTTCAGATCCCTACAAATGTAGAGCGTGCTCACTCTTCTTGTTAACCTATCAATTCTTCTCAATGTTCTAGTATCCTATACACTCTCGTCTTTGTAGTGTTTGATCAATTCTTATCGTTCTTCATGCATTTATGGGGTTTTATGTTTACTATTCACAATATGTTTTGAAGGTTTGCTCTGTTGTATCTTTGCGGCTCCAACGGTCGGTGAGCTTCAAAAGAATGGAAACCATGAACCATTTGGCCTTTTCAATGGCGATGTTGATGACAACCGGGACTTAATTCAACTTATCACGGTGGCTCAGAAGGTGGTGAATGTTAGGACCATAAGCAAATACAAGAGGGGTGACTTGTAATCTTGTATGAGGTAAGTGTTTTCTAACTACCATGAACTTTTGTGATTAGTAGAGTAGTTTTCTCCTGAAGATCAGTTTTTGACCTATTTAGCTTAAAATTTATGATTTGGAGATTATGAAAGTGCTAAATCAATCCTATCAGAGTAGATGCTAGAGATGTTCGCACACACCAATCAATCAATCAAGTAAACGAGTTTAGAGTGGCTCAGCCACAATTGGACCTCTATACTAAACTGGTTCAGCCACTGCCTCTCCTCTACTATGACAGCTTGTTGTTACAGTGACAAACCAACCTCTTTGCACAGCTGGTTTTGGCGAATTGTTGGCCATACTTTTACAGGTGAATTTCTGATATAGCTAGAGGTATAGGAACTGAGTTGATGTGTATTTAACCTTGGAGAGATAGTAGGCAAAAATATGAAAGACTAAGAGTTGCTTAAAAGCTCTGGAATGAATGTATTGATCTCTCTCTTTTAGGCACCTTTAGATCGTAGCGACGCTGTTTTTTTAAAGTAACAGAAAGGAACGAGTACTTCTTACCCTGAAGTCAGATCTTTGTATGCAAACAAAGAATAGCGAGTTATACATTTTTTTTGTGTTCCTTGTGCTCTTCCTGAGGGCAGGGGCGAGCAGAATCCGTCCCAAAATTGGCAGCAATCCGAATTTACTGTCTCCTTCATCGTTATCATTGTTTTTATCTCAGAAGTTAATGGTCTATTATGTGAGTCAATAAGAAAATCACCGAGACTACCACGTATATTCGTTTTCTAGATTCATTTCTATTATGAATCTTATACCGTCTTCTTGTATTCCCGAAAAACTTCATCCTTGAAGTTGTTAATTCTGAGCGATATTTTATCACTTTGCATTGTTTTGAGAACTTGAAAAGCAGAAGCCTTTTGTTCCTTTCTTGCGTTTTCAAAATGGTGGTCCGATTGAAATAAACGAGAAAACATTCACTATTTTTTGTGTTTTTCCAGTAGAAAAGCTGAGTATCTGAAGAAGGTGAAAGATCCGCTAAAGTTGTCTGAATCTTCGAAGAAAGATCTCCGCAAGAGGCCTAATGGCTAATTACTACAGTTAGCTTAATCTCTGTCTGTGTCAACTAGATCCAGGCAATGGAAACTGTATCTTCTCGGCGTGACTCGTGAGTCCTACTAGGCTGTTTTAATAGGCCTATTATTTTATAATTGGCCCACAACTATTTTGACAAAAGGCCCACAACTAAGGCCCAAAAATAAAATTCGAGATTGATAAACAATAATAAAACAGGGAGAATCTGTCAGACTGGTAATAAGGTTACGGCTTTATCAGCAGCGGGGTCGGGTTTTGCTTGGAGAAGTTCCGCTTGGTCTGCTAGCCTCTATTCATTCCGCCATGGGGTAATTTTTATCCTTGAATATTTGACAATTTAAATGTTAATTATTTATTTTACGGTTTATACATTATTATAACTTCGATTTTACTCGCCTCTAATTAATGTATTACTTTGGGATTTGTTATTAGAGTAGTGTTTTATATCCCAAGGCTTAAGATCTCATGATATCTCATGCTGATGTGACAAACTGATTGGGATTCTGTGATACACAAACATGCACTCTCTCTCACACACACGCATACACACTCTCTCTCACACACACCGGTTCTCTCTCCACTTTAATGGCATCTTCGCCGTCCGACCAGCGTTCGGGCCTCCGCTAGTCTTAAAAGAATCGCCACCTCCAGTAGACCAAAGCTCAGTCAAAGATCGGCCCTTAAAACCATTGTAGCGGCTGAAAAATCACCAAGAACGAAGATGTCATTTACCACTTCAATCTCCAGATCTGGTTGTTTCCGGCATCGTTTCGACAATCCGACACCAGATACGTGTTCTCGGAATAGAGGAGCACCAGATCCATCAAAGTTTTGGCCAAAACACCGTCGATTTTTTTTTTTTGACCCCGGTTATGCTTTCATTTTTGTATTTCTTCGTTATTTTTTCATCTTCATTCTTTATTTTTATTCCACTGATATTCAAACTTCTGTCAAATGGAGGTTTTGTATGTATTGGTTCAAATAAATGTATTGATTTGAGACAAATGAGTTGTTGTATGTTTATTTGAATGTGTTGTGTGTTATTCCATTGTAATCCTAAAATATGTATTGATTTGAGATAACTGGGTTCATGGTATATGTTTATTTCATTGTGTTGTGTATTATTTCATTGTAATTCAAAATTTATTTCTATCCATAATTCATTGTAATCCAAAATTCATTTCAAAATAATGGAATAAATAATCTCAGTCATCATAATTTTATAAAACAAAATGAATTCCATTGTTTTTATTGTTGGTATGTTGATATGTTATTTCATTGCGTGTATACTATTCCATTGTGAGTATGTTATTTCATTGTGTTTTGCATATTATTCTATTGTGTTTTATATGTTATTTCATTGCTTGTATGCTATTCAATTATGAGTATGTTATTTCATTGTGTTTTGCGTATTATTTCATTGTGTTTTATCTGTTATTTTATTGCGTGTATGTTATTCCATTGTGGGTATGTTATTCTATTGTATTTTGCGTATTATTCCATTGTGTTTTATATGTTATTCCATTGCGTGTGTGTTATTCCTTTGTGGTATGTTATTCTATTGTGTTTTATGTATTATTCTATTGTGTTTTACGTATTATTTCATTGCGTGTATGCTATTCCATAGTGGGTATATTATTTCATTATATTTTGCGTATTATTCTATTGTATTTTATATGTTATTCCATTGTGTGTGTTATTTCCTTATTTATATTTTATTCCAGTGTTTTATGTGTTATTCATAGTCAATCTCATTGTAGGAAAACAATGGAATAAAGCTTGAGCCGATAAAACACATCGACAATGGATCTTGTTAAAAAGAATTTCGCACACTGATTCCGAATATATAATTTTTTCGGAAATCTAACATTTATTTTAGGAGATAAATCATTTTGAAATTCTATTTTTTTGAAAAAAAAAATGTTCAGATGAGAGAATGTTGCTTTGGTTGTCACTTCTCTCCCAAAATTCAAAATTTTCTAAGTTAATATGTATATGTGTCTCATATATTCAAATTTGTTAAATCATCTTATCCGGTCAGTATGCCACATATGAAATGGGATACCATGGGACCTTAAGCTATGAGATGTATATCATTTTTCGAAAGGAAATGATAGTTTCTTCTGTCATCTATGATTTTAAGTGGAGGTTGATGACTTGATGTCGATTCTTGATCTAATGCTACGGACGGAAATCTGTCTATATTAGGCAGCCGGCCATACACATAGTGATAGATCTTTGCCAAAAATGCGAAGATACCAATTTTTTTTCTTCAAGTTATTCTGAATGCTCGGATTTATGTGCAATTGGAAGGACTCCGGTATTTCTACAGCAGAGCCTGCGATACATCATTATTAATAGTCATATATTTTGATCGATTTTAATAATCTAACCATTTTTTTTAAGCAAAAATCAATTGACATAGTAACACAGAAAAAATATATAAAACATTTTTGGTTTTATTTCCAACGGTCCACAATTATAATGAATATTTGAATTTAATTTTTGTTTTTTTTTTAAATGTCATTGGATTACTTTAATTGATCAAAATTTAAATATAAATTTTAAAATTAAAAACAAAATATTTTCCACCTCCGAAAAAAAAGAGCATCGGCATGTTAAAATTGGTGGCTAAACACTGACGACTCTCGTTATAATTTAATAAGAAGTCGTCAATGACTGTCTCCATCATGGGCTCAATGAACATTCTGTCACGCCCAAATCTTAAACTTAGATTTTGTCTGGTAAGTGAACAAAATCCGTATTCCGCACCGAAATTAGTGCTCTTGCCCTTCACTGAAATTTCTAGTTCATTAGGTATAATTATAACAATATAATGACCAACCCCCAATTTTATATTCTGGGAAATCAAACTGAAAATAAGAAAGCAATCGTGAAGGAATATCTTGAAAACCTACCACACGCATTCAAACAAACAAGCTCTACTCCTGCAACAATCTTCTTTCAGCATGTTCAGACAGTTCAGACTACAAAAACCATGAAACATCACTCTCAATCATTCACTGTTTTTCTCCAAAACAGAAAGAACAAAAAAAACTGATATTACTATATCAACCAACCTCTTCAAAGTTTCTAACTTGGTTAGCAAACAAGTCTAGATAGTTTCCTTGAACCCAAAAAACAAATTGAGACAGAGTTAATTGATTCAAGTGAATCAGATCTCCCCTAAGAGAAGAGTACTCATCAAGAGATCTAAAACTGAGATTTTTAATTAGGTCTACATTAAGGGGCTGTTAATGAGTCCATGCCAGGTTGAACTACAAACTCCATTCCAGCTCTCTCTTCCTGAATCAAGATCACCAGTAATGTTATTGTTGTTAGCTTCATTGAGCTGCCATGGGAACCCCCACAGGACCCTATTGTTGTCACCATATTCTCTTCCATTGCAGAGTTCTTGCTTCAGTGTTGACACAGTCACTGCTGCTGTCGTTGCTCCACCACTCATGTCTTCATAAGGCAAACTACCCATTTCACCACAGACTCCACCACCATTACTATCCACTACCTCTCCCAAGCTCCCATTCCCAAATCCACAGTAAAAATTCTGAAAATTGTTCTGGGTGTCAAGAAATCCGGTCCTAAGTGCATCAAGAAATGCTGGCGTAGAAGCAGAATTGTGAATGCTAGTTGGATTTCCCATAACATCAGTTGGGTTTCCAAATATAGAAATGCCAGTCTCATCAAACCCACTAGACTGTTTTTGGAGACCAGCAAATGCAAGAGTTAGGTCATTGTGGTCATATCTTAGTGGGAATGTAGTGAGTGGGTTATTGGGATTGATAGTGATGAGTGGTTGATCTTGAGATTTCTTTGATGATGATCTCTTGTTCCTCCTGCACCCTCCACCAACTGGTACATTTCTCATTGTACCTCCTTTAGTCCAGTACCTTCTGCATGACTTGCAAAAATGCCTTGGTTGAGAGAGGCTGTAGTTGTTGTAGTAACAGAACTTAGTGTTAGTAGATTCACATCTTGGACATTTGAGTGCTTGTTCTGGTTGTGGTCTTGGCTTCCTCTCTTGTTGTGCTTTTGAGCAAACCAACATGTTTTCCAGTGAATGGGCCTGCATTTCCTGATTGAACAACAAAGTTTATATTAGAAGAAAAAATAATTTCAGCAATTAAATCATAATATTCACACATACCCACATAAGAAAACTCTATAACATAATGATTTAGGGTTAGAGTCGTCTAATTTTTCATGGTTTTGCTTTCTCACATTGGATTAAACCTCAAAAATACTTAGGACAAGCATAAAATGAATATGCTACTTTGGGTTAAAATTTTGAAAACAGATTTGCCTAAAAAACTAGTATTCCACTAATTAACCGAACATCACACACAAAGTACTATACAGCAAACCATCCTGTCTTTAAAATCACAAATGTTTGGATTAGACAAAGAACCCAATAATGAAAAAGAGAAAATGAAAGAAAAGAAAGCAAAGTGAACAGACGAGAAACAAAAACATGGCATTAGTGAAAAATTAAAATTTGAAGAATCTCATTTATGTGAAACCCACCTGGTGTTGTCCACTGGGATCCATTACATACAATATGAAGCTAAAACACTTCTCTTGATCAGTTGAGAGAGTTTTGTGTTAATTTGCTTGAGAGAGAAAGAGGAGATAGAGGCAGATGGCTAGGAAGTAGTCAAGCAAAGTGAAGAAACAAAGCTCACACCCGACTACATATATAAGGCAATCCTGAGAGAGGGAGAGAGAGAGGGGTAATGATGATGACTTCCGGTACGAGACAATCGAGATTTATTGCGTATGTATAATTGTATATGTGTCAGCTTAGCTAGGATTGCACGTAGAGTAAGCAATTGCACTTAAAAAGAAAATTCGCGTAAATTATAAAACACAATTGACTCAATTATACATATCATTATTCATTCATATTCATATATTGTGAGCCAGCCAAAGCCAACAAGCTCCACCGTCCCCACAATAAAAGCGTCTTTGTAGGTCCCTTTCCCGCGTGGATTCCACTACTCCGGTGGACCCCCGCCACCTTCTCCCTGTATATTATATTCTATTCATCGCCACTTCTTAACTCTCTCTCTCTCCACAGTCCACACCTCAACAAGTATAACACAAACCTCGTGTTCCGGGAAAACAACAAAAAGCAGAACAGATATTTATATATGCATGTATTTGTGTGAAACGGAGATTTGGTCTACGAGCAACAACTGTGTGAATGAAGATTTAGTCACGTAGATATATACATATATAAACAGGCATGGCGTGAGAGCTTTTAGATTGTTGGTGGTTTGGGCCTTGTGGGGCCAGGTTATGATTTGATTGGGCTTCGTAATTTTGTTTAGGTTTTGTCGTGTTTTGGGATGATGTGGGGTCGCATAAGGATGTGTGTTGGGGACTGGCAAGGGAACACTGGTGACAGCGACAGATGAGGATCTTGATCTTCCATAGCCCATGCACACCATGGAATTTGCTTTGAGAGTGGTCCATTTTCGATGGAACAAATTTACGCCTAGTCACACTCATCTTCAAAGTTCATATGTCACAGCAACCACCACCACTACCATTTTTGTATTGTTCATTTATCTTCCAATTAGTTTTTATCTTTTATTTTGATAATTGAGAAGCACGAGATATAAATTTATCCTTTGGATGTTCAATGAGTCTATATTCGAATCATCAGATCCGTATATGTAGAAGATTCCCACCCGATGATAGAATAAATTAGGTAAATTAACTTCAGCTCGTGTGGTCACGCGAATATTGTTTTCAGCGAAAAATAAACTTAGAATCTCAAGTGATCCATAGCAATTGACCAACTAAATTATCACCCAAATGATTAAACAAAATATGATTGCGGAACACCGAACACATAATTAATCAAAGCAACATTGATAGACCTCTTATAAAGCAATATGAATGATCAGTGGGATCGGATCATCGAAATCTACCTTATCTAGACCCTACAGATTAGAAAACAATTAGCAATTCACATGCAATCCACTCATTAAAAATTATATATAATCCGCCAATAATCAAATAAAGATATTCTCAAACGGCTAGCTTTTTCATTAATTCTTGCGAGTATATATGATTACCATTCCGGGACCAAGATTCTCGGAGTAGTAGCGGGAAAATCAATGTTTTACCAACCAAAATTCTAAACTGCCATCATCTGTCAGAATGTGAAGGAAAGAATAATAAAAAAAATAAACAAAAACAAATTATTTATGCAATATTAATCGTTGTTTCTTGTAGATTCCTATGATGTTTTTTCTTTGCCTTCACATTGTTTGAAAAAAATAAGGAAATAAAAAATAATTAGGGCAGAATTTGATTATCATAACAATCAGTACTAGTAGTACACTTTTTTGGTACCCACATACATTGCGATTGGGTCATGGAGGTTGACCAGTCAAAATGATCAGTCAAAGAAAACACAGCAGACACTGAAATAATAAGAGAGGAAAAAAGTAAAAGTGGAAATATAGAAACCTGTGCCCTCGTAACATATGGAATATCATGTTCTGTCAAGAAAGGAATATGCGATTCTCAAATCTCTCAATGTGGTTGTGGATAGAGACCAATTCATGTATTTAAATCTAGAAAATTAAAGCCTACCGAGACTATTTATATATATTTTTTAGCATAGGAGAATAAGATTGGAGGCTGGAACTCGACGCCAAAAATATCACACAGCTAGACGATTCAACTAAGACGTGCATAGTTCTTTCTTCAACATTATTCATCAAGTCGATTTTTTGTTTGAGTTCTTTTCAAATTACTATTATTAATGTGATTAACGGATAGAGAAATCGAAAAACTCTTTAATTTAACATAGTTTGAATTTCGTATCTAACGATATGGACTAATCTATATATTGATGTGGAATTAAAAATGTGACGAGAGCGTAGTTATGTGATACACCTCCCATGTTTGGCAAATTCTCCAAACTCTCAAATCCGCGATTAATTATTCTACTTGTCATTTAATTTTCAGTTAAAACTCTTAGGCTGTGTTTGAAAAGAGGTTTTGGAAGGTCAAGAAGTTTTAGAAATTTAGGTTTTAAGAGGTTTTATAAAATCTCATGAAATTTTGTTTGATATGAGGTTTTTTTAAGTTGAATATGAGGTTATTTTTATTTTTATTTTATAATAAAACCTCCCCAAACGGACCAAATCCTCAAATTGGAAGGTTTTGAGAGACCTAACGAAATTTTCTATAAAACGAGATTTCGTTAAAAATGAAACTTTTCCAAACCTCTACCAACTTCCTTCCAAACACAACCTTATTGGCCGAAGAAAGAAGAAAAACTCACAATCCACGAGCAAGTCTGAACGGGCTAATGAGGAGCATGGAGAGGAGAAGCTACGGCAAGCAAGCAAACAATATAAGTGGGATGTGGGGACCCATGTTGCGATGCCCAAGATGTCTGACCGAATACGTGGCAGTCGTGAATGCGGTACGAGACTAATATTTCCGTTTAACCGATCAAGAGAAGCAAGAAAACACCAACAAAACAGGACTAGCGTAAGTGGGGCCCAAATTATTGGGCCTGGTGGACAAGAGGCTCCACCATGCCTTCTCCTTCCTCCACAAGCAAAGTATAATCCTCCCTTATTTTATTTCCATTGAATAGTTTTCCCTTATTTTATTTCCATTGAATAGTTTTCCAAGTGTGAACAGTCTGCAGATCCGTTCAAAGGAACGAGCGAATGTGAAGGAATATGGTTATTTGACACGTGGGAAAAATGATGGAGGTCACGCGAGGCACGAGTAAGGTGCACAAATATAACCCAGTTTCATGGCTGAGGTTTGGTAGCAGCGGATTTATTTTGTCCTGCATGCGGATAAGGACAACCGACAAACAACCGCGGAGGCCTAATAAACCAAATAACCAATCATTTATATCCGTTATTTATGGTATTCGTCTCATGTTCTTGTTTGGTAACGTCTGAAAGATCTTCAACACCCACAACGTGATTAACGCTGCACTGCACTTCTAGCTAACTTCCAAGTCCCAAGATAACAATAAATATGCTGTTTAAATAAATAAATATGATTATTATTATTTTGCATGCTTATTTTTGTTTATTAATTATTATTATTATATATATTCGTTAAGGACTCTGTTTAAAATAGAAGGCTGGCCTTGAATCTCCGTTTTTTTTTTGCTTGATTATTTATTAGGGGAAACGGAAGGTTATTGAGTTATTTTCATTCATGGACTTTCGAATTGGGCCCTCACACAAAGTGTGGTAATTTTAAACGGGCTGGGCCTAGATTTAATTATTTTGGGCCGTCCCCACAAAGTGAGGTCTTAACTGTCTGGGCCTCAAGTTACACGGCTTCGGGCTCCCAAACAAGTCTCTAAAGCCGAACTTTAATTTCAGTCGTTAGATCAGTAATTCAGTACAAACTAGTCAGGATATACTATTACTGGCAACCGGAAACAAGACAGCTTTTAACAGAATTTCATTGCGGCTACCGATGTGATGTGAAGTCATACACCAGCATTTAATTACAAGAGTGCCACTAGGCTTTCCTAGTTTCTTCCGGCAGAGCACTGAATCACCGATATTTCAAAAAGTCCCTGCTTTCACTTTCCTTCCCCTCCTCTCTTCCCGGCGCCGCAATTATGACGCTCATGGCGGCTTTTGTATCTCCATCTCCGATCACACATGTTCCCGGAAAAATCACCGTTCAATCTCCACCGTACATTCGAAACCCGGGAACGAACGCTGTCCCTTCAATTGTTCTTATAAAACGGCGTCCCACTGGTGTCATTGTTGCTTCTCAAAACGACGACGGGTACGAATCGAGCATAGGCCAGAGGAAGAACCCTAAAGCCCTGGAATTGCAGAGACTCGTGGAGGACTTTCCTTCCGAGGTCTTCTCAAGAGACTCTCCTTTGGGTCCCAGTACGAAATTCCGTAATCGACTTCTTTTCCTGTTTCAGGTTTTTATTTCCAATTTGTTATTGTAATTTTTTGTTCGTTTTCGTTCCTCATTATGGTTCAGGGCCTCTCTCGTCAACTTCCTCCAATTCGGTGTCTGATAATGGGCCTCGCCTTCGCGTTGCGTACCAGGTGGCTGGCTATAATGCTTGATTTGCGTATCCGTATAGATGTTATTGTAATAATGGATAAGTAGATTTGATCGTTTGCTTTTGATGCAGGGTGTTCGTGGGGCATACAGTGAGTCAGCTGCAGAGAAGGCTTACCCGAACTGCGAAGCAGTTCCATGCGAGCAATTTGATACTGCGTTTGAAGTAAATTCTTTAACCCTCCTTGTATTTCTGGAAGGAAGGAATTGTCTTTTTTGCCTTATGTTTGTGATATATCTTGCTATTAAATTTGCAGCATTTTGTGCTGTCAATTCGTTTTGTATGAATAATTCCAGAAGTGATATATTAGTGATGTCAAACGGGCCCTGCTGACCCATGCTTTATATTTTCATACTTCCTCGTAAATCTAAGAAATTCAAGTGGTTAAGTAAAAGCCTTCTGTATTAGAAAGCATGAATTTATACACCACATATTGTTGTAGTATGAAGTATCACATTTATTATGTTGATTGCAGCTATAGAGTTGGTCGTTTGGTGCAGTTTCTCTGTTGCATTTCATTTATTGGTTACAAAATATGTTAAGTTTACAAACATGGTTGTTTTTTCTATGTTAGAAACTGATTCAGTTTTATTGTTTACTGTACTATCCTTCACCGAGGTTGGACAATTAACCTGTTTTTGTGTGCTGGTCTGCTCTTTCGCCTCCCTTTCTTTCCCTCACTTTGCAGGCTGTTGAGCAGTGGCTCGTAGACAGAGCTGTGTTGCCAATCGAGAACTCCCTAGGTGGAAGCATACACAGAAATTATGACCTTTTATTAAGACACAGGTTGCATATTGTGGGTGAGGTGAAACTAGCTGTCCGCCATTGCTTACTAGCCAATCATGGTGTTAAACTTGAAGACTTGAGAAGGGTGATGAGCCATCCACAGGTTCGTCATACAATACTGATTAAGTTTCATTTGCTGTAGCCTTGGGCTTATCCATGACTGCATCCTGTTTCAGGCTCTTGCTCAATGCGAGCACACATTGACCAGGTGGGGATTAGTCAGAGAAGCTGTGGATGATACTGCTGGTGCAGCAAAGGTAGGCCTGGATTTCTTATGTTCTTTCTATGTTTTGAGCTGGATATGGCTAAGAATATGCTCAAAAAAATTTAAAATTTTGAGAGTATTTGATCTTTTGACTCTTGAAGAAGAGTATCTCACCTTGATAGGATTGCAGGTTACTGCTTTTTTTTTTGATAACAAATGCAGAGACGATTTTATTATAGGGACAAAAGCCACATTTATTACATTCTTGATACAAACTTGATAAAATGAAAACCTCAACCTCAAAGGAACCCATCACCACAAGAGACTGCTGACAATTTGATGTCCAGCGAAAGACGCAATGAAAAGAAATTCTGAGGAAGAAATTATTCTCCCTTGAAGTAACTTTCGAGCATGTAGTCATAACTTGGATAGGCATGTAACGCCATGGATGGACCTTTGGAGCTGGCTGCGTGTTCCAGACAACCCCACTGTGAGAGCATGGGAGAGCATGGGACGCGGAGTTAGCAGTGGTTGAGGTCAGAGTTCACTGGGTTATCTTTTTGGCAGTGGAGAGGCACCAAAACCAGCCACTGAAAACCCCCAACCGGCTGTAAATGAAGGGCCTGCTGTAAACAATGGGCCTCCTTCCAAGCCTGCTGCTGCTCCTTCTAAACCAGTAGATGCAACTAAGCAGATCCCAGCTGGTATCAATAGCACTTCTTCAAACAACTATATGCGAGCTGATGGTCAAAATACTGGCGACTTTTTCACGGATCGACCATCAACCACCTAGAGAAGATCCACCACCAGGGGCAGTAAGATGAACCTTGTAGATTGCAGGTTACTGCTACCACAAGGTTCATCTTACTGGCCTTCTCGTCAGACCTGGTCTCTTTGAATTATGTTTTAATGTCTTGTTCTGTAACAGTGAAATGTGAATTAGTTCAACCTAGGTAACTCATGGATCGAGTCATGAATATTTGCAGCTTATTACTCTTCAACCAATCCGAAAAAAGTGCAGCTTTTTTTTTTTGACAGCTGACTATAGATTTAACTTTTATATATAGCTTATTGCGTTTCACAAACTGAAAGATGCTGGAGCAGTTGCTAGCTCTTCTGCTGCTATGATCTATGGCCTCAATATCATCGCCAAAGATATTCAGGTTTGTACTTGAGTTTTTTGGTTCATTGGTCTAAGCCCTTTACACCCACCACAGCGTTGTGGTTTGTTATACAAGCTTTCTTTGGCAGGATGATAGTGACAATGTTACCCGATTTTTGATGCTTGCAAGGGAACCCATAATTCCAGGCAGAGACAAGCCATTCAAGGTTAGCCTCCTTGGACCGCAAAAGCTACTGGAAATTAAATTACAAAGCACTTATTTTTCTCCCCTCCTCCCAATTCCTAATTTTTCATTGGCAGTTTTAACATATCTGAAATGGCAAGGCTGAAAGAACCCATGTAATTACTTCATCAAAGTACTGTTGGTGCATGTTGTTTTGTACTAATTAATGTGGGTTTTAACATATCTCAGACGAGTATAGTCTTCTCACTGGAAGAGGGTCCTGGGGTACTTTTCAAGGCACTTGCTGTATTTGCACTTCGTCAAATTAACCTTACTAAGGTACTTCCCTCTGCCTTCTCTGTTCACCTTGCTTTTTCGCCTCTAGGGCCTTTTGGTATGAGGTTGTCTGCACTTCATAATTCATATTTGAAAGAGCTTTGCCAATAAGAACTTTTCTGAAAATAATAAAGATCAAAAAGTGCATTTGGTTACTACAGAAGCATATTCTAATTGTTGGTGTTTTAAGTGTGTGAGTAAGTATTTCTTTGGTTTTCCATAAGTTGATGAGGACCAATTTTCCCCTTTAAGTAAGTTAGGTTTCCAATTTGTGAACTTGTGTTTGTCTAGTTGGAAAGTTTCTTTGGCCTGCCCAACTATTTATTTACTATCCATCTATTTGCAAAAAATGCAGAAAAATTGCTTGTAGTCCCTCGTGCTCTTAATTATCAGTAGCTATTAAATACTGATCAAACATAATTTAAGTGGTTTTCAAAGTTCCATGTGCAGATTTTTCATGAAGACTGATAAATGATAATATACCTCTATTTTTTACTTGAACCAGATTGAAAGTCGTCCCTTGCAGAAGCGCCCCTTGCGAACATCTGATGATAGCAACAATGGTTCTCCAAAGTAAAGAGAGTAAAGATTTCAGTTTGATTTGATTCCTTGGAATATATATCTGCATCAATGCTGTTTAATTTTGTGTCAACTTAAGTGTTAGCTGGTCTGATTCATTGTCTCTGGATGTTCTCTGACTTACAGATACTTTGACTATCTTTTCTATGTGGATTTTGAAGCATCAATGGCTGAGCAGAATGCTCAGAATGCCCTCCGTCATCTGGAGGTAGGTTTTATTCAACGTTCTTAATGTCTTCAAAATATAATAACGATGTCATGTTTAAAACTGACTCATTTTCTTGATAGGAGTTTGCTACATTCCTACGGGTGTTAGGAAGCTATCCAGTGGACACCAACATTATATGAATGACCTAATATGGTAAGAATTTGATACATGAATGAAGGTTAACAGGTAGTTCAATGGCAGCTTTTGGTTGGCATTAATTTACAAGAGCAGCGTTGGATATCTGTTAGGCATGCTTAGGGGTCTAAAATGCCAAATGCTAGTATTGGTGTGGGTATGTTCATTTATTGTTGTTTCAACCTCTACTGACCGGAATATCAATGGCCCTGCAGAGTTTCACGGGGCACTAACCGAATAGAATTTTCGACATGGACAATCCATGTTATCTCCAATGTTTACTGTTACGGCAGAGGGCAGAGCCTCCAGCGTTTCTCCAATTTTCTTCAGCTTATTTCTCCATCTGTTCATCGGATCACCGCATAGATTAACATGTGGATTAGTTCATATTAGTGAATTGGCTAATTTTTCTCGTCTTCTCTTTTTCATCCTTTCATAATCGCAAAATCTTAAGGATATTAAAAAAAAACCTGGATGCAATCAAGAAGATCTAGCAAGAATAAGTTATAGTGAGTTCATTTAGCTAGAAAGACAATATCGTCCAAGTTAAATTACTATATGCTGTATCAATACCAGGGAGTGCCTACAACAGGAGCCATCATAAAATAATAAAAGTTCCATTGTCCCCCTGATAGTTTCTGCAATTTAAAAAATGAAATCTGTCATCTACCAGAAGTATTCACCCCTTTACCCAAACAAATACACAATTGTGTTACTCATTGTTGCTCAACATCTCCTACACGAACAAATCGAATTCATTGCCGGTCCCCTATATTTAAGCATTTCAAATGTAAGATGCCACAACTCAGTTACAAGAGTGATCGTTTAATACCCAAGACACTTAAAATTCAGGTCTATGTTACTTTTGCTGAGGAGGAAGTGCATTTCCCAGCCATTAGCTCTCCGATTAACCCCAGGATTTCTTTCCGCATCACAGCAGCAGCCGATGGATTGACCTGCTCTTTCAGAGAAGTAAACCACAAGCCATTGGAGTCTTTGGATTCATTGCTTTCATACCACTCACATATAACCCTTGCAGCAGCTAGAACATACACACCACAATCAAAACCATTCAATTGCTGCGGTGAATCAGTGTACTCTATATACCTGCCATGTCCTGCTACATTCGAGCCGCAGATGAATTCTGCTACATTCTTGTAAAGTTGCATGGCATGAAGTTTATTGATACCCCCACTGCTATCATGATGAACAAAAACATTGGAATTTCTCTCATATGCAAGTAAGCTCCAATGATTTCCCCCTTCAGCTAAGCTCACATCATTATTGTCATTGACAGAAAATATCACCAATTTCTTATCTCGCAGCTTAAGGGGTTCAAGAAAATCCTTCAGGCTCTCATTATCTGGGCAGTTTGCTATCCAAAACGCAATTGAAGGTGTAACCAGTAGAATTTCTTGAGAAGGATGGCCAGAAAAAAGATGACTGAAGTAGAACTCAATTATTCGGTCGTTTAGGAAATAAGGGCCGCTGAGGATGTCCAAGTCGGATCGCCTTAAAACAACATCATTGTAGCTGAGAATCTTCTCATCAGCATCAGATTTTCCCATCTCCTAGTTTTCAATATGTAAGATTACAGAATAAAATTTCAAAAACAATAAAGAGAGAGATATATTATTCAAAATGTTATTAATGAATCCTGTGGAAGAAACTAATTAACAAGCTTGTCTATTCTGAAACACAATTCTTTTAGGCATAATGACAATGTTCCCCTGAAGTATATATATATCAAGTGTTGCATGATTCAGACTCAAACTTGTTCCATACTGATCCCCAGACATAAAGACCAAACTGAAAAAACTTCTAATGGATGTAATATCTACGTAATAGCTATTCACATCACGCACAAAAAAAATCAACAAACTCAAATGATGTAGAGAATTTCAGTTAAGTGGACTGGACAAAATATGAAACAAGATAAGACCAAATAATATCACGGCAAGACTAAAGTAGATGATACAAGCATCTTCACTGAAATCCAAGACATATCGTTCTCTTCTCTGCAGTGAGCCAGTGACTGCCGACAAAACCCTAGACCATTTCCTTCGCATCAAACCTCGATTGGCATTGATTTCTTCAAAAAGTAAGCAATTAAACATAAAAAACTGTTTGCGATCGGCGTGAGCGACTTACCGAGCGAATAGTGACAGAAAATGATAAGAGGAAGCTGATCTCGAGAATCACTGCGGCAGAGGTTCCGTGACAACTGACTGGAAGGCAAGAATCAGAATTCTGAGAATCACGGTTCGGAGTCCATTTGCCTCTGTTGCAGAATGTACTGGGCTTCTTTGGATTTTATTGATCCAAATCAAAGGCCCAAGCCTTATATATCGGGTTTCGGCAATCGGACGACAGACAATGGACCTGGTGCATTCCAAATTTCAAATTGTAGGCCCAAACTTCCTGTGATATTTACTTTTCAGATAAGAAAATTAAATTCATTAGAATTTAAGGCCCAACTCGCAATGGGGGCCCAATTAGTAATTTAGTTTCCTTTGTTTCTATTTATTTTTCTTCCTCTTCCTGCCGAGTGCGGAAGCCAAATTCCCGGCCCCTATGACAGTTTGGATGTGAAAACTGAAATAACCACACAAGCGTTAAAAACGCGCGCACACTCGCATGCACTTTCAGATCTTAGAGAGACGAAGATCCTGAAATCCAATATAGTTGGATTCCAGTTTCGGTTTGGTTCTCAAGAAACTAGAACATTTTGTCGAGAACCTGCCTCCGATGGATCTGTTGAGGTCCGAGAAGATGACGTTTGTCCAGCTCATCATACCAGTCGAGTCCGCTCGCAGGGCCATATCCTATCTCGGCGAACTCGGACTCCTTCAATTTCGTGACGTAAGTGTGCCAGCTCGGATCCATATTTGTTTCGTTGTTTCACAATGCTTTTAAGCATCGGTTCGTTATGTTTGGTTGATGAGAAAATATTGAGAAATTAGTGGGCACTTGCATTTTTCTGATTGGAATTTTAAGCTGATCAACTGGGTTTTAGTCTCGAATTTAAGATATGGGGATCTCTTTTGTCAATTTATCGCAATTGTCAGGGAACTCGGGGTAGTTTCTACCCGTCAAGACTTTGATTCTGTTCAGATATTTGATGGATCTGGTTAGAATCATTGAGAATTGGAAATCCTAATGGATTTATGGGATTGAATTCTTTGAATTCTGTTGTCCAAAATGATAATGCTCTTATATAGGCAAGCATGTCTGAGTATGTACTGGTTTCCCCCAAGAAAGGAATAGACCACGTACTGGTGGGAGGCTATCAGGCTATTTAGGGTCGCAAGCTGCACTTAACATAAGTGTGGTCGGATTATTTGCTTTCAGCTCAGCGAAGGAATCACCTTCTCATCTCCTGCATTTTTATTCACCTGGTCATGAATCTTGACCTTTTATCTGCCATTAACCCACATTTCAAATGATAAAGATATTGATAAAGGTTTTTCTTGGAGGGGGGAGGGTGTTCGTCTGGGGATTTATTTGTAATATTCGCATGGCTTGTAGATGTAGCTTCCCATAGCAAGACCATGGATTAGATATCTATTGAACTTTGAACTATCTTTTCTCTTTGACTTCATAAGTTGCTATACTATTGTGGCACACTAATCTCCATCCTTTTCTTCTTCCCTTTGTCAGTTAAACGACGATAAAAGCCCTTTCCAGCGAACATTTGTTAATCAGGTATATTCTCCTGATAGTAACATCTTCTTAAACTTGGATGTATTGTCTGGGATTTTGCACTTGTGAAATGCTAATTGAGTTGCATCTGAAGGTTTTGGAAACCTTAACTGTTTTAGAAAACAATTGGCATTTCTAATGAAAAATCTCTTACATTGGTTCAGTTTTTATGTAGTACTTCACTTTCGGACTATTATTTCCTTTAGGTGTTTTAATATTTGGAGGCTTTCACAGGTAAAGCGATGTGAAGATATGTCTAGAAAGCTACGGTTTTTCAAGGATCAAATCAAGAAGGCTGGGGTACTCTCTTCTATACGCCATGTTTTTGAGCCAGATGTTGAGTTGGAGGAATTAGAGGTCTACTCATATACCATCACTCTTGTTCTAATAACAAGTGCCTTTTCTTCTTGGCCTTGGTTTCTTTTATACAGGGCCAGCATTAGACACAAAGATTGAGAAACCGTCCAATAGATGCCTCGTTCAGTAATTACTGTGCTATGGAATCTTATTATGTTCATTATTTTATGTCTTACACTAATTTCAGATACGACTTGCTGGGCATGAACATGAGCTGATTGAGATGAACTCAAATAGTGAGAAACTCAGGCAAACGTATAATGAGCTATTAGAGTTCAAGATGGTGTTGCAAAAGGTAGAGTTCTTTGCCTTTAAAAATTTTAGTCCTAGGCACAATATGGAAAATGAAAACAAAAACTCAATGTTTTTGGAATTAATATTATCGATTTTTTTACATAATATCATTCTTACTATGAAACATCTCTTCCTAATCATTATATATTTTTCTTCAGAAGTTTCAATTAAAACCCCTTTGCTTGATTTCTCGATTTATACTTCCTTGCAACTTGTCGTTCATACCCTTTCTGGCACCTATTCCAGGCAAGTGGATTTCTTGTATCAAGTAACAATCACGTGGTTGCAGAGGAAACAGAATTAGATGAGAATGTTTACTCGAGCAATGGCTTTATTGAAACGGCATCATTATTGGAACAGGTAATTTTTCAATATGCCATTGGAATTACTTTCTTTAACAAATCCCATTCTTATATCTTGTTTACCATTCGTAATGCATTAATTAGGAAAGGAGGCCTGGACTGTCAAACAAATCTGGTTTGAGATTCATCAGTGGGATTATATGCAAGTCAAAAGTTCCTCGGTTTGAGAGAATGTTATTTCGTGCTACCAGGGGCAATATGCTTTTCAATCAGTCACCTGCTGACGAAGAGATCATGGATCCTGTTTCAACTGAAATGGTTCTTCCTTAGCTCCACTTTTCTCCTTACAAGTATTTGGTGGATTTTTAGCATCTAGAATATGTTCAATGATTACTTTTACTACCTTTTCTCATTGTGTTTCCTTTCCTCTATCTGTGCTTGCTTCCTCAGTTTATTTCTTACTGCATTATGGGAAAAAAATTAACGGTATATTTGTTTAAATAATTGTATTGACTTTACCTTTTCAGGTTGAAAAAATAGTATTTGTGGTTTTTTTCTCTGGAGAGCAGGCAAGAACAAAGATTTTGAAAATTTGTGAGGCATTTGGAGCAAACTGTTATCCTGTTCCTGAAGATGTAACGAAGCAGAGGCAAATAACTAGAGAAGTAAGTATGCTGGACAGAGGTTGACTATGTTACATTTCATGCTCTGAAGTGTAGTCTTATGCAACCATTCGCAAGGGACATTTTTATTGAAAGCTTGTTGATAAACAATTACAAATTTGCATTTTTGGGACAGACATGCTAAAATTATGAATTTTCATCTCTTAAATGCGGTTCAGGAATTTTAGTGGTTTAACTTGATGATTATAGCTCTGCTGCAAATATCTGCTTAAATTTATTAGTTGTGAAGTTATAGATTGTAATTGATATAAATTCTTCAGTTTTTTGGTTAAAAGTTCAACATCCTTCTTGCAGGTTTTGTCACGCATTTCTGATTTGGAAGCTACACTGGATTCTGGGATTCGCCATAGAAACAATGTTCTTTCTTCCATTGGAATCCATCTACCAAAATGGATGAACCTGGTTAGAAATAATCTCTTTATTTTCTGCCATGTGCATATGGGTGATTTTAGCATATCTAGCATTTGATATGCCCTGTTGTCTGTTGACTGTTCTTCCCCAGGTGAGAAGGGAAAAATCCATTTATGATACATTAAATGCACTGAACTTTGATATTACAAAAAAATGTCTTGTTGGGGAGGGTTGGTGCCCCATTTTTGCAAAAGCTCAGGTAACTATCACACCTCACCACCTGGTATTTTAAAAAGGTCTTGTCATCATTACATGCTTGTTTTGAAAGTGTTTGTGCTTCTCATTTTGTATATTATCAATTTCAGTTGGAGAAATCTACAACCTTAAATTTTTTGTTAAAGGGAAATCTTTATGTCTAATCAGATTCAGGAGATCCTGCGGCGTGCTACATTTGACAGCAATTCACTGGTTGGCATAATATTTCATGAGATGGATGCTGTTGAATCACCTCCCACCTTTTTTAGAACGAACTGCTTTACAAATGCCTTTCAGGAAATTGTTGATGCATATGGGTGAGTGTGCTGCAATCATGGACGGAAGGAAATTATTATCTTTGTTTTTCCTTGACAATAGTAATAATCTTGATAGTGTACAAAAAATATATTTTATCATTCAGAACCAGAAAACGTGTGGGGAGCTTCTATCATGATTTTATGGTTTTATTGATCGAAAAGTATATAGTGCAGTTGATTTTGGTAGTAAATACTAAATAGTCCCATGTGGAGGTTGGGAATTGGGATGGGCTATGGTAGAATTCATCGACTCTTGGCAGGATGAAAGTTAAAGAGTTTATCTTCTTGCCTTTTAAGTGATTTTTTCTAATTAAGCCTGGGATATGTTTATAAATTCTTTTCGTAAGTTTTTCTTACGGGAGTTAGTTTGAGAACCATGCCAAACATATATGGTTCTTATTGAGGCTCCTAAACTGTCAAAGTTAGTTGTTTCTTGGTGCCATCTATTGTTTGATTAATCTGATAAATGCATTGATTTTCAGGGACATCCTTGTAGTTGATTTCTCCGTGATATTGTGCTTGACTGATAGAATTTTTCAGTAGTCTGATTCAATAATCTCTTTGACAGTGTTGCTAAGTACCAAGAAGCAAACCCGGTGGTCTACACTATTATTACATTTCCATTTCTTTTTGCGGTGATGTTTGGTGATTGGGGTCATGGAATATGCTTGTTGTTGGGAGCATTGATCCTTATAGCTCGTGAAAGTAAGCTTAGAACTCAGGTATGGTTGCTTTCAAATTTCTTGATTGTAGCTTATGGGGAATTGTCCTATTAAATGAAGCGCTTGACTAGCAATGTCAACTATATTCCTCATCCAGTGAAGAGAAGGTTATAGGAGATAATTTGATTGCAGTATGACCCGGTTCACAATGTCACTCATTTTATAAGCAGACTGATATGCAAAGGTTGTATGTATGGTTCTATTGAGAGCATTTTGAAAATATAGATTGTGCCAAAAGATCCCACAAAGTACCTCAAGTTTTTTTGTAACCCTCTAACCGGTCACAATTGAGGCAACTGCTCTCATTTGATGTCTGCTATTTCTCAAACACGAGTACTTGGTTCTTAGACAGCCGAGAATTTTTGTTTTAGGTTTCCATAGGACCCCACAAAATGAAAAAAATACTCGTGTAATATTTTATTTAGATTTGTATTTTTAATTCTGGTCAGAAACTTGGGAGCTTTATGGAGATGCTGTTTGGTGGGCGATATGTTCTCCTTTTGATGGCTCTTTTTTCAATTTATTGCGGGCTTATATACAATGAGTTCTTTTCTGTGCCTTTCCATATATTTGGTGGATCTGCTTACAAATGTCGTGACGCTACATGCAGGTATGTATTACTTATTTATTGCTAGATGATAGATCTTGGCATGATGATTTTACTTGTTGATCTATGGTTTGAGATTTCATGACCGCTGAAGCTAAAATGAACCCTTTAATTATTCTTCATTAACTGTAGAGTTAATCAGCAACGATTTTATTAGCTTGGTCCAGGACCATTGCTTAACCCCTAGACTACTTAGAGGCTTTATATTCTATTATGATCAACAACTGGGAAGAAGGGCTATTTCTTCCTATTAGTTCTTTTTCTATAGGTTTCAGAGTTTTAAAATATCCAGCAGATAATGATTATATAGAGTGTTTACACCAGTGCAATGGTGTGCTGTCAGTTAATATGATTTGCATATTGCATTTTTGTGGTTTTGTACTCGGTAGAGGAAATTGACGATTATATGATTCCGTACTGAGTGGAGCTGTTGGCTTCAGGTTTTGTCTGCTTGATATTTGAAAGTGGTTTTCTCTGTTATTATCAGGGATGCTCGTTCGGCTGGCCTAGTCAAATATAGAGATCCATACCCTTTTGGTGTGGATCCCAGTTGGCGTGGAAGTCGTTCAGAGCTGCCATTTCTGAACTCTCTCAAAATGAAGATGTCTATTTTGTTGGGTGTGACCCAGATGAACCTAGGAATCATATTAAGTTACTTCAATGCACGATTCTTTGGCAGCTCGCTTGATATAAGGTGTGTGCGCGCACAGTTTTCCCTTTTCATCCATTTTCACTCTTCTAACCACCCATACCTTCTCCAATGTGCCCTCTTTTAGGTTTGACTTATTTCACGTCTTGTTGTCAGGTATCAGTTTGTGCCGCAGATGATATTTCTTAACAGCCTCTTTGGGTATCTATCACTTCTCATTGTCATTAAGTGGTGTACTGGTTCTCAGGCAGACCTTTATCATGTCATGATCTACATGTTCTTAAGTCCCACTGACAATCTTGGTGAGAATGAATTGTTTTGGGGCCAGAGACCACTTCAGGTATGGTATTCTGGCATCCACACTATTATCTGTCCTTGCCAACTGAATAATGCTATGTTATATTGCTCATCATCTTCACTACGATCTATGGATTTTTAACTTTGCAGATCCTATTGTTGCTTTTGGCTTTAGTTGCAGTTCCATGGATGCTTTTCCCTAAACCTTTTATTTTGAAGAAGCTTCATTTCGAGGTACCATGAATTTTTACTATTGCTTTGTGCAGCCACTGGGTCATGCATTTCTCATCAATATGAGGCATCTGTGTTTCTCCTAGAGTACAAGTATATACAGATTGCCCGTGTCATTATAAATTTCCTTGTTGTCTACCTAGTTGTTCCTTTTTTTTTAATAGAAAATCATAATGGCACTAGCATGTTAGTGAGGATATCCAGTTGTGCTCGGCAAAAGATGACATTGCCATATTTTTTGTGTTTTAGATATGTGCAACTTTCTCTGGGTATTCTAAGCTGTCACGTGATATTTAGACCCATTTCCTGTTTTTTTTCCTAGAATGAGAAAATCATTTCAGTATAATGAAGAATCCTGCCTTGGGGTCTGTTTTGTATTTTTTAGGACTTTTTGAAGACATAATAGAGTTCCCCATTGATTTGAGAGGAGTAAGTATTGTTTGGCGTGCCTCGTTATATGTTCAATACATATGAACTGGGGAGTTCACATGTAATGATTGGAGCTAATTATTTCTGTTCTTGATGATATTTTCTAGAGATTTCAAGGTCGCACTTATGGAATGCTTGCCATTTCTGAGATTGATCTTGATGTGGAACCTGATTCTGCAAGGCAACATCGTGAGGAGTTCGATTTTACTGAGGTTTTTGTTCACCAAATGATACACTCAATAGAGTTTGTTCTAGGCGCTGTTTCGAATACTGCATCTTATCTTCGACTTTGGGCTTTAAGGTATATCCACGATGTTCTCTTGGCTTACTAAGTTCCCTTCTGTAATAATTGATTTGTTGATATCTTGTTATTGCTTTCACAGTTTGGCACACTCAGAATTATCAACTGTTTTCTACGAGAAAGTGCTCCTCCTTGCTTGGGGGTAAGTTACTGCTATAGCATATTACATGCTGCTGTTCTACACAGTTTAGGGTATTCTTTCCCTTATCATCTTCTCTTTCAGTACTCAAAGACATACTTAATATGTGTTGAAACCTCTGAAGAGAGGCTTCGTGTTCATGCGATGCATCTATGGTTCATTCCAGTCGGCCTGTCCAGCTTTCCTCATATAAGTTTGTAGGTACTTTGAAATAATGATGTTGATTCTGCAATTTCTTGGTGTCCTTGTGCAAAGTGTTGGTGTGTCACCACTATCCATGAGAATACGTATTCAGAAAGGCTTACGGTGTAGCGTAAGGTCAACCATGGAGTGTTCATCAAAAATCTTTCGTTTGGTTTGATGATGAATTGTTAGAATTGTGTGGCTCTGCTACATAATCTCGAGGAGAAAGAAAGGGTCAAATTTGAGACATCAACAATCATAATCAATTGTTTGCATAGTCATTATCACACTTTGCATGCATGCATTTTTAGTATAATATGTATGCAGTGCTGTGTATTTTGGCAGTTATCGTGATGGCGTAAACTTTTATGATTTACAGGTATGACAATATAGTAATCCGGTTAGTGGGTTTAGGTGTTTTTGCCTTTGCAACTGCTTTCATCCTCCTCATGATGGAGACACTGAGTGCTTTTCTCCATGCCCTGCGTCTTCATTGGGTGGAATTTCAAAATAAGTTCTATAATGGAGATGGCTACAAGTTCAAGCCCTTCTCCTTTGCCTTGATCAATGAGGACAACGATTAGTCCATTAATATATTCTTTTGCTTTTGGATTTTGGAAGATAACATATAGACGCATGAGAATTGTCGACCATTCAAGCTCCCGAGATAAATAATTGATGGAAATTGCGTTTTGGCACGAAGAGGATCTCCACAACGATAATACGTGTGCGGATATGAACTTGCAAGTGTTGAATCATGGTCAGATTATTTTTGTCGGCATCAAGAAGGTTATACTTTGTAGCCACAGTATTCTTAGGTCTTACTGATATACTACTTGGATCTCCACCTCAAGAAAAGGTTTGGTATTTCTTTTGTCTGATGGGATGCAGAAATGGAATGAGGAGTTATGAATCCATTATACTGTATATTGCTTCTTTTAGGTTAGTCTTTTTGGATGATAAATCAGGACAGGATTAAGTCTGGGTTCTGGGATCATGTAACGGATCTAACGGTCTGACAGTCCATTTTTTGTCGGGATATACCATCATTTATGAAACCTCAGGCAAAGTTTATTTAATGTTGGTCTTCCTCTGCCCAGTATGTAATTTGCATACAAAATAACTGAATTGGTATGATAATAACTGTCTCTACTTGAAAAATACTGGGTTCTGACCATTAACCTCTGATTCCCGACTTGGATAGAGGTCAGTAGAAACCACTGATATGAAATTATGAATATGCTAAAAATTGTATGGTCAATACATTTTGCCAAATGATACCAGTGAGTAGGTTGGATGAATGATTGAAGTTGTACCGGTAATGCAGGGTCTCTGCAATGATGTCTGGTGCCCATCAGAATATTTTACTTTATTTTTTAATAGTAAAAGATTAGTTGTCGATCAATATCTTTCGCATAATAGAAATCCGAAAGACAAAAGGCATATATATTATTTACTTAAAAGTAGACACCTTTTGTACAAAATGGACCACTGAGATCTGTTCATTGGCTGATCAAGACTACAAAACATAGAAGTGGATTCTTTCTTCCTTGCTTCCGTTCCATTGATTCTAAGGGTTATAATATTTCACATACATAATAGAAATCTGAAAGACAAAAAGAACATATATTATTGAGTTATAGTAGACACCTTTTGTACAAACTGGACCACTGAAAATATGTATACCCCCGCACGTGGATGCCTCTGTTTTGCCAACATTCGTGTATAAACATGTATGGTTACATTTAAACCCAAGGTACTATACATATGCATAGGCAAAATTAAAGCGAATGGAATATCTGGGAATTGAATCTCTTTGTTGTTTTATTTGGTGTGAATTGAAATATTCTCGATGCAAAGACATTAATATTCAAAAGAGACCATAAAAGATAAAGATATCAACTTAAATATATTTGTTGTGGAAACAAGTAGATCACGGATCGCCCAATAAAATAAATAAATAAATTATTACTTGTTATGGAAACAAGTAGATCGCGGATCGCCCAACAAAATAAATAAATAAATTATTACACCAAGAAGATATTTGAAGTTAACAAACATTTAAGATAATACACATTAGAATAAATATTATAATCCAGAAAGCGAGAAGTCTCAAAATAAATGAAGGTCTTGTGTAGCTAGCGAGGGACTGTCCCCCATAGTAATCAAATTTGGAGATTTTATGCAGCTGATGGGAAGTCGTGGCGGCAGTGAAATTAAAATTGACCTACTCCCAATTTTCCATGCATGACTGGAATTATTTCAATCAAACAACACTGATGACTGATAGACCACTAAAAAAAATAACGAATGTACCAAAGCCTGAGAATAGTACTTGTATTATGCATATTCTGGATTGAATCTCAATGCCTCGTTGTATATCATGTCTTTTATCTGCTCTTCTCCCAAGGTTTGGTTCTCAAAATCGAAGGAGAATGGCTCAAGGCAAACAGGTTCATCGTCTACATCATGTAATCTTGCAAAATAAGGATGTGCTAGTGCTTCTTCAACTGCCAACAAATAATTTACTTTTAGAACAACTCAGGAATGATAGGAAGTTGTAATTAAGGAATCAATTGCACGACTTTCATTTCGAGGCATATCATGGTAAATCAACTTCAACAAAACTTGAGAAAATGTGATGCAGAAAAACAAATTCAAAGGTTCTCTGATCCCAAACGACAATTACCAGTTTCTCTTGAAGGAGTTAGGAAGCATCAGATATTGGGCAGAGTAAGTGGCTATATTTGTTGGTAAAACAAAAAGTAATATTTACACTTATCATTATCTAAACTTGTGTTTACGACTAGATAAACATAACAGGAAAGTGCAAAAGGAAGTAAAAAAAAACAAAAAACAAAAACAAAAAAACTCGGGACTCAGCATCTAAAATGCTGAAGGCAGGTTTCCTGTACAGGTACAAGGAAATTTTCTTTTCATTTTTGAGTCGGCTGTCAGGTACCCAACACCTCATAAATGGAGTTTATTTCACCTAACCATCAGGTAAAACCATACCGCACAGACATATTCTTTATTATTAAATAATGTTCAATTTTAATATTAGTCATTTTTAGCATTGGCAGGATTCGGACCTTTAATCTCTTCATAGTGAAAAGCCGCAACAAACATACTTGAGCTTAAATTAATTTGTAAAGCATTCAAATGAGCCAAGATGTAGTGACAACTTACCAGTAATCCTTTTAGTAGGATCAAATGTCAACATCCTATCAACAAGGTCAATGGCCAACGGATTAATATGTTGGAAAACCTCGGCTAAAGGCTTTTGAGGATGTGGATTGAAGTGACGGATGTAGATTCTTGCTTCCTCATTCTGAACAAATTCAAGGTCGGATTCGGTTGGTGTGCCAAGAAGCTAAAAACATAATACACCGAGTAAGAAACTTCTGTTACATTAGATTGAGAACTATGAAAACTATACAAACATCACTGGCATGGATGTTAACATAGTTCTATCAAATAGCTAAACAAGTGGAATAGTGTTGTCTATCACAGCTTTAAAATTCTAGAACAATATGTAAAAAAAAATCTGCTGCCATAAATCATTAAAGAATATTAAAGAGCTGAAGGCACTCGTTTACCATCCATCTTTTCTGTTAATATTTTGCATATATAGTCCACTTTAAGTTCCAAATAAGGCCACCTAAAACTTGACTTTCACTGTAATTGGCCTAAACTTCATCTTACCTCTGTCAGTAAGCGCATCTGGTGCATATGGTCTTTCCCTGGAAACAAAGGCTTTCTGTTCATAAGTTCCATAAAGATGCAACCTGCAGACCACACATCTATTGCAGAAGTATATTCTGAACAGTTGAGCAACAGCTCAGGCGCTCTATACCATCTAGTGACAACATATTCAGTCATGAAATCATTTTCAGAAGCGTGCCGAGCTAGGCCAAAATCACCAATCTTCAAATCACAATTTTCATTCAGCAAAAGATTGCTGGGCTTTAAATCTCTATGAATAACATTTGCTGAATGTATATACTTCAGTCCTCGAAGAAGCTGATACAGGAAGTACTGCACAAGATAAATAAAAATAAAGATCACATCTATGTCCTACATTCGAAGTCTCAAATGTTCAATGCCGAGGGGATTAAAAATGCCAAAGCAAAGTGCAATACCTGGCAATGTTCCTCCGATAAACACTGACTGGATTGGATTATTTGGTGAAGATCAGCACCCATGAGTTCTGTGGCAATGTAGACATCAGTGAATTCTTGCCTCAAAGGTGGAGGAATCACATCTCGTATAGATATAACCTGTTTTACATTACAGACCACATCACGTTTTAAAAACGGTTAGAAGACTGAATCTAGAACTTCCATGATCATGCACCTGATGTTTGTATGAATTATAAAATGAAGTTTTCAAACTCAAGAAATTGGAGTTCCTATCACAAAATTCCAAGCCACCTGATAAAAGGTAGCAAGCAAGAGGAAGACAAACAAAAGAATGAAAAATCAAACACAGTAGACAAGCCTCTCTCTCTCTTGCCATGGCCTCAGACTCTCAGTAGGAATATATGCAGCCATAACCTTGCCCTACAAAGCAGCAGATACTGTATTTTGAAACAGCGTTTTGAAAAACAGACGAAGAGTCTCAGATTTCTTTACCAAATTTGTTCGTCCAAAGGAAATCTAAAAGGATAAAACAGAAATCAGTTACGTAAAGCTTATTGGATCTCAAGTGAGGAAATAGCATAATCCAATTTTGTCACGAGGCCACACTTTCATCTTTCCAAATTAGATAATAATCACGATTGGTAAAGAAGTGAAAATAAAGTGAAATTGAAAGTTTATCTAAATCATCTTAAGTTCATGATTGCACAAATTAAAAGTTCGTGAGTAACCAGAAAAGAATAGGCAACCTAACACTCACATTTTCGTGATCAAAATGTAGAAGCAGCTTAATCTCGCGAAGCGTGCGCTTAGCATCCATCTGATTATCGAAAGCATTCGCTATCCTCTTAATCGCTGCCATCTCCTGCGTCTCCGTGTTCATCAACGAGCTTCAAAAATCCACACAAATATCAATTTCAACATAAACCACCACTGGTTCGCAATCACTTCATCTACACGTACGTACGTAAGAAATAGTATATGTAATACAATAGCTTATACATACCAGACGATACCGTATGCGCCGCGACCTATTGGCATTATCGGAGGCCGATACTTGGCTGTGACCTCAAATAAATTCCCGAATATGTTGTACTGAATGAACTGACCTCCGTGAGTCGGAACCGCCGGGAAATCAGGAAATTGCCCGTCGGCGTTACCGTGATCGATGCCCGCCATGTCTACTCCAACCTGCAGAATCTTCGTCCCTATCTCACTCTATGTATTATATGTATGCAGAGTGTGTGTGCTTCCTCTCTCTAGCTTACGTGATTTGGTTTCTATGTAACTCGTGCAGTTGAAGAGTGTGAGGTTGAAGGTTTTATAAATAAGGAGAGAGGAGACTTTTCTGTTAGCTCTCATAATTCATCTGAGTCGTTGCGATTCGTATTGTCTCTCTTGGTTAGAGACTCGGTGAGAGTGCTGCTTTGTTCGAGTTTCGTGGAGGGTGGGAGGAAGGAGAGGAGAAAACGCGCGAGGATCCTGAATCAACGGTCTATATATTTGTTCAATAGACGTCGTCAATTGCCACCATCGATAATTTTTTACTTATATATTAAAGTTAGAGGAACTATTTGGGTTATTTAAATCTCGTGCCGTTGAATAGTTGACTATAAAGACTCGGGCTTTGCTTGGAAGTGGGGAATGGACCATGGCTCATATAAAAATATTTACGTGTCCGAATCATAATTAAGATTAAATTTCAGACTGTCTTAATTACAATTAAATTTAAGTTGGCTTAAATTCGGATAGGTAAGTATGAGATATTTCAATTTGAGTTTAAATCTGAACAACTAAATCGGATAATATTTTTGTATTTGAATCAAAATCCGATTTTAAATCGAATAAATCTTTATGTTTTGATCCGATTTTGAACATATAATTTATATTCAAATTTAGTTTAACATGGATCGAACAAATTCGATCATCCAAATCAAACATAATTTAAACTTAGTTTAATTTGAGTTAAACAAATTCGGTCATTTAGACTAAACCGAATTTTGCCACATGGACCGGAACTTGGGAGAGATAAGGAGTGGAGAGGTTGGGGAAGTTCAATTTTTTTAGTTTTGGTGAACTAATGCGTCAGCGTGTTGTCACACTCAATTTGTTATAATCAAAAGATCGTATCCGAATTAGTTTAAATCCATACGAGTAAATTAGACAATAATCAATTTGGGTTAGGATCAAAACCACTAAATAAGATAATTTTTGGTGTTTTTACCCGAACACGATTTTAAACCAAATTTATTATGTGTTTAGACCAGAATTTTAAACATACGACTTATGTCTAAATTTTGTTTAATCGGATCATACAAATTCCATCATCCATACCAAATATAATTTTGTCATCCCTAGCTATAAGTTAGGGTGTGAAGGGATTGGGAAGAGTAGGAATTTTTTTAGTTTTGGTGAACAAAAGAGCCAGCTGCTCAACGCATTCAAATTTTTATAATGAATCATGCATTATTAGTCAAACACGTGATTGTATTTAAATGTATATATTATTTTTTGCATTAGTCAATTCCCTTAAATTGTGAATGTACTACTTTCTATATTTTCCTCACATCTCTCTCTTGATCGAGAGTCCCAGGCTATACCCAACGCAAAAGTTGGGCAATTTGTTTTTTCTTTTCTGTAATTGACCAAAGTATCTCCATGCACACCATTCTTAACTTGACCTTGACCCGTATATATTACGGCTTTATGGGATATTTTATTTAGTTCACATCTAAAAGAGTGAATGAGATGAGATGAAAGCATTTTAAAATGTGTCTTTATTACACTCCATATCCCCCGATTTAATGAACATATGAAAAATATCAATGCATCAAATTTTATATTCCTAAATCATTATCCACCTAAATCTCTATGCACTATTTCACCATTTAGGATGAGGGAGTGAAAATAACAATCTCTTTATATCGAGCACTTCTTCTCCATCTCTTTGTCGAGTTTCTTCTTTCTCAAGATTGTCACCGAGCGTTCTTCTTCTCCAGTCAGTTCGAATAATTTCATTTGAGTATTATTGATAAAATAAAATCTAGGATTCATATTGGATCTTCAATTTTTAAGGGATTTTGACCGTTTTGCTCTGAATTCTTGTTGTGAATTTTGTTATGGAGATTTTGCCGATTCAACGCATACCCATGGTTAATGTAAGAGCTTTGTCTACGACTACCCATTGTTAATGTAAGAGCTTTTGTTAATCTGTGTTCTTGTTGATCTTTCTAATCATACGCAAAGTTTATTTGCCCATTCTTGTGAATTGTGGTTCATTGTTAGTTCCAAATCTTCATTTGAATTGTGGTTCATTGTTAGTTCCATCTTCATTGGAATTTCCATTGGGCTTTGGGTAGGTGCTCTTGCTAAGTGGTTCAGCTCTCTGCAGTCTGCAGTTTTGGTCCATGTGTATTGGCCTCAAAAATGTCGAATGTTATGCATCTTTGGGTAAAATTATTTTTGGGAGTCTTTTGTCCTAGTCATGGCTCCGGGTTCTGGGTCAGGTACTGGTCCTTTTTATTATGGCTCGTGGTCTCTTCTTTTGCACGTCTGGGTATCTTGTTGTAACAATTTGAACCCAAAACAGGCACTAGAATTACATAAATCGATGAAATCGTTATTTGAGAAACCCAATTTTATCAATGATGAGAAAGTCACCAAGTAAAGATAGTGCAATGATTAAGAGTAGTAAAGCTAATAAACACGAGGTTTACGTGATTCGGCGTTAGGCTACGTCCACAAAGAGAAATGAGTAATTTTCGTATTAGGTCTTTGAGAGAGATATAAGAGTTGTCAACCAAAAATTGCAGAAATCGCAATTAAAACAATCAGACTTGTGCGAGTACCCGATTTCACGATCGATGCACTCTGATTTTCAAACACTTGTAGCTTCATATTCTCTTCAATTAATAAACCAAGTGGTTTATTTTTTTATGTCTGTGTCATTTTATTTGGAGGTTATCCTCACATTGTTTGTAGACAGGGGATCATTTCATCATGGCCTCCGATGAGTTATTTCTTTTGCCACCGAAAAGTCATTATTGTAGGATAGTCATTTTATAGTGGTAGTTTAATGAGGACGTGTTAACTGAAACTAATCAATCAAAAATATTGGACTATAATGTGGAGATAGTATTCGTAAAATGCAAGCGGTTGCCCTCATTGAAAGGAGAAATCAATAATCAATCGATTCAATTTTATTGTAGACTTTCGATTTATATACTTGTTATATGTTTTGACATTGTTCATGTTGGAATTGTTCATTTATGAAATAGTTCATTTTGAGATTGTTCATACTGAATAACTATTTTATAAAATGATCATGTAGCATTGCAGAATAGGGATACAAATAAAAAAGTTGTTGGGAATGCTCTCATGGGTGGGAATCACATATTTCTTTATTTTGTTGATTGTTATGTGGTGGAATCATAAACTCTTCTCACCCTCATTTTTCTTTTGGATATTAGTCAAACTTACAAAAATGATGAAATTGGCTAATTAATCTCTACAAGAGCGAATTAATTTTGAATTTAAAAAACTACTCCACCCCTTATTAATAATCATGATCGTTAAAAAATTAGTCTATTATATTTTTATTTTTATGTACAAAGAAGAAGAATAATATCAAAATTATATCACTCATACTTACTTCTCATTCCATATCAAATATGATGATATTCTTCTCAATTTCGCACTCATTGGATTAACAACCAAATGCCTCATTAATACCTCACCTTGTTCATCAGAATTGGAAGCAGACCGAAAAGCACCGCGATCGGCAAAATACAACCGCAACCGCAAAAATCATATGTTCTGAAAAACCATCAAACATAAACAAGAAAGAGAAGCGACGGGCGATGGGCACCATCAGCTTCCAAAAGAAAGTGGTGGGAGACTGGAAGTCGCGACCAGTACCATCCTACAATTGACATGGGTCATATCAGTAGGCCCATTAGGTCCAGTAGCCCAGAATAAAACCTAAAAAAATAAAAACCATAGCAGGCTAATCTGTTAGGCCCATGCTAAACGGGCAAGTAATGAAGGCTCTTCCGATCTATATGGGTCATGTCGGTAGGCCCATTTAGACAGCAGCACTTGCTAGTTGCTACGCCATACAAGTCCAAAGTCCAAACCATACAAGTCCTCCCCACCCCAATAATAAATAGGGTTAAAATAAACAAATAAAATAAAAAAGGTGTTAGGCTTTCGACGCCGACAGGCGACATCGTTTTGCTACGCTGCTTGCGATGCATCATAACGTGGTGTATTTAGCTGAAAATACGGTCACTGGACTCTTTTATCCTTCCCTGGCTAGTTACGTTTTTGGTTTCAGGTTTCTGGCCAAAACCGTGCGTGTGATTGACGCAGTCTCGATCGGATGGCTTCAGATCATGACACGGTTGGTGTAGTGATAGTAGCTCTCTCTCATGATTCTGATGTCATAGGTTCGATTGGTCGTGGAGTCGTATTAAAATTCATTGAGCCTGATTCTAGGCGGGACAATATCTCATCGAGTTGGGCCCAGCTTACTCGACACACGTGTGAGTGTTAGGGCGACATGCGGTTTCTCTGCGGCCGTGTCCCAATTTGATGATCCTAACATTAAAAGGAGCCTATAAATGTTAGGGTCAAATTGGTGGTAGTTGCCCAGCCCACTCGACACATGTGTCGCTCAAGGCATGAGTGTGGATATTAGTGTCAAATTGACGATCTGCGACTTCTCTGTGACCGTATCCCAATTTGACCCTAACAATAGTCATCAAAACTTTATTTTATTTTTAAAAAATTATGAGTGTGTTTAAATGGGCATTTTATAGAACATAAAGATGACAAGAAAGATTATAACCTGTTAAATATAAATTTGAAACATTTTATATATTTTGTTTTACTCGTAATTTTGACAATTTTTTTATTTTTTTTAAATAAAAAATTTAATGTGGAAAAAAATTAAATTCATTACAATAAGAGTCCCCTGTACATTTTTTTTATAACAAACCCGACATCCAGAAAATTACCGACTTCCAACCACAAGTTTTCTCAATACAACCACATAAATAAAACACAAATTTTTATACCTTTTTTCATTTCTTTATTGACAAAACCTTCAAAATGTCAAGTGTTCATCATCCATTTTTCAACAGCAATATACCTAAATTAATATCGTCTCATATATATATATATATTTTAAAATAACATATATATCCACATTACAAAAACAAAATTTTCCATACATATCAATAAAAATATACATTTCTATACACATCTATACCCATTATTGTAAGGAAAAGAGAGAGCGGGAGGGGCAAAGATGCGTAATAAAATAAACAAATAAGGGCAGTTATCGTCTTCCCCAATATTTAATGATAGCGACGCAGAATGCCAGCAGCCAAAAACAAACAACGGAGAGCCTTCTACCCTCTTAAATCCCAACCCTTCTTGTGGTGTTTCTCTTCTCTGCTGTGTCTCTACCGTGCGTTCCGTTTCAATCTCATCCTTTCAGATTATTCATTTCCTCTTTCTCGATCCCCAATCTGTAAGTCCCCTTCGACTCTAATCTCAAACCCTAATTTTACAGTCTCATCCATCCGATCTTCATCTTATCTTTAAGATCCGTAATTTGTTGACTCACAATTAGTTTATTTTTGGCATGCTTAAGAACCTGTTCCTTTTCATTATCAAAGATGTTTGATGTATTTTGTCTATCTTTTCTATGGTTTCATTGTTCTCGACTCCGATTAAGTTGTCGATTTTTTATTTTATTTTGATAATCGCGATTGTTGTTCTGCCGATTTGTATGGATTGATGGTCCATCTTGATCTGCAATTACTTGTGGTGTTAATTGGTCTATCTTTCTGGAAAATTTTGATATTTTCTCGATGTTTTTGGGCAAGAAATGGGAATTGTTTTATGTATAGTGTGAGGACCTTAGGATTTTGATTTTCCGTTCAAGGGGACTGCGACAGCTTCCGATTGTTGATGTTTTATGAGTACAGTCGCGTTTTCTAGTGTTTATTTCTTCTTAGACATTTTATTGTTTCCTGACTTGGTTTCCGGATGGAATGCCATAGCATTGAAATGAAAGCTATTTGGCTTTGTTTCTCAATATAAAATTTAATGAATTTTGTATGATTTCAGGTAGAAGTTGTTTCTTGTGTATCGTATCAAGTGTTAGCTTTTGACTTTACTAAGTATGCAATCCGATTTGCATGATTCTGGGGCAACCATGAGTGACGAGGGAGAAAAGACCTGCCCCCTCTGTGCGGAAGAGATGGATTTGACTGATCAGCAGCTGAAGCCTTGCAAATGTGGTTATGAGGTTTGGGAACTGATACTTATTTTCCTTCGATGTATCTATTTGTTATTGTCCATGATCAATGTTGTTTCATATGACTGTTTCAGACTTTCAGTAAGCAAGATGTACATTTGTTGATCTATTATGTAATGTTTACTACATTTGGGTTACACTAATGCAAACTAAGAGAATGCCTTGCCCATTTTTTCAAATTATATATCCAAAAGAATAGCCTTTTCTTAGTTGAAGAAGTTGTTAAGTATCTTACAAGGACGCTGATGTGATTCCCGCATTTGTTGTCCATGACGTTATTAGTAGTGGGTTTTTTTGCGGTCATATTGACCTATATGTTGTATTTTCTCTTTTATAATGAAAATTTGGGTTAGCGTTATCCTCAAGTACCTGCTTTTTTTTCCTTCCATTTTTGTGTTCTCTTGGAACACTAGTTTGTAATTTGTTACTCCTTTGAAGTTTTATCATTATCTTGATAAAGGTCTCTTCAGTTACATATGGCAAAATTAAACTCCTGAACAAAGATGCTTAATTTATGTGTGCTTACAGGCATATGCTTAATCATTATCATCATTTGGGACTAGTTTTGTTAATGTCCTCATGATGACTTTGTGCTACTCCACTGCAGATATGTGTTTGGTGTTGGCATCACATAATGGACATGGCTGAGAAAGATGAGTCGGAGGGGAGGTGTCCGGCATGTCGTGTGCCTTATGACAAGGAAAAGATAGTTGGAATGGCTGCTAACTGTGAGAGGTTCGTTATTCTACAGCTATTAAATTTTGTGGGAATGAAGTTGATGACAACTCTCCCTATCTCTATTTGTATCATCACTCTTATCAATTTTTATTCCCCATGCCAATAAACAGGTTAGTGGCTGAAGTCAGTACTGAGCGGAAAACAAAGTCCCAAAAGACGAAAACTAAATCATTGGAAGGAAGGAAACATCTCAGCAGTGTTCGAGTGATACAACGAAACCTTGTGTACATAGTCGGGTTGCCTTTGAATCTTGCAGATGAAGATGTAGTGACTCCCGTCCTTCCTCTCTTTCTTTGTCACACGTGTGTTTATATCTGTATTTTTTTCTTTTTTTTCGCTCTGCAGCTCATGAGCCTTTTGTATCTTCTCAGCTTCTCCAGCACAGGGAATATTTTGGTCAGTATGGGAAGGTTCTAAAAGTTTCCATGTCTCGTACAGCTGCTGGTGTTATTCAACAATTTCCAAACAATACTTGTAGTGTGTAAGTTTTTTAAGTTCATGTTTGCAGTGTCATGGCTAATTAGTTTCAAGCTGCAAATTTAGTGTTTATTTATTTCTGTGTGTTTATTGTTGTCTAATATTTTGGCAAGAGATTCTCATTCTACCTTCTGACTGTTTCATTGTTTACAGATGTTTGTACTTTGTAGTTTTAATTTATTTTCTTTATTAGGAATCTTCGGTGATTTTGGTTTCCTACTCAGTAATTATTATTTTTTGTTCCGTGCCATTTTTTAGTGCATTTAAGAGTCACTATAATTTTGTATTTACTATATAGATAACAGTAAGTTTATCTTGTTTTACTTATGCACAGATATATAACTTACTCAATAGAGGAAGAAGCTGTTCGTTGTATTCAGTCTGTACATGGATTTGTCTTAGAGGGTAAACCATTGAAGTATGTGTGCCTTCTAGTCTTTCCTTTTCCAGTCATTATTGAGCTCTTGTGCTTGTTATACTTTTGTTATGTTTTTTCATTGTGGGAAATGCATTTCAGGGCATGCTTTGGAACCACCAAGTACTGTCATGCCTGGCTGAGAAATGTGGTATGAATTGTAACTGGATTTCTTATCTGTCTTCTAGTTTTTGTTGATAGGGACGATGACAAGGTTTATGGTATAATTTTGTTGTGATGAACTCTCATTTTGGTGCAGCCTTGCAGTAATCCTGATTGTCTTTATTTACATGAGATTGGTTCGCAGGAGGATAGTTTTACAAAGGATGAGATAATATCAGCATACACAAGGTATGTTTAAGTTTCCTGATTTGCTCCTGTTGAAGGTTTATGTGTGTGTACTGTTGAATGATTACTTAACATTCAAAGTGGCTTTAAAGGAGTAGGGTGGAACAAATTACTGGCTCAATAAACAATCTGCAACGGCGTTTAGGGAATGTTTTGCCACCGCCTGTGGATGATTATTGCCCCAACAGCTCTGCCTCTACAGTGAAACCAATTGTAAGAAATGCTTCAAATGTAAGTTTTTTCCCCTTACATATTACCTCTTCTCCTCCCTCTGTGTGTGTATATATATCTGTCTCTTTGTATATGATTCCAGCCTTGCTTTTGTGATTCAGTCACTGATTTGTGCTTCGACTTTTACTCTTGTGGAAGTCCTAGAAAAAATATTACGTTCTCACTTGACTCTAAAATTTGCATGCTTACAGCATTGTGCATCTCCTTTTCATACAATTTTTAATGGAACTTGTAGTTTGCGGTTATCGTGGTTTTTTTGTTAAAAAGAAAATTGTGCTTCAGTTGATTATGGTGAATTGCAGGACAATGAGTCCTAATTGATTTAAACAGTACCTTTATATAGGAAACAATTTAATATATATAGTATATGTCTTTTGCCTCTGGTTTTGACCTTTTACTTGTACTTAACAGAATACAGCCAGTGGTCCTCCGAATTTAAGCTCTGGGAGATCTGTTGCTCTTCCTGCTGCAGCCTCATGGTACACCATTTATTTAACTATTGAGTTTGGTTTGATGAGTGTGCGCTAATCATGTGAAATAATGTTTCAGGGGGATGCGTGCTTTAAATCAGCCACCTGTCACGAGTTTAGTGAATGCCCCTTCTAAGCAAAAACCAGACACAATAAGTAGTGCGTTGGCATATTCACCAGCAGTTGCTAGTACAACTCAGGGTTCTATGCTACATAGTGAAGTAGCAAAAAAGCCTGCTTGGATTGAGGATAAACCAGATACATTCAAAGTTTTGAGACAACTGGGTAGTGTAGACTGTCGAGACGACTCACCAGAAAAGTTTGCTATTCAAACTGAAGTTCTTGATACAATTAGTGAGCCACCATGTCCACCATCTATGCATGGTGATAGGGGTGCCAGTCAGTTACTAAATGTTGCAAGTGCGTTTGGCCATACTGGACAGTCTTGTAGTCCTGATCATGAAATAGAAGGTGATGTTGAAGCAAATGGAGATATTCAGTCGCTATTTTCGGATATGTCGTCAATGAGCTTTGATAGAACTATTGAGAGTGACTATTCTGATCTAGCTAGACCTAGTAATTTACACTCTGATCAAAGTTTGGTTAGATTGTCATCATCCATGATTCAAGGTTCCCAGCAGCATCTAGTTAAACAAGGTAAAGAACCTTTAGCTTCACTGGCAGCCGATAAATCTCCCATACAATTAAATGGGGTGTGCATTTCAAGAGAGGAGTTTGATCGAAGAACTTGTTTACATGCCCAACAATTGACAGATGCAAGTTCAGTAGAAGATGATATACTGTCTTTCGATAATCAGAGACTTAAAGACCCAGAGGTTGTTAGCCGTACAACATTTTTGCCGAATTCAGCTAACTCTCTCCATATTTCGAATCTCTCTAAGTCTCATTCTTTGCAGCATACAGAGGCTTTTGGTGCTACTAAGGTAAATGTGGATCCTCTATTTGTAGATGGTAAAGCTAGGGATAGTTTACCTCTACGGCCACCTAGTGATTCTGCTATATCAAATGGAATCTCAGGCAAGATATTTAGCAGTTCAGCTGGTTTAGAAAGAAATGCGGAGGGTGGCTTGTTTCTTGGAAATGAGGCAAGAAGAAAAAGCATGGGAAGATTTCTTGGTGATGCTGAGAGTAGTGCTTCTGTAGACGCAGGGGAAAGCAGCATAATTTCCAATATATTATCACTGGATATTGATGCTTTGGATGATTCATTACGTTCACCTCAGAATTTAGCGAAATTTTTGGGTGAATCCGAGAGACAGCCTGGTTCACACAAAATGTCAAGTTCCTGGAAAGCACAAAATAATCATCAGTCTCGATTTTCTTTTGCTAGACAGGAGGAGTCTACTCATTCTGCACTTGGTGTTGAGCGACCTTTTAGTGTGTTTGGGCATCAAAAGGACCAGTCTCTTTTCCAGGACCTCGCGGAAAGCAGAGATTTATATATGGGCAAGCTTGGAATTGGTAATGGATTCTCTTCCAATAATTTTGGAGGATCTGATAATTTTTCTAGTGCTGCAATTCTCTCTCCTAATTTTATGTCTGGTGAGTAACTATATAATTTGTTAATTAGATTCGTCTTTAGGGGTTGTTATAGTGATGATTAAGAGTTATGTTTATGGGGTCATATAGTGTTGACATCTTCCTTTCATTAGATATGAATTCTTGTATTGATATTTTGTTGATTTCAACTCTATTAGGTGTTGAAGACCTGCGCGCCAATTATTGTTGCATTGAATTGAAGCTCTTTAATTACCAAAGTTACCTTGTAATTTAGAATTTCTAGAGATTTTAATTTGTAATCCATGCCTTGTCATCTTGCCGTGAGATGCAATTGGGATGCATTTCATGAAATTCGTTGCTGTTTCAGTAATGCTTCCACACATCCAATGTTTGTTAAATTGTTATAGAATTGGCCTTTGTGCTGTTTCATCTAATGACCTTTCTGTTTCCAATCTGATCAGCAGTTTCAAGATCTCAAAATTTTGCCCCACCTGGATTTTCTGTACCTAACAGAGCACCACCCCCAGGATTTTCTTTTCATGAGAGAGTGGACCAGACTCTCGACTCAAACTCTGGTTTGTCAATATGTCCACTACTTTACAGTGTATTTCCTAATAGATTCCTGTGTTTAATCAACTGTTAAATGATGTAGTAATTCTTGTTGCTTTGCAGGGAATCATTTGCTTGATTCGTCTGCCTCGTTGAGAAATTCTAATCAGGCGCCTCGAACTGGAAATATTAGTAGCCCTGTAGATATTGAGTTTATGGATCCTGCAATTTTGGCTGTTGGCAAAGGGAGACTCCAAGGCGCTTTTAACAGTCCTAGCTTAGATATGCAGTCTAATTTTCCAACCCAGTTTAGTGCCTTTGAAAATGACCCAAGGCTTCAACAACTGATGCAAAGATCTCTCTCTCCACACCAGAACATGAGATACGCAGACATGGGGGATAATTTTTCTTCTATTAGTGATTCTTATGGAATTTCTTCTAGGCTTGTGGATCAATCACAAGTTAGCAATCTATCCCCTTTTGAGCAATTGTCACTTCAACAGTCTAGAAATCCACTCATGCAAAATGGTCATTGGGATGGATGGAATGAGGTTCAGGTTGGAAACTCTCTCAATATGCCAGAGTTTCTTAGGAATGAGAGACTCAACAAGTTCTATAATAGTTATGAAGATTCAAAATTCAGAATGCCTGGTTCTGGTGATATGTATAACAGAACATTTGGAATGTGATTCTTTATGGAATTGAATCATTTGCTTGGAAGCAATGGTTTATCTGAGATACTGGAAGGAGCTTGTGCAATCCGAGGACATTATATTCAAAAGGATTGGACTGAATCCTAATTCCTAAATGGGGTTTTGTTGGGCTGCTGGAGGAGAAAAACAATGACTCCCGTCAAGTGCTTTCTTTTTGATCCACAGGTGGTGTTTTTTTTCCTTTCGGCTACAGACTTTTATATGCATGTCTATTTATATTTACTTACAGAAACAGATGGCCATTTTCACCCTTTCCAGTTTTGTTCTGTGTCAAGTTGGTGGGAAAGTCTTTGGATTGTCTAATCCATCTTTAAAACTTCCAAAATAGAGCACTTGTTTTGTGCCTGGTTATAAATGCTGTCAGTTCATTGTCCATATGCATGTATCTTCCATTTACATTGAAGATGGAAGGTCGATTAATGGATTATTCGGTTGTAGTATCCATAGCATGCCATTTTGTTTGCAATGATTTTGCAGTTAACAGGAATTGGCATTTGTCTGATTGAGCGGCCTTATTGTCTGTTGTGTGCAGGAGAAGTGAAATAGTGCTCAACGTGGATGATAAGAAGAATTTGTTGAATGCGGTTTTTGTGTGGGGAAGTAGCATGGTGACCCTCTGGAAAGTAGTGTGTTCTGTTTGCAATTACAAAAATGAGTGAATATTGATGTTTGCACAACTGCAAACGAGTATGGAAGTCAATTTTTTTCGTTTGAAACTCTTCCTATGTACTGCAAAGGTTAGTTCTTTAAAAGGGTGAAAGAAAAGAAAAGGGTTGGTTGGGACTTTTTGACTATTCTTGGAGGGATTGTGGCCATCCTGATAAAGATTCATTCTCCATCGCTGTGGGTGTGCTATGAGATTGCAAGATTCATTCTTCATTGAAACTTTTTTTTTGGGTATGGCGATGCCCTCTTCATTTTATTTTATTTTTTCAAGGTCTTTTGGATCAATCCGGCGCAATAAACCTGGGACCTCTTATGATCCTAGAGTGATTTGTGTTATGGATAACGGCGGAGACTCAAATGTGAAGTGTTATAATGAGTGTTAAATCACATGTCACATATATTTAAAATTAAAATAGTGGTCATATTTTGGTTTTGGGTGGATGTAAGATTGAAAATTTGAAAGCCTGTGTTCTTATGTGATGAGCAACTGAATCTGAAGTTGTCATATTTTGGGTGGATGTAAGATTTGACCATTTGAAAGCCTGTGTTTTTGAGTGATGAGTAACTGAATCTGAATTTGATGATCCATATCGCAAGATGGGCAATCAGCCTATGCCACACACCAAAAAGAACAGTAAAAGAAATACGGTCAACCCATCATGAATCCTAAATATCGCATTTCTAGAACAAACAGTAAAAGAAATATGGTCAAACCATCATGAATCCTAAATATCGCATTTCTAGAACAAACAGTAAAAGAAATATGGTCAAACCATCATGAATCCTAAATATCGCATTTCTAGAACAAACATTGGAATGATAGATGGCTTCCCTTACTCGTAATAGTAGTTTTGAATTTTGATCTCCTTGAAAGAGATCACAGCCACCATCTTTTCTTTTCTTTTTATAAAAGCTTCCAAAATATTAGGTACTCAAAACATCATTAAGAACAATAGCAGAAATAGATGGAGGAAAATTCTCAACTAAGAAAATGTCAATCTCAGAAGTAAGAGCCACTTTCGCCAAGGCATGTGCAGCACTATTAGCCGATCGTTTAACATGGATAGCCTGAAAATTCTGTTTAGCATGGATAGCCTCAAAACTCCAACGTGAAAGAAGCCATCGAATGTCTTATATGACAACACCACATGGAAGAAAACAAGGCATAGAAGAGTTGACATGTGTGACCACAGTAGCTGAGTCACTCTCAATACAAATAACTAAAAAACCCAAGTCCATTGCAAACTACAATCCCACCAGAGCAGCTTGAGCCTCAGCTTGGACTACATCACACAATTGAGAGGCTCTTCTTCATTAAATATCCTAAGATAGCTCCAACCCGATCTCGTATTATTGCACCTAAGCCCACTCCATCCGGGCTTATCGCCGCATCACAATTCACCTTAACTACATCCCCTAAAGTGGGTTTGCCAAGAAACAGGATGAGAAGCTTGAAGTAACCTTCCACCATTATCCAGTCGGACCCATGACTATTTGAGAAAATCCCCTTCACAGTGCTCCATAATCTGTACTGTGATCTCCGGTCTATTCAATCAAGGTTGTTTTGAAGCAAGTACTATGAAAGTGGAACATCAAGAAATCCGCAAGGAGATGTTCTCTCATAAGGGTCTCCGGAAATGTAAATTTACAAAAATTTCATAGGTTTGTCTATCATACATGGTTTGTGGATTATTATGTGCCAACACACTCAAAAGTAGGAAGGATAATGATTACAGATTCCCAACAAAAAAGCCATGATTTCAATCTCAAGTATTCCCAAGTTTCTGGAGAGACGGGTGGGAAGGGTCTAGAGCCAAACGACATTTTGAATCCAACTGACAAAGGTGGAGAACGTCATTATGCATGAGAAAATCAATTATTTCCCAGAAAAACACAAATCCTGTTCCACCAACAAATACGGTTTCTTAGATTAAATACTTGTAAAAGTAAGTAATATTTCGTTGTTTTTAGAGAATAAAATATCAATAGCCTTGAGAAATCAAATCTTGGAGTATATCAAATCAACATTTAAATCAGAAAATTAACTAGGGCATTGCTGTCGCCCAACTCTGCTCCGGAGACTAAGATGGTGAATGGGTTAGCTTCATCTGGTAAAATATAATTGAGAGGTGTTCGTGGCAGCAGAAGTTGGTGCAGTGAAAGGGGGATTACTTGCAATTACGTTTAAGGATTTTGAAGGAAGCATGGCAGCAGAGGGAGGGGTAGCCGCGAACGAGAATCCTGATGATGCTGCAGTAGAGAACAGTGACATTGGTTTAGCACCGGCTTGATCATGCATCTGCCATGTCCAATTGAGGCGTTCTTGTGAATTTGATTCGAGTCTCTTATCTGTTGCTCTTTCCTGTCAAACAAGTTTAAACCTCAGTTGTGAACAGATAAAGTGGAATGTTAGTCAGGTAATTAGTCAAATTGTGTTTATAAAAAAAAAGAAAAAAAAAGAGTCAAATTATAATATACATATCGACACTTTACTAGTTTTATTAAAATTTCGTTTCCATTAGAAATCTTTTTGACGATAAATGATTAAAACCACAGCAGTTCATCTTATGAAAGAAACAAGAGCATTCAAGGATAATAATAATTACAAAAATATTATGCAGTTTCAGGGCAGAAACAAACCATATCATTCAACCACACCAATGGTAACCATTAAAGAACAATAGTGCCTGAAACTTTAATCATCTTCATGGTGGAACCCGACCCTACCATCTTATATTGGTAACTGGGTATTCAGTTCCATGAAAAAGGCAGAGACATGAGCCACCGTTCTCTTTCTTTGTTTTTATATTATTACAGTAACTTTCACTCTTTCTCAACCATAAACAATTACGGCAAAATATGGAGTGCATATTTTGCCGTTCTCATGGTGGAACCCGACCCTACCATCTTATATTGGTAACTGGGTATTCAGTTCCATGAAAAAGGCAGAGACATCAGCCACCGTTCTCTTTCTTTGTTTTTATATTATTACAGCAACTTTCACACTCTTTCTCAACCATAAACAATCACGGCAAAATATGGAGTGCATAAGACAGTTCTTTGTGCCTCGAGCTATTAATCTTTTCAGGCCATACACATACACATACAGACTTATATAAACATATATGTTCAATTAGAAAGAGCAAACAATCAAATTAAATTTTTTAGCATAGTCAGAGAATACCTCATTGGGAAACAAGCTAGGATGGATACCATTACGGAGCATAGGGTGATCTAATGTCCTTGCAAGCCCTTCAATAGGTGGATCACAAACAGTAGCAGTTGCTGGGTTTTCCATCTTGAAAACATAATATTAGAAGGAACAAAAGCCATCATTATTCTGAGATAAACAGGTATGACACGCTCACAATTTGCAGGATTTCAAAAGACAGAAGCTGGCATATATTACCCATGAACTAGTTCCACCATGGACGCCATAAGGGCCAGAAAGAAACCGGAGATGCTCCTCCTTCTCCTTGTGTCCACTGCCCAGAAGCAGAGATAATCCCAAATTTAGATCAAGATGGCTGTCACTGGCTACAGCAAAAAAATCACCAAAAGGCAATTATAAAGACAAATCTCTGAAAGACAGACAACTAGCATAATACAAAATGATTGTATTATTTGCAAGCAGTATAGGGTAATACCTCCATTAATGGCCTCAGATATCATCTCCCCTTCATATGTCCTGGGCTCAAACTTAGTAACTGCCTCCCTTCCATTACATTCGATGGCCGCCTTATCATAAGCCCTGATTTCCAGAAAATAAAAAGGGAGACACATGTTGGACGTAACCCAATTGAGGTTGAAATTCAGGGTAATAAATTCAGTATCAGGTAGAGCGTAATTCATGATCATGAGGACCTTGCAGCTTCTACCTCGCTGTCGAAAAGCCCAAGATAAATACACCTGCACGCAAGCATTGTAATCTCTATGATGAAAACACGATCCCCAATCTTCTTTTTCTTTTTTCTAAACAGGCATATTAGAATTGTTTTTTCCCCATAAAAAGAAAAGGAAAAAAATATTCGATAATCAATTTGAACTAATTCCCATTTCCCAATTCACACCAGTTGACGGTTAATTTTCTAACTATCCTAGTCAGAGACTTGATCCTTTGGAATGGCTATACAAATTCCCAGTTCACACCAGCTGATAGCTAATTTTCTAACTATTCTTAAACATAGTCCTAGACTAGATTCTTGGGAATGGCTATACAAATTTGGGTTTAATATTATGGGGATCCCACTACATGGAACGCTCCAATCATAGTTTCACCAGAATTAACAGAAAATCTTATTCTAAAGCACTAGATAATTTGCATTTGAGAAAAAATGGTCCTCACTTTTTGCCAAGGAACTGGCCCATCCTGGCTTCCCATCGGCCACACTTGTGCAAAGTCACACCTCGATATTTTGAGCTCCCTCTTGAAAAACCAGTACTCTGGCGTCGAAGTATATGCACAAACTCTTCCTTGCTCAGATTTTTCATCTGTTCATTAATCAAAGTTAAACAACCTAATTGCAAGCAAATTATGAAACATAATCAATCAGTCAAGTCACTCAAGCTTTACGAGCATCATTTACAATATCCAACCTGTTGCAGATCCTCATCATAATCAGTGAGACTGAAATTGATGTCAGCATCAACACCTCTGAACTTGATAGCAGCTCGATCATAGGCTCTGAATATAGATTAAAAAAATTTAGAAAAATTTAATTTAATACAAAACTTGAATAAGATGAGAGAAAACATGCCAACGTCCTCTGTCCCCTAACCCTACACAGAAATCAACAATGTAACACAGTAAAACTAATTGTATATTATAATTCATTTACCTCGCGGCAGCGTGAGCAGTGTCAAATCCTCCTAAACAAATCCAGCATTAATGTTAGCTAGCAGCTGAAGTTTAAAAAGAAAGTACAAAAGGCATTTCCTTAATAGTGTATATCAAAATTCAATAACATTAACAACATTCCATACCCAAATACACCTGTTTCCCGCAATCCCTGCACCGAAAGGGGGAAAAGGGATAATCAGCCAAATTATCATATGCGATAATATACTAGCACAAACGCTATTCCGTAAAATAATAATATACTTAAATTATACTACGAAATATAACGAAAGTTCAATTGAAATCCAATGATGATCTAGATTTCAATCAAGCAGGTAAAATTAAGTCAAACAACCACCAAATTCATTCAAGGTTTCCTGAAGAAGGCAATCAGGGGAACACGAGGAACGTTGAAATCCTACCAGATATGCGATTCCCATCTCCCCGTCCTCCTGTAGAACGTGACGCCTCTATATTGCGAGCTCCGTGGCCTAGGCCCCCTCCTGCTCTTCTTCCGCGACTGTGATGCTTGCTGAACCACCGGTATTTCGCCTTCCTTATCCCTCTCTAAGGTAAGATCGATCCAACTCCTCGCAGCGAAACTCGTCGTCGAGTAGTGTCCTTGCATCTCAGTACACAAAAAACCTTCGTTAACTCCCTTACTCACAGGAAAAAACTCCTTCGTCACGGCTTCGTCGCTTCCGGCTCCGACTTTCAAGATGTCAAAGCTGATGGTGCACGCGTCTCCGCGGTCGCGCGTAGAGCAGGAGTCTTCGTTGCTTGAGGCCTCCGCATTGACGACCGAAGAATTAGAGGTCCCCGAACCTTCAACCGAGTCCTGGTTCATAGTCGACTCAATTGACTCCACATTCAGGTTAAGATCGAACATCGCACTTCCGATCATCAATTTCTCAAACTATTCACTATTAGTTATCTTGTATTAATCATAGAGCATCGATATCCTAGTATTTTGAGAGCGAATCAGTCGATGACCTTGAAATCCCAGATTCCCGAATTTAATTTCTACAAAGTATCTAATCGAAGCCGGAGATATACGTAAGTTTAAGTTATGATAGAAAACAAAACTCAGAGAATGCAAATATGAACAGTTTCTGAAGGGATACGAAGTTGAGTAGTTCGCTTTTTAAGCTCTGATACTTCCCTCAAGAACCGGAGATGAGAAAGAACAAGCCGAAGCACAACGGAGTTATACAGAGTGACCAACGAGTGGCATTAGTTGGATTTATAGGATCGGCAACGATCTGATTCCACTGGGGAGAGAGAGACAGAGAGGACTATTTTTGGGCGATCAAAGAAGAGGATTGGACGTGTGTGAAGGTACATTTCTCTTCATAGTTCATGCCCATTTAAACATTTTCTCTCTCATGTGACTCATGGATGCCATTCCACTGGATTGGCCGGTCACCGGTTTTCTTGAACAAAATGTGTTAGAGTTGTGCACTTTCTTTCTTTTTTTTTTTTGAGGGAAAGTTGTGCACTTTCTTGATGTGGCTAAATATGCCATTAATATTGTTAGGCCAATAAAAATATTAATAACAATTTTGTTGGATTAATTTTTTACTTAAATAAAGGCAGAATTCAATGTTGATTTAAAGGTAAAATAATGTGTATGTAGGTTGAAGTGGTACTATTTTGCAATGAAGTGAATCAACATAGTGCATGACAAATATCATGTCCCTCGACGCCAATAAAAATACGTCAACAAGTCAATAAGTGGACATTATTAAGACATAGAGAGTGTCTATTGGGTCTACAAAAATCAATGCTTTCCATTTTTGCCCCAACAAAAACACCCCATTGTGAGTGCTCTCAGCGTGATCTCGTGGATGAAAACTATTATGTCATACACACACATATGCATGTATATTTACCTGTTAAGTTAACCAATTAAATACCTAGTTTAAAAATAGAGAACAAGATTTGATAATTTTATAATATGACATTTAATGATTTATTCTTAGGAAAATTTTGTAGGAACTAAGAAGTGTAAAGTGATTTCGAGAGAGAATCTAACGATAATATACAATGATAGTCATGGACATATGTTTCAAGAAAATAATTTTTTGCGTAGAATAGTACGAGAGTGTAAAATTTATTGACATAATTTAAAAGAAGATAAATATATAACTTTTATGAAAAAATTATTAAAGAATGTAAATTAATTTTCTCATAAATTTATATGTATCTGATATCAAAATTTTTGGATAAAAGTTTGTAAAGTGTTAACCTCGAGAAGAATGTATGGACAGTTGGTCCATCTAAGCTCAATATTAATAAATTCTATTCTAAGCATCGATTTTGCAGAGGAAAATACATATTCTAATCGCATAGCCACCTCTAGTTTGGTGGGTCCATCTTAATTGTCAAATAAATGTTTTAGTCCTGAAATCCAACGCCTAGGGGCTAAGCACACCGCGTCTCCATCGTAAGACCTATAAACGGAGTTAGCTGTCTCCGGTCAAACGGTCAAAAAGAGAGGCAAAACTTGGTTCAATTAGTTACGAGTTTCATTGCTTAAAATACCGGATATGTCCTTTGTTTTGCGGTTTCCCTTGACACGTGTTTTCTCGCTTTTGATTGGTCGGTCATTCTCTCTCAAAGTTTGACAAGAAAAGTTCAAAATTGTAGACGTTCTACTATATATGAGACTTATTAAAGATAATATGACTCATTTAAATTTATTTATAATTAAATTTAGTTTTTAGGGAGATTCATCAATAAATTCTTTAATGAAAATATGTATTCCATTCACTTCCTCCAATTTTTTAATATTCTAAAACATCCTTTAAATAATTCTGGACAAAACTACTTTTATTCCAATAAATCCTTATGTGTATGACATATGCTGACATCACCAGATTCTTTTTTTTTCTTTTAAAAACTTTAAAACAGTTTTATCTCTCAAAATATAAATCGAATTTTTTAAAAAAAATATATTCATAATCAACACGAAAAACTCTTTCCAATGAGATCCATCATTGATATGTTTAAATGTTCATTCGTCAAATTCTCTGAATGAACTCAGAGGATTCTTCGAACTTATCCAGAATTCAGAGGATTTCTCAAAACTCATCAAAAAAATATATCAAAAAAGTTTTCAAAATTAAGCAAATAAATTCAGATGATTTCATAAAAATATATCAAAAAAATAAAGATTTTTTGAAAATCAAACAAAATATAACAAAAAAATTTAGAGGATTTCACAAACTTGTCACAAATTTAGAGGATTTCACAAAATTTACCAAAATAAATCAAATGAATTTTTGAAATTAAGCAAAAAAAATAAAGGATTGCATAAAATATATAATAAAATTTATAAGAATTTTTGAAAATCAAACAAAAAATAACCCGAAACTCTAAATCCTAAACCTAAAATCCTAAATACTAAATCCTAATATCTTAAATCCCAAAATCATAAAGTATAAACACTAAACTCTAATATTTTAAACACAAACTCTTAAACTTTAAACCTTATAACCAGAAATCCTCTGAATTTTTCAGAAATCCTCTGAATGTAAACAATTCTAGTTTTAATTTTGAAAAAAAAATCTTATAAATAATTAAGAAGAATTTATAAAAATAAGAATAAAATCTTAAAATTCTACTAACATATATTCCTAAACCTTAAACCTTAAGTCCTAAACCCCAAAATCCTAAATAATGAATTATATTCTCCTAAACCCTAAAACCTTATACTATAAATTCTAAACTTTAATATCTTAAACTTCAAAACCCTAAACTTCATCAAAATGAAACAAAAAAACAACTAAAAATTTGGATGATTAGAGGATTTCTCAAACTTATCAAGAATTCAGATAATTTTACAAAACTCACCAAAACAATTCAAAAGAATTTTTGAAATTATGCAAAAAAAAAAATCAAAGGATTTCTTACCCAGAATTCAGAGGATTTTCGCAAAAGTCACCAAAACGGTTAAAAATTGTTATGATATTTGGTTTTGTTTAAAATATGAATTGAGTTTTATTATGATATTATTCTCATAAGTTATTAGCTTTGGTTGTTAGTGAAGAATATAATAAAAATATTGAAATTTGTATTAGATAACTTTCTGTTTTTGGATAAGTGTTTCATTGTTGATTTTGATACTATAATGATTCACAGATTTTAATATATATGCATAGGTTACTGAGTCAACTAAATTTTGCGCATGTGAGTGCATGCGCTTAATTTTCATGAAAGAAATTTTTTTTGGTTGATCGACTCTCCACTTTGATTCATCAAAAGTGAAAATATTAGTTTATCTTTAAAAACATGTAGATAAAATACATGATTTTCATCCAACTTTCTGAGATTATATTTATATTTATTTTATTATAATAATTATTTCCTAAATAAGTAGCAATCATGTACTAATAAAAATAAGGATAGGTTTAAATGAGGGGAGGGTAAAATTGTCATTAATTGAGGTTAAAATTTAAAGTTATTCTTATTGAGCTAAGCTTCAAATAATTGGGGATGTATTTGGCTACAAACTTTTCAAAAAGACTAAATGAAATATAAAGTCCATATAAAGGATTTATAACCAAATAATCCTAGTTTTTATAATCAAGTTAATTTTTATTAGTTAAATTACATAAGTATCTTTTGAAATATGAAAAATCATTCAATTATCATATATAGAAATCAAATATGTTGAGTATATGTGAGCTTGCTAGGGTTTAACAAAACATTTTCCTTTAGAGTTTAACACTTATTGTTTACGTTACAACAATGAATCAAATACACGAGCCCGTTAGAATTTAACGAATTTGTTCTCTTTAGAGTTTAACCTTTATTGTTTAGATTACAATAGTGGGGAAAAAAACACAATTACATAACATACATACTAATAACATTATTTTCAAAAAATAATGTAATCACAAAAGTTCATTAAAAATTATCGATGATGAGCCTTATTAGAAAGAGTTTTACATGTTGTATTCACATATGTAATTATTTTTTTTGAAATCTATCATGTATTTAGATAAATAAAAAGTTTTAAAAATTTATTTATAAAAAAATAAAAAATCTGCAGTGGCGTAAAATGAAATACAAGTAAATTTTTTCAATGGAATTTAAAATCCATAAATTTCATTTTATGGTGCAGCCTCCAAATCGCCCACATTTATTTAGCCAGCAAGCAATGTAAAACTTTTCAAGTTTCAAGGAGCAGGCAGGTATTGCATTTGTAGCCAAAAAGAATACAACGCTTATGCCAAAAAAAAAGTACGATTAATTAGGGATGATAAAAAAAAATGGGCATGACAGGATAAGATATATAGAAAATAATTGTAAAATCTATAAGGATAATTGTAAAATATCCTAAAATAAAATAAATAAATTTTAATTACTTCATAGGCAACAACAATATCAAAAATTTGTCAAAAAAAAAAAAATCAAAATACGAATCACAAAGAACTCAGTTGACGGACTTGATTGTATCTAATCTATGTAATTTTGAATCATGAGTTCAAGCCCCATTAAAGAATTTTTATTCTAACACCCTTCCATTCACATACTAATTCCAAACATATTAAAATAAAAAAGGAAGAAATGAAAAAAGGAATCAAAACAAGGATAATGTAAGATTGTATTTTGGGGGAGCAAGCACCAGCAGCAAAACGAAGAAAGTTTTTAACTATTAATATGTAAAAAAGAGACAACATTTGTAATCCCTGTCATTGGAGACATCAAATCTGACTGAAGTTGAAGAAAAGTTCGTCTCCAATGTTTAACTTTGACATCGTGGCTTTACCCAATTGAGCCGCCTAGCGATATTCCAAGCGCATCAAATTATCAATATGATTGCAGGGATGAATTAACGAGGACCACAAATGACCACACACATGGACATGCTTTCTTATACTAATTTCCAATCACATAGTTTTCTACTTGTTCAATCTCGATAGAAAAAATAAAGAAAAAAAAAACTCAATAAACACTAACAAATGTCTACGAAGTTATTCATAGAATAAGCTTACTATTTTTTTTATCGAGATAAAGGTTTGCATTTTGAACATTTAATATGAATCTAAATTCGGATGTTATAGTCGCATGTATAAAAACTTGCTTAACAACAAAATAGATTCGACAAAAACCCAACGCTTGAGACGAAGCCATGCATTAGTGGCCCTCAAAAAAAATAAAGTAAATTTAATTATATTTAAATTTTAAATAAGCCCCTCATGAATTTTCATTTTAGCTCCATATAAAATTAGAAAAATACTATTTTGATATTTGTTTTCTTACATGGATGGATTTTCTTAGTGAAATTGAAAATGAAGTTATTATGCAAGGCTTTCAATCTTATGAAGTCTCATAAGAAGCGATTTTAATTGAAATATATATTTTGTAATCTTTAATTCTATTGATTTAGATTTGTTATTTTTCTAAATCAATTCGACTGAATAGTAAGTTTACAAACCTACTAATAATTATTTCCGTCCCATATAAATACCAAAAAAAAAAAAATTAGGGACACCGGACCCTTAAAAGTCAAGCTAACTTTGATCATTTCCCTTTAATAGGAGTATAGGATGTGAAAAAGTGGACTTGAAGAGGAATAATGCTCTTCTTATTAGTCTACGCTAATAGTACCTTCCTCTTTAAGGCAATCCTCCTACCTTAAACATCTTTCGATTATCTTATTTTCCATTTGTGGTAACTTCAACCAACCACGATTCCTCCCCAGTATGATTGCTACCTTCTGACTGGCTCTAGCCGGTCGCTAAATGCTGTCTTCCTGTCCTTTTCCCACCATTCGCATTCCACCACGTCTGTTTACCTTTTTCAAGGCTTGCGTGGCACTCCCCAGCCCACTCTTTTAGTCCTAAAGGTCAACATTGCTGGTGTAATCCAAGGATTCACGTTATCAAGATTTTCTATGAGCCGGGAAGCTCGTTGATTTTCATTTTCTAATGCAATTAAAAAAAACAATATAAAAGAAAAGATGACCAGTTGCTGACTACTAAAATACTAATCTAGTCTGGCTTATGGGACATGCTAATTATAGAAGTATATAATATGTTGAACATACAAATTTGTACATTAGAAGAATATTCTGCATTGCTATCTTTTAAGCGAAAGGGGAGTTGTGAGAAATCACTGACTGTCTTCAAAACATATATTTTACAAACATAAGAAATGCATAGTTTATATTCATGGGCTAAGCCATGCTCAAGTGAGGGGGTCAGCTCAAAAAAAAAAAAAGTTTTAGGTATATATAAATTTTAAAAAAACCTCCCCTAAATTTTCATTTTAGCCCCCTATAAAATTAAAAGAATACCCTCTTAGTGAAATTGAAAATGAAATTATCATGCAACACTTTCAATCTATGAAGTCTTGCAAAGAGCAGTTGTAATTGAACTAGATATTTTGTATTCTTTAACTCTATTGGTTTAGAATTGTTATTTTTCTAAGTTAATCCGACCAGGTATTCAGTAATTTTACTAGTAATTATCTTCATGCCATATAAATACTTATGAAATCTCGCAGGGAGTAATTGTAATTGAATTAGATATTTTCTAATCTTTAACTCTATTGGTTTATAATTGTTATTTTTCTAAGGCAATCTAAATGTGTATTGAGTAAGTTTACTAGTAATTATCACATTGTCATATAAATACGGTAAAAAATTTCCGAAGGCTCTGCCCCCGGACTCTTGCTAACTCAGTTGTGACCCCCCAAAGTTATGCTTTGGCTTATGCTCCTGTTTATATTCCTGATGTAACGAAAACTAACATAATAAAAAGACTTGAAAGTATTTTCTTTGCAAGAATCACTCACCTCAAGTGGCAGCTAGTCCTCCTCGTTTTCTGCTTTTTCAGCCACTAGTAAATAATAACAAAAAGATTTTCCCAGATTGAGCTTCTGTTTCCGAAACCTAGAAGGTATGCTTAACAAATGTACTTGATTGGCAATGGCACTGTCGAACTAATACTAGAGTCAAAATCAGAGTAGCAGTCCAGTAGACAATAAAAGATTCCTCTTGAAGCTTACTCTCTTCTGCAACGCGTGATGTAAACGCAATAATCGAAAGCATTTAGCTACCAGTGGATGGTCCGCTTTAAGGAAATCTTTAAGTGGTTTCTTTGTGCCTCCCTGCTTGCCTATCACAGAATCCTTCACACGCTATTCTCGCTATCAGACTCTACAAAAGATTCAATTAGTAAATACAATTTCCCACAGGAATAAAATGCAACTCAGTCACAAATCAACTAAACCTCTTCTATTTGTCAGAGAAAAAGAGTACTTGGCATATGACCTCCAATGGCTACTATGAACCCGATTCTTACTAGCACCTAACTCGAATTTCTACTAATTTTCCCAAGTCATATAAATGTCTTAGAATAACTACACGAACGTCATTCAAATCAAAATTTTGCCATCATATATTCTCTTACTTCTCCCTGCAACCCATAAATGAGGAACCAAGGCTCCGTTTGGGGCAGGGGATAAGGACTCCGTATAGTATAAAATTATTCTTTAATGATGTTATCCGGTGTTTGGACGTTTTAAAAAAAATTCAGGATAGTATAGTTTTATGCAAAAGGTCCTCTTATACGCTCCAGGCCGTATAAAATTAAAACACCTCCAACTCGTTTTTGTTTTATACGAAGCACTAAATATAAAAGATAAAATGTCAAATGACTATAAACACCCTCATTCTTACTATATATATATATATATATTGTAAAAGAAAAACTAAACCCTATAACGATAACAACACCAGTTAAGGGTGATCCCTCTCTCTTTATCCCTCTTTGATTTTATTTTTTTCCTCTTTGATGATGGAGTGAAGATGACCATTGTTAAGAGGCTATTTGACTAGCAATATTCTATTTTTATGCTTAAGACAATTTTTTATAGACTTGTTATGCTATTATAAGCACCATCCAAGTTTTTATTTGTGATAGCTATTATGTTAAGAGAATTTCATCTATTTTGGATATTTGTTATGATATAAGGAACGATTTTATTTAAGGACGAAAGTTAGTAATTTTTTATCATTAGATTACTATTGTTTTAGTTGGGAGTAATTTAGACATATTATCACGAATATTATACTATCATTTTGTCTTACAATAAAGCAAACACTGTATTGTATAAGAAATATAACATATAAGTTTAATCCCATATTTTTTTTCCAAACACAGGATAATTTTAAATTATACAATACTTATACAATGATAAATTTATACATTGAATAATAATATTATATTATCGTATACGACATCCCAAACGGAACCTAAAAGTATAATTTTGCCCGATCGTAAGATAACCACATTTTGCATAATTGCTTTCCAAACGCTTCGATGTTTCATGACAGAAAAGAAACCATGTGATAATTTATGCCGGCACTAAAATTTACTACTCCCTCCGTCCTATTTTAATTGTACCTTTCACTTTTTCACACAGTTTAAAAAAAATATTTAATTATCTTTCAATTTGACCTTTATATCCTTATTTATAATGTGCATGGATATTAGGTTAATTGTTGAGTTTTTCTAAGTTAATGGTAAAATGAGAAAAAATAGTAAAAAATAGATTTCATTAATTAAAATGGACATGAATTTTGGGACATCCTAAAAAAAATAAACGATAATTAAAATGAGACGGAGAAAATATTTAGGTTTGATATAAAAAGCAAAGTATAGTACTTTTCTAGTGGAATCTTGTCGGCAAGAGTGTACGAGGTTGCAACTTAGGGAGACGTGGACGCTCCATGTCCACGCACGAAAACCTAGTACCATGTAGATCAATTAAACCCTGACCTGCACCTGAAACGTGTTTCTTATGTGGGGTTTACCGTTTACCTTCAACTGGTCCCCGCTCGAGTGTATATATATAGATATTTACAATTTTTTTTTTCTTTGTAAAATTGCTGTATAAGTAATAACATTTTGGGAGATTCATCAATAAATCCTTTAATAAAAATATGTACTTCATTTACTCCCTTCAATTTTTTAATATTCCAAAACATCCTTTAAATAATTCTGGACAAAACTACCCTTATTTCAATAAATCCTTATGTGTATGACATATGCTGACATCACCAGATTCTTTTTATTTTTTTTCTTTTAAAACTTTAAAACAGTTTTATCTCTCAAAATACAAGTTGAATTTTTTAAAAATATATATATTCATAATCAACACGAAAAACTCTTTCCAATGAGATCCATCATCGATATGTTTAAATATTCATTCGTCAAATCCTCTGAATGAATTTAGAGGATTTCTCAAACTTATCCAGAATTCAGAAGATTTCTCAAAACTCATCAAAACCAATCAAAAGAGTTTTCAAAATTAAGCAAATAAATTCAGATGATTTCATAAAAATATATCAAAAAATATAGATTTTTTGAAAATCAAACAAAAAACAACAAAAAATTTCAGAGGATTTCACAAACTTGTCACAAATTTAGAGGATTTCACAAAATTTACCAAAAAAAATCAGAGGAATTTTTGAAATTAAGCAAAAACAAATAAGGATTGCATAAAATATATAATAAAAATTATAATAATTTTCGAAAATCAAACAAAAATAACCCGAAACTCTAAATCATAAACCTAAAATCTCAAAATCCTAAATACTAAATCCAAATATCTTAAATTCCAAAATCATAAAGTATAAACACTAAACTCTAATATTTTAAACACAGACTCTTAAACTTTAAACCTTATAATCAGAAATCCTCTGAATTTTTCAGAAATCCTCTGAATGTAAACAATTCTAGTTTTAATTTTGAACAAAAAAATCTTATAAATAATTAAGAAGAATTTACAAAAATAAGAAGAAAATCTTAAAATTCTTCTAACATATATTCCTAAATCTTAAACCTTAAGAACTAAACCCCAAAATCCTAAGGAGGCGCTTGGTTTGGAAAATATTTTATGTTTTCTATTTTCATTTTCTAGAGATTATTTTTAGTGTTTTCAATATGTAGAAAATGTGTTTGGTTAAAAATGATAAAAATTGTTTTCTAAAATGAAAACAAGAAATTGTGTTTGGTTTGTATGAGTAAATCAAAACGAAATCTAATGAAAACCATGGAAGAGACTTGGATCTTACCGGCAAGGCTGCAACTATGAAGACGAAGGTATGCAGAAGGATCTGCGCAGGAGGGTCGCGAGAGAGCGCAAGAGAGAGATGCAATTTTTGTTTTAGAGAGTTTCGGAAATTTTTGACGGAAGAGACGCGGTCCGTGTTTTCTATTTTTTGAAAACATGTTTTGGACATTTTCTATTTTTTCAGAAAATATAATTTCCTTTTCTAGAAAACAAAAATAAAAATGATCAACCAAACATCTTTTTTATTTTTTAAGAAAAGGAAAATAAAAAACATGCAAACCAAACAGACTCTAAATAATGAATTATGTTCTCCTAAACCCTAAAACCTTATACCATAAACTCTAAACTCTAATATTTTAAACTTCAAAACCCTAAACTTTATCAAAATGAAACAAAAAAAAAACTAAAAAATTAGATGATTAGAAGATTTCTCAAACTTATCAAGAATTCAGATAATTTTACAAAACTCTCCAAAACAATTCAGAAGAGTTTTTGAAATTATGCAAAAAAAAAAAATCAGAGGATTTCTTACCAAGAATTCAGAGGATTTTCACAAAAGTCACCAAAACGGTTAAAAATTGTTATAGTATTTGGTTTTGTTTAAAATATGAATTGAGTTTTATTATGATATTATTCTCATAAGTTATTAGCTTTGGTTGTTAGTGAAGAACATAATAAAAATATTGACATTTGTATTGGATAACTTTTTGTTGATGGATAAGTGTTTCATTGTTGATTTTGATAATATAATGATTCACAGATTTTAATATATATGCATAGGTTACTGAGTCAACTAAATTTTGCGCATGTGAGTGCATGCGCTTAATTTTCATGAAAGAAAAAAAAATTGGTTGATCAACTCTTCACTTTTATTCATCAAAAGTGAAAATATTAGTTTATCTTTAAAATCATATAGATAAAATACATGATTTTCATCCAACTTTATGGGATTGTATTTATATTTATTTTATTATAATAATTATTTCCTAAATAAGGAGCAATCATGTACTAATAAAAATAATGATATGTTTAAATGATGGGAGGGTAAAATTGTCATTAATTGACGTTAAAATTTAAAGTTATCCTTATTGAACTAAGTTTCAAATAATTGAGGATGTATTGGGCTACAAACTTTTCAAAAAGACTAAATGGAATACAAAGTCTATATAAAGGACTTATCACCAAATAATCCTAACATTTTCATAAAAAATGCAAAAATCATGCTTCAAAGGGACAAAGACACTGGCTATGTAATTACCGACAAGTTACTGGGCCCATATGTTATTGCCTCTGATTGGCATTTGCCCCTCATCCTGCACAGTTTTTGCAATGCCACTTTAAATGGAGCTGAGGTGCAGTCATTACCAACTATCAAAACGTCAATAACAGGAAGACGAGTCTTTCCTGCATATCGCACAATAATATAAGAAAAAAATCGATTTTCCACACAACTTGAGTTTTCATACGAAGTATTAAAGATTTGTATGATCTGTTGATGGTAATGGCTTATTTATTAATTACTCTCTAATTTATTTTTTGTTAGCCAAATGACATTATAACCTGGGTTTGTATGTTTGGCCCCAATAAGAAACTATTAACGTAGACAAGCAAATGGTTATATATTAGCGTACAAGTGAATTAGACCAAACAAGTAAACATCAAAAGCATAATTGGGTAAGAGAATCCATTACCTAGTTGTCCGTAATCGCTGATTAAAAAAACAAGAGATTGCACCTAACCAAGGAAGAATGGTAACTGTAACAGCAGCAAAAGATAAGAGTTTTAACGGACCACCACCTTTGATTAAAGAAATTCAACCACCTGTGAAAGACATTGAAGGTAATGGCAACAGTAGCATTTCCTTTTCCCCTGCCAATAACATCAAAGTCAAAACATAAATCAAATCTCAAGAACATTAACTTTTGCTAGGTAACAAGCAATCATGTCAACTTTAATAAAATTCTAATTTGCACTTGCCTCAGAACAAAGCAACACTGAAAAGGCATTATAACAACCAGTCACATACAGTTAATTAATTTAGTGGCCATCGGATTCGTGCCACTAATTATATTAATGCACAAATGTGCTACTAATGGCTCATAGAAAAGATAAAAACTTCGAGGAGATTGAGATGCAAACATAAATTAATAAAAAAAAGCATGCCGACTCATTGATCCTGAATCAACGGGAAATCAAGATAAATCCACATTTACTAAGATTTGAATGTATCTGAAGCTAAAAGGCGAGCAGGTTCAAAGACAGACAGGTTTTGAGAAACTTTTTTTTGCATTGTTTAATATACTAAAGTCAGGCTGGTGATGCTTCACACTTCAACAACACATACAACCAGCTATGCATACAAAATAAACAATACATGAAACATAAGAGACAGTGGAGATACAGAGTTACCCAATTTGTCAAAAGAAATCATATTCTATGCAAAAGACGAGAAAAAGGGAAGAAACCTCAAAAACAAGTGCAATCCTTGGTTTCTTCTCTCGATACTTCCTCTTCCTTTTTTTTTCTCCACAAATCAATACAAGGTTGTGGAGTATTTTATCATTTTATGTCTACTTTGGCTAAAGAATAAACAACATAGATCACAGTTCTTTACGTCAACAATTGCTCAAAGCTTTCTTTACTTGATTGCTACAGACATTAAACTAGAACAGGTTTTCTTGAACCAAGATGGAGTACATATTATGGTATTCTTGTTGAAGATCAAACTCATACTAAGATATTCTTAAAGATTTTCATATCATGTATATAAGAGCAAGGAAAAAATCCAATTCAAACTGCATGGGCGGGCCTGGGCAGTTTCAATGTCTATTAATTACATTTTGAACAAATCATACACGATGTGCTCCCTAAGTCCTTATAGGACAATGTCCTGTTTAGGGTTTGGGAAAAGCTTCAAGTCAAGGAGTCTCACATAATTATGACCAGTGTTGGGTTTAGCAATATCCTTGTACTCTCATCGTCTCATTTTAATTGTCCCCTTCACTTTTTCACAGTTTAAGAAAGTATTTAATTCCCTTTCAATTTGACGTTTATACACTTATTTATAATGTGCATGGTTATTGAATTAGTTGTTGAGCTTTTCAAGTTAAGGGTAAAATGAGAAAAAATAGGAAAAAATAGCTTTCATTAATTAAATGGGCATGCATTTTGGGACATCTCAAAAAGGAATAAAGGACAATTAAAATGGAACGGAGGGAGTATCATTCATTATTTAATGTATTTCAAGTATGTCATAAATATTTATACCAATTTCTGACAGGTATACACATGATTTTAGATATAGAAAGAATCTGGACCATGGGACTGTTCCCAAAGGCTGAGTTATACTGCTGAACAAGAAACATATAAATAGAATATGATTGTAATGACGATTAGTGAGTACCCAATTGCAAATGAGCGAATCATGCTTTCTCAAACAGTAAAAGATAAAGACAGTTCAACTGAGGTACCAAAGTAAAACAACATGCCTTCATTTTGAAGACTTCAGCCTCAATCCTGATTGATTAGTGCAAACTGTCCCTGTGCAGCTTTAAAATGTCATTATGTCCTGCAACATAGAAATGAGAGAATTGTAAAGCGTTCAAACTCCATACACAAAAATTAAATGCCAACCAAGCTCGCAGATCGAAAAACTTATAGCAAAAGAATAAAAGCAGTTCATATGAGGCCGTGAGATCTATGACACTAGAGCCTTGAATGCCTATGAAATAATGGTTCTGTATACTCACAAAATAAAGAAAAATCAATAACAAACCTTGACCACTAATCGTGTATATCTCTTGTCCAGTGAGTTCTGTACCCTCATCACTCAGCAACAAAATCCCAGAGGAAGTTATGTTGAAAGGAAAAGTCAGAGGTGGGGATATTGGAGATTTCGCCACCTTAATATACCTCTGACCTGAAGGAGAATGCTATGACGTGAAATTCAAATTCATTGAGAACAACTCAAATATTTTTCATTTTCAAATAATACTGTACTCAATTGATTAGGTAGTCTACAGGCATACACATGCAATATTCTTTGAAGAAGCATAACAATCTTAAAAGCATATTTGTCAATAATCACTTGTTGAATTATCTACTAAAGCATCCTGTTCATAATAGGTTTGGTTAACTACTTACTCTGTAATATGTGGTGGATGTTTTATTAAGGTAGGATAGTTACACATGTAAGCATCTCAAATTCTTGAAAATTTACATGAATTCTTTTTTTCTTTTTCAAATGCACAAATTTACTCTCATGTTTAGTAAAAACTTATATATTCACAAGATCATATTCAGCAAAAGAACATGCATATAATGATGAATTCAGTGATGAGACATTCAGCAACTATATGAAAAACCTGAACAAGTTAAGAACACCAAAGAACCATAGGAGCAACATCCTGGGTTAGGCTAAACATAAGTTATCAAAAAGCCAAACAGCAACCTGATCTAGTTTCCAGCACTAGACGAATGGTCACAGCGTGTGCCCAGTTAGTCCCCAAAGCAGCGACAAGATGAGAATCACTCCTTGTGCAATCCTCTAATGTTTCGCTAATACTGTTAGCTGTGCATGATAAAGACATTTCATTTAGACAGACCGGGCAGAAAATTTTCACAATCTGATGACACATATTGGCGTACCTTGAAAAGGAAACCGGCAGAGTTCAGTGCTTTGAGATCTCACTTGATTTGTTACAACAACAGGAATCCGTGAAAATTCAGCAAGTGACCTAGGTATGTTCAGAACAAAAATAAAAAGTATCACCACTTCAGCAGAAAATGAAATAGCTGCTGGAAAATGGAATGTACTAATCGGAAAAGATACAATACTTACTTAAGAAAAGAAATATGCCAGCCCAATGACTGTTGTCTGGGAGCCCCCTGATCAAGGTCCCTAAACAAGATATTGAACAATGATTTATTAATAACACAGGAAAATTGTATAAATAATAATCTATTGGCATAGAAAAAATTTCTAACATAAAGAATATGGACAAAGTTTCATGTAAACATAGAAGTGTCATGGAAAGAAAACGGAAAATTCTTGTGCTAATGCAGAACATTTGAGATTAAGGATAATCCATACACATGCACATGAGTATAGCATCTAGATAATTACCCATTTTACTTAATCAGGATGCTCGCTACTCAAAGTGTTGCCCAAGGTTTAACTGCTAGTTCCTTCTCTAACAAGTATACGGGTAATGGGAAAGACAATAACTGAACAAGTTTTATGAAAGAAACTCCAATCTCGAGTTCTCATTTAGAACAAACCACATTACATAAGCCCCCTTTACGACAATGTGTGCATCAAAGTAGTGGAATCTAATTCTCTTTTGATATATGGTCTCCCATACTGCTATTTTAAAATAGAATTCGGTTCCTCAAAAAATACCAGAAAAAATATATATCATCTTGGGGATGGTTACATCCTGCTTCAACATAGACGAATGCAACATGATTTGATTGCAATTAATTGATCAATGTGGTTATAGTCCTAACAGAGAAAACACAGAATGATCTTACCCTGAAAGAAGGGCAGCCATGCTATCAATGACAAGCAACTTGACCTTGTTTTCGAGGAGTGAAACCTTGATCTGTTGTAAACTGTTAATGCATCAATAGATGGATTTAGAAGTACTTTCAATCAGTCGCACGTACTAAAGATGGTAGTTCTCTAGTGCAGAAGGTTGAGAGAATTGCAGTACAACATGTGAAAAAGAGAAGAGGAGGGCCAGCCAAGAAATACATGAATGGATGTAATAAGTTAGGAAATGGATCTAAAGGGATTGATTGAAAGTTAGCTTTAGATTGGAATGAAAAGAGAAGAGAGTGCACTCATTACTTCTGGTAACGTATTTAAACAGACAACCTTGGGATGAAGCCCTAATCATTAATTGATTGTTTGATTGATTTACTTTCCTTTTTGAAGCCAGCTCAAGTTTTGATTAAACTAGAGAGAAAAACAACCTACAAATCAATATCCAATCCTCCCATGTATTCAAATTGTGTTTAATTAGGCACCATGCTTTAGCTGAATTACGTTATCATCGGCTATTAATATTAATACAATGCCGCATGCTTCGTTGCCTTTTTCTCAGATCTGTCTTATATAATTTGCACCTTTCAGTGAAGGCAACAAGTGATGATGGCTGCAAAACAAGGATCCGGCCAGCCATCTGCAGTACAAATAGAGTCTAATTGACTTGTTAACAATGGTGACTGCTATAACGTGACAAAATTTGAGAAAGTAAAATTGAATATACGTTAGTTGTACACTTGTACCTCCTGTGCTATTCCTTTTGTTTGAAACAACTCTGGGAAACTTTTTGCTCCAATTTCAATTAACCTGATCAAATCAAGTAGAAGACTTATGCACTTCAGTTAAATCCTAGGAAAATAATTTTACTGAGATGTAAAAATGATAACAAAGTCATGCTTAAGGTACCTTCTTGAACTGAATTTGGATTCTACATCAATATATATTACATGGCCATCTAGGCCACCAAAGCTAGAGGGCAATGAAGCCAGTAGTGAGATCTTCAGGCAAAACTGCAATTGTATAAAACCAAAAATGATGGTCGTTCACCCAAGCAGAGAGGAAAACTCCTACAAATAATATAGGGGGATGAAGTGATGTGTGCAAAATAAGCATTCAACTTGTACCAACAAGTGAGTCCTACAAAGAAGAGAATAATGGTATCTTTATTTATGAGGTGACGTGAATATTCTTTTAGAATCTATGGCCATGAGAAAGATAAATTTTCTCAATCAACCCTAAATTGAAAGTAATCATAGATTCTCCAAAGGAATAACGTAGCAGTTAACTTATACCTGTGTTTTTCCAATTCCAGCTGGACCAACCAGCTCAGTCAAAACACCGAACGGAACTCCTCCACATAAGGCCTCATCTAATCCTCTCAGACGAGTGGGAAGATGGCCTGAAAATAGCTCACGTTGAATTTGGTCCTCCATTAGTGATAGCGCCTAGAAAACATAACTCTGAGAACAAAGATGCACTGGCGAGATAGAAATCATGGTACTGAAATGGAATGCTTTCAAATAAATTAAAGGAATAAAGTTCTTAGGGTTACAGTTTGATATGGCGGACAAGTAATCTCGCTGATGTGTTCAATGGCAGATGTGATATCTGCAAACCTCACATCTAACAACTCCATCAAATCAAATTCAGTCAATGATAGTGCATCCTAGAAGGAAAAAAATGCATCAATCTCTCCCCAAGATCAAAGAATTGTTTCGATCGAAAGGACTGACGAATTAAGACGAAATTTCAAAATACCACAGAGAAATAACATCAAATCACTGCTCAAAATATTGATGAGGGATTCTAAACTGTCTCGTTTGGCACAGAACAGAAATAGAAGTTTCACAATAATGCACTTGCAGAATGTACATCATCAAGATCCAAACAACATACCAAGGGTGAGGTCTGGAATTCAACAGGGGAAGAGACCAGAGAGATACCTTGGCCGTTCTGATGTTACGCGCGACGAATATGTTCTCTATCGACTTAGGCAGTCCCATCTCGTTGATCCTCTTGTTCGCCATTTCTCTACAGTTTCTCTCTCGTTCTCTCTTCCGCTCCCGCTTCTCTCTTTTTCCCCGCCTTAACCCCCTTGTTTGTTTCGGCCTTTCGGGGGTATGTTTTTGCGGATCGCGTCTACCGAACGCTTTTTCTTTACACGCGGAATTCGGAATTACATGACTGTTTTTGATTATACTGTATGCTAGGTTATATTCTATAACTCATATTTTCACAAACTCTCACTTTTTATATTTTAGGATAGTTTATATTTTATGAGACATATTTTGATAAGCTAGTCCAAATATCTTGGGTTTGAATTTCGATAGGCCCAATGAATTGAGGAAATGGAAACATGGATAATGACACACTTGAAATGGGTACAGAATAAATCTATGAAAACACTTAAATGAATACTAAATAATGTATGAGAACACTTGAAATGGGTACTGAATAATGTATGAGAATATACATTTTTATTGATATGACTATATTGAGATATGTATTTTAGTGATGTTGATGAGTATTTGACTTTACTTTTACTAGTTTTGTTGAAGAATAAATGTGAGACACTTTATATGTAAAGTATTTGTTAATGGATAAAGAAGAAAATTTATAAGGATTTGTGTTTTACGAATGTGGCTGTATTAAGATACGTGTTTTGATAATATGAATGAGCATGTGGTTTAATTTTTTGAATAATAAAAGTGCAACCCAATTGACATAATGAAAAATTTAGAGAGTGTGTCCACTAGAGTTGCTCTCAACAAAAATGATAAATTGATAGTGGCCAAGTTAAAAAGATATTGATCTTCAGCCAATCTTGGAATGTTACACTGAGTTGGAGTTATACTTGTTTGTTAAAATTTGGTAGTACACAATCCCACTTGAACCGGGACTATATGATTAACTCTATTATAACAACTTTAGTGCTAGACACTCTTCAATTTTTCATTTTCTCAATTGGATTTCATTTATATTACATAAAAAATCAAGTCGTATACTCATTCACATCACCAAAACAATTCTCTTAATACAGTTACATCAGCAAAACATAAATCTCTATATATTTTCTCTTTCTTCATTAGCAAAACCTTTAAATAAAAAGCGTCTCTTGTCTATTTTTCAACAAAATTACACCAAAATTCATACTGAATCTCACATTTTTTTTATAAAAATCAAGTTATATACTTATCTACATAAACAAAACACAAATCAAAATATAATCATATTAGCAAAAATACAAATTCTCAGACATTATTCAATATCAACATCAAGAATCCCATTACCGAGTCAACCAAACATACTCGGTCGATTAATCTTGTCTGAGAAGCAAGTGAGTTTGGTCAAAACCTTTTTGAGAACGCACTATATATATAAATCACAATCCACCAGTAATCTACTTCACCACAGCACAAATTTTTCTCCTTCCTCGCTGCCCATTTATTCCCAGAAGCGAAAAGTCCTATTAAAGCTTGATCCTCTGTTTACCATTTTGTTTGTTTGTAATTCCAAAGAAATCCCTACACAGTTCAAGAAAATGTCATATGTAGACCCTAAAATAATCAAGATGCAAAAGAGAGGCCAAATCAAAGTCGGGATATTTAAGAATGTCGCAAAGTCAGTTGTCTCAATCGCTTCAACGTCTAACAATCGACGCAATGAGAAGCAGAGAGAAGACAGTGGCTTTAATAGCTCAACCTCAATGACCCTGGCGGTTCTGAGGGGCTATAACTCGAATTCCCAGTCTTGATCTTTAAGATCCTTATAAAGTTGAAGAAGAAAGGCTGGCGATTTGGGAGATTTTGTTGATTCTCGGTCTCCTACTCTGCTATGTATGATTAATTTGATTTTGTTGTAATGAATTTGTTCCTCAATTAACTGAATTGTTTTTGGCTGTCTAGCTTTGGTGAATTCCTCGCTGCAGTAAAGATTTTTTTGGTGCCACTAGCTGTAAAAAAAAGTCAACATCTAAAGATTTAAGATTGTAAAAACACTTTATAAGTGTAAGCCCGCTTCAAACACTCAACAAAACATTTTTCTAGCCCAAGTGAGTTGGACTTTGTCCATGGGTTTCGACCCTTAGTAGCTGGGCTAAGGAGGAATAAAGTCGTGCGTGCCCGATGTATTCTTAGGAACCGGACAACTCAAAGCAGACAATATTGTTGATATATGTGGGTGTGAATTATAATATGATATCGGAGCCATGTTGCTCGGTCCAGTTACTTGGATATGACCTCTACTCCACTTGTTGAGTTTGTGATATAACTCAGCCTACAAATGCGGAGAGTGTAAAAAAAGTCCCATATCTAAAGATTTGTGATTGTAAAAACACGTTATAAGTGCAAGCTCACTTTAACACTCAACAAAACCTTTTCCTAGCTCAAGTGAGTTGGACTTTGTCCATGGATTTCGGCCCTTAATAGTTCGGCTAAAGAGGAACAAAGCCGTGCGGATCCAATATATTCTCAGAAACCGAACAACTCAAATCGAACAATATTATTTACTTGTGGGAGTGTGAGAATTATAACTATCATTTACATTATGTGAATCAAGTACGGCTGCCTCTATCGTTGTCGACAACCAGCAACTCGAGCAAGGTTGGACTGTTCACGTCAGATGTGGTTGAAATTTGAAAACGTAACAGAAGTTAGGGGTGCACATGGGTCGGGTTGGGTCGGATTGAGCCAAATACCTCATCCGACCCACATAAGTTCGGGTTACATAAACTCAACCCTTAACTGACCTTAATTTGAAGCGGATTGGGTTGGGTCGGATACACAATAATCAAGTTCCATGGGAGACAAGAATTCAAGATGCTCATTCTTACTATCAATGACTAAATAGATATATTTTTTACTTCAAATTTCTAAGACAATAAGACAATCAATTAAATAAAGCATTCCAATGGAAGAAGAACAAATTAAAAATTCAACTCATAAATTAAAAATTATAAAACAATGTCATTTTAGTAATGGGGTCGGGTGGGGTCGGGTTAAATGGGTTCGGGTTAACTACTAACCCATAACCGATCCATTATAGGTATGGATCAGAATTTTCAAACCATATCTTATTTGAGGTATGCGGGTTAGGGTCGGATTTATGCGATTTGAGTCGGGTTCGCGGTTTGGGTCGGGTATTGTGCACCCCTAACAGAAGTAACAAACAGTAGCGGGAGTAACACAAGTTTTGTTATTTATGTCTAATTAATATTCTATCAGATTATAATTGGGATAACAAAAAAGTCCATCTGCTTTACAAAAATATCACTTAAGTACCTACATTTGTTTGAAAGCCCAATGCTTGGGGAAATCGAAACCTTGGGCCTTGAGTCGTTAATGGACCAGCTTGTGTCGGAAAGATGCTACCGGACCAATTTGTTTGTTTAGTTGCTCTAAATGGCCCAGCTCGAGTCCAAGCGTAGCCAACTCTCAGTACACGAAGCGACACCGTATAAATTGCTTTCTTTGCCTTTCGTGGTTTTGCTTAAACCCTGGACCTGGAGAGTGGAGACACCCAAACTAAGTCGCCCTTTCTCCCTCCCGTACCTCCCTACGATGGGGTTTTTCGACTTGAACATACCTTACCAAGAATCAAACCCTAATTTCAAAACGACGCGCATTAAGCTGGTAATCAAGGCCATGGAGCTTGGTTACACCGGGATTGCCCACAACCGAACGATGAGGGGGGTAATGTCCGAGCGGGACCGATGCACTATCCCTTATCTGAAGTTCAATTCTCTCCTCAAGGTGGCTCCGTCTTTAGCCTCCTCCACGCAGTTCCACCGCGACCTTTTAGGCGTGCCTCGTGCATCTCCCTTCCGCCAGTACACGCGCATCACCGTTTACGCCGACAGCGTTGCTCAGGCTCAAGTTCTCAATAGCGGGAACCCGATTATGAAGACCTACGACTTGGTTGCTGTGAGACCCTTGAACCAAAGCGCCTTCGACCACGCGTGTGAGAAATCTGAGGTTTGTACTCTTTTCCAAGGAAATTTGATTTTGCAGCCTTCATTTGGCTCTCTGTTGTAATAGGGGAGCGTGCCAGAATTTTATTTTGCTTGCTGCTTCAGCTTGATTTTATTATTCCTTAGTTTCGGTTTGGTTACTTGGAACTATAAAGTTTGATCTCGGCCGTGGAGTTACTGTTGCTTCCTTTTGATTTTTTGAGTTGCTTTGAAATTGGATTCTCTCTTTGGCTGTTGTCAAAGAACAGAATTGCGAAATTTCAATTGTTTTGTTTTCTGAGATTTGAATCATGGTGCCTTTAATCTTGAATTATTATTTTGAGACTAATTAAGTGCACTTTTGTAGGTTGATATAATTGCAATTGATTTCTCAGACAAACTTCCCTATAGGTTGAAGCAGCCCATGGTTAAGGCTGCTATGAAGGTTTGACTTATGTTTTCTTCTTTTTCTTTTTTTCGCAGTTATTTTTCATTTTATGTTTGAATGGTTGACTTGCTGTGATATTCGTCTGCAGCGTGGAGTTTATTTTGAGATAACTTACTCGGATCTTATCTTGGATGTTAAAAAGAGGAGACAAATGATATCGTGTGCTAAGGTGAGCCGTGACTTTAGACATGCAAAGCATGCACTATTGATAGATAGGAATAAAGTTAAATATTAAATTGTCATCTCTAGTGTCTATTAGCAACAACCAACAAGGTAATCAACCTAAGCGATAACAATCTCGTTGGCAATCATGTGTTATATTTATTAGGGTACAAGGAGAAATTTTGAATGCTTTGTTGTTACATTCAGTTTCTTTTACTAGTTTGCACTAGTTGCCTGCCATAACCACTTAAATTTGGATGCAGTGGATAAATCTTTCAACCAGAAATCCTAAATTATTATTGATTTTCTCACCATGGAAGTTTGGGGTGAACTGCAATGTACTTTAATCGCACTTATATGTTAGCTTATATATTGTCAGTAAGCATCTTTATGGTTAACTCAAAGCATCCAGGGTAGAAATACCTTAGCTTTAATGATTGTTATTGGTTCTGCGTTGCGCAAACAAAAGGCTGCTTATGATTTCATTTTCAATAGAAAATGAAATATTGTCAGTAAGCATCTTTATGGTTAACTCAAAGCATCCAGGGTAGAAATACCTTAGCTTTAATGATTGTTATTGGTTCTGCGTTGCGCAAACAAAAGGCTGCTTATGATTTCATTTTCAATAGATAGTAATTGTGGTATCACTACCATAAACCAGATTTACAACCTCATTTACATTTACAGAAGTAGTTTTTTTTGTGATGGTTATTTTGCTTACTACTTTTTCTCAAACTAATTGCCCTAACAAATTATCTCTGTCGTTTTTCTCAATCTGATTTTAAGAGGTTTGATTTCATATTTTCTGTAATTGCATTGACTTCAGGTTTGACTTTTAGAATTCAATGAGAAGTGGCATTGTGTTTGTGTCTTGAGGCGTATTTTGCAGATTCATGCACATAGTCCTTAATTCTTTATCAGCTGCAGGCAAATATTACTGTGTGCCCTAAAGTAATCATACATGTAACCCACTGTTTGAACTTTCAGTTACTGGTGGATTGGACTCGAGGAAAGAATATCATATTGTCTAGTGGTGCACCTTCTGTGAATGAATTCAGAGGGCCATCTGATGCTGCCAATTTGTCATCTTTGCTTGGGCTCTCTATGGAGCGAGCCAAAGCCGCAATTTCGAAAAATTGTAGGTATGACGTTGGCGGTTGGACTAATTCCCTTTTGAGTCCCACTGGTATACTTTGGTAATTTCGGACATTCTTCTAGCTACCATCTCTTGTCTATCTGCAGGACTCTTGTAACCAAGGCTTTAAGGAGGAAACACTTTTTCAAAGAGGCCATCCGAGTCGAATACATATCATCTGGGGAACAATTGGAGTCTAAGAAACACTGGTCTGAGGACTGGCTTAAATGTGATCTCATTTCTAGCGGGGAAGGTGATTTGCTGCTGGATCATATGGAAAAGTCCTTTTCTGCTGCCGATGGCCTAAAAAAAAATGCAAAGGCTATTGATTTTGCTTCAATTGTCGATAGCATGCCATCACATGGTTTTCAAGTACAAGATTTTATGCCTGAAGCAAAAGCTGTCGCTCAGTCATCAGAGAATGAAAAGAACTTTTTGGCTGCTTCTGAGGTAATTGATGTACCTGTTGTAACTAAGAGTGTGTTGGAACAGCCTCAGGGGCTTGTTCCCCCTGATGCGGCTGCGTCTTCATCTTATAACACTCCTCAGCACAAAAGCTTGGGTACTGATAATTCTCAACAGTTATGTTTGCTCAACGATAATGAAAAAGCTTCTCTCTCTTCTAGGGAAATTACTAGATGTACCAACCAAGCTGAGGAAGAATCAAAAACTTCAAACAGGTCCAGAGCATGTCATCTTGAATTGCGAGAGCATGCATCCAATTGTGAAGTAAATTCTGTGCTCACAGGTGACAATGTGAGTTGTCGAACTTCAGCCATAGATACTGAATTGGATGTTGATGCTGAGGATACATTAGATGTCTCTGTGCTAACTGCTGCCCCAATTGAAGAGTCAAGGATTTTACAGAGTCCTGATGCAATATTCAGTACACAAGATATTGTGATTCATAAAGAAAGTAGAATGGATATTGATGATAAAAGTAGTGAAGATTCGACTTTCGGATTGAATGAACGATTCAAGAGTTTACATGGATTTAATGTAGTTTCAGGTACTGAAAGTGATGATGTTATAATCAAGACGGATGTGAAGAAATGCGAAGTTACATCTTGTGCCTCGAACGACGAGTTCAAAAGTTTATTAAGTCATAACATGGGCTTAGGTACTGGAAATAATGCAGTGGATGAAATTATGGTGGAGAATAATTTCGAGAAACTAGATGACATGCCAGTCTTTAATGATGTGCCCTTACAGGAAAATCTTCCAGGTAGAGAACAAGATGATAATCTTGCACTCACTGATACTATCAGACTTCTTAAAAACCATGATATTGGGGAACCTGTAACCAATTCCCGAGCTGGAAATCTTGAGCCCTTGGTAAAGGTGCCGGAGGCAAGTCAAGAACAGAGTGAAGAAGCCAATACTGTGAAATTTCATTCGATCTCGTCTCCATCTTTATCAGGTACAAGTTATGTCATCCTAGTTTGGCTTCAAAGAGTAATTGTATCGAGAGTAGTGTCCTCTGTTTTCCTTATTCAAATTTCTTTTGCATTTCTTCTTCTTCCTCTAGTTAATGTAGGCATACAACTAACTAATCCTATATGTTGCCCCATCTAGCTCAGGAATTCTCCTTGTTCCTTCAACTCACTGCCTGCTCTTGTTTATTGAATACAGGAATTTCCATGGCAAGACAGAGGAGGTTGTCTAGGCGAGCTCTTTTATTCCCTTTCAAGCCCTTGCTGAGTCCTATATTATTCAAGAATAGATGTCAGAAATCCAAACGCAGAATGAAGCCAATGTGATCAAGGATCTGTGTATTTAAATTCATTATTTTTTTTGAATCTCTTTGCCTTTGTTTTATTTCCCGGTGTCAGGCAGAACTTGTACTATAGTTGAGTGTTTACAATAATTTCCTTCATTGAGTTATTGATTAATCATGTTGATTGGTGGTTAAGTTTTGTAGAAGCTCGTCCAAACCTTCCAGGTTCTTATTATTTTCCAGGCCTAGTTCAATGGGTCCATGAAATGATTATCGGAGCCGAGAGCCGATAGTGTCTTCAAGTTGAAGCCTGCTTCATTTCATGCTTCTTCTGGTAAGTGGTAAAAGTAAAGATTGATACTACTATTTTACTGAATTGGAGGAAGCATTCGTTTTCGTCTAATGGAGTCAGTGTTTTAGTTCATAGGTTGCCCTGCATGTTCTTGCTGCTCATGTGCTGCCGAATATTGTAGTTCATTAATTTTCATGTGGAAGTGGGATTTGTGTTGGTATATTGTATAAAAATGGTGAAAAAGTTGCTGCTGCAGCTGTTTATCTGCTTAATTAACTACCACCATCATTATTATCACTGAAAGCGCCTTTTCCAAACTAGTAGGGGTTGCATAGGGGATTTGTCTGTCATGGCATGTTGTCTGGGGTCCTCCTAACCGGCTCTTCCTGCAATAATTAATCTAAACTCCAACTAGAATAAGGTAACTGTGATACTGATGCTCCGATTCATCTAAAAATAAAACAAATCAACGACAACTAATCCCAAGTTGCTACTAAATTTATCTGGTGATGGTCTTGCCTATCTTTACAATGGATGGAATTACTCCGAAATTTGACAGGGTGGTCTGGAATTCGTATATAATGGTTGAAAATAATCTGACTGTGATATATTGTAGGAAAAATCCGGCAAAAATGTATGTCTAGATGCGAATTTCTAACTTTCGGACTCCCATTATAATACATAATATTTTTCCTAAGTCTAAGGGCCACGACTCATAACGAAGGCAAATCTTTTTCTATCTTAGAAGCGCCTACAACTAGAGAGACGAACATGTCTAAAGAAGTAAAAGTGGAAGTTAATCATAATGAAGTCGATTTAAGCATTTACAAGTAACGTAATCACTCTTTCTTCTATAAAAAAATGGCTTTTTGTAACTTGTGGGAAACATACCGCCGACCAACAAGAAATCAAAAGGGAGCCGTCCTTAATCCCACCTCTGTGGATTTTCCTTCGAAATAATTCTCTTTTAGAAAAAAGGAAAGAAGAAAAGTTATAGATTCAGATTCTACTTGCTGTTCTACGCATTATCTGTCCTAATATAATAAGCTTTTTTAGTTCATGATTAAGTAACATGCATGAGTTTTGCAATGATTAGCGAAAAGATGGTTAATGAACTTTGACAGTTACTTCTGATTAGAATTTACACTGTCAAAGGAAGGAAACACTTTTGAAGAGTCCAATCAAGTGAGAGACAGAGACAGTCTCGTTGGTAGAAAATAATGACAAGAAACTTCCTACCCATTTCAAACTGGTCATTTAGAGCTTAAAGGATACGAACTTGAAGAAAGTTGAGTTTGCTAGAGTTACTTCATTACTGTAATCTAAGCAGAACTATCATCTCTGGAATGCTCTGTGCACTTGGTGCCATGTATACCAATACCAGCAGACTTTTTTCTCCCTTCACTGCCATCTGATCGATGTCCTTGAATATTTTCTTTTTCTCAATAACCATTTGAATGGTGTTGTTGCACACTAGACTCGATGATTATTGCATTTTTATAGTTGAAAAGGAATGCTCTGTTCCAAATTCCCGCAAGCAATGAAACACCACATAAAAATATAAAATATTCTCTTTCATAAATCGTACTTAATTACTTATAATTTTTATACTTTCTTAATTAAGAAACCATGCACTGAAAGCATGTTTTGACTTTGCAGCATGTAGGAGTAAGACACGATTAGGTAGAAAATTTATGTGCAGTCGTAACTTACAGCCGAAGTTTAGGCTCACGACAGTTAAGTTTGTCTAGTGTCATTCTCAGTCAATCAAGGAAGAAAAGGGTAAGACCTAATTTGATAGATTCACAAATGTAAGAAAGTGAGAAGCAAAGCTCCCTGGTTTGTAAAAGTATCCAGGCAGTCAAAAGGTTGACTACTTGATTAAAGCTTACAAATCAATCAACACTCTTGGTATTGACATGATAAAAACGAACAATATTTACAATACAGTACTAATAGACGCTTATAAGAACACGCCTGAATTACAGACAAGATCACAAGATGATGATTAGTAAAAAACAAACTGAACAAATAATTAATGTTTCACATAAGGTCATCTGAAGGGATTGAGTTGGCGGAGAATGCATCAAGAAAATTGGCCCAATTATCATAATCCTCGTCTTCTTCCTCTCCAGTACTAGCACTGTTGTTGTGGCTCCATTGAACTTGTAGATTCTTTTCGGTTTCTTCATTCTTAGCAAATCGTCCCCTGATGCGCGGCCTGCTATCTGCTAATGTTTTTCTGCATTCATACTGTATTTTAAGGAGAGAAAAGGGATCATTAAAGCAACTAGCACCTGATAGTGATTTAAAGTCACCTTAGTATGTTAAGAATGTAATTTAGAGTGTAAACTAAGTTGGATTTACACCTTAATTTTCTTGTTAAAGTTTCTCTGGGTCTTCTTGGTTCTATACCTCTCGATCCTCTCCTTCTTCTCCTCTGGACTGTAAGGGCATGCCTTACGCATTGATTCTATAATGGCATTACTCTCGCTCGACAGTAGACTCTCTGACCTCCGCCCATGCTGCATAACCACGAACATTTTCCATAATTTAATTAAAAAATTAACACAATTAATCTCAAATTAAGACTGTATGTGGGCATTTGAGTAATTTCACCTCCAAATCACCGGTACTTAAAACCCTCCTTACTGGACCGGCCTCTGCTTCCAGGAAATGACAACGAAACCCATTCTTTTGGAGGGAATGACTGCTGATACTCCTCTGCATGTAACTCGGACTCTGAGTTCCGAAACTCGGCGAGTTGTAGCAGCTAGCACTAGACCCAGGAGTACTGCTACTACTAGCACTGGTGTTTCCAGCTGTCTCCGAGTTAAACGCCATGAGAGCCCCTGCCTCACTCAGTGGGTCGAACTCGGAGTACTCAGTAACTAGTAACGGAGTGGGACGTGGTTGTGACAGATGGAATTGTGAGGCCGCCGTGAAGCCGACAAGGTCGGCGCGTGGAAAGTTGTTACCATACATGGCGCTTGGAGTCGAAGGGGTTTAAAGAGGGTTTTAGGCGAATGTTTTGAGTGAAGGGCGTTTGAGTTGAGTGTGTACTACTTATAACAGCGAAGGAAGGAGGAGATGACGTAGACAATGACGTAATTTCAACGGAAAGAGTTGACCTTGGCCTTCTGTTCATTCTTTATCTCAAGAGTGAATTAATTGGAAGAGACAGACAGAGACCTCTCTGCACTCCAATACTCCAAACCTACATAATACGTTGATCCTCTCCTCCCTTTCCCCCCCTCAATTTGACACATTGCACTTACACGATTAATATGCAGTAGTTGTGATTTATATGTGCCCAATTGGAGTGGTTGAATCCCCGTGGAGTAGTCTGGGTGGCTGGACGGATCTTGACATGTATAGGTTACGTGCACATACTCGGATTCGATTCTTTATTAGAGATTATATTCATGACTTAACTGGGACATATATTGATACATATCATTGTCTTTTTCGGAGTTTATCAAGTAGGAGCTTTCGAGATGGACCAACTCTTGGGTGGGTTATTCCTCGTCAAACAAAATTAGAGCGGTCGAGTTGGGTAGAGATGGGTCAAGCAATTCATATATATAAAAGTCCCAAAATTCAGTGACCAATTAACTTGGGAGACAAGGCATGCTTCGTGAAAATGCTTGTTTAATGGCTCAATCATTTTGAGACTCAATTGGGAAGTTAGAGTTGCATATTTGGCATAGTAGGATCTTTATACAATATTATACTATTTTCAAAAGTGTTTCAACTCCCGATTGATACCAACGATCATTACCCGGCTTCAACTTGCATCTGACAAACAGAGTAAAGTAGACCCTACCACTTGCTCTGTTTTTTCACACTAAACAGATCCCCATGTGAACACCACACACATATTTTATATACATATACATACATACTCTGTATTCACTAACTTGTTTGAACTTGACGTTTGATATAGCTAGAGACTTCTTGTTTGCATGAAAACATGTTTGATAGACAGAGTGCGCTCAAATCCTCCATGATAATAGATATCAAACACCATGCATTTGTCTTGTCATGTGTGAATTATACCACGAACTGGGTCAGGGGGACCTCAGTCGCATCCTCAGGTCCACGAGAACGATCTTAAAGTAACTAGCTATACACAAGAATCAACGTTTCGGTCCCTGTTTGGTCAATAACCAAGTTGAGTATAGTTCGAACCAATCGAGACCAAGACCTACATGCATGATGCAACTTATGTTTTGACAACAGAGATTCCCCACCCACAAGAAAGAAAGAAAGAAAGAAAAAGCACTACTATGCTTATCATGTCGATCGACATATTATGTTAATCAATAGTGCTCTTTTACCCATGTTGATGTACTCTGTCCTCAAAATAACACTTTATTGGAGCAGAAAATGATACCAGACAATCTCAACCTCTGGACAGTCCACATGAGCCTAAATTCAGGCCGTTGTTTCGTGCACACAAAAGTTTCTCACATCACGTGATTGTAGGACTATTGCTCTTAATGGAAATCGAACTCGGGACCTTTTGAGTCCATATGATTTTGGCCCTAACTTGATGTACTCTGTCTTCAGTATAACACTGTTTTATTGTTGTAGTGGGTGCAAATTGCAATTGATGAAATTATTGTATGCAAATACACTAACAATGACATTTGCAACAAGTTTTATCGGACACTAATTCTGTTATGATTGATGTAATAGTTGATGTAAATGGTATAAACAGAGAAGCTAATTCCCCTGTATTCAATTCTTTGAATTGGTAACTCAAACTTACAATTACATCAAAGCAAATAACGGGTTTAATAAACTGTCTTCATTTTTAAGCTTTGTGTTACAGATTAAAGTAGAAAAACGTGATCTTGAGCACCTAGCTAAGTAGCTATATGTGTGTGTGTGCCATGGAGAAACTGTGAGCCCTATAATCCTGCATAGGAAGCAATCATGACCTCTTTTTTCTTGTGTGAGAGAAGAAGAACCTTACAGTGAGAGGAAGGTGGGGTTTTCTAATCTTCTTGTGATGAAAAGCTAAAGTTTTTGACAATGAAGCAGCTTTGTGGGTTTGCAAAAATATGGTCAACAAGACACAGTTTTCGCCACTACAATTGATTGATTTTGAGACCCATGTGGTTAATGTGCAATCAGTTTCAAGTCCATAGACGTGAAAGCATCAGTAATAATAACGAAACTTTCAAAGCAAATTGAGCACTTCAAGGCTAAATTTCCATTTATGGTTAAACATAGTAGGCATATTAAGCCCTTTATATTCCTCTTATTCTGGATCCTCAGGGGAGTCTTCGACTTTGGTGGTTGGGTTTAATATCAAATTTTCTTAACTAGCATTATAGAATGATGAATTCCAATAGAGATCCCACATCAATGGTCATTTCAATACGGTATTCAGAGCATTGAGGATGATAGTAGTTATCCTATCTCTAACTTTTGGTGGGAAGTTGACAAATAGTGATGGATACATGAGGGTGAGTGGTCACCCCAAGATAAGCATATTGTAGTCTTTTTCATATGTGAAAACGATAAGAGAAACTTCAAACTAAAAAAAAAGTCACCAATCACTCTCACTAGTTTTATACCCCATGTGAAGAAATCAAGAACTACTCGCACAATAATAATTATGAGCCGATCAATGTCAACTGTTGTCACCGAAAGTAGGCTCAATTTGCTGCTTCTAGTTGCTGCACACAATGCAAATGTTAGCAACTTCCTGTCCCATTGATAGAAGCTTGAATTTGTTACCTTTGACAGGTTCTTGTGCAGCCTGATCATGGGCCGGATGGGCCTGGGAGAATGGAGGTAGTAGCGTAGGAACGTAGAAGGGCACTTTCGGTATTGTGAACATGTCCTTATTATCTCAAGGATTATTACTTTGAAATATTTGTAGTCGTATCTCTTTCTTTAGACAGTGAAACCCACAACGACTTTTGCGGATGTATATATAGCCTACATGGGTAAATTATATAAAGTCAGTCCTTAAATTTAGTTCATGGGCCTAGGCATAGACCCATATACTTAATCGTGAGTTGTTTCTGTTTGATATCGGAATCCAGCTGCGTCCAACTGTCTAAAGGAACATCAGAGCATGTGCTCGTTGCAGTCACGAATAGCCCATTTAAGAGGGAAAAAATGTCAATCATCTATCTAGGCCAGTCAATTAATTTAAGTCCATGGGCCTCCAACCTCTCCGAAGAAATGCGTTTTATGTTTTGTACGACGGTCCATACCCCATACTGCAAGAAACGACTACTTTTTCGATAAGATCACCAATTGGGTTGCATTGTGGGTTTGAAGGCCCATGACTTAATGGCTCTCTAGACTCTAATAGCCCAATGGGGAAAAAGGCCTAAACCCAAAGTATATACTTCTTTATTGGCCCAATATCAACATCATGTGTGTGATGGTCACAGACCCTCATTTACTCTAGTTTACTTCCCTAAAACGACAAGGGCAAACATAATGGTGGTGACTTAATATTTATTCTCATTAATTTTTTATTTGGATTTTATTTATGTTACATAAAAAGTGATCAGACATATTTATTGACAACAGCAAAACACGTATTTTAATATACAAACATCAACAAAACTCATATCCTAATACATTTTTTTCATTACCTAAAAATCAAGTCACTCATATTTTATTCCACCATTCATTTCTCACTAAAACTAATATTGGTCCCATCTCTGTTACCCAAAAGTCAAGCCAGTGTTGATATACTTGATTATGGATGGACAATGAAGTAACATAGTGGCTTACTATACACCACGGCAAAAAAGAAGAAGAATAAATGATATTATTATACTACAATTAAAATTTATTATTATATCCACATCACTCACACTCTCCGAATTAATTCATATGAAGGAAAGGAACAACAAAATCAGAAGAGTTTGCATGAAATTAGAAACTGGAAAGAAATACAGCCTGACTTGGTTTTATTTCTAGTGTACATTGGGGAACAAAAGAAACAAAACAAATACATTAAAAAAAACTATTATCTTTTATTTATTTTCTTTCTTTAATCTCTCTCTTCATCTATAATTTCAAGTTTTTATTCACTTTGATTACACTTAAGTTCTCAAGCACTTTTGCCCTTCTATACCCAAAAGTTCAATACACTATCAAATTTGGTTACACTTGATTTCTGAGTAAAATCCGCCTGAGGAAGCATTTGATTATGCCTTTCTTGCTTCTAGGCCTGCTTTATTTGGCCAGGCAGTTTCCCCACAGCCCAGAGCAAGTAACAATTTGTTGTTAGCTGCGGCAAGAGTTGCTAAAGGTAGCTTCCCAAGTTCTTTATCAAGTACCTAATCCAACCAGTCCTGCCTACCTTTAACAGGTCGGTAGCAGCTGCTAAAGAGAATTCCAGTCAAGCGAGTCACTCACTTATACCATCCAGTAGCTTCTCTTCTCTCTTATGTTGACCATAGAGTCTTCCTCTGCTTGCCTGCATTTAACCGCCAATTCGTTTCATTAAGTAGTCCAGGTAGCTACGACAAGAGCGAGTACCCCGGAGATAGGGATCAAGTAAGCTCTGATATCGGAGCTGGGGCAAGTAAGAAGTTGATAGCTGCGTCTTAAGCTGCGGAAGTGCTTAAGCAAGTAACTCCTCTCTTTCCGTCTTCCTTTTCTTGAAGCTAATGTCCGAGTCTGACTTCCTTGAGTCAGTTGCTCTTTGAAGGGTAGGGAAGCAAGACGAGGCAGTGAAGGTTGCTAGGGGCTCAGTTGGTAGCATCGCTGAAGATGAGGAGAAATATTAGTGAGACCTCTCTCATTTTATCTCTTATTTCTCTCTCTTATCGTACGAATGACTCGCATAGACAACTTCTACGAGAGACCGAACATCACCAATGTAATCCTAGCGTCCCAAGACCAAACCCTTTCGACCTTCATTACCGGAACGCGGTCGGTGATGGTCAGGAAGTGGTGAAACACTTATGGGTGTCTCGAACTTATGAGGCATGCTAGGATATTTGCAACTTCCATTCCAATTTGTAGTGTTCGATATATGTTCGATTTGAGTGGGTTACTTTTTTACTAGATGAAGTGAATATATGGTTGTCCATATACTTCAAATTAGCTATTGAAAGAGCATTATTCGGTCCTCATTGATAATTTAGTTATCGTTGATTTCATGCAGTATGAATAAGTTTTTAGTAATTTTTTTTATGAGTAAGTATTTATTTGGTTATCGACTGATCATGCTTGATATAAGATTTGTATCGAGGTATACAACTCGACAACTTGCTTCAATATCATGTCATAATAAAGCGCCTTATACAACTCCCACAAAAGTCCTTATTGAGCGGAGAAGAGACTTTCTTTTGTATATATATGAAAAGTAGCTAACTCAGTTGATGTGGGACTTAACACCCCTTTCAAGTATGTATGCTTACGTACTCAAGGCGACACGCTATCGAATTACCATATGAGTTCAACACACGTGGAGTTTTAACATCGGATTACACCTAGCTTCGATACCATGTCATAAAATTGTGTCTTTATTAATCTTATATTGGACGGCGTAGCCGTTTAGACATGAAGTTTAAATCCCCCAGATTATGGTTCTTGTGCGATGATTTTTTTTATGTTTGTGAATGATTATTACATCTGCTAGTTATCGCAGTCATGTCAGTATCCTGGCATGACTACCTTTTTATTGACCTATTATGTTCTGTCTACTATAATGCAGTCCTTTAGGTACCAAAATAGAAGCCAAAGTTGGTTTTTGAATGTGAGAGTTGCGAAGTTGAGAAGAGTTCTTTGGTTTCATGAGTTGTAGCACAAGTTGTGAGCTAGTGTGTCTCTCTCACACAAGTGATTCCAATTTTCAATTTTTAGGTTCCTATTGAAGACAAAAATGGGTAACTTGCCCTTATATTTGAATAGAAAATTGTAACGTAAATTGCGGATTTTGGCATTGTTGCTTTAATTTTTTTGCTTGATTGCTTGTGTGTCACTCTCCTTCAGACATATTAATACTTTCTTTGTAATAGAAATCAAAAGTGTGGTGCCATAAAGCTGTGGTGGTTACCAGCAACCCTCGGAGCTAATCAACTGGACAAAGCAGGGATACAAGTCTGTCATTTAACATATAAATTGCATCTTCTGTGTAGTTTTCAAACTTTTGCTGCTGTGATATACATGTAGACAGACATACATACATATATATGTAGGATTCAATAGCGATCAGACAAGTGAATACAGTGTAAATTATTGCCAATAATTATTGTCTAAGTTGGAGCATCAATTTGAGTAGACTCACAGAATTATTCATTGCTTCATAAAATGTGAAATCATGTGATTGGGACAATATGTTTCAAATGTAATATCATAAGCAACATCTTTGTAGAAGGATTTTAGCAGCAGAGTGTTTATTTCACAGATTCTAGGTAAATTGATGTAACGAGACTACTTAACTTCAGTTGGTTATGACTCTTAAGCTTCATGCAGGCAGTAAAGAATCCATTTTCTGGTATCAAACCACGAGTGCAGTTGCTGTTAAAGCTTGTCAATATCTTTCCACCAGTGTACTTAGTCCTCTGAGTTTCAAAATAGCTCAAAAACTGACACATTGGTTCCTCGATTGTACGAATAAAATTGGAAGTTGATATAGTCTATGAGGTCTCCATATGTCCTCCACAGAGCCAAGTAATGTTCTTAAACAAAATCATATGGAGCTATGGAAGCAAAAGTGGTCACCTCATGCTTCTTCAAGGTCCTTATCAGCAATGCGATACACTGTAAATTTATCAGGATCAACTTGAAAATGATCATAATCAACGTCAATTCCATCCAGATTGTACTCTTTGATGATATTCGTCCGATAAGAAACAACATTAGATGCCCAAAAATCTACTGATGATGGTTCCAAGAAAGCAGAATAATTTCTTACAGTATCCCCTCCTAAGCTTAAAGCCACCTTGACATTTGGATGGTGTTTCTTTATGGAAAAAACTTCAGGAGGATTGAGATTTTGGGAATCCTAAAACACATTGAATTTGCCATTTGTGGGAGAAGGAGAATTAGAGGTATCATAGTCTATGGCAAAGGAGAGGATGAAGTGGAACTCAACATTTGGATTATTGGGGACATCAGAGAATTTGACATCATTAAACTCTGCACCTATGTATTCCTTGAAGAGGTTTGAGTTTGCAGCAGTTACCAGGTTTGGTATCTGGGCGGTGGTAATAGCTTGAAGAATGAGAAGTGTGAGGGAAAGCTTCAAGAGTTCCATTGCAATGGTAGTGTAGCTTTGAATGAAAAGGACAATCCAAGCAAATTTGGAGTAGTGGACGATGAACAAATGGGAAATGGAACAAATTTGAATTTTCGCTGCTGCTGCTGCGAAATTTTGAAGAGTTTACTAAGTGATGGAATTCTGTTTGTTCTTTATGCACTACCATTCAATTTATGAGCCAACTGTCCTGCAAGAGACAAAGTCAAATGTTGACTGTTAGACAAACAAAACCACTCCAACTGCCCAATGTATGCTTCAACTTTGTATAATTCTATCCCTTTTTCTAAACCTTCGGTTCGGAGTCCCTCCAATTGTGACCCATATTTGATCCTTAATTAATGTGAAGCAGTGGATGCGGAATAATTTTTATATGTACATTTATAATCAATGATTCAATTACTGTGGCGCACCTGAGTTTTAAAATGCACGAGGTAAACTCTAAAATTGGGATGCTCATAGTAAAAATAATTAAATATGATTCAAATGAGTTTTTTTTAAAAGTTGTAATAGGGAGCATTATTGGGCTAATTTTTGTCTAAATGATGTCTAAATATGTTTTGAGACTAATGAAATGCTATTAATCTTTTAAAAATATGAGATTCTAGACGGCTGCCCATCTCGCCTTACCATAGAGATACTTACAATTTAAAACGCATGTTATATAGATTCGGGGATAAAATGAAAGTGATATTTTGAGTGGAGGCAACATTGTTCTTTTTTGTTGATCTTGATATGGCATTAAAGTTGGGTTCTTGGGCTTTTTTGGTGGTGCACTTTAATGCGTCTCATTGTTATGCTCTAACTTGCAGACTGAGTCAATCCAACAAATTTTAAGTTTTATCGCCCCAATACTCTTCAGGCCTTATGGATAGTCGAATATCATCCGAAATGGTTCAACAATCAATCGGCTAATTCATCAGGTTTGGGTCAGTTGAATGCAGTGAGTGTACAATGGACTGGAAAATGGGCCTGATCCAACAGATATCTCATTTATTACGCCTGCGTTATTGTTCAGGCCTGGACAATCAAGCCGGAAAATCTCATTTGGTACGTCCCAATATGAATTTGCCAACTCGTCATGATTGGGGCTCACCGGCCACCGCTCACGGCCATGCACCATACAATTACAAGTGAAGGAACAACATATTAAAACCGAGATTTTTTCGGTGATGCTAGTCATCCATAACTTTTTTGTCCATAAAGTATACATAGATGATGTGTTCATCATCATCACCACCATTGATTTTGACTCCAAAACACAAGTTTAAATATTCAAATTTTCACCTCCCCACACTATGGATATCATGGACAACACACTTCATTGAATATTTAGAATTTTCGTAAATTTTTTCTCAGAAATTCAAAAGCCATGCAAGTAGTTAAACAATATTAAGGTCTTTGATGGAGGTATAAAATAAAATTATTTTCTAATAACGTTATCATGTGTTTTGATTATTTTCATAGAACTCGAAAAACATAACTTTATACAAAATAAATTCTTAGTTTCTACTACTACAACTTGTTTTTATTTCATATAGAACGCTCAAGATAAGAATTTGAGGAAGGAAAAAAATACAAATCTTGTACTATTAGCTTAGCAAACAACAAACCAAATACTCTATTGCATAAAAAGTAAACTATACAAGTCTAATATCATATTTTTTATTTTTTTTCACAATGAATACGATTAAATTATACATCAACTTATACAATGATGAACTTATACATTGAATAACAATATGATATTATTCTATATGAGGTTCCAAAGACAGCTTGAGCCTAAGGATGTCGATTAGCACGCCATTTTCGTAAAGAAAAAGGCCAAAATTGGGTTGGTTACATTTAACTTGCATATTTCAACTACTAATACGCTTCTAATGAAGGAAAAAAGGATATGGTCTTGAATCTTGATCTTATTAAAGTCTAGTTTTCTAGAGCCATTGCCTTCTTTCATCAAAAAGTGATATTAGTTATAGAGGACTGAATGAGAGACCACTGAACTGTGTAACACGGGAGACCGTAATAACATGCTAGCTGTGCTGTCCTAAAGCCCTTTGGTTTTGAGAATAATTCCCGCCTTCCAACTTAGCTCCATATTGCGCCTGCAACATAGAAGTGTTCTGTTCGTCAGAAAATCTCTACATATTACGTGTGTACAGTCACCAAATGGAGAAGGAAATGCGCAAATATAACTAAATACCAGTTGCTTATCCCTCTTCTTGTTTTGCCACACATCCAACTCAACAAAAATAATCAGATTTCATAAAGAGACATTTGCACCAAGAAACCATAAAAACACGACATTTGCAAACACAATCTCAATTCTCAAACACATTTCCTAAAATGCGTATTAGGCTGGAAACCACATTATGGTTGGAAGTTTAACTATATCCCCACTATCATCCCTGAGTTTGTTGCGGGGGCTCAATCAAATGCGCAGTTGAACACAATGGATGACTTGCATCATCTAACGAGTAAATTAAAACGAGTATATTTTTCTTCTTTTGGTGTGTATCTGACTGAGAACTCGCCATAAGCGATTTTGTTTGATGAACACCGATAGCTTTCTTCTTGACCCTCAAGTATCCTATCATCATGCAACCTAACCCTAACAATTCAACTTCAGCAAGCTCAGGATACCAATTTCCACCAAAAAGATACATGTGGGCCACAAGAAGCATCGGCAACCCTCAAGATCAGCTTGGCTGGCTTTCAACCTGATCAAGGTATGACATTAGAAGGCCCTAAATCTAAGCAATGCTTTGACTAACCATTATCTAATAGTTTAAGACGGTGAGTACTGTTAAGTTCATATATTTTTCAAGTTCCATATTTCACTATTTCAGAAATGGGAAGGAATTTAGGGTAGGTCGTGAGCACCGTATTCAGAACTAAACAAAACAATAAAGAGCAGAGGCATGGGCAACAGGTCAAGTAAGCAAGTGGAAATGTTCGAGTCCAAGGAGGTTAAAGAGAAGCCTCCAGGCAATGAAAGACGGTTCTTGCAATTCATGTATAGGCTAAAACATTCTTATGTTCCAGGCTAAACGTGAAATGGTATATCTACAAACATTTGCACCTAAAATTTTGAACTTAAACAAGCTCGACAAAGGACAAGCTCATGGAGCTGCCTTCAAAATTCCAGAATCCTCCTAATGTCTTCTGACTTCATTAGTTCATCGTGTAATTGTTTCATTAAAATATCACCTTCAAAAAAATTAAGAGGGGAAAAAAGGCGAAAAACAACAGGAATCATGACACAAGTAAACACTTGATGAAAATTATAATTTTCTTAAAATAAGAAGGAAAAAACCTTAGAAAAAAAACAGAAAAAGAACCACCACATGTAAAAGCAGAAATTATAAAATTGAGAACTTCAACTACCTGAATCCTCACAATAAGCTGGTACTTAAAAGTCCAACTGGCCTTTCTCTTCCAAATGTTTCATCATCAAAATCTTCATTTGTAGAATTTTCTTGACATAATAATTTGTTCTCTTGAGTAGGATTTAAGTTTATTCCCTCCCAGATCATTGGCTGACCTTGATGCAGGTAACCTGGCTGAGACCCTAGACCTGTATCAACATTGTCCTCTACAATTTGTCTTGCATCATTATAAGCATCTACTCCTTTATCATCATCGATGCATGGCTCAACATTGAGATCAGAACCCAAGTCGAATCCCGATTGATCACCAGGACCATGATAAGCAACTGCAACGGTTGTCTGATCTTGTTGGTCGGCGGGATCCTTTTTCAGTCTCTTCCATTTCTTTGTCGATGATGTACCGTCATCTTCAAAATCTTCTTCTTCTCTTTCTCTGTGCAAATAAGCCCATAATTTCCTTTCCGAATCATATTGCACACAAGGATCACGTTCATAATGCAAACGATCCAAGGCCCCACTGACAACTTGATTCACTTGTGCATCAGAAACATCTTCGACAATATACTGAGAATCTCTTATCAAGGTACAAACATCAGCCCTAGTACCAATACTTCCGGGCAATCTGGCAGCCGCATCCCTCACAAGACAGAGAATGGTAACATGTGGTGGCCGATCTCGTTTTAGCATAAAATGATCTCGGGCTTTTGAAGTTGGCTTACCACCGCATCTTCTCAAGGGAGCAACGATAGACTTCTTACCATCAGCAGCAGTATAAGAGAAAGCCCTGTCAGGAATTGAGTACCTTAGAAATTCCTCTTTACGGAAATAATCCCTTGCTTCTTCAGAACTCGGGCTGATTGTGTTTTGACTCTTCTGAGCTCTTACGTCCCTAAACCTTTCTTGCTCATCCAGGTTGCACTGCATTAGTGATAATGGAGGTGCAGGAAGACTCCCAATTTGTTGAAGGGTCTCTTGACCGCTTTTAAGCCAATTAGCAAATGTATCAACCAACTTTACAAGCATTTTGTGAGGAAGACCCCAAGCTTCAGGAGAGGTTACCTCTTCGACAAAGTCATGATCAGAAGAACTATGTGAAACTGGACCAATCCAAGACCAACTTTTTGTAGATTTCTCATAGACTACAAGTGCCTTCCAACCCTTTGCTCCTAAGGGTGCTGTTTTGGATGAAAATATCTTCAGAACTCCTCTAACTAAATCCTGAAGAGGCTCTTGTGTTTCAAGAATACAAGGATCTCCTGGGTTTGATCTTACACGGTTTTCAATCTCATGAACAATAAGAGAAGGGGCATTTGATTGCCAAGTATCATCTGACTTACCAACAATCAGATTCTCTTGAGAAATAACCCCATTCGAACCGCCTTCATGTTTTCTGTTCTCTTTATCCCTAACTTTTCCAATCTCTAAAGAATCTTCTGGAAGTGGTGTAATCATTGCCACGCGGATTGCCGAAAGCAGATGTATAATGGAGAATGAGAAGCCAGAATGAACTGTGGGCATAATTGGAGTATAAGGTTTTTTCAGAGGTTTGGTTTCCAGTTCAACTTCCACCACTCCCATTTCTGTAGCAGGGCACTCAGAAGTTGTCATATTCGTTGTGCCACCTTCAATCTCTGATTTCCTTTTCCCCTTTTTTTTCATCAAAGTGGACTTATCAAATTGAGGATGAAGATTAGCCCGCATGTTACCAACTTCGCTTCTTCCAGCCACTTCTGCGATTTCCTCCTTTGCTTTTCGTTTTTTGGTCACTGAGTTGCACCCCAATAATTCGGATTTTGCTAATCGATCATCGGCATGACTTTGAATGCTATGCTCTTTCTTCCCCGTTCTATTCAGTTTTCTATCGTCTGACAATAACAGTTCAAGTGAATCCTCCTCCTCCTGAACAGCAAGACCGTGAAAGAACTCACCTTCCGATTTTCTCTCAGAAGGAAAGGACTTCAGTGATGATGTGTGTAAACCAGCACCAGAATCTCCTCGTGACTGGCCATTCTTGCCCACTTTGTGCTTGTATTTCCTACCAACACCATCCATAGATTTATCCAAGCTAGAAGGCAAGTTGCCTTCCGGAACTCTAGTAGCAGAATTATGCTTGGGGCTGCTATCACGGATCTTACCCTTCTGTTTTGGTTTTGACATGTAGTTTTGTTCCCCCGGCATATGCCCAAGCTCGCTGAAGCCACCTTTCTTTTTGGACAAGCGAGTGGTCACATCAAGAGGCTGTGCATTCTCCTGCAAGTTGGCTTTAGTTAATTTACCCTTTTTTGAATCAAAGAGGGACTTTGACATAGATGATAAAGAGCCTCCCATGGGGTAACTGCTACTCATAGTTGGATTAATTGAATCATCATCATCATCATCACCATCCCCATCATCCAATTGCTCAGATGACTCTGATTCTGTCTCTTCACCAACAAACATTCTGCTACCTCTCAGTGCTGGTCTGCCATTCTGTACAAGGTTCCCTCTTATATTCTCCTGAGATGATTTTGCTCTGAATCCAGAATAAGGTTTAAAGTTGAGATCAGGAGACTCCCTCCCCATCTTCCGTTTCTTGCTTTTAACATTCCAATCATCCAGTTTGAATGAGGAATCAGCAGAAAACGTTCGTCCTTGGTTTTGGTCATCCCAAAATGATTCGGCAAGATGCAGTGTTCGGCCTTTCAGACTCCTCATTTGATCACCAACAGGAAATTGAACTTTCTCGGGATAATTTGACCTTTTGGAAAGATCATAAGAATATCTCATATGGGGTTGCTTTCCTGAGAATAATTTCATCTCGGACTGATGGTTTGCATTTTTGTTCCTACCATGTGCATGTGAATCATTCCTTGAAGAGAAAGGGAGAGCCGTGAAGCTGACAGTGGCTAATTCATCACTTCTCAATAGATCACACTTCTTTCCCACTCTCACAAACTTTGAACTATCCATCAAAGTACCACGCACATCATTTGGATCTCGTGTGACATTCATTCCACCCAATGGGTCTCCTGCATCATCATCAATCTCCAGCTGATCCCTCATCCTACGGGCTGACCCTGAATTATACCCTAATGCTTTATTCTGTCCAGGAAGTGTAGCTGCTGAGCCATATGGACCAGAATTCATATCCAATCCAGTGATAATATGAGGATAGTGGTCCATGAGCTCCTTTCTTGAAGTCGTCTTTGACCCGGCCAACTTCAGTGTACCTTTTGGATTCTGCTTTCCATGTTTTGAGGCTTCAAAAGCCACTGGCTGTGGGAACTCCAGATTCAAACCCTCATATGAAGGATGATAACCCAACTTCTTCCCACCTCTCCTGTCATTAACTCTCTTGCTCCACAACACAGCACCGGATTCCTCCTTTCCAGAATAATCAGCCTCCAGAAGCTCCATTTTTTCATGCATCAAACTCTTTTGACTCTTCATAATGTTCAAAACATGAACCTTCTCCTCAATGCTATACTCCTTGCAAGTAAGCCAGGCATCCCTTATCTGACACAAGTAACTAACCATGTTATTCTGATGGTTCCTCAAAAGATGGTAGTGTTGTCGTTTCTGAAAGAAATTAAAGCCCTCCCCATAAAGGGCGACCCTTGGCTCGCACAATCCTCCCTTCAACATATCAAACAACTTCTTAACAGGACTTCCAAAGTGAAAATTGCCACCTGTAAAAAGCTCCTTCATGGTACACATATACGTCTCCTGATTCAGGTCAGGTAAGTACTTGGCAAGGCTAAATCTTTCCTCGTCATTCAAGCACTCATTCCAAACATCAACAGACAAAATGTCCTCCAGGCCCAGAAGATCATACAGCTCAAAGGGCACACTGCAAGTCAAATTCCCAATTTGACAAAATTCTGCCCCGGTCTCACCCAATTCTAACAAATCAAAGTCATCCGAACCTGCCCCAGAATCAGCATCGTCAAATTCATCGTCTTCGTCATCTGATTCAATTGCAGAACTTCGACGTTGAAGTCCATCCTCATCACTGGAAACGGACTCTTTACTACCAGGAGAGAACTCCGAATCAAACCTTGAAACCTTGAAATTATTTTTCTCAATTGCCATGACTCATAAGCAGACTAAATCACCCTCCACACAGCGACAATCCCAACTACCGAACCAAATTTGAGGAGTGAAAACCCTAGCAAGAACGAAAATTTAAATTTTCAAAAAATTATCGGCTAACAATGCCAAAAATCACCAATACAACATCTTAGAGAATCCAAATCAGGTTTAATTTAAACAAAAATTACGATATGAAAAAAGAGAAAAAAATAGCGAGTTTACGGATAATACCTCACTCGATTTCTCCGAAGATACTAATCAAATTGAACCACGAAAATCGACGCATTGCATATTAGAGCTTCGCGAAGAAATCCATGGCGGGGAGCGAGAGGACGCGTTGTCCCGTAGAATCTATGAAACCCTAGGAGAGAGAGAGTTATTGTATATAACAAGGAAAGAAAGTGAGGGAGGGCAGTTACGAGACGAGAAGTTGACAGGGGTGGTGAAGAAGACGATGGTGACGTGGAATTATGTAGGCCGTCTGATGAGGGAAGAGGTTGAGAGAACAAAAAGACGGAAAAGGACACAGGGAGAAAGAAAGAGAGGACGAATGTCCAGCGTGTAGAGTCAGACAGGGAGAGGGAGAGGGAGGGAGAGGGAAAGAAGGGTTGAGAAGGAGACGGATTGCGACTCAGTGAGTCGGGAAGTTGAGAATCGTTCCGAGTCATGTTCTTTGGGCCTGAATTTTTTCACAAGTTCAGTTCCCGCCGTTGGATCATAACCCCTCTCCTCCTAAGTTAAGTAGTCTGTACTTTGTAGTTTGTAGCTTGGACTCTGCAGTGAACTCAATTTCCTTTCCGTAAAAGACAATCGTAATAACAAATGACGTGTTCAAAAAAACTATTGTCGAATCTCACTATCTAATGTTCAGTTTAATACACAAGTAGAAAGGCTACGTTCTAAAGAGAGAGCCCAAACCTAAGCTCGGCCCTAGTTTGCTTTTTAGCCGCATGGACCCAGTGGATTATAATCTTTTGAGTTTTGACCAAGTCAGTGAATGAATGAAGTCTTATGGGCTCCCAAAAAAATATTGAAAAAACTATGGGCTTATTTTGTTAAATTGGGCCAAGACAACCGTAAGCGATGAATTAGGCCCAATGGGGTGCAAGGCAAATTGGCAATCTCGGCCTGGCCCAATCTCAATTGGGTAACCAAAAAACGTTAACCTAATCGGATACATTCTCCCCTCATCATCTCAGCGATGCGCCAACCCTGCTTCACCGATCTCTTCGATTAAATCGTAATAGTTTTATTTTCTGGTTTATCTATTTCTGTTTCTGTCTCTGTCTCTTCGATCCAACCTAATGTATATGTACATTCCAGGGATTGGTCGTTGCTGTTAGTAGTGTGTTAGAAATTAGTATAAGGATATTATGGTCAGTGTACTGTTCCTTTGTACTGTTAATTCAGGATTAAAATGAAAGCCTAACCTTCTGAGAGAAGGTATGGCAGATTATTGCCTCTTTATCAACATGGTATCGGAGCCGCCAGTCATCTTCTAGGGTTTCTGGTTTCATCGTCACTGGTCCTCATCTGCCCGCAGAGCGCGCGAGCTTAGTCTGTCGCGCAGGCTTCTGGTTTCGTCGTCAGTCCTCGTCTAGTCATCGCGCAGTGTGCGCGAGCTTCGGGAGGTCATCATGCGCCTCTTCCCGCTTCGTCTGGTCATCACAAGATTTGTCCATCTCTGTCGCGCGAGCTTCATCCTCCTGTGTGCTGCTCTTGTCTTTCTTATTCTCCAGAAAGGAAAAAGCTGGAATCAAAAAAAAAAGTATATGCTGCCTTGCTTGAGCTCTGACTCCGATGAGAAGATGTGACCAGACCTGTGATCTCCTCAACGCAGCCATTCAAGTGGACTATTCGGCTTAAGTTTGCATCACTGTTTATCATGGCTTCCGGTTCATCAAGTGTTTCTGAAATTTCTTCTTCTTCTCGTTTGATTGACGAGCGTCTGGATGGAACAAATTATCAGCACTGGCGTAAACTTATTTTGTTTGCTATTCGTGGTATGGGTCTTGAATCTCACCTAATTGATGAATGTTCTAAGTTTGAGGCTGCTGAAAAACAGAAATGGGGACGGATTGATGCTCGGTTGTATACCCAGATTGTTAATTCTATGACTCCTGCTGTGTCCCCTCTTGTCTCTCATTGTGACACAGTTAAACAACTCTGGGATTATCTCATTGTGTTGTATTCAGGGAAGGATAATTTGAATCGATTGTATGACATTTGTCAGACTCTATTCCGGGCTGAACAAACCTCCTCAATTAGTGATCATTTTGCTAATTTCAAGAAGGTATATGAAGAATTCAATGGATTGATGCCTATTACCGCTGGTGTTGTTCAAATGCGAGAACAACGAGAGCAGTTGATGATTTTAGCTTTTCTCAGCAGTTTGAAACCAGAATATGATACTGCCCGATCACAGATTCGGTCCAGCCGTGAGACTTCTCTTACAAAAGCTTTTGTAAAGGCACAACGTTCTGTTAGGTCTGTCTCCACTGACCAAATCAATACTGAACATGTTGCCCTAGTTAGTCAGCCTGGAGGTAATTCATATTCTGGTGGTCGTGGTCGTGGACGTACTCGTGGTCGTGGTGGCCGAGGTGGTCGTAGTGGCCGTCCTACTTGTTCTTATTGTGGTGTTGTAGGTCATGTGCAAGAAAAATGCTGGAAGCTCCATGGCAAACCTTCCTTGGTGCCTTCTGCTCACATTGCTGGTTCTAATTATGATGTTCCTGATATTGATCGTGTGAGTCTCTCTAAAGAAGAATATTCTCGACTTCTCACTAATCAGCTTACTTCTCCAGTATCTTCACATGCACCTTCCAGTGCTTGTCTCTCAGTGTCACCCACTGTATGGATTGTTGACTCTGGGGCTTCTGATCACATGACTGGGAATATAGGTATCTTTAATACATATTCTTCAACCAATACGCGGCCTAATGTTCGGGTTGCTGACGGTTCTTTCATTCCTGTTCGGGGTATTGGCACTGTCTCACTCTTATCTACATTGCAGCTTCAGTCAGTTTTATATCTGCCTGATTTACCATTTAGCCTTTTATCTGTCAGTGCACTTACTCAGACTCATAATTGCGATGTGATATTTGACGGTGCTTCTTGTGTCTTTCAGGATCGTTTGACGAGGAAGATGATTGGTAGAGGTTGTCGCATCACTGGAGGACTTTATGTATTGGATCAAGTATCTACCCCCGCTGCTTTGTTTGGAGGTTCTTCTGTTCCCCTAGAGTTACATTGTCGTCTAGGCCATCCTTCCCTCCAGAGTTTTAAGTGTCTATTTCCTAAGTATAAATCATTGTCAGACTTGTTTTGTGAGTCTTGTCAGTTTGCCAAACATCGTCGCGTCACATATGTCTCATGTCAAAATAAGAGAGCCTCTGCTCCATTTGTTTTAGTTCATTCGGATGTTTGGGGTCCATGTCCTGTTATGTCTAAAACTGGTTTTAAATATTTTGTTACTTTTATTGATGATTACTCTCGTCTTACTTGGGTATATTTAATGAAGAATCGCTCAGAGTTGTTCACTATCTTTGCTGCCTTTTTCGCTGAGATTTGTACTCAATATGGTTTATCTATTTGCACTCTTCGTAGTGATAATGCTCAAGAATATTTATCTGTCTCCTTTAAAACATTCATGACAGAACATGGCATTATACATGAAACCTCCTCCGAATACTCCTCAGCAAAATGGGGTTGCAGAGCGTAAGAATCGTCATCTTTTAGAGGTCACTCGTGCTCTCATGTTTTACATGCGTGTTCCTAAATTATTTTGGAGTGATGCTATTCTTACTGCCACTTATTTAATTAACCGCATGCCTTCTTCTATTCTTCAGGGTGACATTCTTTATCGTCTTCTTCATCCCAATGCGTCTCTTCATCATATTACTCCTCAAGTTTTTGAATGTACTTGCTATGTTAGAGATATTCGTTCCTCTGTGTCTAAGCTTGACCCAAAGTCTATTCGCTGTATTTTTTTAGGATATCTTCGTCATCAGAAGGGGTATCGATGTTTCTCTCTAGCTTTAAATCGGTACATCATCTCTTCTGATGTTGTCTTTCGTGAATCCACTCCCTTTGACTTCTCTCAATCATTCTCTAGTTCTGATTATTCATTGCTTGATGTCCTTCCCTATGAATTACCATTGCCTATTATTGAGTCTCCCTCTGGTGACTCTCCTCTTGTTGCGTCTCCTCCTCTCCAAACTTATGCCCGTGGGCCTCGTAGTCGCTTTGGATCTTCCATAGATTCTCCTGCGCCGATCTCCCCCATGTCATCTGCCTTGTCACCTAATCCATCTTCACCACCAGCAGCTGACAGTCCTATTGCACTCCGTAAGGGTAGGCGAAGTTGTGCTAAGTATCCGATTACTGATCATGTTACTTATGCTGGTGTGTCTCATTCTCTTCAGGCATTTGCAACTTCCTTTGATACTGTTTCTGTGCCTCGCACCTTGGCTGAGGCTCTTGATTCTCCTTCCTGGCTTACTGCTATGCAAGAGGAAATGACTGCATTGGAAACTAATCATACATGGGATTTAATGCCTCTTCCTCCTGGGAAGTAGGCTATTGGTGCTAAATGGGTCTTCACTGTTAAAATGAATCCTGATGGTTCCGTTGCTCACTTGAAAGCTCGCCTTGTTGCGAAAGACTATGCTCAGACTTATGGCGTGGATTATCTTGACACCTTTTCTCCTGTTGCTAAAATGGTATCCATTCGGCTCCTTATTTCTTTGGCTGCTACTTTTCATTGGCCATTACATCAACTTGATGTGAAAAATGCTTTCTTACATGGCACTCTCTCTGATGAGGTTTATTTAGAGCAACCACCTGGGTTTGTTGCTCAGGGGGAGTCTGGCTTGGTCTGTAAACTAAAGAAGTCTCTCTATGGCTTGAAGCAATCTCCGAGAGCTTGGTTTGGACGATTTTCTGAGGTGGTGCTTGAGTTTGGTATGCGACGCTCAGCCAAGGATCATTCAGTGTTCTATCGTTGTACTCGTGTGGGTAATATATTTCTGGTGGTTTATGTCGATGACATAGTGATTACGGGGAGTGATACTGCAGGGATCACAGATCTGAAGGTATTTTTACATCGTCATTTTCACACTAAAGACTTGGGCCCTCTACGGTATTTTCTTGGTGTTGAGGTTGCTCGAAGTCGACATGGTGTATTCCTATCTCAAAGAAAATATGCATTGGATGTTCTACGTGATACTGGGATGCTTGAGAGTAAACCTAGTGACACTCTTATATCTCCTGGAATGAAACTATCAGCATATGAGGGAGATCTCTTTGAGGATCCTGAGAGGTATAGAAGACTGGTTGGAAAGTTAAACTATTTAGCAGTGACTCATCCTGACATTGCTTTTTCGGTGAGTGTAGTAAGTCGATTTATGTCTTCTCCTCGGGTCCCTCATTGGCAAGCTGCTTTACATATTCTAAAGTATATTAAAGGTGCTCCGGGACGTGGAATATTGTATAAAGCTACGAGTGAGAGTGAGAAATTAGCTATAGAAGCTTTTTCAGATGCTGATTGGGCAGGCTCTCCAGATGATAGAAGGTCGACCACTGGCTATTGTGTGTTTGTTGGAGGTAATTTGGTCTCATGGAAAAGCAAGAAGCAGACTGTGGTAGCACGTTCCTCAGCTGAATCTGAGTATAGAGCATTGGCCCGTGTCACTGTGAAGTTGTTTACTTGAGACAACTTCTTACAGAGCTTGGCTATCCTCAAGTGGAGTCCTCACGCATATGGTGTGATAGTCAGTCAGCAATTCACATTGCTTCTAACCCCGTTTATCATGAGTGGACTAAACATATTGAAATTGATTGCCATGTTGTTCGGGATGAATTACAACATGGGGTTTTACAGCTCAAACATGTTAGGACAAGCGATCAATTAGCTGATGTTTGTTGTACCCCATTTTTAGTCCAAGACCAAAGTACCAATTATTAACTCAAGCCCATGGCTGATAAACATTTTGAGCCTAAAAATTACAAGAGACTCTCTTCACCCTGTTGGGCCACTTAACTGATCATTTTAATTGAAGACTTAAGTAGGCCCAAGTAGATAATTAAGACCTCAAAGCCCTGGCCCAGCCTATGTCTCTTTCTTCTTTACCTGTAGGTCATGAGATACGAAAACGAAATAGGGGAGAAAAGGGTGATGGCTAGGGTTGAGGAGATAGTACCGTTGCTGGAAGAGAAAAAGGAAAGAGCGAGAGAGACGACTGAAAAAGGAAAGGGAGATTTCTTTTGAGTGATTTGGGAAGGAGGATTAAAAGACGATGAGGAAACAAAATCAAAGGAGAAGAAGAGATGACTGGGCTATAAATAGAAGAACAGAGGGGAGAATGGGGGATCCGGATTTTGGAGGGGGAGATTCGGGAGTACATCATTTTCGTAGGGGATTTCTCTTGGCTTCAGAGAGCTTTGCTTTCCTTCGGGTTCTTCCAAGAAAATGGAGACCCCTCAACCTGGTAATCTCTGTCTGGTTTTACCGAAGCCCTCCCAAGAAAATTTCCCCAAAACCCAAATCACCAAACCTGCCGCACACTCTCTTCTGCATTGTTAATCAACACCTCTTGGTATGTACACGACAAAAAAAGGTTGATCACTCTTTGGAAGTAAATCCTTTACTTGAGTTCTTTGTCCACATTTCCTTAAATTTGTTCATGACATTCTTTTACTGTAATGAGATATGCTATTGGTGAATTTGTAATATGGTGTTCTTGGATGCTGTTGCATAAATATGGTCGGAGCATGTTATTTGTAAAGTAGTGATGTTGTGTCTTTGTTTGCTGTTACGTAAATCTGGTTGGGATTCAAGAGAGGTAAAGGCTATGATGTTTTGTTTAAATTGTTGCTTGGTGTCAGTAAGTCATAAATTAAATTCAGCCTGTTGAATGATGCTCCATATGGTGATTGAGTAAACTGTCGTGTTGGTTGGTTGAGGTTCTTTTGTTAAATGGACGGGATGACAGTTCATATTTCTATACATAATTTTTCATGTAAATTTCTTGAATCTGGGTTCAAATGGTTGTATGTGTTGAATCATATGGGAGTGCATGGCTATCAATCAGTAAAAATTTACAATGAATCTCCATTACTAATTGTTTACCAGCGTGCCCATGTTCATTTTTAATGCCTGAGAGTTATATTTTAATATGCTAATTGCATTTGTGGATACTTATTTATTTGAAGGCATGACTTCTTAATTGATCTTCTTTTTCTGATAACTATTGTGGTTAGGTCTCTAAGTTTTAAAAGAAATGGAAATCAAACCGTTGGCATCTCATTCAAGTATGGGGAATATTGTGGTAGTTGTTGTTTCTTGCCATGTCGTGTTTGTAGCTGGTCCACCTTAGCATATATTGACAAATTCAATGATTGTAGACAAAGACTAAAATGAAAATTCAAATAAGTTAACCTGATTTAAAAAAAAAGAGATAATGCTCGTGCAAACTAACTAGAATTCAACCTAACACTTACTAAAGAAAAATTTAGGTTTTCAAGCTACTTTATCAGGTATTCAAATGAAACTAGCAATCAATAGAAGACCTTACTCAGAACAAGTTGTCGAGAGTCTGAAGTTGGAGTTTTCCAACTTTGTGTTGCCTATATATATGTTCCAACTTGGTAATGATAATGAATTCGTTTGGAAAAACTGAAAGCTAAAATCTTTCAAAAATTCAAAAATTGTGGGAGAACAAAAAAGCATCTCCGAATATGTTAAATGTATGGAAAAAGGGTTTCAAGTTGATTTCTAAACGTACTTACAAAAATTCACTCATATTGCTTGAAAAAATAAAGAACCTGATTTTGAAGGAGAATCTCAATTGTCCTTACGATGGTCAATTTGAAAAATGCGGACAATCACTTATCCACCTCAGCTAGTAAGATTGAATTTCTACCATTTTGGAAAAAAATACAAATTATATAGTATTATAAACTCATAAAATAATTTTTAAAAACAAGTCATGTGATTACATTACCCGTGAATATGTTTTGTATGTCTCGTATATCAAATGAGCTCTTATATTGCCCATATAGATCAACAAGTGTCTTGTTTTGTGCTCATCCAAATGATCACACTTTTTAAAAATCTCAAATATTCCCTCAAAATTGCGGTTATCAAGCCGTACAACAAGTTTCTAGTCGTGAAATATTTGGATAGCATCGAGATTGAATATGACAGTTTGATAAAGAGATGAATCAAATTGATCTATCTGGGTTAATTCATTGCCCACCGATATGATAAAATTAGCTCTTTGTTCATGACTTATTAGTATGAGATGCTTCTCAATATTTATATTGAGAATCTTAGACAAAAAAAAAAACATAAATATAGAACCAAGAATGACAACTAAAAGACACTATGTTTGTAGTACTCACTCGGGTACTCCTTCGAGTGCATTGAGAAAATTATTTAGTTCAGGGGTCGTATAAGGGTTGGTAGCCGATCTAGTCCAACAAGCCAATTGACGAAAGTTTAAATGTACGTCATTTTGTCTTGACTTCCTTCCGATCAATACTTTCAACTTTGGTTCTTCACCCACTATTATAACATCATCTATTTCTTAAGACCCACAATTGCATATGGAAAGGCCAATTTAGAGTGCATTATCACGTTTCGCATGACAGCTTTAAAGAGATATTGAATGTGACATTTTATTTATTTTATTCAATTTTTTTAAAATTAATTATTATTTTACTATTGATATTGATGTTTGATTTATTTTTCTTAGACCTCTTTAATTATGTTGTTAAAGTATATACACAATCGAGACCTATACACAACACGAGATTGAGAAATAGATGATGTTATAATGGTGAGTGAAGAACAAAAGTTCAAATTATCGATCGGGAGGAGGTCAAGATGAAATTATATACATTTGGACTTTCGTCGATTGACTTGTTGGACTAGATTGACTACCAACTCTTATAAGACCTACGAGCTAAATAATTTTCTCAATGCACTCGAAGGGGTACTCGAGTGAGTACTATTAACATATTATTTTTTAGTTGTCATTCTTGGTTCTATATTTATGTTTTTTTATGTGTGCAGGATTCTCAATAGAAATATTGAAAAGTATCAAATACTAATGACTCATGAACAAATGACTAATTTTATCATGTCAGTGGGCCGTGATTTGACCCATATAGAGCAATTTGATTCATCTCTTTACTGAACTGTTCTATTCAATCTCAATACTATCCAAATGTTTCATGGCTGAAAATTTGTTGTACGACCTAATAACAGCAATTTTGAAGTAATATTTGAGCTTGTTAAAAAGTGGGATCATTTGGATAAGCATAAAACAAGTCACATGTCTATATGGGCATTATAAGATCTCATTTGGTATATGAGGCATACAAAACATATCTATGTGTAATGTAATCTCATGATTTTTTTTTAAAAATTATTTTGTGGGTTTATAATTCTATATAATTTGTATTTTTTTCAATAGTGTAGAAGTTCAATCTTACTAGCTGAGGTGGATAAGTGGTTATTCGCATTTTTTGGATTGATCATCGTAAGGTCGATAGAGGTTCTTCTTAAAAATCGGGTTCTTCATTGTTTTCTTCTTCAAGCAATATGAGTGAATTCTCGTAAGTACGTTTAGAAATCAACTTGATAACCCTTTTTTTCCATACATTTAATAAGTTCTGAGATGATTTTTTGTTCTCCCACAATTAGTGAATTTTTGAAAGATTTTCGGTTTCAGTTTTTCAAAATGAATTCATTATCATTTCCAAGTTGGGACATATTTATAGGCAACACAAAGTTGGGAAACTCCTACTTCAGACTCTTGACAACTTTTTCCGAGTAAAGTCTTCTATTGATTGCTAGTTCCATCTGAATATCAGATAAGGTTGAAAACCTAAATTTTTCTTTAGTAAGGGACCGTTTGAATTCTAGTTAGTTTGCACGAGCATTATCTCTTCTTCTTTTGAAATTAGGTAAGCTAATTTGGATTTTCATTTTGGTCATTGTACATATCCGATTCTAACATCGTTGAATTTTTCAATATCTGCTGAGGTGGATCACCTACAAACATGGTTTGGCAAGAAAGATCGGGTCAAAATTATAGGACACTGGTGGGGTACTTGCCAAAGAAGTTTCGACGTGAGAATAAACAACTCTTCTGACCGTAGATAATTAGAATGACATGTAAGATACAGTAATGTATGTAAGAACAATCAGAAAAATGTAGAGAGGATTGTTGTCACGGTGGTTTGAATGCTAGAGGTGGTTGTTGTAAGGGTTACTGGTTTGGTAATGTTTTTGTCCCCTTCACTTCTGATGGTGTGGGGTACTTATAGTCCATCGCATGATGACAAATGTAATTTCAGGACTTTTAACATGGGGTACAAACGGCTGGCTCAGTTGTCAGGTCGGTACAAGAACTGGGTAGTGGAACAAAGATGTTTGGCGATTATTGTTAGACTGGAGTCCGTCCTATGGGGGACAATCTCTGACTTTGTTGGTACGGTGTCCGATCGTGGGGATAATGTCAGGTAGTGGGAGAGGTATTTGGTCAGGAAGCTTGATTGGCAGGGAACGTGTTGTTGGAAAAGAGATATCTGACTTGGGCTGATCGATTATGTCATTTATGGTTGAAGGCGATTAATGTTGTAGCTACGGACAGAAGTTCAAATGATGTATGCTTGATGTTAAATTGAAGAGCTGACCATACCTAGCGTGGTCGCCTAGACCGCACATTACAGATGCCGTGTAGGGGTAATCTTTGACTAGTGACTTTATGTGGTCTGCTGACGTGTTCTGATCTTGATTGAGATCGGCTGACCTGGCGTTTAGTTGACTGATCAATAAGTCATTGGTTTTTTTTGCCATTACACTCTCAACCACCGTCTTAGACTACAAGGCACAAGCTGCTGCTGCTGCTACTTGCATGACTTGGCTGGCTAAATTGAGGTAAATGGCTGTCGTGTTTTCCTGTTGATTTCTTCATTTTAATGTGCAATGCAGTGTGTGGTCTTGTGATTATATGGGTCAAACAGCTCCTTAATTAGGTGAAGGCTTCTGTGGTGTTGGTGGGTTGGCTAAACCTCGAAGACGTCAGCAGCCTGACCACCACATAGCTTAGTTGCTTTTTCTCGTGGTTTCTTCTCTTGACCTTGAGGTTGCTGCTTAGCAACATTCCTGCTGGGGCTGATTGTGAGTTCTATTTGATTAGTTTCAGTAATTCTGTGAATCTTTGAATTTTTCTTCTTTGTTGGGTTACATCTTATATGTTCACACCATTATGCCAGTGCCTCTTTGGTTTGGAAAATTTTCTCAATTAATCTTATTATTTGATTTCTTTTGGTTGGCTACAAATATTGAGGTTCATTTTCTGAGTAACAGCTCCTCCGGTGTATTTATCAATGCCGTGCCATATCCATCACAGTTCATTATGGAGAAATAAACCCAATGTTGATCTAAATTGTTACTTTTGATTGAAATTTGACTCGAATTTCTGCCACTAATAGTCTAATATTGTTACACGTGTGTATTTACTGTTTTGATCATCTTGCTCCGCAGAATTCTTTGCTGAGCTGTAGAATTAGGTGGTTTAATCCTTACGATTCAATCTGCTGAATGTTTGGATGACGAATATGCAAATCATGCCTTTTCAAGGAGTTTTAAAGTAAATATTTTTTACTTGAGAGTCTGAGAAATAGAAAGAGACCATCACCTATGGCCAAGCTGTTATCCCAAAGACTTTGGGGTTGGCTATTATAATCCAATAGAGAAAATTAATTGGCATTTCTACTAGTAAGCTGTTAATCGTGTGTCTTGACGATAAAACCCCTCATGTCTTTCATTGTATGTTGTGGCATGCTCAAATGAGATGAAGCTTGTTGATCTTCGAAAGATTGAGGCAAAATATTTGGTCCGGAAGCCTTCTCCAGCCAACATGCTCAACCTTTTAAGTCATTCTGGGTGATAATGGGCTGCCTCTATATGGTCATTTTAGCCATGAATCTTAGGTATCATTGATGCCATGCAGGAGTATAGCATACTTCTATTTGTCAATCACGAAATCCCATTGAAACTAGTGCTTCAACTAATCTTCTAAGTCAACTGCCTTCTCATTGTGATTTTATTAAGCTTGTTTCCATCTCCTCTGCTCTGCTTCCTGGGACATATAGAAGAAAGTTGTTGACCCTTTGTCTGTTTTTGATTAACTAGTGTGCTAGAGAGAAAGGAAATGGTAGAGAAGGGTGGAAGTGGCAGTCAATGTCCATGGAGAAACTTCACCCTTCTGCTTTTCTTTAGGTCTTTAGCACTTTGAGCTCTTTGTCTGAGTTCTTCTGTACTTTCACTATATTATAATCACTCAGATGCTACCCTCGATGCGACCTTACGTACTGTTTCTTTAGAGACCTAACGTTTGACATTTTCTGTATGAGGCTTTTAGCTTTGATAATTTTGGATTGGGATGTCATCTTCTTCTATTGGCTACACTTTATTTTCATATGCGGTTGCGGTCAAGCTAAGACTACCTTTGCTACCCGACTACATGTTCTTTCTTTTGAATTACTGGAAATAAAAACTATTATCATTTAATGTGCCATTCTGAATGAAAATATCTTTCTAGTGCCAGTAACTGTAATTGTTTCCCTTTTAAACTTTGCTTGTTATCTTATCTTGTTTTTGTTGGTGATCTCAATTTGCAAACATTTTGAATTCAATTTTTGGTCCTTGGCCACCACTGTTTGTGGTCACATAAGAGTATGTAATTGTTTCCTGAATCAAAGTTGCACATTGACAACAATATAAACTCTACAACTTTTTTCATGAAACATTTTTACTATGCAGGTTGGCAGTGCTCGATGGATCGGGAATCATAGTTTTCCGATTGGGATTGGTGATGTTCAGCCCTAGGAAAAACTTAATGAGGAAAAAGGGAATACGCTTTTGGTTAATTATCGAAAAGTGTGATCAGAAAATACACAACTTCAATGAAGGAAAGCTAAAACTTCAACCTGGTTGCGAAGCTCCTCAAACACTAGAAGCGGAGATATCTGACACATAGAATAAAATTCAAGATTTAACAGCACAGTTAAGGATCTAAAAATGTGTTTATGTAGAAATTCTATATGAATATTGAATGCATGAATGGCAATTGCTGCTTGTATTTTATTACTTTTAAGGTTAAATTATCATCCGTGTTTAGGACCTATCTTATGCTGTATTTTGTTCCCATCTTTCATCTTTCTCAGGTATGCATGGAAACATTGCATTGGAGAAACAGCCCCTTGATTATATCTCAATTTTGCTCCAAAGGATCTCCTATTAATATTAGTCAAATGGTTGCATGTGTTGGTCAGCAGTCTGTCAGGGGCCATCGTGCACTGAATGGATTCATAGAGCGGAGTCTTCCTCATTTCCCTTGAAAATCCAAAACGCCTGTTGTGAGTTATATCCCCTTTTGGCAGTTATTTTTCTATTTTCTAGTTGAATAGCGAATCACAAACTTGAGAAGCATTGAAAGATTTTATTCTTAAATTTTTATTCAGGCCAACTGGCCAAGGGCTTCGTAGCTAATTCGTTTTATTGTGGCTTGATAGCAACCGAGTTCTTCTTTCATACAATGGCTGGGCGAGAGGGCCTTGTTGATACAGCGGTATGTCTAAACTTTCTTTCACTCTGTTCTTTGTCCATTTATAGTGGGAATTATGGTCATAGTTCTTTTTCTGTGAATTTTAGCATTTGGTTTGTTCATTGTTGTGTGGCACAGTAGATGTATGCACTTATGAGCTATGATAGGAAATTGGTGGTTTGTTTTAGTTACTAAAAGAGTTGTTCTCTTCCAGAAATTGGACTCTCGCCAATAGTTATTGCTATAAATAAGTGCATGACACCATTAGGTACAATTTAAACATCCAAATACTAATAGTTGGTTTCTTATGATGGTAGAAGAACCTGTAAGGCTGTAACCCCCAATAACAATTAACGAACACACCTATGTCCATGGCTTGCATTAGAGGCTACCTATGATATGCGTACTACATGTATGCCAAGCCATTGAAGCCATAGAGTTGATGTGATTTAGTGAATTGATGAGCTAAAACATAAATAAAATTAGGAAAATTTTCAATTGCCTTTACTTTTTGAGGTATTGTTTGTCCTACAACTAATAAACTCTCGATATGGGGAAGTTACAAATATATGGTTTTTGTTGGATAAATGTTCTGATCTTAATCATTAGCATTTTCCAAACTCTCTGACATGACATGTGTCTAATTTTATGTTGTTTGGTTGGCACCTCATTGGTGCTTTTATTTAATAAATATAATTTTTTCATTAAAAGTATGTGACAATACGGGATTATGAATGGTAGCAATCCTTTGTTTTAGATACAAAAAGTTCTAGACACGAGGGGTACATTGGGATAAACTTCGGAAAGTTTAAAAGTTCTTTTGAATGATAAAGCACTTTGATATTACTTAGTCTATTCAGTAAGAATGTAATGGACACTTACCTTGAATGAAATACTGTCACCTAAGTTGTAAGCACCTCAATTTTAGAAGAATGAAATGCTGTCACCTCCCTTGAAGTTTTAGCAAAAGACAGATGGCTCCTTCTATTTACAAAACAAATTGGACAATTATCCTATTACTCTTAAGCTTTAAAAATTAGATGGACACTTAACATCTTAATCTTTAAATTACCCCTTTCAAGTGCGACAAAAGTCAGTCAAACTTAACAGAAGTTTGAAATAACAAATTAAGTACCAAAATTACCGTTGGACTATTTGCATCTCTCTATAAATTTATCCATTCTAAAAGGACATTGTTGTTAAAATATTGCGACTCATGAAGGTGAAAACTGCTGATACTGGGTACATGTGTCGCAGACTGATGAAAGCATTGGAGGACTTGTCCATTCAGTATGATGAAACTGTGCGAAATGCAAGTGGAGGCATTGTACAATTTCTTTATGGAGATGATGGCCACCCTGCTGCTATGGAAGAGAAGAAAAGCTTTCCTTTAAATTTTGACCGATTGTTATTGAAAGTTAAGGTTTGGAATTCTGCCCCTTCTTGGTTTGTAATTTTTGCACTGATGATTGGTAGGTTGATATGATAAAAATCTCCATTACATGCTACATGTCCAGCCTAAAGCAGATAAATTTCTATCAGTTGACAATATCTCTGATATAGTAGAAGAACAGCTATCAGAACACGATAAATATTTAGATGGCGATGTTCTGAGGCCTTCAAAAAATCTCTGTGAGGGTTTTTGAAAAATCATTTGAGAGCTCAAAACACACGATAGAGTTTCTCAAAAAAAAAAAAAACTGATGGAGATAAATCCCAGAAATTAAACAGCTGAAGGTAATTTTATTATATATTTAATAAATGTTTGTTTACTGGCGCTTGTTCTTCTCTTCCCCTCTTTTTTCTTTCTCAGTGCTTCACACATGGTCTAAATAGATGGAAGTGGTAGGCATAGCACGATTAGGTACAATTTCAACTTTCATAATACTAATAGTTGGTTTCTTATGATGACAGAAGAACCCATAGACCCAATAACAATTAACGTACACACCTATGTACATGGCTTGCAAGAGGCTCCCTATAATATGTGTAGTACATATATGGCCTAGTCATTGAAGCCACATGCATTAGAGTTGATGTTAGTTGGTGAATTAATATGCTAAAACATAAATAAAATTAAGAAAATTTTCAACTGCCTTTGCTTTCTGAGGTATTGTTTGTCCGACAGCTAATGATTTATTCATTCTTTCCTTTGCATTTATAATTTAGTGCTTGAGAGATCTCTTTAATTTCCTTTATCATAGTTATACATTACCTTGTATTTGAGTTGTAATAATCGGTGTGTTTGCTGATTAAACTTCAAGGTTTTCTATTTTTCTTTTATTTTGTATTCTTTCTCAGTCAATTACTTATTCTATATTTTGTAGCCGGACTATCTTGAACTTTTGCTCTCTTTTTGACTGTGAGCCTATTGTGGCTAATTGAGATTCATACATAGACAATGGTCAGAGTAATCATTTTCCTTTAGTACTGTGTTCTCATTTTTGAAAACTAAATGGCTTAATCGTATACATCATTCCAGGAAATGGAGATGAGGATCGACTTTACTCTGTTCTTCTTAGAGATTACAAGGCACGCTGCTGCTACTTGCAGGACCCGGCTGGCTAAATTGAGGTAATTAGCTACTGTGTTTTTCTGTTGATTTCTTCATTTTGATTTGCAATGCACTGTGAGGTCTTGTGATTGTATGGATCAAACAGCTCCTAATTAGCTGAAGGCTTCTGCAGTGATGGTGGGTTGGCTAAACCTCAAAGAAGTTGGCACTTGGCAGCCTTACCACTGGTCCACCGCATAGCTTAGTTGTGGTTTCCTGTGGTCTATCTCATGACCCCAAGGTTAGTGATGTAAATCAAACCCTTATACTTGTTGATTCAGTCTGACATGATGATATTGCTGCAGATGCAAATTGTGCCTCACACCTTCAGGGGATCTCCATCATTCTAACTGCACAATGGCTGGGTCATTGAAGAAGAACTCGAAATAATGGCAGAATAGACAAGGTGAATCTGCCTCCATCTCACTTCAAAACATATATTTTCCTTCATCTTAATTAAACACATAGCTTGTCCTTCATCTCTATTTTCAGCTTTGTTGCACACACACGTTCTTGAAGAGAGGGCATACTAGTGCACGCAGATGCCTAGAACTATAAATATATTTTTATGAATCTGTATCACTTTTTTTTATATAGCAATGTTTGTATAAATCTGTATAATTTTTTTTTCCATTGTATCTCCTCTTCTTTTGTTCTAAATATTTAATTATTGTTTAGGATATTAGTAGATATAGTCATATAGATGATCTGTTGTCCTGAAGGAAAAACTTATGTGCCTGATTCCAGCACCTTTCTCTTAATGCTTTGCTAGTATGAGATAACTTTTTTCTTTTTGTTTCACACATGTAAAGCAGAAGAGTTTTGTTTATTTTGTTTACAAGTTCTGTAATTAAATTGCACGGTGGAACTTCGAAATCTGAGAGTTAATATTTGTTTTGCAGTATTACATTGAGGCAGGACTGGATAACGGTTTTGTTCCTGAGTTCCTGTGGAGAGATGCCTTTCAGGATGGGAAGAATATTGTACCCCTAAGGCACTGAAAACTTCTGGAGTTCAAGAGAAGAAACAAAGTTCTGGAGAGGAGGGAGAAAACCCAATGCTCGACTTTACTAGCCCACCTCCAAAAGTAAAATGGGTTCTAACTGCTCCGGTGGGAAATATGTGGAGCCCTTTCATAGCTGATTCAGAAGTCCCAGAGTTCACAAGGCAGAAATTGTCTGAGATCCTTATTTCATCACTACGCAATGAATCCTAATCAACCTCGTTTTAAGCTACTCTTTATTCTATCACGACTGAGTTTTATGTTGGTGCCAAACTGATATCTATGGAAACATGTTAGTGTGAATGGTGCTTGCAAATGTATGAATGGTGATCATCTATGCTAATGGTGCAGAGCAGAGTGGTGAACCTTGAAAGGATATGAAAAGCAACACTGCCCTCTAGGTGCTCAGCCTCTTCAGGTGATGGGAGAATGCAAAGAAAACCATTATTCTTTAAAATGTGGTTTCTGCTAGCTTATTTTTTTATATTTAAGGAGTTCATTTGCTCTAGGAATTGTGATCAAATCTGTTATTCACACAGCAGCTCATATGCTTTGTAATTTCCAGAGAACGAGTTCATACACGACAGAAGTTCATGGAGCTTGTAGGTTCTGCATTCCATTACAAGCAGCCAACTTATCTTTTATTTACTGAATGCAGTACTGGCACAACTGGGATTTTTATGATCATTATAATGACCTTTTCGTTCACGCAGGCAACGAGCTATTTCAGAAGGAACATAGTCAACTTACGATTTTGCACACTTTGGCAGGGTGGAGCTCTTGGCATGCACATCATTCGCTAGTGAATATTAATTATTGAGAAGGCCTGTATACAAAGACAGTAAAATTCACGTTTATAGGCATGTTTATGTATGATACGAAAGAAATATCATTTTGACTCTCTTTTTGGTGGACATGGACGTACCTTGCAGTCCCAGTAATATGCTATGCTACAAAAAGAGTTTATCCAAAAAAAAAAAAAAAGTTTATGCTACAGAAAGGCTAATCCTCACAGATTCAAAAACACTCATAAACCAAGGATGTCATGGATGAAATTGCATAATGTAAAAAAAATAAAATAATAAATAAGACTGGAAATACCTATGGAAATTGTTATCAAACTAACCACTATGTTTGTTGGATTATGAATGTCCCAGCATATGGTAGAACTGCACAACTACTTAACTAGGGTATATGAAGGAGGAGGGGATGCTCGGTATGTGGTGGTGCCACACTAACCAAACCATTGAATCGTCTTTGCCATGAATTTAGTAAGAATACTATGATTCAGTTCCAGTTTTACAAGAACTTAGAGTAGCTAATCACAAACAGACAACCCTGGATTAACTTCAATACATTAATTAAACAATATTGAATATACATAGAGAGTTTAGTTAGTCAAGATTCAATGAAGATATCCGCATGGTCTTAATTACAAATGTCTAGATGGGGTCTTTACAAAGACCTTTCTCTTACGCTGGACTCCAAAATGGGTGAAGACCACCCTAACACACTCATCATGCCTATGCCAAATCATGTCCAACTATGGGATAAATTCCTGCAAAGGAAAACAATTTTTCTTTAAAATGCAGTTTCTGCTTGCTTATTTGCTATATCAAAGGAGTTCATAGCAAAAGGTAAACAAATAAAACAGTCAACCCTGCAATCACAGTGTAACATCAATAAGCTCACTCAAAAAATAACAGAGGCCATGAAAAGAAAGCATCAAAATGTCTATTATGTAAGCAAACAAACTAAGGAATAGAAATCCAAAATTTAGCCAGAGATATCTCATGAAAGCATGAGTAAGCATATGAATCTAATATAGTAAAATAGCATGTCACTTAGTGAGCATATTAATCCAATCCAGTAAGATGGCATGTAACAGCAGCAAAAAAGAAGTGTTTTCTAAACTCTAGAAGACCAAAATGAAAATCCAAATTAGCTTATCTGATTTCAAAAGAAGAAGAGATAATGTTCATGCAAACTAACTAGAATTCAACCTATCACTTACTAAAGAAAAATTTAGTAACCTTATCAGATATTCGGATGAACTAGCAATCAATGGAAGACTTTACTCGGAAAAAGATGTCAAGAGTGCGAAGTAGGAGTTTCCCAACTTTGTACTGCCTATATATATATATATATATATGTCACAACTTGGTAATGATAATGAATTCGTTTGGGAAAACTGAAAGCGAAAATCTTTCAAAAAATCACAAATTGTGGGAGACAAAAAAATCATCTCATAACATGTTAAATGTATGGAAAAAAGGGTTATCAAGTTGATTTCAAAACGTACTTACCAGAATTCACTCATATTGCTTGAAAAATATGGAACCCGATTTTTAAGGAGAATCTCCATTGTCCTTATGATGGTCAATCCGAAAAATGCTGACAACCACTTATCCATTTCAGCTCGTAAGATTGAATTTCTACTCTATTGGAAAAAAATACATATTATATATAGTATTATAAACCCACAAAATATTTTTTTAAAAAAATTTATGCGATTACATTACCTGTGGATATGCCTCATATACCAAATAAGATCTTACATTGCTCATATAACTGGTGACTTGTTTTAAGGTGGGTGAAGAACCAAAGTTGAAAGTATCGATCGAAATGAGGTTAAGACAAAATGACATACATTTGGACTTTCATCGATTAGCTTATTCAACTATATTGGCTACCAACCCTTATACGACCCCCGAGCAAAATAATTTTCTCAATGCACTCGCTGAGATACTCGAGTGAGTACTTCTAACAAAGTGTTTTTAGTTGTAATTCTTGGTTTTTTTTTGTGTGTGCAGGATTCTCAATAGAAATATTGAGATTTTTGTTAGTATGGAAAACTTGTTTTGTGCTCATCCAAATGACCCCACATTTTAACAAGCTCAAATATTCTCAAATTTGCGGTTATCAAGCCGTACAACAAGTTTTCAGTCGTAAAACATTTGGATAGCATTGAGATCGAATAGAACTGTCCAGTAAAGAGATCAATCAAATTGCTCTATCTGGGTCAAATCACGGCCCACCGATATCATAAAATTAATCATTTGTTAATGGCTCGTCTGAGAAGCATCCCATACTAATGAGTCATAAACAAATGGCTAATTTTATCCTATTCGATCTCCAAATGTTGCACGACTACAAACTCATTGTATGGCCTGATAATCACAATTTTGAGAGAATATTTGAGTTTGTTAAAATGTGAAATCATTTGGATGAGCACAAAACAAGTTTCCCATACTAATAAAAATCTCAATATTTCTATTGAGAATCCTACACAAAATCAAGAATGACAATTAAAAAAACGCCTTGTTAGAAGTACTCACTCGGGTATACTATCGAGTGCATTGAGAAAATTATTTAGCTCGGGGGTCGCATAAGGGTCAATAGTCAATCTAGTCCAACAAGTCAATTGACGAAAGTCCAAATGCATGTAATTTAGTCTTGACCTCCTTCCGATCGATACTTTCAACTTCGATTCTTCACCCACCATTATAACATCATCTATTTCTCAATCTCTTGTTGTGCTATGGCCTGGATTGTGCATATACTTTAACAACATAATTAAGGTTTAGGAAAAATAAATCAAACATCAATATCAATAGTAAAATAATAATTAATTTTAAAAAAACTGAAAAAAATAAATAAAATGTCACCTTCTCTCTAAAGCTGTCATGCAAAAAGTGTAATGCAAGCTATGTTGACATTTCCATGTGCAATTGTGGGTCTCGATAACATTAATACTAATATCATGGACCCAATCCATGAAATTCCTATTCCCCCTCGAGCGTTCAAAATACACACGATCGTTTTCTACATGCATAACATTAACTAAGTTGGGATGCTTCAGACCTGTGAAACTGTTCACCCATTCATGTTGAATTGACATCATTTGGATCAAACATTATTCTTTTAATTTGCGTCTGTGAGGGTAGTAAATAGCCTCTTTCATATCTAACATCCTAATAACACAAAGAGTAGACAAACGTAAATAGTTGAACAAATCAAATGAAAAAAAAATCAATGACAATGGATTAAATCACATACCATTTGAAGGCAGTCACTATGCAGGGACTTTTTAAGGCAATTCAAAACTACTTTTCAAATATGAACCAAATAATAGATTATCATAGAGAAAGCATATGGTAAAATAAGACTAAGAGAGCCACGGTGGACTATGAGAGTGCATCCTTCACAATTTATGTGCCCAACTATTTCAAAAATGAGAAAAGAGTCGACAGAGAGACTAAGGAGGGGGAGGGATTAGAAGACATGATTGCTACACCATAAAAAAATTACAAAAGCATCAATATAGTCCATTTTTTAGTCCATTTTTACAAGCATTCTAGTAAACATCCAGCCTAGGGGTGTGCAAACCGGACCGGTTGGTCCGGTCCGATTAGTTGACCAGATTCTAGCAATGGGTTGAAAAATCGGACCGAAACCAATATACATGGTTCAGTCTCTGGTTTCGTTTTTTTGAAACCACAGTTAACCGGACCGGTTAAATTAAATATATATATATATATATATATATGTTTGTGTGTGTGTGAATATATATAGATCTAATGACATAAATATTTTTTAGCTACAAGGGGAATGCAGCTACAATAAACCTTCGGATTTTTTTCATGTTATACATGTCCCCATACCTTCGGAAGAAAAGAGGATTGAAAGATAAGCCACCTACTTGATTTGGTTGAGCTCCAAAAATGCCCATTGAAACATAGTGTTTACGGGGTTTATCATCAGTATAGTTACACTCAAATTCTGAACAATCATTATCAGAGACCACCCCGCAAACTACATCATCACCCAACAACAAAGGGAATGTCCAAAGGTTAGCTGAAATGATCTCGTCACCTTTCCAGATGCACTGGAAGTCATTCCAAACCTTCTTGTGGCTGTTGTAGTACAAAGTGTCAAGTTCCAGCGATTGGAATGCTAGAAAATGATCGTCAGCGATGGGGACAGCACCACCGCAGAATGGTAGATAAACGTTAGGGAAGTGAGACCACTTACATTCAACTATATCGTATGAGAAGATGCCGGATGGAGTAGAGAGAAAAATATGATCTCCCACTATGGTATGTGCCTTAATACTATATTCTCTATGCGTAGTCGGAAAAGATAGACGAGGAACACGAGACTGCTTAAGGGAACACCAAGTCCCAGACTTAGGGTCGAAGACCCCAAAATCGTGATATGACAGAAGCCTACTTATCACACAAAACTTTTCATTGACATGACCAATAAGCGAAGGAAAGTACTTGCCGTGATTCATACAGCCTAGCTTCTCAATGCCATTACCAGGAGACATTGTGTCATAGACAAAAACATCCCTCAGAAGCCTAGGCTTCCACTCCAATGATTTAGGGAATCCTCCAACAAAATAGATTTTTGAATCTGTTAAACTATCCCACATCGGGTAAAGTCTTGGGGTATAGTCCTGCGCTTGGTTACAACCGGCCCACGTGCACACATACGTGAGAGATCGGTTGGGCTTTAGTTACTAGTTAGGGCAATGGGGTCCAGAATTCTAAGATGGCATCGGAGCAGATTTTCATTCGTCTCTGGTAAGAAGTCCACTCGTTGGGCTTGGGCAAAGCCCAATCCACGAGTGCGGGGAACTATCCCACATCGGGCAAATACCCAATGGAAGTGCTACTTATAATAGCAAGCTCTTCCTAACCTTGTAGCCAATTTTGGGGCATAACCCTACACTTGTTTATAGCCAACCCACGTGCATACATAAGTGGGAGACCAGTTGGGCTTGGTTACTGGTTAAGGCAATGGGGCCCCTGAATTCTAAGATTGGGTTTGGTTACTACTTAGGTGGGTGATCCAGAATTCTAAGATGGTATCGGAGCAAGTTTGCATTTGTCCTCGGTAAGAAGTGCACTCGTTGTGCTTGGGCAAATCTCAGTCCATGAGTGTGGGGGAGTGTTAAACTATCCCATATCTGGTAAATACCCGATGAAAGTATTGATTATAATAACAAACCCTTCCTAACTTTGTAGCCAAGTTTTGGGGTATAGCCCTAGGCTTGGTTACAGCCGGCCCACATGCACACGTATGTGGGAGACCGATTGGGCTTGGTTACTGGTTATGGCAATGGGGATCCAGAATTCTAAGATGATATTGGAGCATGTTTGCATTCGTCCTCGATAAGAGTTACACTCGTGGATTGGAATACTGCTCTGATACCATCTTAGAATTCTGAGCTTTCATTGCCCTAACCAGTAGCTAAACCCAACCGGTCTCCCACGTATGTATGCATGTGGGCCAGCTGTAACCAAGCTCAGGGCTATGACCTAAAACTTGGTTACAAGGTTAAGAATGGTTTGCTATTATAAGCAACACTTCCATCGGATGTGGGATAGTTTAACATAATCAAAGGCAAAAAAGCTCATACAACTTGGGTAGGTTTTGGGGATTCGAAATAAGGGATTGGTCAGTACTCTAAGTTGTCCACCATCAAAGCTAGGATTAACGTCCATGGAGAAAACTTCATAGCGAACCTCAATCTCAACCTCAACCTTATCTATTGTCCAGGTAGTCTCGAAACCCAAGATGACATTGTCGTTCTTGGAGGAGGAGGAGGTTGAATGGAAGATTGGACTCATGATCTCAAATTGGAAGATTCAAATCGCTGTTGGCAAAGTTAGGATTTTGCGTGTCATCGCTGATTCAAGAGAACAATAGAGAGATCGAGTGTAAAACAAGATTACTAGGGAGCTGGATAGGTTCAGGCCAGGCTAGAGCACATGATCCATTGGGCTCAGTATTAAGGTCTGTTTTCTCTAAATGTCAATACTCAATAATTGAAATTTTTTGTTTTTGGTTGTATTAGGGTATGGGGGGATGGCCGATGTAGGTGTACCTAAAATACTTGACTTAAGAGGTGGGGGTTTTGGGGACACGTGGAGGTGGAGGTGAAGGTGAAGGCATGGCTATAATTATCATATTCTCACTGTTTGTTTAGTGACTACTGACTATGTGAAGAGATACTAGGGTAAGAACGTAATTTGAATAGAAGCAGAATTATGGGCACTTAGATATGTATCTATACTTATTAGCGAGGACCACTGCATTGCTACGGAGCATTTTTTATATAGTTTTTTATGGATTATGTGTTAGCCGATGGTACAAAGAGAATGTAACGCCACAATATTCGCAACTATATTTTGGAAGATCCAAGTCTAATACACATGATACTCAGGCAGTGGAACAACTTGAACTATGGCCTCTGAAAAGGATCCACTAACAGTGGTATGCAAACAGTGGTGACCGACAATGGTATAAGATGGAGATTATGAAGCAACATCTGTAGACAAATATGTTTGTTGACAAGACGTGCATCTTTTTTTATGATTATTTACCTCATTTTGTTCCTGTTATATCTACTTGCTTGTTTATCAGCCATGAGATGTTTCAAAATTGCAAACCAAATTTTGAACACAATATGGTATTTGGTAGGAGAACATCTAAATATAAGAGAGAAAAAAACTTGTCATTGCATATAATTAAATGATCAAAATAAGAAACTTGCATAATAAGCTCAAATAGTATATGTGCTTGATCTCCAATCAAAATCAATAGTCATCATTGCTTGAGGCTTATGGTCCTAGTGTTTAGAACATGGAATCCATGATCCAAATGAAGTGCAAGAGCTATGATCCTTAAAAGTCACTTACCTGTATATCATGTCTCTCACTCAATCAGAGATCAATTTTATACCAATTTAGCCCTCCTAAAATGAGCGGAGCAACTGCTTTAATGAAGTTAATCAAGATTATAAAATTAAATTAATAATTTTTAAAAAATATCACAACTTACAAAGCTTTTATCAAAGTGTGAGTGATCAGGAAACTTTAAAATGATAGCTTGCTCAACAAACCCAACATATAGTGTACAAAGCAATACTTTTCATGGTAAGCTAAGTTACTGTTATTATCTTTCTTTCCCTACAAATGGGCACATAAGAGTTATATACCTCTTTCTTATACAACAATGACAGGTCGAGGAAGGAAAGCATCAAGTAAGCCATGCGACAGATGATATACGGAAACAAAATGCCTTATGTATGATACATCTCCAACACAAATTGCAGAGGGCTTGTATATCTACGTCCTTTGATCTCATAAATTCTTTGAATTGCTTCCAAGGAATTATATAGATACAACCAGAAAATGAAATGGCAAATCTTACAAGACTATAAAATGAAGAGAATGGATACAAAGTCAAAGCCATTGATAATATTCCAGAGTTGGGAAAAGCAAGCAAGTTTTCTCCCCCTTATATAAATTAATGAATTACCCCAATAGAACTCATATTATTAAAAATTCGAACCCAAATTAAGCATCAAGACATAGACCCCTAAATTCTCAAAACCCACGACCCACCCAATTATCAAAGCAAACCAAACAGAGACAAAACAAAACATATTAACAATGAAAACCTCACTATAAAATTAAAAATAATTTTAAAATGAGTAACTACTTTTGACCACGATGCCTATCAAAATAGCTGGTCATACGTGTACATAAATAGTCATAGTTTTTTAGGAAAATTTTTGAAAGACTTTGATAAGCTGTTTTTGGCTGCCTAAGTCTTAAAAAATTGAAGCACACAAAAGTCACGACAGGGTCTTGAGAACTTCCCAAGCTTTATTTCTATCACCTCATTCAATCCAATATATTATAGCAACTAAACATCCTAGCAATCCATGTGTTTAAGTAAAAAAGTAACAAAAAAGTGTTATCTCATGACCCTATTGACTGAAAGACATTAGTTTCAATCTTGAAATTGCAATAAAAAAAGACAAACAAAGCAATAAAAAGTTGAATGATAAACTGAGCAGATACATATTAAATGACATAAGTGTTTGTAACAACAAATATACGTATATTTAAAAAATAAATATCAAATATTATCTTTCTTCTCAAACCAAGACATGTAAAGATCCTAATTAAAAAACACATGCTCTAGACCAAAAAATAAAAGTTGCAGCTCCTCAACTCGCATCCATAAACACACAAAATGGGAATGGTAAAAATCAGGAAATCAAACTAAGGGCATAAGCCATAAATGAAGGTTGTGGAACCTCAAAAGCATAGATACTAAAATGGCTACCTTAAATTTTGAGATGATCTGTCAAAAGTTAGATGATCGTAAGCAGTGGCCAAAGCAAGCGAACCTAGATGCCTGTATGAAAAATATGTTTCAGAATACGTACTTTCATCAACCATTAGCACCAGGTGAAGCAACAAGCTTGAAAAAATAAAGTTACCACCAATTGATTTTTGAGGTGCAATTGGACACCTATTATGGTCCACGAGAAAGAAATGGGTAAGGGGGTCTATTGAGCATGAAGAATGTGTTAGGGACCCCACGACTCCTGAAAAAACAGTCGCCTTGAAAATGTTATCTTATTTGGCTCGAATTTTGTTTTGAAAACGTTTATATGTCCCAATTGTTTTAATGAATTTTTATATATGCTAGAAAGTTCACGTTTCAATTGAGTGGCTTGGCCTATTAATATTGTGGCAATTTGATGCTTGAATGAAAAATTCACATGATGTGATTTTTGATAATTTAAAAAAAGTACACAGAATCACTACAGTCATTCCCGATTTGGTTGAAAATATTTTGGAGATTGATGAAAAATTCACTTTGAAGTGGTTTTGATAATTTAAAAAAGGAGTACACGGGATCACTACAGGCATTCCCGGCTTGGTTGAAAATATTTTAAAGATTGATGAAAAATTCACTTTGAAGTGGTTTTGATAATTTAAAAAGGAGTGCACGTAATCACTACAGTCATTCCCGGCTTGGCTGAAAATATTTTAAAGATTGATGAAAAATCCACTTTGAAGTGGTTTTGATAATTTTAAAAAGGTGCAAGAGATCACTACAGTCATTCCTGGCTTGGCTAAAAATATTTTAGAGATTGATGAAAAATCAACATGGAGTGGTTTTGATAATTTAAAAAGGAGATGTGAATTTTTAGAAATACAATGGATGCACCAATGTGGTCCACAAACAATGGTTAGGTCAAATTCAAGCCGTACTCACAATCATATTTTTTATGAGAAAAGAAATAATACATTAAGACTCATTAGATGGGTCAAATATCTTTAAACCTCCTCTTGAATCCTTAAATAAATTCTCTTAATCCCTAAAAATAAGTTTGTTTTTTGGTTCCACGAAAATCAAATATTCTGAATGAATGCCGACAAAAACTCTAATATCTTGAAAGTTTTTTTGATATTTAAACAGAATACAATATTCTCATATTAGTCTTGGTATCATTATTAGGGTGAGACAGTTTAGATTTAATTGTTATCGCATTGCGTCTTTTTCATGGCATAATAATGAAATAGAATTCTAAGTATATGCCCTAAATGTTTACGATTCACCAAGCCCTAAACATGCATGCTAAACATTCATATTTCAACAAATTTATATGTTCCTAACATCCTAAATATATATCTATGCATTTCACACTATTACATCCACTCTGTGTAAGGATTACAATTTACATGGCTTGGGCTTTAAATACCTAATAATCTAAACCTAATTTTCTATCCCAACAATCCCAATACATAACTTATAAACCCAAAGCCCAATATACAACTAAAGCCCTAAACAAAAACCCAAATGACAAATATACAAAATCCATATGATAAGAACCAAAGCTCTCTTATTTTCTTCTAATATCCGGCCCATTAAACAATAGCATTCTAACTTTCAAAGTGTCTAACCCATATGTATAAACCTGGCCCAATTCTCAAATTATTTATTTTCGGGCCCAACTAAACCACAACAAGAACATGAAGCCCACAAGTCTTTTTAAATAAAGCCCGAACTCAAATCAAGCACTTCTAGCCCAAACTACTTTAGGCCCAATAAATCAATTTTGGAATGGAAGCTTCTTCCTCCTGGTGTGCCTCTGCCCGTATATCCCAGCCTTTTCACCAGTGATGCAAACTTTTCTCATTTCGTTATGCCAAAGCCAAGGACACAAGCAGCAAGGCAATAGAGAGACATGCATAGAATCAAAGCAAACAAAAACGATTCTCATTTCGTTATGCCAAAGCCAAGGACACTAGCAGCAAGGCAATAGAGAGACATGCAGAGAATCAAATCAAACAAAAACGAACAAAATCAGCATAGCAGCGACTCAAACAAACCAGAAATTACCTTTCAATGTTCAAAGAAATTGAGCCCAAAAGACAGAGGTGGATTTCGGGGTTGATGAGGGATGAGTTGCCGTAAGGGATGAGTTGCCGTAAGGGATGAGTGAAGAGGTGGGTGGTGTGAGGTCGGGTGATTAAAAAAATTAAATTTCATAGGTAATTCGTCAATAAAAGAATGAAAAATATATAAAATATTATTATTATTGTTGTTGTTTTGTTAAGTTTTTCATTAATAATAAATTAAATTATCATAGCCATTTTTGTCATATTCTTTTCATAATAAAATTTTTCAAAAAAATTAAAAAATCATTTATGAATATTGATCAAGTCAACGTGCACGTGTCATTCATTAGAATGGACTTTACGACGTTCAGTCGTTTGGCTAGACTGGATGCTAGTAAAATCCTATTGAAGGTAAATCGTCATAGCTCCCTTTCTTAAGATCAGGTCTGTTAGGACAAGATGAAGATCGAAATAAGGCAACGAGAGATCGGGCAAAGATCAGACATTTTTTAGAAGAGAGGGAGAGGGAGGTCAGGAATATTCTTGTTTGAGGAGAAGGGGAGAGAGGATGGATATCAGGCTGGGTTCAGGAATTGGAAAGATGATGCGTATGTTTGGACAAGCTAGAGACAAAAAACAAGAAGAGGGATGTTAGGGCAAAGATGGATCTTTGGTTTGAGAAGAAAGAGAGGGATGTAGGGTGAATTTTATTTTTTAAAAAAGAAATAAAGATCTGATCATTCATTTAGACAACAAAGAATCAGTTTTCCCGAATTTATAAATAAGCCTAATTGTGATAAAACTGTGATTCATATGTTGATCCGTATTATATAATTAATAAGCCTAATTGTTTGTTTTTGCAGGTGTTTTCTCTTTTGGATGTGCAACACAAACCAAATCACTGAAGCTTCTTTGCCATTAATTTATCATGAATGCTACCGATCGACTAGGTTCCAATTTTACAAGAAGAAACTTATAGAGTAGCTAATCACACAGAGGCTGACCCTTGATTAACTTGTATACATAATACATCGATCAAACAATATTGAATTCATATACAGAGAGAGTTTAGTTAGTCAAGATTCAATGAAGATGATCACATGGTCTTAATTTTTATAAATGTCTAGATGGTTTCTTTACAGAGACCTTTCTCTTATGCTGGACTCCAAAAGGGGTGATCTCCCTATCACACACATCATGCCCATGCCAAACATGCCTAGGCAAGTACCGGCGAAAATAGAAATAATTTGAGCTGAAACGAGGCCCTTCTACTACCCGAATCTGAGCAAAACCCGGTCGCCAGTCATCATCTCCGGCCAGTTTCAGGTACAGGTAGCAAACTTGTGAATCCACACATGAACCAGTCACTTGAAATTCATCAACATTACATGCTTGAAATGGCTTTCTAGACACATCGTCTAGGACCACTGGCTGCAGTGGATCTAGTTTTCTTACATTCTTCGAGTTAAGGTGGTGCACCACAATGTCATTAGATTTTTCATCTCCAAATCTTAGACTGACATGGTTCGAGGTATCTGCTCCCTTGGTGCATGTCGTTTCTATGGTGATCGCGTAGGTGCAATTTCTCTACAGATATTAAAAAACACAACAGTTATGAGAAATGGGCTGTATTTCATTGCTTGGGCCTACAAGCTGGTCCAACATAAATTAGGCCTAGACAGTAGACAGTGTGTTCGTGATATACTTATATGATCTACTGATCTAGTTCTTATTAATGGGCTTGGAAAGAGCTGGACTCCACGGCCCAATCTGGAAGCTCTTCTTGTCCCGGAAAATGAAAGAGGAGAGTTTAGGGAATTGGGTTAATACAACATGACATAATCAAAAGATCGGTCATGTTCCATTTTTTTCACTCAATATTCAATTTTTTCAAATTAATCATCAAACTTTCTTTTTTGTTCCATTTACATCGCCTAGGCATTTTTGCCCAAAATCGGGCAGTTATGTGACAGCTTGATTGTTAAATCGTTTGCCACACGGCCTTTTATTTCCACGTGAAAATATGTATTTTTTTTAAAAAATTAATATTAGTTGGACAAATCAGATCGCGCTACATGGAGTTACCGTTAAATAAGAGTTGATCACATTTGTTTCAAAATAGTTACTGAAAGATAATATTTGCACCGCAACAAAGTAGCCATTTTTCAATGAATCCAAAGAGAAGCAGTTCACTATACGTGCACAAAACATGATCTACTCTTTATGGTGCATCATTCACTAGTAAGTATTATGCAATGTTGAATGCAACTCATGGTTCTCATGCGAAGAAAGCTACATAGATAGGAGATGGACATAAGTAGCTTAGATTAGTTCTCTATTTTGTCTTAGTGATATATTTTGATAATATGGGACCACACTTTGGGCAGTTTAATATAGGATTATATCATGTTTTGTGCAGGTATAGTGAAGTGTCTCTATTTGGATTAATTGGAAAATGACTATGCTTTGTTTAGGTGCACATATTATCTTTCAGTGACTATTTTGAAACAAATGTGATTAGCTCTAATTTAATAGTAACTCCATGTAGTACGATCTGATTTATCCAACTATTATTCATTTTTTTTTTAAAAAAAAAATACATATTTCCACGTGAAAATAAAATGTCATGTGGCAAATGACTTAACAGTCAAACTGTCACAATAGCAGTTTGACTGCTCAATTTTGGACAAATATGCTCGAGTGATCTAAATGGAACAAAAATGAAAGTTTGATGATTAACTTAAAATATTTGAACATTGGGTGATGGAAATGAAACATTGTCAATCTTTCGGTGATGTTATATTGTATTAACCCGGAAAAAAACAAAATAATGAAATTGGATTCAATCTCCTGAAGAACCATCACCCCCAATTCATATTATAAATTGACCGAGAATATCAATTACAAGCCTAATAAAACAGAAAATCACGGTTACCTTATTTTCTGAGAGGCTGAGACTTTCCCCTCCAGCAATTATGGCAAGCAAGAACGCACAACAAGTGAAGATAAACCCTCTAGACTTCTCAGTTGCCATTTTTTCTTAAGAGGAAACACAGAGATGGAAAGAATCCCAACTCTATATGATCATTTATAGCATAATAGAGAACTCATGAATTCTTTCCTTCGCATGCTCAAAAGGTAAATTATTCTTAATTCTCATTTAGTTGTATATGTTATTCCTTGACATCTAACAAATTATGCTCAAGTTTACTTTATCAGCATTGATTTTTCTCTTTATCACGGGTAAAGTAAGGAATCTGTACTAATCTCACGCTTAAACATGATATATTAACAAGATAAAGGTTATGTCAGTCCTGTGAATGTTAAGACACAACACACACACACACACATATATATATATATGTTGAATTTAGTATATATAGATATTTGGATCGCCCCACTTCTTGTAGTCCATGTTCTAGTATTTCCTTTGTAAGCTTGCTTTTGTGGTTAGCTTGTTTGCTTGAGAAAAAATTGCTTCAATTGAGGTTTCCTTAACTATTCATATATGACCTGTTCTCCAGGTAAATGAAGAGAAACTATCACACCGACATGACGCTATACATCATCTAACTCTAAAAAGGACCTCTTGATAGACACCTCTCTGAATTGCTTTACTACCAAACACAGAAAAACTTTGAAAATGCTTACAGGTTCTTTTTCCATTTTGATTTTGGTCAATAATCTCAAGTTAACTGTGATGAAAACTACATTAAAAAAGACTTAAAATACCACTATTGAAGATAATTACTTGAGTTCTGTTTTATAACAGTCAGTTCTAATTAGTTTTTAATATGATTTCACCATATGAAAGTTTTATGTCAACAGACTAGTGATTGCTTGGTAATTGAAAATCAAGTGTCTTGACTTGAGAAGAAAGGAGGTCAAAGGAAACTGTCTTTGACATCACTCTAAAGTTGTTCTAACAACTGCTTATTAAAAATAACTATTGAAACTCAGTTTGAAATAGACAACTCCTGTCACCTAATCAACCAACCTCTCCTTATATATACCACTTGAGTCACAACCTTTTATGAACACATCCTCAGAAGCACTAGAAAGTATTCCCAGCTTCACCCATTTTAACTTGCAATATCTCTTGGTCTTCTCTGAAAACAAAAAGAAGGCAGAGAGAGAGAGAGAAATGGGCGCTTTACATTTTAAATCACCAGCATTTATGGGACTTATTCTCTTCTCATTTGTCGCATTATGTTTCTTTCCTCTGCCTGCTCTTTCCATAACCAGACACTACAAGTTTGATGTATAATGCATAATGTGTCATGTTATACAGACTACGTTGTGTTTTCTTTAATTCCTTATGTTGTTTTGTTTGTTTATTAAAGTTTCTGTGACATTTTGCAAATCTTGTCGCAAAATGTGACGCGGCTTTGCCACACCAAGACCATGGTGACGGTCAATGGGCAGTTTCCAGGTCCCCGCATTGTAGCTAGAGAGGGTGATCAACTCCTTATCAAAGTGATTAATCATGTTCAGAACAATATCTCCATCCATTGGTATATTTGCTCATTCACTTGAAAAACAAGTTTTAGATATACAAATTGGAGGGAGCAATATTTGGCTGAACTTTGATGGTGTCTATGAAACAGGCATGGCATTCGACAGCTTCGAAGCGGGTGGGCTGATGGACCAGCATATATAACCCAATGCCCTATACAAACTGGGCAAAGCTATGTGTACAACTACACCATTGTTGGCCAAAGAGGCACTCTTTGGTGGCATGCTCATATTTCATGGCTAAGATCAACTGTCTATGGCCCAATCATTATTCTTCCTAAGCGCGGAGTTCCTTATCCATTTGAAAAACCTTATAAAGAAGTCCCCATCATCTTTGGTACAAATTTATATACTTCTAACCATTAACTTGCTGTTGAAATTCAAAACTGTTTTAACTTTTAACTCTTAATTGGTTATGTTTACAATTGCGGGAGAGTGGTTCAATGCAGATACAGAGGCAGTCATCAATGATGCTCTCCAAACTGGTGGAGGCCCAAATGTCTCTGATGCCTATACCATCAATGGACTTCCAGGGCCATTGTACAATTGCTCTGCCAAAGGTATCAAATCATATGTATAAATTGTTCTAAAAAAGAACAACAGAGACAGTGTTTAAGTATTCAGTTGATATATGATTTTAATTGTCTATGATTATGTTATTTATGTCTTTGGCAGACACATTTAAGCTGAAGGTGAAATCAGGGAAGACTTATCTTCTTCGCCCGATCAACGCTGCACTCAACGACGAGCTTTTCTTCAGCATAGCAAACCACACCCTAACAGTCGTTGAGGCTGATGCTGGTTATGTAAAACCTTTTGAAACCGAAATACTTCTAATTGCTCCTGGACAGACCACAAATGTGATTCTTAAGACCAAACCTCACTTTCCCAATGCCACCTTTTTTTATGAAAGCAAGACCATATGTGACAGGACTTGGCACTTTTGACAACTCAACTGTTGCTGGTATTGTAGAATATGAAGCCCCATCTCATGCCCTTCACTCAAGCTTCTCTATCAAAAAACTTCCACTCTTTAAACCTGTTTTGCCTCCTCTAAATGACACTTCCTTTGCTACAAACTTCACTAACAGACTTCGTAGCTTAGCAAGTGCACAATATCCTGCCAATGTGCCCCAAAAGGTAGATAAGCAGTTTTTCTTCACTGTAAGCCTTGGAACTAATCCCTGCCCAAGTAACCAAACCTGCCAAGGACCTAATGCAACAATGTTTGCAGCTTCAGTTAACAATGTTTCTTTTGCAATGCCAAGTACTGCTCTGCTTCAAGCTCACCATTTTGGACTATCAAATAGTGTATACTCTAATTTTCCTACTCGCCCTGTTCCATTTAACTACACCGGAACGCCACCAAACAATACAATGGTAGGGAATGGAACAAAGCTACTAGTGATTCCTTTTAACACTAGCGTGGAGCTAATTCTGCAGGACACTGGCATACTTGGTGCTGAGAGCCATCCTCTTCACCTGCACGGATTCAATTTCTTCGTCGTTGGTCAAGGTTTTGGAAATTTTGATCCTAAAAACGACCCTGAAAACTTCAATCTTGTTGATCCAATGGAAAGGAACACTGTTGGCGTACCTTCTGGTGGATGGGTGACCATTCGGTTCCTAGCAGACAATCCAGGTTGGCATCACTTGGTGTAAATTGTCATGTTTAAATAGCGATTTTTTTGTTGTTGAAGTTTCTGTCAATTTGTGTGTATTGCAAGTAACTTTTCCCGATATGTTGGCGATAACACAGGGGTATGGTTCATGCATTGCCATCTTGAAGTCCACACCAGCTGGGGTTTGAAGATGGCTTGGGTTGTTCTGGATTGAAATCTTCCCAATCAGAAGTTGCTTCCACCACCAGCTGATCTTCCTAAGTGTTGATATCTGAGCTACTTCTGTTGTTCACTCTGATCAGAATTGTTTTGTTCTGTTTTTTCATTTCTTTGGAGATAATAACTTTTTTATTTTTTATTTTTTTGGACCCATTATAAGCACCTGCTACTGGGTCAATGATCTTTGATAATTATTGTCATGTGGAGCCGAGGGAAGAAAAGGAGTTGAATATTTTTGGTACCTTGGATTGTATTTCATTATTTTCCCATTACAATTGTCCTTTTGGCTTAATATGATTCGGTCGGGAAGCAATCTCAAGATGTCGATTCTCTCAATGATAACTGGAGTTCTGGAGTTTTCTCGATATAATTTTTTTTTTAGTTTGCCGGCATCATTGCTGTAGACACAAAGAAAGCATCAGATTCCCTGCAAGGTGTCTCTTGTCGTCCATGTGCCTTGCCTATGTAAACAGAGAATATCAACAACTACACGATAATAAAAACAAAGATTATCAACAATTATGATCCTTCTTTCCAAATTGTTGACCAAACTCACCCTATGATCCATTAATAAATACCATTGTATAGACCATTACTTGTAGTTCAAGTCCTAGAACCATGGATTCCTCCAAAATCCTTGTACTTCTGGCCCTCCTCATAACCTCTCTATCAGTTCAATCAGCCTCAGCAAACCTGAAGCTCTTTAGAGAGTACATTGGAGCTGAAGACAAGGGCGTTAAGTTATCAGACCTACCGATGAATTCTGAAGTTGAAGTTCACTTCATTCTGTCCTTTGCCATTGACTACACAAACTCATCCTCCTCTCCGTCGCCAACGGACGGTAATTTCAAAGTGTATTGGGACACAGAAAACCTCTCCCCTTCTCAAGTTTCTTCCATCAAGGCTCGGCACTCTAATGTAAAGGTAGCCATGAGTCTTGGAGGGGACACATTAGCCAACAACAAAAAAGTTTACTTTCAGCCCACATCAGTCAAGTCTTGGGTTAGAAATGCCATCAATTCCATAACAGAGATTCTAAGAGAGTATGATTTGGATGGAATCGACATTGACTATGAAAACTTCCATACAGATACAGATGCAGATGCAGATACATTTGCTGAATGTATTGGGCAGCTTCTCCTCCATCTTAAACAAAATCGTGTCGTCTCGTTTGCATCAATAGCACCATTTGAAGATAGTAATGTGCAGTTACATTACTTGACTTTGTGGAAAAAGTATAGTCATCTAATCGACTACGTAAACTTCCAGTTTTATGCCTATGATAAAGGGACAACAGTTCCTCAATTCATGGAATATTTTGAGACCCAGAGCTCCAATTATGAAGGTGGTAAAGTCTTATTGAGCTTGGGAACTGATGGAAGTGGGGGCTTATCTCCAGAAAAAGGGTTTTTTGATGCGTGCAATAGACTTAAACTGTTGAACAAACTTTATGGGATATTCATATGGTCAGCAGATGACTCCAAGAAAGCCGGGTTCCCTTGTGAGAAGGAATCATTAAACCTTTTGGCGAGCATGAACTCTCGCGAGTTCGATTTATAGATCTTTTTGGGTAACTAATTGTCTACGTAAATGAGAGATCTTGGAGCCAGTTATGCCTTGCAAAGCCATTGATTTAGCCTCCTAAATTGTCTTTGGATTGATAAGATGATAATGAACAAAACATATTTCTATTAACACAAAACATCAGAAAGTTTATACTAGTGTTTGAAGAGGTTATGTGATATTACAGCCATCGCTGGTGGTATTGCATATGCAGAAACACTATGTGATACGTACAAGAGCAATGAAACATGCAAGTGCAATGTAGCAGTTTTTCCCAAAAAAAACACACACTATCTTTAAAACATTGTAGCATATATGGGTGGCAAAACTCCTTCTGACACGGATGGCTGAATTTGTCCGACCTAGATAAACCAAGCCTAGACATCAAATATACATCCAAATTTCGGATTCAAATACAAAGAATTTATCTAGTTTAAAATCGATTTCAAGTCCAAACACAAAAATCTTATCCGATCTAATTGTTCGGATATTAATCTAGATTAGATTATTATCTGATTTACTGATCCGTATTTAAACTCAATTATGTATGATTAATTAAGTAGTATGAAAATTCAAATATAATTGTTATTAGACCCTGAATTTATTTTTTTGTCCAACCGTATATTGTAGACATCAAAAATTCAATCGGGCCTATAAATCAAATTAAGCCTATTGCAAAGTCATGTTAGGCCCAATTAAATAAATGGACTGAGCTTCTCATAAGCAAGAGCCCAATAACAAAGATAAAGGGGAATTTGACCGGCCGACGACGATTTATTCGGTCCACGACACCGAAGCAGTAAGCCCTAGGGGCTATAATTAGTTTAAGTAGGCTCTAAATCTCCTTCAAATGATTTTTTTATGCATTTGAATATTTTAGTGATTATAATATTATCATATAATTAATTTTGAAAAAAAATCGTAAATCATAAATTGTATAATTTAATCCCTAAATTTCGTATTCTAAATCCTAAATTTTATTTTAAATCATAAGACTATGTTTGGGAGAGGTGTTAACAAGTGAACATTTTCGAATTATTGTTTGGCGCGAACGCTTCAAAGCCCAACACCTCTTTTTCTCAACTCTTCAAAATGAGAGATTAGAAGGTATTCACTCCTATAAATCCTTCAAATCCCTTCCAACACTTATAAATATCAGCAAATGTTCACTTTTAGGAACTCCTCCCAACTCAATCTCTGTCAACCCAACGCTCATGCTAAACATAGCCTAAATCTTAAATTATAATTTCAAATTCTAAACTTAAATCTTAATCCTTAAATATTAATAGCACAAAAAAAAATCTTAAAAAAATGATTTGAGGTGATTAAGAGAGTAATTAGGACTAATGATCGTAACCTTTTTTCCCGAATTCCACCAATGAAAAGAAAAAGCTTTTCCGCCGATCAAGCTTAAACCCTACCTCAAACTTAAATCCCAATTTATCAGAAACGCAACTCAAGAAGCTTGTGTTCTAAACCATACATCCAAAAGCTGAAACCGCATATCTTCCGTTGCTTTCATTGGTCACACCCTCGTTTGTGTATGTATGTTTCCCTCCTACTTCAGTTCTCAGGGGCGGCCCTGAGCAGGGGCGAGATAGGCGGCCGCCCAAGGCCCCAATTTTTTTTTAATACTAATATGTTTTTATATATGTATAACATTTATTTTTTACAACTATAATATTCTTATTTGGCTTGTGGTCTAGCGGCAAACTTAAAATTTTACATCCTGAATACAGTGGTTCGTGTCCAACTTCTAACATATCCTCTCTTTTTTTTCTTCGTTTTTTGTACTTAAAATTGGGCCCTCCAATTTCAAGTCTAAAGGTAAAACTTATATGTTCTTACTGTAGGCCCAATTTCACCTCTACAAGTCTACAGGCCCCAATCTATATACTCAAAAGCGCAAGATTCCGAGCAATTCTCTGGCGAGTGGCCCGAGACGTCTCGTACTCACGCGAGTCAGATGTTGGTGAACGATATAACCACCACTTGGCAGAAAGGGTTTTGTACCAATGGTCGGGGCCAATGCCATTTATCGAAAGCGCAAGATTCCGAGCATAAAACCACTATTGGTCATTACTACTTTGATGAAAGTTAATATGAAAGTTAAACTATTCGTCATTACTACTTTGATGACTCATTATGGATATTATTTTGATCTTTCTTAACTTTGAGCAAAAAAAAAAAACCCAATACTGGAGAGGAAAAACATATATCATGCTGTCTTGGTGTGTCACAGGTACCCCTCTCTCTCTCTTAATCCGTAAGATACATCTATATATAGTGTATGTGGATGTGCGTGATACTTGCTTCATGTTATGTAAAACTGATGTCTTTGCTATTAAAACTTTGAAATCTTAGATACGCCAGGTTCCATATCATAACTCTAACCTATATTAAAGCTTTTTTAATTCGTGATAAAGGGAATATAGGTAGACTTTGAAGATCAAGCACATCTCATAGAGTGAGTACTCCTGTTTCTTTTCGGTCCCTCATTTTTCCTGCTTGCTTGATAAGAAAAAGAAATCCTTTTATTTTTGTGTTTTTTCGTTATGTATAGTTGACAAGAATTTGAGATCCTTTTAGTATCAACCCAACCTATCAGTTAGCATATTTTAATTATATTCAAATTCAAAAGAGTACAAAATTTGAGAACCCGAATACCGGAATTTACTGCAAAAAAAAAAAAATTACCTACATTTTTCATATTGAATTTGAATAAAAAAAATCATGTCACTGTATTCGTAAAATCGATTAAAATATAAATATGCAAGAAAATCTTTCATGCATTAAGAAAGCCACTTTTCGACTTCCAGCTATAGTAAGAATATCATCACATGACGTGGGTACTACCATACTAAAATTCTCCAATCCCATATCTGAAGCTAGAACATAAGTAAGTTTTGAGAATGGTGTTGGTGTGACAATAACATGGAGAGAGAGAGGGAGAGAGGGAGAGAGAGGGAGAGAGATTGTTCTTTCCAAATGAAAGCAAGCAATATGAAAGTGAAAGTCAATAGTTACAAAGTCCAAAAAAATGTGCAACAAGATTTAGTACATACCCAGGAATTATAGCAAGTCCTGTTTCTGGCAAACCCAATTTTGCTTCTTATCCTGAACTTTTCAACAAGAATTTCAATGCTCGTGTTTCAAGCAGGCTATAACACAACCACTTTATCTCAAATGCTAATATTGTTTCTGAAAACAAATTGGTTAAATCCTGACAAACCGCATATCCAAAGATAACATGATAGTGCCATTTCAAGTCCACCACCCAGAGCTGCTCCTTCAATAATGGCAATGGCTGGAATAGGAAGTGCCTACTTTGATGCAGTTAACGAGAATGAAGTTGCAATTAAAAGAGCCAAAATATAAAAAATGCAGACCAAATATTTCAAGTTAAATGCATAGATGAAAACCCCAGTTGAACATAGCATATAGCAAGCACTTAGAAACAATAAAAACAAAAAACATATTGCACTGCCCTTACATTTTCCCTCAAGAAACAAGGTGCAGGGTGTTCTGGTTGAGGCAAGTCTAAGGTTCCAACTTTACCAAGCACGTAAAAAGGAAATGATGGCAGTGAGTTGTAGAAAACTTTTAAATTTCGAGGCATTGGGTGAAAACCAAGTACTTTGTGTGTTTATGAATTTAACTATTAGACACAAGCCAATTACAAGTACAAAACTATAATTCCATACAGCTTAGGAAAACTATGAAAAACTAGAATTTCATGTTCAGTACCTTCCCCAGTGGCTGATATGTTTTAGGTCTGTTGTCATATTTGAGAGGACTAAATATTTTTGGAGTACATTCCTCTGTCAGTGCAGCTAAAGCAGCCTTTCTTCTCTGCTTTTTTGTCCACGCCATTTCCTTAGTTGATCTTTAAGCCTGACTTTCGCTTTCTTTGCTGATTCAGCCCTGCTAGAAGCCTGTTCTGCTCGAGTCCTAAACTCCCTAACTTTCACCCTTGCAACTTCCAACTACAAACCTACAACTTCCATCAAAATTAGATCGCTTACAATGACCCTACATTATGCTCAAAGAGAAGCAGAAACCGAAAAATGACTAAAAAATGCAACTGCCATGAATGTCATGTCAAAACAAAAGATAATGAAAACACAACTAAATACATGAGACAGGCGAACCTGAGCATAAATTGAAGGAGATCACAGAACATTAATAAAAGCATATCCTTGAAATAATCCAAGAACCACAGCTACAGAACTCGCGGCTTCTAGAAGTCATTTATGCAAAATTCTTGCCCACCTATAAAACATAAGCCGAGTTTTCATTCAAATAGATAGTGTTCCAGAGCATGAGTCAAAGTGATAAGACTGGGTATTGCATTTGCTTCCCCACTATATGCTAACTTCAGGGCAGAAATGACCATGCTTACTGACTTATAAATAGAAATTACTTCGAACATGCAAATGACATAGCTGAAATAGTGGATGCAAGGATATGTTAAAAGTCATTATCACAATAACAAACAACAAAGGTGGCATTCGTGCACCATCACATCCTATGACAAATGAATATAAAGAAATTAAATATATAACTCAAATAAAAAGGCCAGGATCCCAAAATAGTGCAGTTTCAGCAATCTTTATCTATATGACTTATGTGTGGGTGCCAAGCAATTTAAGCAAAAAGATACTTCTTTTCATACCTGATTAGTTGCTACCTATGTCACATCAGTATATAACAAATAAGTCTACATTTTGATTTTTTTTTCATATAAGTGTTATGGTCTTAATTCAACTGTGGTATCTATGAACTTGCAAAAAAATAAGCCACTCAAGTATCAGGGGCAATCAACAGTAGATGAACAAACAGTGCCTGCAATAAACATAGCCACATAGGTATAAAAAGTTTAGACTTAACATTCAAATTCAAATAAAAACTTCAGTAGGTGAACATGATAAACAAAAACCGCAAAAGCAACAGCACCAACAAATAAATGGATTACAGAAGATATTTAGCATCATATATAGACAAAAATTGCCATAAAAAACAACAAAACAAAAAGAGCCACAAATGCTATGACCTTCCACTCTTGCATTGCCACTTGGATGCCATCAATTCCACAAAAAAACACATGGCCCTGCAGTCACAAAGTACAAACTGTCAGACTAATCCTAATCTATATCAAACCAGAACATGCAGTCACAAAGTACAAACTGTCAGACTAATCCTAATCTATATCAAACCAGAACAAAAGAACCAGAACAAAACTAAATGAAAAATAAAATAAAAAATAAAAAAACTTCAATTAAATCCCCTTAGATGACGAGCCTATAAATACCAGCAAACACAAACAGTCTACATCATTATATCTCCATAAAGGCATAAACCAACCAAAGTCACAAAGAAACCATGCTCTTTGCCAAGATACCAAGAAAATGATGCTGGAAGCTGTCATGAAGGACCTAAATGATCCACCACCAACCTGCCACCTCCAAACCACTGCAGAAGGAAACTACATAGCTACTGTGGAACTTCCCATCACCAACACACAGACAACAACCATCAAAATTGCAGGAACTCCTGCAACCGAAGAAGATGATGCAATAGAAAAAGCAGCAAACCAGGTCCTAGACCTTCAAGTAGATGATTTCAACTTCTCGTGGAACCTATACTATCAAGAACAACTACATGAAGCTGAGCAAATCATTGAGGGAAAAGAGGCAGAGATTGACACATTAAGAATCGAAAAGAATGTGCTGCAGTCAAAACTTCAAGATGCAAATACAGAGAAAGAGGCACTGAAACAATATCTCCACACCACCCTCACAAGACTCCAAGATGCTACAAGAAAAATAAAGAGGATAAGAAGAGCCATGGCAGAGTTCTTCTGGTAAGAGCACAGGTAAACCCTCATCAAACTATTCCCCAATCAATAAAATCATTTCAACGACAAAAAAAACCACTAACAGCAACTACTAATACATGTCACAGGTTCGTTGGAAAGTGCATACAAATCACAGGGTAAAGCTGGTAAGCAAATAACACACCTCAAGTTTATGCAATTCATGCAAAAACTCACAAAAACTCACTATACATGTTCAGGGCCCTTTTTGAAAATCAAATGAAGACAACAATGAGAAGTTGCGATGCACAAAAATAAGAGCAGCCAAACTACTGTGAAAGCTCAACTCCCTCACTCGGAGGATTTTGTGTCTTTAAGAACAATGTAAAAAAAAAACTATGTGTAATATGTTTTTCTCTTGAATGAACAATGCCAGCTTATATCAACCATATCCAGTAAAATGTAAGCACTAAAACAACTAAACTTTCCTCCTTCAAAATCTGACCAACCGAACTTTGGAAAAATCAATGAATCAATGAATATCATACCTCGAAGGACTTTTGCAACAAAGCAATCGACAATCCCCATAGCCTGTAGCTTCGTCTCCGTTGAACTCCCAGTTACCACTCCCACACGAAGCATTGCAAACCCTAACAACGACAAAAAAACACGCGCACCAGTAACTCAACAACAAAAAATGCCATTGGGCCTAACCAAGCCATTGGGCTGCATGCTAATAAAAAGAAGTCAAAGCTAAAAGCACAAAGGCAGAGTAGGGAATTCCATATTCCTCATCTGACCTTATATTGCTTGGGTCGTCTAACACAAGAGACACAGCTCCTATCAATAGATTAGTTCACTCACGCTACTGAAAAGAAAGCAAAAACACCCTGCATTGGGCCTCATTCGCCAGCAACGCGGCGGGCCCATCTCTAGTTTGCCTAATTGCCTCTTTTGGACTCTGAAGTTTCATCTCTCTCTCTCTCGTCTCTGTCTCACTCACGACTCTCTGTCTCTCCAACGGGCAACATCTCTCTAATTTTGTTCACTCCGCGTCTCCGCCGGTCGTCGTCCGTCTTCCGCTCCGTCACATGGGCGCTGGTTGCTGCGGTCCTGACTCCTGAAAGCTGTCCTGTCTTGCTGTTGCTAGGCTGCTGCGGTGCTGGAGTGCTGCCCACTGGTAACTGGTGTCTGGTTCTGGTTGCTAGGTTTCCTGGGCGCTGGTGGTGGCCGGTGGGAGCTGGTAGTGGTTGCTGGCTTGCTGTGGACCTAGGGAGCTATTTTGCTGGGCAGCTCAGGTTTTTTCGTTTCTCAATCCTCATTTGATTTGCTGCCTTGTTACTTGTTGATTATTTGATTAATTTAGTTGATTTTCTGCCTTGTTACTTGATTATTTGATTAATTTAGTTGATTTGCTGCCTTTGTGCTTGTGTGGAGTGTGGACTGTGCCACTGTGGCTGTGTTAATTGAGTGATTTCATTGTTTAATTGATAAGTAATTTATCAATTTAAGCATAATGAGTAGTCGAAAGTATATGTCTGGATATGAGAAAAGGAAAAAATGAATGAAATAATGGATAAGAGTGCGCAAGACCAAATAGATAGGGAGAAAGAACATTGGAAACAAGTATTATTGAGGATAATAGCCCTTATAAAAATTCTTGCAATAAATAATTTAGCATTCCATGGTCATAGGGAGAAGCTTAATGAAGAGAAGAATGAAAACTTTTTAGGTTTTATTGAGATGCTTGGAGAGTTTGATCCAATCATACAAGAACATCTTCAACGTGTTAAAAATAAATCAATCCATTGCCATTACTTTAGTCCAAAGATTCAAAATGATTTAATCATTCTCTTACCAAATGAGATTAAGGCTCTGTTTGTTTGGGGGAAAACACCCCTTTAGAAAAATGTATTTCTAATTTCTTGTGTTTGTTAACAAGAAATTGAAAGTCAATGAAAAATAAATAAAAGTCAACAAAAAAACAAACCCTGATGACGGAAAATGACGCCCCGTTTAAAACAGCGGCAGTCATTTTCCGTAGCTCTTGCCCCCTTCCAACACGAACGATTATGCAGCTTCTCCTCCTCTCCGGCTGATTCCTTCTCTCGGTGAGTGCTTCTCCTTTCTTCTCTATTTTTGCTTCGTGCTGCTCGTTTCTTCTCGCTTCTTTTCCGACTGATTTCTTCTCTATTCGTCGCTTCATCTGACAACCTGGTTGTGCGCTCTTTTCTTCCCAGAGGCCTTCGTGCAACTTGTTTTAAGATTGATTTAATGGTATGATTTCTCTATTGTTTGATATCTCGATTTAATGGTATGATTTCTCTATTGTTTGATATCTCGATTTAATGGTATGATTTCTCTATTGTTTCGTGCAAATTGTTTCTGGCTTTGTGCTTCAGATTGGCACCTGGGTTTAGATCGACCCTTTTGTTCTATATGTTATTGCAATACAAAAAATCACAGTTTGTCTCCCAAACTAGTTCTCGGACAAGATCAATTGTATTAGTTGCTCTGTTTATATGTTTTATAGATTTGATCTGAAGTTCTGTCTGAGTAAATTAATGGGTATAGTGTTGAATGAATCGTTCGCTTAAATCTGGGTTCTCCCAAACGACATATTACACATTGTTCTTTGACAGTTTTCTGGTTCATATTGCAAAATAATTACTGTATAAATAGGGAGGAAGAATGACTTCTTCATTGCTTTCGCAAATCTGGGTTTTCATGCTTATATTCTAAAAATAAAATAACTAATAGAGATTTTGAAATTTTCTTTGTTTTCTAATTATCAAAGTTTGCTTTTCTTTCTGTTCTCTGTACTTTGAACCTGAGATTGTGTACGATGCTTGCTTTACTTTCTGAGTTTGGATTTTCTTTATATTAAATGCTTCAATTAGAGGATTGAATCTACTAGTTTCATTGCAACTACATATACAACTAGTTTCTTTTAAATAGTCTTCTATCTGACTTTAATCTTCTAATATTAATATATTATATCAGTAATAAGTTTATCATCAATACCCATTATTCCTTATCATCAAATTGGCCTATACCATGAGTTTCATCACAATTCTGTTGAGCTGGACACATGCATTTCATCAGCATATTTGCTCCTTCCAGGTTATTTTTATAATTTCTTCACTTTATTTTGAATAGCCATGATTTTAACTGCATATTATTGTGATCATTTAATAAGTCTTTGTTGGTACACTGTCATGGTTTCATGTGCTATCTTCATCTAGACTTTATTTTCGATGGGATGAGTTGCTTATAGTCATATATGTATTTATCTTCCATGGATTTTTTGGGCCCTCATTTGTAGTGAAGAAATTTGAATGCGCATATCTACGTAGCTATGTCACAGATGTAGTTTATTCTTATTGTTTTAAAATTTTCTTTTACGTGACTACTTGCTCAGTTTGTGTGGAATCCAATATTTGAGTTCACGATTTATTGGGGTAGTTCATGATGCTATTTTGATCGTGTCTCCTTCGCTATGACAACGTAACTGAAAGTTATTTTTGTACTGCTTAAACGAGACTATATGATCATGGTTATAATCTTTGTCTTCTATCTATATGATTTTCAGCTTTTAGACTTCTCTGTATGGATCTAACTGTCTTCTTTCCCGTTAGTATAACTTTAAGGGAAGATATGGTCTGATACAAACCATTAAGAATACACAAAAAGTGGGATTGTATGTCCTCTTCCTTTTCCTTTTCCTTAGTTCTCTCTATCTCTATCTCTATCTCTATCCCTTGTGAATTTTTCTGCTGCCAATTTCATTTTTTTTCCTCCTCTTTTGCTGTGCGCAGCTTCTCTCTTTAAAGGACAAGCCCAACCATTTCTTTCCATCTCATCAATGCTCCACACCTTCCTCTTTGTTTCCCATCCCACCATCATAGTATGACTTTTCTTCCGGTCATACCATTTTCTTTGATATATACTTCTTGCACCTGTGTGGCATGCCAAAGAAAGGTTTGGAACCCTCCAAATCAAGTGGTGTTGCCATTTTGTTGCTGCTTTGTTGGACCTTAGAGGGGTAAATACGTTTGAGTTTGGATCAACCCGTATGTATGTCACAGGTTCAAATTACGTAAATAGTCTATGTAATGCATATGCATGTTGTAATGCTGTGCAAATTTGCTCTTTCTGAACGATTGGACCCTGCCATCATTGTAAGATCCTTATTCACTAATTGGTGTTATTTGTTTTTTTCTGTATTAATGGACACCCTTTGTTACTGTGACAGATGTGCTACATTTTTCTGTTTTTTTTAATGGGTTATAGGGTATAGTAAATTGAAATTTCAATTCTTTGAGATGCCCAGTACTTTGGTGTAATGTTGCAGAGAGATGGTATGTTCCATAGATTTGTAGCTCTTGGCCTTACTACTTCGATTTCTACAAGCTTGCCAACAAGGTGAAAAGTACTATTTGATTACTGAACCTCATGAAACTTTAGTTCATCTTATAACCATTCTAATTAATTTTCTTTTCACTTGTAGATCGGAGAAATTTGGATTTTGAGTCGCATTTGGGATCGAACTTAAAGATTTTATGATTGTCAACCAAAGCTTTATCACTATTTGCATATGATATCTTTTTATTTTATGCTAATTACTTTGAGAACATTAATAAATAGAGATGGAGCTGTAATGACTCTATTTTGATGATCTGCTATTATGTTTGGTACTCATAAGAGTTTGTACCTCTTTTATTTTGTTATGGTCTAAAATGTCGAATGTGGCTGAATTTTTTTATAACTATTGAAGTTCTAGGTCAAAATTTATGTGTCAAGAGATTTCTATTCTATCTATTATTGAGATTCTAGTTACACTTTACCATTAATAAGAAAGTAATAAAAAGTTTGAAAATATTTTTTCCTTATAAGAAACAAACAATGGAAAAAATATTCTATATATTTGACCAAATACCAGAAAATTAATATTTTCCCTGTAATTCTTTTTCTTGTAAAAATAATTTTCATGAATGAACACTTTTTCGTGAAACAAACGGAGCATAAATGTAAAATTATAGCAAAGGTAAAGCAAGCAAAATACTATTATGTAATTCTTGATTGTACTCCTGATATAAGCATAGTTGTCAAAAGCGACTGAAGCGCTGAGGCGCAGCGCGGGGGTCGCGCATCGCTCCTCGCATCGCCTCAATTCTGCAGGCGCAGACAAGCGCTCGCTTCTGGCAAAGCGCGAGACGAAGCGCGAGAGACAGGCGAAGCTCACGAGGGCCTGGGCTTGACTTTTTGTTGGGCTTAGCCTTCACAAACTCAGTCCAGCCCTTGTTCCGCACCATCACACTTCACTTCACCCTCTTCCAGCGCATCGCCCATTCTTCTTTGGCTAGCAGCAACCCTAGTTTCGCACATCGCACTTGACGCCATCATCCAAGGAGCTCAGTTCCTCTCTCTGTCTTTGATATCCATGTATTCTCTCTCTCTCTCTAGTTTCTCTCTCTCTCTCTCTCTCGTTCGCATCTCTCTCTCTTGTTATTGTCTCTGTTCTTCACTTCTTCACTTCTTCTCTGTTTTTTACTTCTTCTCTGTATTCATATTGTTTTATGATTTTATCATGCCTTTTGTGTTTATTTTTTGCAGCAATTTATTTTTATTTTTTTGCAGTTTGGGAATCCTTGATTAAATGCTTAGTTCTTTTAAATCATTGATTAATTATAGCATCAGACCTGGGCTTGCCATTTGTGCTTATCGTGTATATGAGGATCACAGTCTTTAAGAGCTGTATCCACTAATTTTTGGCAGCACTAAGCCACTAATTATTTTATGTATCCACTAATTGGTTTGTGTATTTCAATATATGTATAATTTGTTGTCAAGATTCATATTTGCGCTTCTCGTCTTTGAAGCGTGCGCTTAAATTGCGCTTTGCGCTTTGAAGCAATGCAAGGCCTTAGCGCTTCAAGTGCGCTTTGCGCTTTAACTACTATGGATATAAGTCATGATGAACAAATGTCTCTTATATTGCTTTAACTACTATGGATATAAGTCATGATGAACAAATGTCTCTTATATTGCGATGTGTAGATGTTTGCATCGCAAAATGGTAGAAGAGCCATATTTAAATAATTCTATATGTCATAGTAATTTTATTTTTAAAGATATAATATAAGATTTTAAGAGAGGGCCCTTTCTGTGGAGTTCTTCCAAGGCCCCCAAAATCTCAGGAACGCCACTGTCAGTTCTTATCTCTATAATTTCTCCTACCTTCTGATTTTTATGAGGATTATGCTGTGCAGTGTTGGTCAGAGACGATGGAGCAGCGTAAACAACAATCGCAAGACATCGTGTTCACGAAGCGGCCGTACATGGAGGATGTAGGCCCGCGCAAAATGTGAGATGCTGCTCTTTGTATACTTCAGTTGGAGTTTTTAAATTCGTATGGTGATAGATAATTGGCGTTGCTTTTGTTTTACATGATTCAATTGTTGTGTTCTGTCTCTGCAGAAAGAGCATGAAGTTCTCCATGTTCTCCGAATCGGACATTCTTAAGGCTGCCGAAGTGCAAGTATATCAAGGCAGATACTACGGTTCTTCCGAACCAATAGAAGGAGGCTTGTTGGATCTTCGCATGGTATTCTCTCTCTGTTTTTCTTTGTGCTTTCTTGATTTGACGGAAAGCGTCATGGAACAGAATAATTGCCTGTTTGGTAGGAAAGAGAATGGCAGGAGGGGATAGGGAGGAAGGAATCCATCCCTACATCATCAAATGAATGGTCTGAGAGTATGAGGATTGGGAGAATCCTTTTTAGTTTTTAGATGAGAAGTAAGATGATTATGCAAACAATATAGTATCTAATTTTCTCCTCTCACATTTGGATCCCTCCCTTCCTTTCTTTCCACTCCCTAATCATTTTTCTCTTTCATTTTCTTCACTAGTAATGCTACAAAAATAGTCTTCCTATCTACCATTAGATTAAGTCATTAGATTAGGTGTTTTAATCTCCACTGTTAAAAAAAAGCATAAATGTTTATCTTGCTACAACTAATAATTTGACGTCATTTGTCTCACTACAAGAAATTTGTGAATCATCGATTTTTTTTTTGTCGGTAGTCCTAAAAATCCATCCATCATATTGATTACTGACCGAAAATTTATGTTGTTAAAACTCTCGTGTGTAATCTAAACACTTATGGAGAAAATATCGTTGGTAATTATCGACGGATTATTTATATTGGTAAATATTGATAAAAAAATCATCGATAATATGTTGGCAAAAAATAAAAAACTAATTTTTTTTTGTAATTCTCGGCAAAAAAATAATTTTTTAATTACATGGGTAATCCATCGGCCAAAAAAAAACCATTGACAAAAAATAATAATTAAATTGTTATAATCGTTCTGTTAAATTTTTCGTTAAATAAGCTAAATTTTCATACTCATTTTTGTCATATCTTTTTCATAACAAAATTTTAAAAAAAAACAAAAAATAATATTTTTGAATGTTGACTCACGTGTCGTGCATTAAAATGGACTGTACACCATTCAACTTTTTTGCCAAACTGGATGCTAGTAGAACCCCAAATTTATGACCTCATTTTACCATTAAATCCATGTGGCATGTGAAATAATCATTGTGTGTATGACTGACTTAACACTCAATCATAAATTTAGGGGTCTCACGTATTTTTTTTTCAATGCTTTAGTAAATTGGATGATTTTTTTTTCTGATTTATCTCTTCATTTTCTCACTTCATCAAGACAGGGGAATTGAAACGAATGTCCTTTTTTCCATGTTTATTCTCTGTTTCCCTCCAAATGGAACAAAGTGGATGGAACGTACGAAGTAGTAGCTTTTATTTCCAGTAATTATTATTTCTAAGTTGATGCATATGAGTATATGACATCATTCTCAATTAACCTTTGTGGGGGAAATGATTTTATTTTTAAAAAGTAGATTTTTTTAATTGATTTTGAACTTTGAAGTTTGCCGCCTTTTTAATTCATGGTCTCTGGTTTCGTGATGATTTATTCACGGTTGAGTTTTGCTGGTTCATTTTTTTTCTTAGAGGGAGAATGAAAATGTCATATTTTTCTGGATTTCAGGGCCCACCTAATAAGGGACCACCAAATAAGGGTACAGGAGACAAAGGTTGGATATGTGCAACGTGTCATGGAGACTTTGCGCAATGTCCGGGCCATTATGGATATTTGAGCCTTGCTCTACCTGTCTACAATGTTGGATATTTTCTTATGATTTTGGATATCTTGAAGTGCATTTGCAAGGTAATGTTGGGATCGAAATTTAACCTAGTTCTTATTAGTCAAATAATGTACTAATGTACTCTTCAGAATTTTGTACAACATGCTTACAATTTGAAGTAATTTTCACACAATGCAATTATTTGTGGTTGTAAAACGAGACCTTACCTGTAGGAAGCTTAAGCATGAATTACTATGGGAACTATTCATTATTCAGTTATATTTTGTTGAATGAAGCCATGAAGGGTAGGCCAAGTTTAGATCATCATCCATGCTGGTCTTTCTCAAATTGGGCTCGCATTTTTTTGAGTGGAAAAGAACTTGAGCTCACATTGTTTTGCTCAGTTTATCTGAGTCTAAAGGATGAGTCTCCCAAGTGCTATTGATTATTTATCTTAAGACTTTAAAGTTATGGTGCAAGACTGCAAGTTCCTCATGTACAATAATGCACGTTCAGGAACATCAGAGACTTACCTTCTGTTATCTGATTGGAATCACTTGAAAACCTCTTCCGCGGTTGAGAGTTGTTTTTATTGGGATGTAACACAGGAGGAACTGAAAGCTTGGGTTTCCATTATCAATTCATGTAGTTGGCAAGGCTAGATTTTGTGTCTGTCTTCTTTTTCTACTCTTGGCTTTTTAAAGCATTACTGTTTTTAGATTTTAGTTGAAAATCTGATGAAATGCCATTTTTTGCTCGATGTGCTTTATTTTATTATGGTTTTATAAAAAGCATTACTGTTTTGCCTTGTCTAATCCTATTGCTCATATTGGTTCTAAGTGGCTAAAGTTTTTCAGTCCTGTTCTCGAATACTTTTGGAGGAAAGACTGTGTAAAGAATATTTGAAGAAAATGAGAAGCCCAAAGATGGAGCCTTTGAGGAAGACTGAATTGATGAAATTGGTGGTAAAGAAGTGTATTGGCTCAGTAAAGTGCTGGAGGTGTGGCTATATAAATGGTTTGGCTTCTACCTTTATCGTTATTTTGTGCTAACGTTGTTGTTTGAACTAGAGGGAATGTTTCTTGTTTGTGTGCTCATCAGCATGCATACTTCTTAAAAAGTGGTACTTATGTGAATATTAAATATTTTCCGCGAGATGTATCTTCCATGTTGCCTTGCAATTGAAGTTCCGAGTGAGCTCTGTGCTTTCTTAGATTCTGATGAGATTCTCTCTTCCCCTACTCATGTCATGATTAAGACAATGACTAGCATTATCTTGTACCTTGTTGTTGGGTCTAAGGAAATATACTTTTTTACTAGTCAGTGTTGTCAAGGGTGTGCTCAGGGATGCCTAGGCTCTTGGGTGAGCTGAGGTACCCCATTTTCTAGTCTATATTTTATGTACTAGCTTATTCGTATTGTTTTCCTACATTCGTTCAATGATTTTTTTTTAACTTTATCTTCTTCGGCTGCTTTCTTGTTGCTACACTGCATGTTAAGAAAAATGTCTTTTTGTATTAAAGGTCCACATTTGGTGTTTGGAAGAACAGGTGTCAACCTAGATGGTGTAATTGGTCATGACCCCAATTATCTGCACTGATACAGAGTTGCCGGGTGTAGGAATGATGTTTTGGTTGAAGCTTTTTATGGGTTCATATATTATTCGACTTTTAGAAGTAACCCATCATGGAATAAGATAAGAGGTGAAATCTGTGGACAAGTGTAATGGGTTATGTGAGTTGGAGTCATCTATGATTCAAATCTTTCTATGGGATATTTTGTTAGTATGATAGTAAAACCTTCTTGAAGGGCTGAGATTTTCAGGTTTTTGTTTTATTCTCTAAAAATTTGAAAAGATGAAGATGCAAGATCATGAAATGTCTTTGTGGCTTGTTATGGTCTTACAACTTTATGAGTTGCAGTTGGGTAACATCTATTTTTGTTTGCAAATGCTATCAGGTAAAGTGAAGAAGGGTGCATCTGCCCTGGGTATTATTCATGATCGTTCAAAAATATGTGATGAGAATGATAAAGAATGTAGGCTTGCTGCAATCTCTCACACCAAGGATTCCTTTAGTGCTGCTACTTACATGCTTAACCCTGTCAGAGTGCTCTCTCTTTTTAGAAAAATTCCTAATGAGGTTACCCTCGATTTCTTCGTTTCTCAGATTTATTTTACTTGTTTGAGAGATAGGATCGGTGCACATTTCTTTTTTCGTATATCTCAGCCAGAAAAGATGAAACAATGATTTTTTATGTATATATAAGAAATGTCTTGTTTTCTGCACATATATTCCCAGTGATACAAATTTTTCGTATTTTAATTTGAAACAGGACTGTGAATTGCTTTATCTCTCAGAACGACCAGAGAAACTCATTATAACAACTATTGCTGTTCCGCCTACAGTTATTCGACCATCTGTTTTGATGGATGGATCACAAAGGTTTACTTATCTTCATATTGAAGCCTTTTTCATTGATATTATTTGCTTATAGACTATATTTTGTTTTGGCCTAGTGGCATTGAAATCACAATTGATGTAAGAATATCTCCATTTTCCATATCTGCAGCAATGAAAATGACATTACAGAAAGGCTGAAACGAATTATTGAAGCAAATGCTAGCCTTCATCAAGAGTTATTGGAAACAAGTGCTGCATTCAAATCTCTGGTATAGCATTTGGTTCACATACGCCTCTCTTTCTCTTCCCTATCCCTTATGTTGGTCAACTAATAATTAATAGAAGTATGTGAATGAACACCAATAGTCTCAAAGCTACTAATCCTTCCTCTGCCATTTTTTTTTTTTGCCGATAGTGTTTTTGGACGTGATTCTCAACTGTTGGTGTAAATATAAGAATCAATAGGGTGCGAACAAGCTGAGCCAAGCTAATTGTTGCTGTGTAGACTCAGTTCATTTCCTAAAGGGTTAAACTCAAATCTGAGCAGAGTTTAATCTTGAATTTTGTTTGACCCTAAGCTAAGATTCCAAGCTTTTTTGGCCCCTGGATAGTGGATGAGTTGGCAAGGGGTAAATGCTTCCTGTTGGGAGACCTTGTCTTGAGTCGCCATTCCATGAAAAAAAAAAAAACTCACAATTTCACTAATACTTGTGTCCTCGGTTTACCTGTTCAATGCACAAGGTTTTGCCTTATTTCAAAACAAAAAAAAAATCCAAGCTTTCTTAAAATCGGTCTTGTGAAAAAAAGTGATTGAAATATTATCAGGGTATAATAATCTTTTCTGGCAAAACAGAGGATGCATTTGTGGTGTTACTTTTGCTAATGCTGCTGACCTCCCAATCATCTTGCCTCCTGGCCAAGACCTACCGCGTATGTTCCCTAGCAACATGCAAGATGATTTGGCCCCTACAGATGTTTTCTTGCCCTATGATGACAATGAAAATATTTTTGATGGTATACGTGTGGCCAAGGTTCACACTTTACCTTATATTCCAATGCGATGTCGGCGGAGAGTGGGTCAAATATTTTTGACACTTTTGCAAGATGTTACTTCTAACCCATCTGATTTGAATAAATGGGTCATGCTTCAAATGTTTCCAAAGTGCGTTTTGAGTCGACACCCGGATAACAAGGGATTTTTTGGGGGAAGCCCGGCTGATTGTGTCTCTTCCAACCTTGACGAATGGGACAAGGGGGGGTCCTCGATTAGAAATTTGTGGCAACAAATTGTCAATGGCCCCAAAAGGAAAGCAAGAACTGTTACATTGCTCCCTAATGATTTGAAGAAGAATAACATTAAAAGGGCAAGAAAGTTGGCAGGGCATGGTCGACTTTCAGATGCGTGCAAGGCGCTTACAAGTGCTGGTGTTGCTGGTTTTACCGAAAGCGTTATGCAGGAGCTGCGGGAGAAGCACCCACAACTCCAAATTCCATCTCTCCCCCCAGGGGGAGCTCCTGAGCCTCTTATGGCAGATTGGCCTGCTATTTTGAGTTGTATCAAGTCTTTTCCGAGGGCAACTGCTTGTGGGCGTGATGGGTTGCGTGCCCAACACCTTATTGACATTATGGTTGGCTTTTCTAATGACCCTATACGTCCTACTTTTGAAAGACATGCTGGAATTTGTCAATTTGCTGCTCAAAGGCATTGCACCCTCTACTTTGGCCCCTTACATTGCTAGTGCACCTATTGTGGCGCTTCAAAAGCAATCGGGTGGCATTCGACCTATTACAATCGGTGAGATTTGGCGCCGCTTAGTATCCAAAGTTGCGCAACAAGCTTGTCGGGCAGCAATGACCGATTACCTATCCCCTCTGCAGGTGGGAGTTGGGGTTAAAGCTGGTGGTGAAGCAGTGGTTCATGCCGTAAATTCTGTCCTACGGGCAACACAGAATATGCGTGATATCGGTGTGCTTAAAATTGATTTTTCCAACGCCTTCAATCTCCTCTCCAGGGCGCACTTTTTTAGAGTAGTGCGTGATATATGCCCTCCTATTAGCGCATGTGTTGAGTACTGTTATGGCAACCAAGCTATCCTCTATGCTGGTGACAACAGATTATACAGTTGCACTGGTGTGCAGCAAGGAGACCCTTTGGGCCCTCTGCTTTTTGCTCTCGCGCTACATCCATTGGTTCTTCGCATTCGGGAGGAATGCCCAACCCTCCTCCTCCATAGTTGGTATCTGGATGACGGTGTAATGATTGGCAATAAGACAGATTTACTGAAGGCTCTTGCAATTCTGCAATCACAAGGGCCTTGCTTGGGACTCATGCTTAACTTTCAGAAAACAAATATTTGGCTGCCTAATAGGCTGACTTGTTGGGCAGATTTTCCTCAACAAGCAACATTCTCCTTTGGGCGGGCATCCTCACTCTTGGGATGTCCTATCTCCCCTACCGGGGAAGAGGTGGAAATACTCCTTGCAAAACCTGCAGATGACTTGAAACACATTTTAGGGGCTTGTAGAGACTTACATGATCCTCAGTTGCAGTTGCTTCTCCTTAGAGCGTGCACGGGCTTTCCTAAAATAAACCACCTTTTGCGCTCGGCCCCCCGAATTGGATTCCTAACACTATTTCTATTATTGATGAGATGATCCACTCAGCGCTGGAAGATATATGGAACTGTGGTATTTCAAGGCAACAACGCACTTTGATTGGACTCCCAATCCGCCTGGGAGGTTTTGGGATTCCTGTTCCTTCCTCGGCTGCTCCATCGGCCTGTCTGGGTTCGAGGTTTCAAACTTTGGACCTACAACGTCTTCTTATCAATTTGTCAGATGTGGTAAATTCTGATATGGATACTCTTGTGGATGATTGGAACTTGCAGTTTTTGGGTAGTGAGCGTACCACCCTGGATGAGATTGCTACCGCCTTAAAACCCCAACAATTTTTAAATGGGCGGGCGCATGAAGTTATTCGGGCTACTCTCATCTCCTCCTCTGAGCCACGTTTTAAAACCCTTATATATGCAAATGGGTACAATCATAGTGGTGCTTGGACCACTGCTCTACCAGTGCCGGCATGGGGTACCGTCATGCGCCCAGAACTTTTTCGCCTAGCTCTTCGTTATCGATCCGGGCACCTTATCTTCAATGAGTCTAAGCCATGCTCCTTGTGCTCTAGGAATCAAGTCTCAGATAGTTATGGGGATCATGACTCATTTTGTGCAGGCAAAGGAAGACTTATTAAAAGACATAATCATCTACGAGATGTCTTTTTTACCTTGGCTAATGACGCGCATCTAGGACCCCGGAAGGAGGTTTCTATGTTCCTTGGCGAGGGAGCTGACAGGCCCGCTGACATACTAGTGCCATTATGGGAGAGGGGGCTCGATGTTTGTATCGACTTCACTGTTGTATCTCCCTTCACTCGCCAACCTTTGGTGCAGATGGCGGGTGTGTCGGCTACTCGAGCGGAAAAACTAAAACAAGACAAATACGAGAGACTCTGTAGAGAGTCTAGAGCTGTCTTCAAACCTTTTGTGATGGAGTCAACTGGTGGCTTTGGCTCAGAAGCGGAATGTATAATCCGAAAGCTATCGGTGACCTTAGCGGATGTCAAGGGAGAGCCTCCTCCTGTTATCTTGTCTAGATTGCGTCAACAACTAAGTTTCGCGGTTCAAATCACTCTCGCGGCAGGCTTCCTGCGAAGGGAGGATTAGTTATTTTTCACTTTGCATTTTATGTGTGTTTCCTTTGGTTTTCTAATGTCTTCTTTGTCTCCTGTTTTTCTTTTTGATGCCGTCTTTTTCGGTGTTCTACTTGTAATCGAATACTTCTGCTATATGAATTTTCTATTTGCATAGATTATATTATTAATGTAATATATTGACCACAAATAGTATTTTAAATAATCTTTTATATATTTATTGTGTAGCAGACCCCACATTTTTGGAATTGAAACCATGACCTCATGGTCATGAAAATGGATGTTCTACTAAATAGTATTTTTACTTCTCTTTTCTCAGAATGGGATTATATATGTTAATTTTAGTTATGACGACCTTTTTTTTTTACTCTAATGCTGAATTTATTTGTTTAGGCGACCTGGGATACGCTTCAGTTTGAGTTTGCACAGTATATTAATAGTGATGTTCGTGGTGTTCCATTTCACATGCAAGTTGCGAAGCCCTTGAGTGGTCTAATTCAGCGTCTTAAAGGGAAGCAAGGACGCTTTCGGGGGAACCTATCTGGAAAGCGTGTTGAGTATACCGGCAGGACAGTTATATCACCTGACCCAAATCTGAAAATTACCGAGGTTAGGCACCTTACTACTATGACATTTGGGAGTTTTAGCTTCTTTTTTTTTTGTTGTAGTTTTTTTTTGTTTGCTTCTCCCTTACTGGATTTATTCAGTTCAGGTGGCGATTCCCATCCACATGGCCAAGCTTTTAACGTATCCTGAACGTGTTTCCCGTCACAATATTGAGAAGTTAAGGCAGTGTGTCCGTAATGGCACTTGGAAATACCCCGGTGCAAAAACAGTCAGAAAATCTGATAATTCACAACCACAGTTAATATTCCTAATCTTTTTTAATTCACATAGGAATAATGCTTGTTCTTTTAATGATGCATCTTAACTTCTTTTTTTGCTGCAGTTACCTATTCATGGACTACAGGAAGCGCCTAGCTGATGAACTTAAAATTGGTTGGATAGTTGACAGGAATTTGGAAGATGGGGATATTGTTCTTTTCAATCGACAACCTAGCCTGCATCGAATGTCTATAATGTGCCACAGGGTGATAACATTTAAATTTTGATATGAATAGTGTCATTCAAAATTGTTATTTTCATGTTTTTTAATTGCATACTTTTGTTTTGCATACAGGCTAGGATTATGCCCTGGAGAACATTGAGATTTAATGAATCTGTTTGCAACCCTTATAATGCTGATTTTGATGGTGACGAGATGAATTTGCATGTCCCTCAAACAGAAGAGGCTAGGACAGAGGCTCTTATGTTAATGGGGGTATAAACTTTTGAAGCTCTCTATCTTGTAGATAGATAGATAGATTCCTGTGACTATTTGTCAGTTCCTTTAAAGTTCGCTTTACAGATTATTTTTGGTTTCTGTCTCTTGCTATTTTTCTGTCCAATTGTTATTTTTAACATTACTGCATGGACTTTTTTTCATTTTCATTTGTTTTGTAAAATACTAATAAAAAGGTGCTAGCAAAAAATTGATCTGCTTGTTTTGAAAGAATCTTATAATTTTTTCCTGGACTGTGCGTTGTTCCTACTTGATTTGTAAGATTTTTAGTGGGTTCTGCAGGTACAAAACAATTTGTGCACACCCAAAAATGGAGAGATCTTGGTTGCTTCCACCCAAGATTTTTTGACGTCATCATTTCTCATAACAAGGAAGGACACATTCTATGATCGTGCAAACTTTTCACTTATGTGTTCTTATATGGGTGATGGCATGGATCATGTTGATTTGCCTACACCTGCAATATTTAAGGTCAGATATCTCCAAGTACTTACAGTTTAATTTTCTCATCTTCTTTGCTTTATCTGGTGATTAGGTTTTTTTTATCGTTTTCCATTTGGGGAAATTAATAACTGAATGCAAATTTTGTCTCTCTTTTTCTCGATAATTCACAGTCTTAGAGCAACTCCAATGCTAACACACTCTCCAAATTTTCCATTCTCCCAGTTGGGTCCCACCTCTATTACACAAAAAGTTCAGCCACATACTCATTCACATCACCAAAACACGTCTCTCAATAAGTACATCAACAAAACACAAATCCCTATACATTTTCCATTTCTCCATTAACAAAACCTTTACTTTTACATCCCCTCGTTCATTCTCCAACAAAAGTACACCCAAATAAATAGTGGGTCTCACGTACTTTACAAAAAGTCAAGTCACATACTCATTTAGATCACCAAAACACATTTCCTAATGCAGTCACATCAATAAAAACACACATTCTCATACATTATCCAGTACCATTATCGAGAGTACCATTCGAGTTGCTCTTATTATATACAAGAGGAAGAGTACAATAGGGGATCTCAATTCCGATGTAGTGCCCCTGAAGAGAGAACAAAACAAATTATACTCGGGCTTATGTCTTACGTTACAACATAAATGAACCTAGGAATGCTAGGACAACTTCAAGTGATTGTCCAGCTCCCAAAGTATCCCTAAATAGCATATTTCCCCGATTGATTAAGACCTGTAAAGCTTTATCAATTTCATGAGGTTATATTTTGGACCCATGGCTGTTGTCCAAACGAAATGTGGGATGTTGCAATGGAAATTGATTGTAGATTAAATGGAGAATGATCCGAACTTGTGTTGTATTGAGCCAAACTCTTGTTACATGACACTGTTGAGAGCTGGTTCCACCCATTCAATTATGGTTGAGAGCTCGATCCCTCTGTTCAGGTGTGCTGCGATGATGGGAAATGACATTGGATAATGTTGGAGAGGGTACCCAGGTGAGAGAAAAAGGGGAGGAGAAGAGATTGATTTTTTTTTTTGTGGGTCGGGGGTGGGGGGGTGGGGGAGGGGAGGGACTGGCATATTTTACTATAAACACATTCACAGGCTTGAGCTACACACCATGAGCCACGAACTACAAAATTATCCCAGAGCGATGTTATATGTTATTGAACTATATTTGTTATAATTCTTACTCTATAATGTCAATGTCAGTCTGTTCATCACTGGTATCAGTACGTAGTTCGTTTAGTCATTTATCTATGATATATTTTAGTTCCTTTTTCATTTTCAAATTTTTGTTGCATTTCCAAAGTTCTTGTAGAGCTTCTTTGTGCTGTTTTTTATGTGTTCTGTATAAATAAATTGCAAAGAGTTTATGCTTCGGATTAAACTTTCCCACGTCTGTCAGTTTTACTGTAATTCTCAACTTTGATGACACACTGATAGGATGGAATGGCCATACATGCTACGATGCTTGTTGCCATATTGGAGGGTTCAATGGCCATTTATATGCCACCCTTTGTTCTTCCTTGCTGGCTCCATTCTCTCCTGATTGGAGGAATGGCCATGCGTCATCCATTATATTGTAAATTATCCCTTCTAACCCTGGTTTGATAAAATCATCATCAAAGCCTTTAGCTGTAAACTATGTTGGGATTGAGTACGTGAATCTATATGAGAAATAAGTGAGAATCCATCACACGAATTATACTTGGCCATACTTAAACATATGCGTGTAACAGGAATAAAATATAAGGATTGTATAACATTAGATAATGGAATATTATGCAATCTTATTAAACATAATATTCTATATATTAAAATTTAATTGAGTGCTTTAAATGTAAATTATATGCGAGACCATATATAAAGTTTTAATATAAAGAAACGTAGTAGAAATAATTAAGGATTATAAGAATATTGCAATTAAATTGTGTTCAAAATGAGTATTATATTAAGCAATAATACAATATGAAATCATCATCATCCAAGCCTTCAGAAATGAAGAGATTAATATTGACATTCATTAACGACGACTCCAACTGTCCAAATTTAGTTCTAATTCTATTGTGTTGAAGTTCTTATGAGCATTCTTTCAATTTGAGTTTTAGATTTTAAAATTAATGAAATTTTTAGCATCCACCTACATTTTAATATAATTACTTCTCCAATCGATGATACTTTACAATTTGTGGTCCTATTCCTTGGCTTAATTCTTGTGGCCTTCTGACAGAACATATGTAAATTCCCAATTTTAACAACCTTATTGTTGGACTTTAAGTTAGCAATTTGCCACTTTTTATGGGGCAGTCATTTGTGTCATGTCTTTTTACGCTCTAGAAATTGGATTGGACATCATTCACTTTTAGGAATATGATCTGATATTTTTCTAGTCCTGCTTGCTGTATATATGTGTATAATCTTAAAACAAATATTTGATTGGGATGCCAATTTATGCAGCCTGTCGAGCTTTGGACTGGTAAGCAATTATTTACCATACTGCTACGTCCACGTGCAAGTTTTAAAGTGTACCTAAACTTGACCGTAAAAGAGAAAAACTACAGTCAGCCAGGAAAAGGAGAAAGGGAAAGGGGAACAATGTGTCCTAATGATGGGTTTGTTTACTTCAAGAATAGCGAGCTAATATCTGGACAATTGGGGAAGGCTACTTTGGGCAAGTTCTCTCTTTATTTTTCAATCTTTTCTGCTTTGACTGATGCTTTTGAGTATTTCAGATTGTATTGTATGGATGCACTTAATTCCTTGGATGTTCAATGCCTCTCAAAATGAAATGACTATTTTCTTTTCTTTACACTTTCATGATATATTCATTCTTTCCTTTGCATTTATAATTTAGTGCTTGAGAGATGTTCCTCTTTCCTCTATCATAGTTATACATTACCTTGTATTTGAGTTCTAATAATTGGTGTGTTTGCTGATTAATCTTCAAGGTTGTCTATTTTCCTTTTATTTTGAATTCTTTCTATGGCACAAGGGTTATTTCTTGTGTGCAGTAAACTGTGTCCTTGCAACTCCACCGTGCTATTCTAATGAATTATTACTTCTCAAAAAGATTAACGCAACTTTTCTGGGCTTAGTTCTCTTTTGCTATTGAGATCAGACTTTTAGAATTTAATTTTCTAAATAGGACTCAAGGATATTGAAGTTACTTTTTCTCGTTATTACTTCTATTAAATGAGGTCGGTCAATTATTTATTTTTTGTTAATGCCAATACTTGGAACTTCTATTTCTATTTTTTCTCTGTAAGTGTCTTAAGTAGGGCTGTTATGGTACCGGTAAAATACCGTTACCATACCATTACCGAACGTTTGGTATACCATTTTACTCAAAAAACGGTATACCGTTACCAATGACAGCGGTATGGTAATTTTACCGACAAATTGGTAACGGTAACGGTTTCAAGCTTTCAACCCGTCGGTATTTACCGTTACCGATAGTATTAATATAATTAATTATTAAATATAATTTTTTATATTTATTTTTAGTTGTGTTAAATATTAACCATTAGATATAATTTTTAATTGCTTATTACACTATTATTTGAGACTTTAATTTGATTTAAAAAGATTGAAAATTCTTATTTTTTAGGATCGGTAAATTTACCGATTACCATGTTACCGTTACCGAAAAATCGGTATACCGACCAACGGTATACCGAAACTATCGGTAACGGTAACGGTATCTATTTTTTCATTACCGCCATTTTCGGTACGGTAACGGTAACCAGTCATTGGTAACGGTTACCGTTACCATAACAGCCCTAGTCTTAAGATCCTCTATTTTGTCACCGGGCCTTCTATCTTGAACCTTTGCTCTCTTTCTCACTGTGAGGCTATTGTAGCTAAGTGAGATTCAATCATAGTCAATGGTCAGAGTAATCATTTCCCTTTAGTAACATGTCCTCACTTTTGAAAACTATAGATGGCTTAATCTTATACATCCTTCCAGGAAATGGAAACAAGGATGGACTTTACTCTGTTCTTCTTAGAGACTACCAGGCACATGCTGCTGCTGCTTGCATGACTCGGCTGGCTAAATTGAGGTAAATGGTCTTGTATTTCTGTTGATTTCTTCATTTTGATGTGCAATGCAGTTTGAGGTCTTGTAATTATAGTGGTCAAACAGCTCCTAATTAGCTGAAGGCTTCTGCGGTGGTGGTAGCGGCGGTGGGTTGGTTAAACCTCAAAGATGTTGGCAGCCTTACCACCACATAGCTTAGTTGCTGTTTCCCGTGGTTTGATCTCATGACCTCAAGGTTGCTGTTTAGCAACTTTCCTGCTGGGGCTGATTTTGGGTTCTATTTGATTAGTTTCAGTAATTCTGTGAATCTTTGCATTTTTCTTCTTTGTTGGGTTAATCTCATATGTTCACACCATTATGCCAGTGCCTCTTTGGTTTGGAGAATTTCGCAATCAATCTTATTATTTGATTTCTTTTGGTTGCCTATAAATATTGAGGTTCATTTTCTGAGTAACAGCTCCGCCAGTGTATTTATCAATGCAGTGCCATATCCATCATAGTTTTATCATGGAGAAATAAACCCAGGATTAATCTAACTTATTACTTTTGATTGGAATTTGACTTGAATTTCTGCCACTAATATTGTTACACGTGTGTGTTTACTGTTTTGATCATCTTGCTCCTCAAAATTCTTTGATGAGCTGCAGAATTAGGTGGTTTAGTCCTTATGATTCAATCTGCTGAATGTTGGGATGACACATATGTAAATCATGCGTTTTCAAGGAGTTTTAAAGTGCGTATTTTTAGTTGAGAGTCTGAGAAATAGAGAGAGGCCACCACCTATGGCCAATCTGTTATCCCAAACATTTTGGGGTTGGCTATTCAAATCCATTAGAGAAAATTAGTTGGCATTTTTCTTATAGTAACCTATTTATCATCTATGTACCTGGATGATAAAACCCCTCGTGTCTTTCATTTTATGTTGTATCATGCTCAATTGAGATGAAGCTTGTTGATCTTCAAAAGATTGAGACAAAATATTCTGTCCAGAGGCCTTCTCCAGCCAACATGCTCAACTTTTTAAGTCATTCTAGGCGATGATTGCCTGGGCTACCTCTCTATGGTCATTCTAGCCATGAATCTTAGGCATCATTGATGACATCCAGGAGTAGAGCATACTTCTATTAGTCAATGATGAAGTCCCATTGAAACTAGTGCTTCAACTAATCTTTTATGTCAAAGGCCTTCTCATTGTGGTTTTATTTGACATGTTTCTATCTCCTCTGTTCTTCTTCCAGGGACATATAGAAGAAAGTTTGGGCCCTTTGTCTGTTTTTGATTAACTAGTGTGCTTGAGAGAAAGCAAATGGTAGAGAAGGGTGGAAGTGGAAGTCAATGTCCATGTAGAAACTTCATCCTTTCGCTTTTCTTTAGGTTTTTAGCACTTCGAGCTCTTTGTCTGAGTTCTGTATTTTCACTATGTTATGATCACTCAGATGCTAACCTCTACTGGACCTTGCAGTAAAGCCTTACGTACTGTTTCTTTAAGAAGCCCTCACATTTTCCATTTTCTGTATGACATTTTTGGCTATGATAATTTTGGATGGGGATGTTGTCATTTTCTAGTGGCTACACTTTATTTTCATATATGGTTGCAGTCAAGCTAAAAGTACCTTTGATACACATTCTTTCTTTTGAAGTGCTGGAAAAAAACTATCATCATTTAAAGTGCCATTCTAAATGATAATAGCTTTCTAGTGCCGACAACTGTAATTGTTTCCCTTTTAAACTTTGCTTGTTATCTTATCTTGTTTTTGTTGGTGATCTCAATTTGCAAACATTTTGAATTCAATTTTTGTTCCTTGACCACCACTGTTTGTTGTCCCATACGAGTGTATAATTGTTTCCTGAATCAAAGTTGCTTATTGATAACAATATAAACTCTACAACTTTTTTCATGAAACATTTTTAATATGCTGGTTGGCAGTGCTCGATGGATCGGTAATCATGGTTTTTCAATTGGGATTGATGATGTTCAGCCAAAAGAAAAACTTAATGAGGAAAAAGGGAATACACTTTTGGTTAATTATCGAAAGTGTGATCAGAAAATACACGACTTCAATGAAGGAAAGCTAAAACTTCAACCTGGTTGTGATGCCCCTCAAACACTTGAAGCGGAGATATCTGGCATATTGAATAAAATTCGAGATTTAACTGCACGGGTAAGGATCTAAAAATGTGTTCATTTAGAAATTCCTATATGAATACTGAATGCATGGGTGGTAATTGCTGCTTGATTTTATTACTTTTAATTGTAAATTATCATCCGTGTTTAGGACCTATCTTATGCTGTATTTTGTTCCTATCTTTCTCAGGTATGCATGGAAACGTTGCATTGGAGAAACAGCCCCTTGATTATGTCTCAATGTGGCTCCAAAGGATCTCCTATTAATATTAGCCAAATGGTTGCCTGTGTTGGTCAGCAGTCGGTCGGGGGTCATCGTGCACCAAATGGATTCATAGAGCGGAGTCTTCCTCATTTCCCTAGAAAATCCAAAACGCCTGCTGTGAGTTCTATACCCTTTTGTTGGTTATTTTTCTAAATTTTGGTTGAATAGCAAATCACAAACTTGCGAGGCATTGAAAGATTTTATTTCTTAAATTTTTATGCAGGCCAAGGGCTTTGTTGCTAATTCGTTTTATAGTGGCTTGACAGCAACCGAGTTTTTCTTTCATACAATGGCTGGGCGTGAAGGCCTTGTTGATACAGCAGTATGTCTAAACTTTCTTTCACTTTGTTCTTTGTTCATTTAAGGTGGGAAGTCTGGTCATCGTTCTTTTTCTGTGAATTTTACCATTTGGGTTGTTGTGTGGATGTATGCACTTATGAGCTATAATAGGAAATCGGTGGTACAATTTTACCAGAAATTGGACCCTCGCCAATAGCTATGGCTATAAATAAGTGCGTAACACCATTAGGTACAATTTATGTTGTTGCCTAAGGCTCTAAGCACCTCAAATTTAGAAGAATGAAATACTGTCACCTCCCTTGAAGTTTCAGCAAAAGACAGATGCCCCCTTCTATTACAGAACAAATTGGACAATTACCCTCTTGAGCTTTAAAAATTTGATGGACATTACCCTCTTAAGCTTTAAATTAAGTTGACACATACCTCCTTTCAAGCTTGACTAAAGTCCGTCAAACTTAACAGAAGTTTGAAATAACAAATTAAGTGCTGAAATTACCGTTGGACTGTTTGTATCCCTCTATAAATTTCTCCATTCTTAACGGACATTGTTGTTAAAATACTGTGACTCATGCAGGTGAAAACTGCTGATACTGGGTACATGTCTCGTAGACTGATGAAGGCATTGGAGGACTTATCCATTCAGTATGATGACACTGTGCGAAATGCAAGTGGAGGAATTGTACAGTTTCTTTATGGAGATGATGGCATGGATCCTGCTGCTATGGAAGGGAAGAAAAGCTTTCCTTTAAATTTTGAGCGATTGTTAATGAAAGTTAAGGTTTGGAATTCTGCCCTTTCTTGTTTTGTAATTTTTGCACTGATGATTGGTCGGTTGATATGATAAAAATCTCCATTGCAGGCTACATGCCCAGCTAAAGAAGATAAATCTCTATCAGTTGACAATATCTCTGATATAGTAGAAGAACAGCTATCAGAACACGATAAATACTTAGATGGTGGATGTTCTGAGGCCTTCAAAAAATCTCTACGAGGGTTTTTGGAAAATCATTTGAGAGAATCAAAACACACAATAGAGTTCCTCAAAAAAAAATCTGATGGAGAGAAATCTGAGATTCTAGAAGAAATTGCCAATAAAATATCGGGCCTCACCCTGAAACAGCTGAAGGTAATTTTATTATATATTTAATAAATGTTTGTTTTCTACTGTGCTTGTTCTTCTCTTCTCCTCTTATTTCTTTCTCAGTGCTTCTGATATGGTCTAAATAGTTGGAAGTGGTAACCGAATCAATTAACCATTCTAAAATTGGAAAATTTCTGGCAATTCTGTGGCGAATTTGGCGATTTTTTTTTACTCACTCGCGCTTGGGCTTTCATCTAGTGTATCTGTAGCCCTTCAATTTGTGGGGCTGGGTTTTTGGTAATTCAATAGGCCATAGCCCGCTGCAACTCGTGGGCCAGACACTAGTTTTCTTCTTCTTTTTTGTTTCCTGAAAATGGAAGGAGAAAGGTGTTGATGATTGATCTAGTTAGGTTTAAGGTTTTAGTTCTTGAAAGGGTAGAAAGGCTGTAAAAGGGTTAGGTATCCTGGATATTTGGCTTGATTTTTTTTTTTTTGTCTCTTGGAGTCCAACACTTTTGAAGTTGTCAATTGGAGGCATCTATTCTCAAAGTATCATATCATCTTATTAACATTTTTAGTTTGAAAAACAAGTGAGGATAATGAGGCGCAACCTTGGAAAGGTTCCACTTATAAATAAATAAAAAACACCAACAAACCAAATCGCACCTTGTACGTTAAATATGCGGTCTACCATATATTCAATATTAGGTTACTAATCTATGCCCATTGTAGGATGGTGCCTCACACTGACGACTGATACTGTTACGAATGAAAATTTGGCCATTCTTTGTAGTTTTGATCTAGAGAAGCTGGATTAGTAGTTATCCTTTTGACTAATGTGTAAGCATTTAAAGGCTTTTAATCTGCCAAATTGTTATGTTTCTGCTCCTTTGAATGTCTCTTCTTCCACCAATAATTTTGAGACCCTTTTTCCCCTTCTATTCTGGTGGGAATGATTGTTGCGGCCTGTGGTGTGCACATGAATTCTTGTATGTACCGTTACTTGTCGAAATTTTCAAGTATCTATACTATTACATTGAAACAAAATATGATTCAAACCCTTTCTTTTTGAAGCTTTGATGAACTAGTATATTAAAACAATTCAAGGTTTAGGCCTTCAATGGAAAAAAATTATTTGAGTGCAAAGCAAATTACTTTGATGAATAAAGTTTCAAATGGACTTATGTAAGAATTTCAATAGATGTAATACTTATATTGGATAATGGTATAGGTTTTTTTGGAGACTTGCTTCGCTCGTTATCGTGCAAAAAGAGTCGAAGCTGGAACTGCCATTGGGGCGATTGGAGCTCAAAGTATTGGAGAACCAGGGACACAAATGACGCTGAAAACCTTTCACTTTGCTGGAGTTGCCAGCATGAGTATCCTTGTTGATCGCCTTCATTGTTTGAGTTATAGCTATCTTTGAATCCAATCTATGTTGATTCGTTGACTATGTGATAGATATAACACAAGGAGTTCCTCGTATTAAAGAAATTATTAATGGAGCTAAAAATATTAGCACACCCATAATTACTGCAGAACTTGAACATGGTGATAACATAAATGCTGCACGAATGGTGAAAGGTCGAATTGAGAAAACAGTTTTGGGGCAGGTAGGCATCAAATTCTTTTTGAGGAATATAATTATTGTCTAATTGATACAATTAGTTTTTTTGAAGAACTTCTTGTTTCTTATGTTTCAATGTCAATTTGACAGTAATCTTGTATGCTGATAATCTTTTAGAGGTTTAGAATGACTAATACTGGTTCCTTTTGTTATTGTTATTGATCACTGTTGCTTAGTCTTCTTTTTCATACTGCCCAGTAGCTACCTGTTTCTTCCATAGATTTGTGAGACCTTAGGATCTTTTACTACTTTGTTACATCTTGGGCCTAGAAAAATCTTATTTTTTCTTCATATTGTTATTTCCCTCATTTTGAAGATTATATTGATAAGGACATAGTTTTCTTCCCATCCAACTATCCTTCTAATATTGTCCTCTACGATGATTTCTTTTGTGTAGGTTTCGAAGAGTATCAAGATTGTTATGACGTCAAGATTAGCATCCATAGTTATCACACTTGACATGGAAAGAATTCGGGATGCACAGTTGTATATAGATGCAAATACTGTAAGGGAATCAATTTTACAGACTCCAAGAATAAAAATGGATTCAGAGGTGAGTTTTATTTGGTGATTTTAATTGTTTTACATCTTTTAGGTTTTTCTTTTTCTTTTTTCAATCTCTCTTGGCCATCATAATCTGCAGCGTGTTAGGGCTTTGGATATTTATAAGTTGGAAGTTTTACCATCTGGAGCTAGTAAAAGTGGAGTCCATTTTGAACTACACTCTCTTAAAAGTATGCTTCCGTTTATTAATGTGAAGGTAAGATTTCCAGTAGTTTTTAGAAATTTATTGCAAGCTTCTCAATAATGCTGTGTTATCTTTATTTAACTCGAATTCATGGTAGGTGATGTCTACTAACTATGTGGCATTTGGATTATCAGGGTATAAAAAGTGTTGAACGTGCTGTTATTGCTGAGAGAGAGAAAAAGAAGGGTGAAGAGATCCAGAGATTCAATGTTTTGGTAGAAGGGTTAGTTTATCATGAAACTTAATTTGGTCTTCTTGACTGTTGTTTCGCCTTGTTTAATTTTTTCCAAAAACTGAAGGTTCTTTGTTAAATGTTTTCATGTTAATGAATCTATGTTCTTATTGAGTTTAGATCTCATGCGATATTACTGATCTGAGCAATTTATGTACGTTACTGCATTTTTGTGAAAAGTTCATAAAAGATGCCAAATAACTAAGTGCTACTTGAGGAAAAATCCTAAACTCTAAGAAATGAATAGGATAGGGGACTATAACCTAATGGACGAAACATTCCAAAAAATGTAGAAGGCTTGAAAAGAAGTCTCGATATGAAATAAGAAACACACTATATAAGCCCCTTGCTGGACAGCAATTTTTTCCCCTGTATTTCATTCTCAAAGTGAGATCTATGTCTGAAACAAATAGATATTCCAGTTGATCAGCCTTTAGATCTATGAAAAATAGTGTTACCTTTAATTCAATGAGTTACGCAGCAAGGCTTCAAATTATTGGAATACTGTGTTTGTGATTTGATTAACCATCACATTTTTAATGATACGTGTATTTAAAGCATTCCTCAATATGCGGACCTTTTTTTTCCTTTCCTAAACCTTATTATTTATGATGCATGTCCTCAGAAATGGTCTTCGGGATGTAATGGGTACAGAAGGAGTTGACGGGTGTAATACAAAGAGTAATCATGTCATTGAAGTGCAGCAGATACTTGGAATTGAAGCTGCAAGAAAGTGTATTATCGATGAGATCAAGCAGACCATGGAATGTCATGGAATGAGCATTGACATACGTCATATGATGCTTTTGGCAGATGTGATGACATTTAGGGTTAGTTACTTATCTAAACATTGTATTATGTTTTGTCGACAGTTAAAATTTTTATTTTTATTTTTTTGATGCTTCAGATGTGAAATTTATAGGAAGTTCTTGTAAATCTTGTGCAACAGGGTGAAGTACTTGGAATCACAAGATTTGGCATTCAAAAGATGGGCAAAAGCATATTGATGCTGGCTTCATTTGAGAGGACATCAGATCACCTTTTCAATGCTTCTGTAAATGGGAGGGATGACAAGATTGAGGGAGTAAGTGAATGCATAATCATGGGCATTCCAATGCAGATTGGCACAGGAATACTCAAAGTCATGCAAAGGTAAGAAAAGATTATGTCAATTACAATCACATATGCGGCAGGTCTTTAGTCTAGTTTGATGATCTCTTTTCACCAGAGATGTAGTAATCTGAATGTTTTTACTTAGCACTGTATATTCATGCTAAACACCCCAAAAAACTGAAGAATTATTGTGATTAAAATGTAGTTTCTTGAGTATATGCATGTTTCTATTGGTTGCGCGTGCAAAAAAGTGATGACTTCCGGAATTGGATTTGTAATACACGCTGGAAATGCTAACTGATTTGACACTTTTCAAAAGCTTATGCTAACTTGATATGTTTGTTCATCTTTGCAGAGTAAATTCAACTCCCATGTTGACTTATGGGTCGGATCCTATTTTATCTTGAGTTTATCCCGTCTCTGTTTCCAAAGATGATCGAGTTAGATTTAAGATTATCGAGTTAGATTTGCTGATCATCCCATTGTTCGAATCTCCATCGCCATTAGCCTAGCTTGATCCAGGATGAAGATGTGCAAAGAGGTGTGAGCATATTTTGGTGATTTTGGCAAAACTAACCGTGTTGTGGCAAGTTAAGCCGGTGCTTAGTAAAGCTCAGTGGGTTGGTTTTGCAGCATCTATATTATTTTACTGTACATAATATTTTATAAATTTTTTAAAATGGTAATTTGCACCATTGCAATACTGATCATATTAACTTTCACTTGGTGATATCGATTTAAATATTAATCTTAATATACCTAAGATTCTAAATGACATTTTGGTTTAAGCGAAATTCAACGTTTGTCATTCTTAGCAAGGTTGTGATCTGTATCGACCAGTCTGATCAATATCATTAACAGCCTATCAATTCAATCAAATTGATGTGGATCATTTTTCCTTTTCCCAATTCTGCATAGCTGGGAAAGTCAGGAAGAGCTATCTGAAAATCTGCATAATATTGTTGAGTTTGTCCAACTAATGAATTGTTTCTGGAGGAACAAAGGTTATTCGGTACATTATAAGAGCACATGCAATAGTGTGTGTTTAATGGGAACATTAGATATTATTGGAGTGTATTTTTGCTGATGTGACTGTATTGGGAGATATGTTTTGTTGATGTGGTTGTATTAAAAGAAATATTTTGATGGGACCAATCTTGATTTTTGTGTAGTTTTGTTGTGAAAAATATGTAGAAAAAGAAAATAGTTGACTTGAATAATGAAGAAATGAATAATTGTATTGGGATATGTGTTTTGCTGATATGACTATTGAGAGTTGTGTGTGGTTTGAATTTTTGTGTGATAAAAGTGGGGTCTATAAATAATTTTAATGGAGATAACAATATATAACTATTGCATGTGCTTTAACATTCCACAAATTTACAAAGCAGACCATTCAGAATAAGGATCAGCGGACTCTGGGCTGTCCATTCTGGGACATCCGATAAAACAGGATAAATCACAGACAATAAATAAATAATAATAATGACAACAAAGAGAATCATTCCTCAGAACGATAAGGGCTTTGTGGAATGATTTCCCGTGTTTTTTTTTTTTCACTTACGGAATGAATCAAATCTCCCTGGGTACAATTTGAACGTAAGAATCTTTCATTGAGCTTCCTGATTGTCGTGCAACAGATGCAGTTGACGCTGCCGAGAGAAGTTTTTAACTTGGACAACACAACTCAAGAGATCACACTGAGTAGATATAGACCTCTCAGAAAACATTGACCTGCAAATCAAGCAGGCCAGGATCCACAAGCTTAGCATCCTTTTCATCTTTTGTCTCAATGAGAGATGCGTCCAGCTCAGGAGGATTCTGTACAACGATGAACATTGTCAGTAATCATAGTCATTAATAGCAATACAAAAATGGAAAGCAAGTTTGAATTTAAATATCAAAGAGTTTTTGGAGTCCAAGAGCATAGAAATCTGAATAATCACTTGTGAATTGATTGGGAAGGGTTACTGATTCCTGCATCTACTGGAAAATGAGAGCAGTTTCTTTAACTGAAGCATGGGATATCGTGTTTGGAGCTATAATCTTGAAGGGCTTTCTTGAATTAGGGTATTGGAGAGTTGCTTGGTTTTAAGCGATAAGAGGTTAGGAGGATAGTGTTGGGAATAAATTATCTCATACATTACTCTTATTAAGTGATCATTGTAACTCCTCAATTTGAAAGCTTAGGAGAGTAGAGTATGGGATAAGTCATTTTAGATTTTTAAATTCTTTAATATACCATCATCTACCTCTTATCCAAACGAAGTTAATAATTTATACTTTAATTAACTCTTATTATATCCAATCAAGGTAGAATTTGATTTAATTACTCTACCCCACTTAATTCTCCCTTACACTACTTCACTTAATCCTCTCTTTTTTATTCAAGAAAGACCTAACTGAAGCATAAATTTTACCATGCAGCGGACTAGAGCCCAATTGACACCCTTGAAGAATGGATGTGTCTTAATCTCATTAGCTCCTTCCTGTGAACCCAATCTGTTTTTGGGATCTCTCTGCAACAGCCAATACATCAGTTGCTTCGCTTGGAGACTAACCTGTACGTGATAACACCGGAATGTAACGGCTTAAACTTATTAGAAACGTGAAATTTTAATCATCTAATTATAATTCCAACACTTTCCCTTGGGTGTGCGACCAAGCATATGACAATTTTGTACTGTAACAGTAACCCAATTACAAATGACAGAGACAGAAGAAATAAATTTTTGGAAGCCTTACCAGTATGCTTCCAGGAAATTTGAGATCTTTGTGAAGAATATTGGCAAATGTCTTTTGTCTTGTCTTCCCTCTGAAAGGTGTATATCCATAAAACATTTCATATAGCAGGATGCCTACGGAGACATAGGAGATTACAATTAGTACAGAAACTAAGTTAGAGGTTGGAACAAAGACAATGCATAATAAACCATAATTTCCCACAGTCAAAGTCATCCAAGTTCTGAGAGGTCTACACATTCATCATGTCATCTAAATGCACAATATATGAGCGGAAAGTTGTTAGCACCAACAGGATCACCAAGGATAAGGAAATGCCATTATTGTCCTATTCCAGTTTTTGGTTACAGTTTTCAAAATAACAGTATAAATTTTAACAGCAGCATTTTCAACATTATTAGTAGTTGATGCCAAGCACCCAGAGAAAAAATACAACCTTTTTCTATCAAAAAATGATTATAAAATGTAACAACTCTCGTGCACAAGGCTGTCGCAGTGCGCGGGTTTGGGAACATAAAAAATGTATGCAGCCTTCCCCCGCATAATATGCAGAGATATTGTTTCTTGGGTTTGGACCTTTGACCTCGACACTGAGCCACATATTTGTCTGTTATCAAGATAACTGCATACTGAATTTAAAATTTTCAACAAAAAAAAAAAGGTAAACACTCTGTTCACAAGGCTCAAGACCATGCAAGAGATACACGGAGTTTATCCCCACATGATATGTGAAGAGGTTTTTTTCAAAGAATTGAACTTGTTACCTCTAGGTTACCCCTTTAACCTAGAGGAGCACGTTTCTGAAAGAAATTATGTGTTTTAACGTCATAAACACTCACCGAGAGCCCACCAGTCCACTGCGCTGGTATGACCCTGCCCAGTTATTATCTCCTGCGAATATTAAAATAAAAGGGCATATCAGAGTGGCACACAAGCTGCAATTTTCAAAAACTAATTAAAAATTAATTCTCAAGAGAAATGCCGCTGCTGGTAAGGAGACAAACGAGAGTATATCATAGGAAACCAAGCAGGGGTGGCTTTAGATGGTTTGAGAAACAATAGAGTTAATTTTTTGCCCTGGTAAAGTGCCCTTTTCCCACATTAAACACCTCAAGACACAAACTTCTTTTAATAGATTCTTCAGCTTCACCAGGCATCAGATTCCAGATCGGAACTGAAACGTCAAGACTTCGTCAAGCAGAAAAATCTTTGTTCCAAACATCATTAACAGGTATCCATTTCCAGCATGAATGCAATAAGATCCAGATCATATTTGAACTTCAAATCTTCCACACTATAATTAACAAACAAGGTTTTTCTGCTCAAAATGACTACAAAGAAGATAAAAATTGTGGCATGAGAAATAGGAATTTGAAATTGATTGTTTAGCTTAGAGAATGACAGTTTACAATCTTAGCCAGTAGCAAACACTGACAGGGAGTTTGAATTGTTTTTATTATCTGTAATCCATTATGTCCCCAAAAAACAACAGGTGGGTAATGGAATAAGGAGGATATGCTACGCTTTGGCATAAGCACTTAAGACACTCAGGAGAATTTTAATATATGAAAGCTAGTAGCAGCAGCAGAGGCAGCAACTATCACAAAAGGAACATCAACACAGTTGAGGGGTGTAAAGGCTAACACAAAAATATCTCAAAATTACCCCAAATTTTATATTAAATAAACAGAAAGTGAGATGCATACTATTTAAAATATGCAAATAAAACAAGATTTGAAAGAATAACTGACCGGAGCTATGTACTCTTCAGTCCCAACAAAAGAATTTGATGCTCTCATGGGTTCAGCAATGAAAATCGGCTTTTGTTGATGTTTCTGGTGTTTTTTCTTTTCATTTGTAGTTGGAATCAAAATCTGCAAAACAATTTTATCCACAGATAATATTACCAGCGTCATTTTTCAGTATATATGAGGATGAGGTAAATGATATACCTCGGGTCTGCAAGATGTCAAGCATGAAAGATCAAAATCAGTCAATGACACATGCCCATTGCTTTGGAGTAAAACATTTTCAGGCTTCAAGTCCCTGTAAATTATCCCTACAAGGGAAGCAGCAAAAGGAATTTTTTAAGATATAGAACAATTTAGGGAAAACATAACTGTGCTCAGACATAACAAAGATGATTTGACCCTTTAATCCTAATTACATAATTACAGGTAAACCATAAAAGGTAAACAACTTTCGTGCACAAAGCTCCCATCGTGCATGGGGTTGAGGACAAACAGGATGTATGCAGATCTTATCCCATATAATATGTACAGACTATTTATAGGAATTGAACTTGTGATCTCTAGGTTACACCCACTAAACTTTACCACTGGACTTCGACTATCAATTAGGTAATTACAATGCCCTGGAAATAACTCATAGCAAATCCGTTTTTGGACTTTACAGGATATCTGGTGTGTTATTTGTCTGTACTCTGTAGGGAAAAACTTTAGTTGCATGCATGAAAAGATGGATTATACAGAAATTTTATCAAAGTAAAATATTGAACATGTGATTTATTTATCATGCAGTCTTCAATAAAATAGGCGAAAAGAAATCCAGTATCCAGAAGTGCAAGTGCAAGTGCAATTTTTTGAACTTAATGATAAGCAAGGAGCAAAGTTCCACCATCTGTTGGTATCAGGAGAAATAAATACAGAAATTTTTTCAATTCATTCAAATGGATTTTTTCATAAAGAAAATGCTGATGATTAACGCATGACTACCTTGGCAGTGAAGGTACTCCAACGCGACGACTACTTCTGCAGCATAAAACCTACAATCAATGCCAAATTCTATGGTAAGTTTTAATTCCAAAAACACTTCATAATTGTCATTCAGAAGTTATCAACCCTCAAATATAATTAGAAATGACAATGTTGGCAAAGAATAATATCCTCTCGACTTGATACCATTGTGTAAAATTAAAGTGAAATAAACATGAAAACTTACTAATGTTTAGGGATAAAAAGAGTAGCAATATGGGGGCATATCTCATTCAGTCATTTTCAACCATAAAAAGCAATCGATTTATAGAGTGCAATCAAATTATCAAAAAAATTAAAATAATTAAGGTGTTCACCTCAGCTTTCAAAGCATGTCTGATCAAAACTTTTGTGATTATTATAAATTCTAAAAGCATGAGTGCAAAGCAATGATCTTAATGGACCTAAAGATTCTCGGCTTTTTATTATACTTGTAAAGAGGTTAGCACACAGTCACCATTACCTGACAGCATCTTCCTTCAGGACCTTCATAGGTTGTCTGTCCAAAAGCATGAACAGTTCTCCACCAGAATAGTAATCAGTTATCAGACAAATATGTGTCTTGGTCTGCGGTATCCAACATGTAGATGCATCATAATCACACCAGAATTCCATACAATCAGTATCTTGTTTTCATCAAAGTCAACTTGAAACATGGAAAAAAAGTACAAGCAAAGGTTGATATGGGCGAATGTTAGATACATCATAGTTACATGCATCTAGGAGATGCAATTTTGCATAGCAAAAGCTTCTCTTTTTGGCTGTGGCATTTTGAAACACATAGGCATTACTAATTAACCTATAAAGTATTGGTTCAACTAATGCAGATCACAGCACTCCATAACTAATAGAAACCATCAAGTTAGACCATTGCACACGTTTCCGTTATTTATTATTTTCCTTTTCTGACCTGAAAAGAAGCATACAATGCAGGAAGAAAAGGATGGTCCAGTATGTCAAGTATTTCTCTCTCAGCACAAGCTCTATGCACCTGCATCAAAGGAAGAAATATTTCAAGCATAACTACGTAAAGAAATTTTCGGTAGCAAATAATTAATAATAGCCATATGGACTCTCTAGTAAATAACAAAAGAACCTTCAAAAGAAAGAAAAAAAGGGACGGAAAAGCAAAAGCCTCTAAGACAGTAAGATGTAAACACAAAGTTCATTCCATCAATAACCAACTTTATGAAGCCATAGGGCTCAAAAACACTCTTGGACATAGCCTGACGTCATTCCTATTAGTAGACCTTCCTCTAGATCTTACATACAAGCTCATCCCAAGATTTTATTAAGTTGAACACAAGCATAGAGAACAGAAATCAGAGGATAGGAACAATGTTTACAAATAAATTGCTTGTTCAACGGAACAGAGTTCACGAATAGACTCATTAATGCCAAATAGCACCGATGAGGCGATGACCATAGGTTGTCAATAGATTATGGCATCATACGTAGTAAACTGAAAATTTGAGATCTGGAGAAGAGGAGACAAGCAAAGTGGGATCAATACCTTGTTACGGTTTAGCATTACACCCTTATCCATGGCTTTCATGGCAAAATGATGTCCTGTTCCACTTAGTTCCACTAAATGAACACTGCAACGAAAATCAATAAGTGAGATTATATCTCCAAGATATACACAGTAAAATGTGGTTTAAGATTACGACTAGAAGTAAAAGATATATGATTAAAGTCATAAAAATAAAGGGTAAACCTTAATTATTGTGATTTTGATGAATATTATAAGCATAAGAAGAGAAAAATGCAAACCTGCCGGTGTCACCAGATCCCAGTGGTTTAACTGGCCTAAAATGTTTCAGATCTATCTGTTCTCCGCTATCTAGAATCTGCAGGTTTACATTAGTGAGCCAATTTGGTAAAATGGACTAGTTTATACTCAATATAATAATGTGTCGTTATCAATACTATATTGATAAGGAAAGAAAAAAAATGTAATCTATAATATCATGTACATCAAAATACTACTGGATGCCAAGCATTGTCTAATAAACCTTTAGGTCTTAGAATGTCAACTCATGATTCACATAGTTAAACATATACATCCATCTAAAGGATAGATACCTTTTGAATAGCCTTCCAAGAGGGGCTATCCTTCCTATGAGGCTTTGGGTAAACCATCTTTGAGTGGTTTTTCCATAAATCTTCTGGCTTCTGCAGGTAGTAAAACCCATTGCTGTGGTTATAATTTGATAACACATAAAGCTTCTTGGAAAATATAACAAGACATTTGAAAGTAGTTACCAAATTGGCATCCGGAAGTTCTCTCACTGCATCATCAATGTTTTCTGCTGTTTGTTTAATCTGATAGGGGATGTCAAGCACGCATATTAGAATAGACTGGCAAATGTCAATGCCTCAACTTAATAAGACCTCAATAAAACTTAGATCCCAAATTAATAGGGGTCAAATAATATGGACACTTAATAAGATTCCCAAATGGATAGAATTTATTCTCTCGTCAACGTTAAATGACCATGACAAAGAATCAAAGAGTAAAACTAGTTTCAATTGGGTAATGTAAAAAAGGTATATCAATTGAGATTAAAACTCCAAAAGACAAGAAGGAAATAAGAAGGAAATAGATGAGGCAAGTGAAGAAAGTTCAGACCAGTTCTTCACCCTCTTTTGCAGTGACCTCAGCTATACAATTGTTAAGTGGCTCAACATGTGCACTGCCATCTAGTTGCACTCCAATAAAATATTGCACCTCGCCCTGCTCAAACAACATAAATTCTCTAAGTAACTTCATGATTTTTAACAGTTAACTGCATCTGATTGTTCAATATGATGTGAGTTAAAACTGTTCACGACAGAATAGTACCTTCTGGTCGCGCATAGGCTGAAGATGGAACAGATTCCAGAACTTTTTGCCTGGATTATATTAAAAGACAATAACTATTTATAATTGGCATAAAGATAAGTTGAAGGCTTGGATTCAGACCATTCCCCGCCAAAATAAATATGAGTATAAAGAAATGGTACAGCATTATGAGTCAACTGTGTGCATCTATTAATCTGAGCTATCCTTCCATTACGGAATGCTTGAAAGTAAAACAGTAAGCATACCACTCTTTGTGTAGTTAATAAGCTGCACAGTAACATCTTTTTGGTTATCAATGGCATCCCTTATTTTCCTCACAGTGGCTGGATCAGTTTCAGGTCCTTGTAAGAATCTACAAGGTTCAAAACACATGTTAGGGTATACCGAATGTCATCTACTTATTTCTTTTTCTTTCAAATAGGCAAGAAAGTCCACGTTAAACCATCTACCACTAGGCCCTTTTTCTATAAATTAAACACAGATGGTACTTGTCAAAATTCAAAAATGCGCACATGGTTGAATTGTAGGTAGTAAAAGTGTAAAACTAAGAACTATTTTGGTTCAGGATTCCAAAACCATCTTCTGTTGATGCTTCAAACTTTTTAGAAATTTAAAATCCAAACTTTGACAAGGCTTACATTCTTCATAAAATTATCAACTGCAACACAGAACATGTACTACTTTCTCTTCAGATATCAAGTAATTGAAACAGAAAATTTCTAATGATTCCTGAGTCAACATGTAAGTTAAGAGACTCAGTAATTTAGACAAATACCTGCAGTTCCTTCCCAAGATTTCTTCACGACTGTATTCTGTTAACTCCAAGAAGCTGTCAGAAGCAAATATCTGAAAGTCCAAAAGGCACATTTTCAGTAATGCATAATGTATAAATGCCCTTTTGGTAAGAATAGAACAAAACAAATTTTTCAGGCGTAAGGCTTACAATGGGATTATCTGGCAGCCTGGGATCAGTGATGACAAAGTTCTTCTCTATACGTTCAAGCGTGGTAGCAAGATCAATACCCTTTCTCATTTCCTTCTTTCTTACTTTGTCATCGACACTATCTGGTCTTGCATCGTCGTCACTCTCATCATCATCATCATCAGCAACAGCATCATCCACATAAATATGATTTTCAATGGTATCCTCAGCTTTGGACCGAGTACTCTTCCTCATCATCCTAAAGCATGTGCACAAAGGGCATATGTAATTGAGCATCTAACAATATATGTATTCCTCAAATGATTTTGTGACTATATTATTAATACAAAACAAGAGATTGTACCCCATGAAAGATAGACGGCTTGTCTTTTTTGGTTTCTTTTCTGGCACCTCACTGATTTGGTGCATAGAGGGTCTAGTGCCTCCATGTGAGTTCCTTCTATTGGGGACCAGAACCTCTGACTTTCGCCTTCCAGGGGCTCTCGCTGGCGTTTCTTCTTCTGCATTGCCTTGTGATTTTCTCATGAACGGACGACTTCCTGATTCACTGAGTGCTCTAGGCCTCTTCACAGCCTGAACAAGCTCAGTTACTGAGCTAGTAGCCATCTCTTTCTGACGTGCTGTACAGCAAGTTATTGACGTTTATCAATCAATTCAGTGTATATAACATTGAATACTAGCATATGACTCATGTTTATCTTATTACATAAAATTGATCGACTTTGGAGAATTAAGCATTTCCTGGAATGCACATTTTTTATAGTTTAGTGACTCTGTATTAATAAAGGTAAACAACTCCTGCACACAAGACTCTCGCAGTCGGCCAGGATATTGGCAGTCATAATCAAGACTCTCGCAGTCGGCCAGGATATTGGCGGTCATAGTCAAGTGATATGAAATAAATCAAGCAAACATTGATGATAGAAATTTCTACACTAGCTATAAATTTTAGGCCTTCCCTGAAATTACAATTTTGAAATCCCAATCAAATACAGTCTGAGTTTGTTTTTCATGAACTAACAGATCATTTATTTAACTAATGATATTTGCTTGATTTAGAGTGGCCAGCCAAGTGCATTCACTTGACATACACCATTATAGATTCACTGTCAATATAATTAGTAACTATATGTAACACTTAACTCGTTCAACTTTATGTTTAAGGTGATGATGAACAAAAAGCTCAAGCACTAGCATATTGGTCTTCATGAATTGATCTGTACAGAATCCAATCATGGGGGAACACCTTGATATATTATTAAATTTGAGTTTCATGTAGATATGCAAGCTATAGGATATATGTGGGACAATACCATCATAACGAATCAAAGACTCTGGCAATCCGTTGGGACGAACCATCTTATCCTTGGCACCCTCTGTGTGTTTGCTCACCTCCACTTGCATTCTGTCACATATCATCAAACGTCAAATCTCCGAGGACTTGTCGTACACGTGAACTGCTAGTCTTAAGACTCTTAACACACTCCCACTCCCACTCCCTCTCATCTCTTTTATCTCATCGCCATCCATTCTCAATCAAATGGTAAAAAGGAAGTGAGTGCGTAACATCAAACTAAATTTCCAAAAGCAACCCGTTACTATCAAGAAATTAATGGTTCTTCTTGAAAAATCTGAGGGCACAACATCGCAGTTGGCCTGAAAGGTTAGAAATTTTGACAAAAGAATGGGATTGAAAACGGACAGTGCGTCCAATTTGGTCCCATCTTGTCGGCTCCGCAGTGTTTCGTAACACATTCCAAATCACTGGTCATGCTTTCAGCCCCCAAATCGAGCATAAAATCCTAAACCCTAATTTTTGGTTTTTTTTGTTGTTGTTGTGATTATCTCCTCATTTGAGTGAGAGTGGAAAAAGTGACCGTTACTAATAATAACAAACATTGGTTGAAATGACAAAACTAACCCGATAAATTTGAGTACTTTGCCATTGTCATCCTTTATTGGTGCAATAGTAAGAAGGTTCCAAAAAGGGGTCCCATCTTTCTTATAATTCAATAACCTCCCACAGTAATTCTTCCCCTCCTGCAACACCTCCCTAATCTTCGCCACATCTTCCGGGTCGGTACCAGAACCCTGTAAGAACCGACTGGACCCAAACAAGTGTTAAATGTCACCTTTACCCTTTATTATGAGAATTATTACAATTTAAAAGTAACAGCTAAAAACCAATACAGAGGGGAAAAAACAAAACAGAGGGCCGTTAATGACGTACCAGTTTCTACCGATGACCTCCTTAGAAGTATATCCAGTCATCTTAAAGAACCCGGCACTGGCGTACATTATTGGGTAATCGGGTTTGGTTGCGTCCGATACCACGAAAGTTTGTTGGAACGCCGACAATGCGTCTTTTATGTCCTCAGATACCCTCGGAATCCCTCTGTTATTCCCTCCATCGTCAGATAAATCTCCGGAGCTCCGCAGTGAGTTGTTTGAGTTCCTAGTTGAAGTTCCGGGTCTGTTATTCGGTTCTTCGCCACCCGAATTCCTTACCTGGACCCCTTGTGGTTTCCCAGTTTCAGTATCCGTTTTCAGCATTAAACCCCATTCGGCAGCTCTCTTTGCAGCCACGCCAGCTTCGCCGGATAATTGAGTACTGGACGTCGGATTTTGCTGCTCTTTGGTGATTGTTTGCATAAGTGGCGGTGGTGGGGGGGTTGAGTCCTTGAGTGCCATCCATGAGGCGGTGACAATTTCTCCAGCCGGCGCAGGATTGGGGGGGTCGGGTTCATGAGTGGTGCGTTGCTCTATCCAGCTCTGCCACGTGGACGTCTTCTGTGAGCGAATTGCCGGGTTGTTGGGTCGGGTTGAGAAAGTGGAGGGATTGAATACTTCGAGTGATCCCCGAGTATCTCTTGGCAGGGGAGGTATAGCAGAGGATTGCTGGGATGACTTGTCTGTCGATTCCATGTCTGCTTGTATAAACAATATACCATAATATGTAGATACGGTGTAAAAATATTCAATTCTGTTTCTACTTCAGATAAAATAAACGTCTACAGCCTAATGTATGCTTGAATATGTATATCTTTATACGAACTTGACATGCACCAGACCTATAAAATGTGTGGTTTACATAGCTTCACTTATAGAGAGAGAGAGAGTGTGTGGATGATGTCGAGTGTCGACGATGTGGGCCAATGAATTTGGGACATGGAGTGTGACATTCTGAGACTCTGTTTATAAGGATAAATGTAAAAAGATCAATATATGGAGAAATATTTTTGAGGGTGTTTGTCGCATTCCAAGTTGGTTTGCTTTACTAAATCGATTGTGTGTTAGCCTGTGCTTGTGGCTGCAGTCAACAGCCAACAGCATAGAGAACCTATCAATTTTCAGGGCACAGGGCATACAAGTTAGGTGGATCAATAATGTCATGATGGACACTAAGAACTGCAAACAACTATGGACATTTATTTGGAAAGTAATTGCCTGGCTCTACTTGTAATCTCGTGAACATAACTATAATTGAAAAGACTAATGATTCTTAAGATTTAACTGTCGAGAAAATCGTCGGCGATGAAAACGTACCAATTGCCGATTCAGGGTCGTCTTCTTTTCTCGTCCTGGAAAGGAAACTGAAACCTTTTGACAAACAGATGATGAACTCGGAATGAGCAAACTAATCAGCTGCGCTTGATGGGTTTTAAAAGGCAAGCGTGGGGCGGATCAGGTAGACGACGAGAAGATATGGAACAGAGACATAATTTATTTCAAAAGAAATTAGAGAATGATTGTCGAACAGGGTGGTTGGCTTCCCATGCCGCCGCACCTAAAACTCACATGGCACTTGCTCATACTCCCATGCCTCTGAAACTCATGATCTCAGCCTCTCCAATGATGATAAATTAAAAAACTTAAACGAAATTGTTAGTATCTGTTTTTGTTGCAATAATTACAGACTGGAATGGGTTGTCAAGAACAAAGAAGCAACGAACAGAAGATAGAAGAAGGAGAAGCTATATAGCAGAGAACCACGTTAGGGGTTAGTGGCTTTACCGACCGAAGGTCTCGTCCGACAGTGCTTATTGTGCCTTCCTGTCTTACGAGTGGTATCAAATCTCTGTGTTTTGGCAATTGTTGAAAAGATATGTTAGTTAAATAAAGAAACTTCGTATATGAGGATCACACCAAAACTAGCATGGCCCTTTACTTATAGAGGTGATTGATTGGTGTGGATCGCAACTCATTTTAGTTCGAGTTTTATTATTTTCTAAAAATAATTATTGTATTAATATGTTTCCATTAATCGACTAACCATATAGTTAATTTCTTCATTCTCTGTAAAATGGATATCTAACTTTATAACCATTTGAATAATCATTTAGGGTTGCATATTTATGGGACAAGTGGAATGAATTCGAAAAATCACGAGTTCGATTTTTACTGTAAACAATATTATTATGATCACGCGCTAAGGTTTAATTTAATTTATCTTGTTATCAGGATAATTCTTATATGTGTCGGTCTGATAGCCTGAGTTTATACTTATATCATATGTTCACATGTTAAACTTATATGATGTCACCCAAAAAAAATAACCTTTTGAGATCTAACACTAAGCACAATTTATTGATTATGATAATAATGATTGAGATAGTTAAAGAAATTATGTTTTCATATAAGGCAATGCTTTTGCCGGCATATACCACCATGGACAAGTATCATTTCATCAAGCAACATTCACAATCACATCCACTTTAGGTAAACCCATACTTTTGTTTCCCAAATTTGAAGCTCACCGAGATAAAAGATCGTGTGTTTTTAAAAAGTAAACCATATAATAATTACACGTATTAGTTATGAAATCCAATTAAGTGGAGTTGGACGTTTATGTTAATGGAAAAGGTATTGTTTTTGTAGCAGATAAAATTAAGCAAATTAAAATGTAACCTCAGAGTTATCAAAATTACGGGTGTCCGTTCGGTTTTTAATCAAAACTAAAATGTCCGAATTGGTTCTATTATATATGATATTTTACAATCCGTAATCGAAAAATATATATCGGATAATCAAACTGAAAAATCGAACTTTTTATGTTCGAATCAGATTTCGATTTTGACAATTAAACAGCATTTCATCAATCTATTATGATTAAAAAAAGTTCAAAGATAATTAAAGGATTAAAACTATTAAAAATCCAAAAATCAAAACAATATAAATACATAAATAATGTTATTCGATGACCCATAATCAAAATTTTTCTTTTTTTCGCATGAGATCAGCTCCACCTTTGTGCCAAACACTATCGATGATGTTATTTATTAACTTTATAAATTAATTTATTTTTCCGAACTTATAAACTAGTTTTATGTTTTGGGAAACAAATTTTAAATTAAGATTACATGTGGAGTGGGCAACCAATTAGAGAAGGATATGAAGATACCCATATAGATAAAATATCCCCGCTGCCGTAGGCCCCAGAACTTTCTTCATCTCTATCTTTTTCTGGGTTGTGGAGCGTCACATCAGACCGGTCCCTGTTGGCCAAGTAACTTCATTTTCTTGATACAACTCACCACACAATACAAGACAGGACGCAATAGTCACTTCACCCGAAATAATAAATAATTAATTTGAACAGTATATATCTTAGAGAAATTGTCAGGAAGTCTCGCGGATACCAATGGGCCTACCTGTTTTGTTTTTGGCCCATTAATATGCATGGGCCAGTTTGTGCAGTTGGCGAATATATGAGTCGGTAACCCATATCATGGTAGGTTTAATTCATCTGCACAAAATATACTACATATATATACTAATGTATCTATCAAGGAATTCTCACACGTGCATCTAATTTTTAAAGATTTATGATACTCTCTTAAAAATTTTGAAAATTTTATATTTATATTGGATTGATTTTATGAATCATAGCGATATTTTTTTATTCAAAACAAAAATTAAATGCAACATAAAAAGTGCATGATAATTCTAAACTTTTTTATTTTTTTCCTTCTCTTATTGCTCTTCTTACATTTAGTTGTTTTTTATTTGAAAATTTGCCAATTCAGACAACCCTGGACCTACAACTGCATAAACCACAACCATTTTCACATACCTTCCCTTTCTACAAGTTGGTGCCCCAATGGCCACCGTCAACTTGTAATACCGGTCCAATGACTTGTCAAGCCCCATTCCTTCACAACACAATGGGTTTAGTAAATATATGACACAAATTACAATTTAACAGATGAACATTAGTCTTTCATTTCAAACAATGACGTCTGATTATAAGTGTTCGATGTGTGATGCAGAGCTTTTCTCTCTTTGAGATTATGCACATGTTTGGTACAGCGTATAAGCTAGTTTATACTCTGTCAAACATACCCTTAGACACTCTCAGCTTTTACGTTTTATGATAATTTATACTCTATCACACAACTCTCTACCAAACATGTGATTATCAATCGGTGCTAGACAATCATCTTGTTATTTTATCTCATAAAGTAACACATGAGTTTAACATAAATACATTTAAAAATCATAACACAAATTACATTTTAACAACACAAGCAATTATAAGGTTTATTGGTGATTTATGTGATTTGGTGTCTTGTTTTGTGGAGTGGTGGAATAATGTGTTGCAAAAATGCCACAAGGAGGATGTGAATTCGGTAGCAATGTTGATTTGGTGTATTTGGCAGAATAGAAATGATCTAGTTTGGAATCATAAGAGTAGGTCTGCGGCACACATTATTCATGATTCCTCTATGTATTTTAACTCAGTGGCAGCATGTACAATCTCTAGTAGGAAGTGGGCTGCAGGATTCTTATTCGACTGCTCCTGGGAGGTGGTCTAAACCTGGGTCAGGTAGTTTAAAATGCAATGTTGATGCTGCTATTTTTGGTACAGATCAGTGTATGGGGTTTGGTTGTGTTATTTGAGATGAATTTGGGCAGCTCGTTGCAGCCAAGAATGGTGTTCTTCAAGGATCGTTCAGTCCTGATATGGCGGAAGCACTGAGTTGTAGGGAAGCTCTTAGTTGGTTGAAAGAGTTGGGTCTAGCTGATGTTGTGGTGGAGTCGGACTCTCAAATACTGATTCATGCGTTGGCTAGTACGAAAATGGATAATTCCTATCTGAGTTTAGTGGTTGAAGACTGTCATTCCTTAGCAAGGAATATGGACAATTGCACTTTTGCTTTTGCCCGAAGATCAGCGAATATGGTGGCTCATTGTTTGGCAAGGGCTTCCATTTCGGGACCTGGTCTTGAGGTTTGGGGCTCTTCCCCTCCTCTCTTTATTTGTAATGCTTTACTTTCCGATTTGAGTTAACGAAGTCTTTTATTTCAAAAAAAAGGTTTATTATTGTTATTAAATATTTGACAATATGAATATTGAGATAATTATGGCAAATGCCCTACTTGAAAGACTGGTCCCTTGGATGCTTCAAATTGACTTTGTTTGATTCATATATATCATCATCCTTATTCTTTGCTAATTAGAGTAGATAATAGTCGGTTGATTCAATTTAACTTTCAGTTGTTTGAAATAATTTCAACTCCGATTTATCACTACAGTCGGAGTCGAAGTTGTTTCCAGTGTCATATAAACAGACAAATCTTCAAGCGGATGCAACAACAATGGTGTTACCGACATAAAATTGCTAAGCTCATACGGATGACCCACTAATAAAGCCAAATGTAAAAGAAACTCATTCGACAAAACTAACATTCAAAACAGGCAGTTACAAATGGTTAGAAGGTTACTTAATCACAAGGTTCTCCGGAACAATATAAAAGGACTCGAAGAGAAGGAAGAAGGGGTCCAGAACCATACCCATAAGTCTCTAGTTTTCATTTAAGTTCATAGTTTTCGCACTTTATCTCTCAAGTTCAATATAAGTTTTTAATTTAGCTGTTAATCGAAATAGTTCTTTTTTACTTTTCGCCTTGATCCGTAGTTAAGATCGAATAGTTAGCATTAGTCATAATTATGTCTGTTTTAGTCGATTACATTTCTAGTTAGATTTTTCAAAGTCTTCTTAGTTGAAGCAAGGTTAGAACCATACATCCCTTTTGATCATTTAGTTCCATCGAGTCAAGTATCTGGCAACCTATTCTACATAGAATTCGAGTCATTCGAACTCTTCAAATTTTTGCCAGGAACAAGTTTGGCGACCACAGTGGGAGGTCAAAAGATGTCTAAAAGGATTTCTAGACGTAATAACCTGATGGATGGTAATACAAACGCCATTACAGAAGGTGACGTGGAGGGCAAAGAACGCTTTAATGAGAATGATGAAACCCGATCTGCCAACGTCACAGTGCATATATAATACATATTTATATACACTATAATTATATATATGTGTGTGTGTGTATATATATATGTAGTATGCAATATTTTTCGGGCCGAGCTTCGAACCAGCTCGGGGCTTATGTAAGGGCACTTGCAATGGTGTCAAGTTAATGGGCAAACAAAGTTAACGTGTTTTGCTGATGTGGCTGTATTGAAAAATGTGTTTTGTTGATGTGGTTGTATTGAGATATGTATTTTGGTGATGTGGATGATGATGTGGCTTGACTTTTTGTAATAAAGGTGGGACCCAGCCTTAATTTTGGTGTAAATTTGATGGGGATAATATGAAGGATATGAAAATAGTTGGGTTGGATAATGATTTTGTATTGGAAGATGTGTTTTGCTGATGTGGCAGTATTGGAATATGTGTTATGCTGATTTGATTGTATTGAGAGTTGTGTTTTTGTGAGATAGATGTGGGACCCAAAAATAAAATTGTTGGGCCATTACAATTGCAACCATTGTGGTTGCCCTAACGACCCACCCCAGTTGTTACTGGTTGGCCGGGCCCATGGACCACTACCCCCAACTCCTCTCCTGTCGCACAGGTGAGTTGTTGAAGATGAGACTCGAACTACCCACCTCCTTTTAACATAGGGACCGAGTCCAACTATGTCACCAACTAAGCCATGAGTTGGTGACATAGTTGGACTCGGTCCATATGTTAAAGGGAGGTGAGTAGTTCGAGTCTCATCTTCAACAACTCACCTGTGCTACAGGAGAGGGGTTGGGGGTAGTGGTCCATGGGCCCGGCCAACCAGTAACTACTAGGGTGGGTCGTTACACTTAGGGTCGAGATGCCCAAACCTAGTGAGCCCTAGTCATTTTCTCAGTCTCTATCAAGCATAAACATAGATGGGAGTGACACTAACATAGTAATCTAATCTAATAAACTTTGATTTTATAACTATATATGGAAGGAGGATGATAGATGGGTAACCAGTGTATCATGTTTATGCCAACTGTAGAACAACACCACTTTTACCCTACATCATAATAGGCCCCGCTTTAGTGAAAAAATGTCGATTTAAATGGTCCACCAGCAGATCAGATTTGAACTTCTTGGGAGTAAGAATGGTTATTTTTTGATAGACCATTCGTGCCAAAAACAACAAACGAGCTGGCTCATCAATACTATTCAGCATACAACAGTGCAAATTTTGGACATCAATTGTCCCAGTCCAAATAGTACGGCTTGAACTCTTGCTGGGTGCCCTAATTTGCCATTATTTGACAGGTGGGTCTAGATAACTTTCAGAAAATTGACTTCAACACGCATAGAAATTCTCATCGAAATCTTCGTGCAAGGACGAGCAAATTTAGGCAAAACACTACGATCCGCGACCACATCCAAGATCACCTACATGAATTCTTGATAACATGATCATAGAGGTCGAGTCGAGAGCTTCACCTAAATACTAATCTCTGAGTCCCTCTAGTAGAAAAGAGTATCTCTCAAATCGCACAATCACGAATCTAGATGTGTTTACAAATTTTATCTACATGAGAATGGAACACATACGTGAAATATATATTAAATACAAGATTGAGAAGAGATATCATGGCTTATACCACCTTCAAACAATGAGTTAAAATTTATTATGGCAAAAGGAAAATAAAAATAAAAAACGGTACCACGATGATACGGTACCTCGCGCCGCATACATACATGACCCAGAACTTTTTTTTTTTTTTTTAACCGACTTATCAATTCCATCAAAGGAGCTTTCTGATATCTCGTCCTTATTCCCAATTCTTGCAATTTCGATTTAGGGCACACAGACTCGCTATTTTGACTCACACGTAAAAGTTCTCTCTCTGATCTCTTCTTCAAGGTAGCATCACTCTCTGAGTTGATCTTCGGCTAATCCGAAGTTAGATTTCAAATCGCTCACAGTTTATGTATTGATCCTCGTTACTGTCACTCTTAACATGCCGCATTCACTGTTTGCTGAAGATTTTGGTTTCTATTGGTTTAGGGTTTTTGGTGGACTCTTTGATTTAACAGTATAAAGAACTTTATCTAGGAATTTTTCTCTCCGACCTAGTTAGTGGTGATTATGCGGTTAAACTTTGATTGGTTGTTGAGAAACCTGAGAAGCATAGAAAGAAGATTGGACATTTCAAGTTCCGCTGTTTTCTTAAAAATCGAAAGTTCAACTGGAGTGAGCTCAATAGTGTTTGTTTTGGAGGCTTACTGTGTATCTGTTTATTTGTTGCTTTAGCAAACGAGAAATCTAGAGGTTAACGTGTTTCATTCTATTTTAGTAGCAATTGGAGACTGGTCCATTGGAAGTTTGGATGATAGTTCAGTTAGTTTGGCACACTATAAGACACGATCTCTGTTACTTTTGATTTATCTTATAACAATTGCTCGTGTAGTGAGGCCAATTTTTTGGAAAGGATAGTTATCTAGGATATATTACGGAGACATTTGTTTAAGGGCCTGTTTGACTACGCTCAATATAGTTTTTGCACTGGTACTGGCATTTTTTGAGGATTTACTTGTGTATAGATGCTATATTCTTCAATTATGTTCATTTCCTTTGAATATTTTTACATAGATAAAAGAAGTGAGGAACAACCAAGGAACATGTATTCGAATCTAAACTGTAATCGCTGCATCTCTAATTTTGTTTTAACTGTATATTGACTATCTTTTCCATGCATATTTATGAGGAAATGATGGGAAACCCACTTCAGAATACGAAATCATGTTCTGATGTATATAAATTGGCTGTTTAAATCACATTACAATTTCTGCTTCTTATTATTTAAAAATGATTCTTTTCTTTCTGTTACAATCAGTCACAAATCTTAAACTTGTGGTTTATTTTTTTGTTGGTTGCTGCATTCTGGTTTAGTAATATACTTGACTGACTGTTTTATTCTTCTCTTTTCAATGCGTTTAGAGTTAGCCTCTGATAATAGTGTTGTTCTTTTTCAGGCTATAAATTGAGTAGTTGAGAAAAAGCTTTTCAAATCAGTCTTCTTCTGTCTCTTGACTGTCAAGACAAGAAAGGGTTACTTCTCAACGTGGAACAATTGTTTGCATGATCTTTTGACATTGGTGCAATGTCTGGGTTACTTAATGTATTTTCACTTATCTATATAATTTAATCAAATGGCCAACTTTTAAAGTATAGACCTATTGGTTTGAATATGCGCTTGTCTTTTGTTAGTTGTTAAAATGTTGATGTTCTATCAAGTTATTTATGCTGAAGATAAATATAGCCTTCTCGTATCTTGCTGTACATTTTTTTAGTGTATGTCGTGTTTGTCTTCTTTTTTGGGTCTGCATGTACGTTAGTGGAACATGATGTATCATTGGCCCAGAGGATGATGTGGCATTTTATGTTTTGATTTAGATTTTTGTAGGTGGTAATGTTTACCAAACGATAATGGCACATTGCACCACTCTGCTGATACTGTTATTGGATTATCTTTGATTCATGCAAAACATTAAAAGCATCTGTGTTACATTTTTGTAATGGATTCATGATAAGTTTTTGTGTTGATCCATTTCTTAATTTCATAAACGTGGTGATATTTTTTCTGGGCTGTCTGTAAAATTTATAGACTTTAATCATCTGTGCTACTTTGATCCATTTGTTTGCAATATGATATGCACCTTTGATTGTAGTCTTCTTTAAACGGATCGGCTTCAAATCTTCCCGACAGTACAGGACGATCTTTTGCTACATCTTTTTCTGGACAGTCTGGTGCAGCCTCTCCTATTTTTCACCATAGCGGTGGGTTGGTTGTGCTGGAGTTTCTTTCTTGGTTATTCTTCAAATGTTATCAGCTGTGTAGTTTTTTTATGCAGGAATTCAGGGGTTGCAAAACATTCATGGGAACTTCAACGTTCCAAGCATGCCAGGTACACTTACGTCGAGAAACTCAACAATGAATAACATGCCTTCTGGTGGGGTTCAACAACCTACTGGGAGCCTCTCTAGTGGAAGGTTTGGGTCCAACAATCTTCCCGTTGCTCTCTCTCAGGTATCATGGTCTTCATACCTTCTAATTATTGCAGCGTGATTGACACGGAGTGTTTGACTTGTAGTCTTGCTTAGTTGCTTTGGTATATTTAATTGCTTTTCAGAATCATTGATGTGATTGTTTGTTGTTTTTGTTGCGTTTCTGTTTTGTGTTCTCACACTTTTTTTCTCCCACCTTGCAGTTATCTCATGGAAGCTCCCATGGACATTCAGGAGTCACAAATAGAGGAGGTATTAGTGTTGTAGGAAACCCTGGATTTAGTAGTAACGCAAATGGAGTTGGTGTTTCTATTCCTGGGATTCTTCCAACCTCTGCCGCTTTTGGTAACCGGAATGCTGTTCCAGGATTGGGAGTTTCCCCAATTTTGGGAAATGCAGGTCCTAGGATTACGAGTTCAATGGGAAACATGGTTGGTGGGGGCAACATCGGGAGGAACATAAGCTCTGGTGGGGGATTATCTATTCCTGGCATTGCATCTCGCCTAAATCTCAGTGCAAATAACGGATCTGGAAGCTTAAGCGTGCAAGGACAAAATCGATTGATGAGTGGAGTGCTTCCACAAGGTATATCAACTTGAATTGGTGCCTATATTCCTATATCCTATGTTGATTGTTAGATATATGCTCTTGTACTGCATGGCTTTTCAAATTATGAGATGTTTGCTAGAAGGGTTCTTTACTTGCAAATGATTGACTTTCATTTGTGGCATATTGTTCTTTTTGCTAACTGTAGAATTTTCAGGATGCTTTTTGAAAACTGACCACAGTAGCGCTTGGTCATAGTTGGCATATCCTTACATCAGCTGAGTGAAGGAATTCTATGAACGTTTGAAGGAAAAAAAAGTGCAAGAGTCTTTAAATTTGTCGTGAGGTCTTTGTAGACATTAGTGGGATGTTGTGGTGGATAAATGGCTTGAAGATTCTCGAAGGATAGGGCCTTAAAGTTTTTTTGTTGTTAATCCTCAACGCATGGTTTTTCAGAATCCACATAGTGTTATATGATTCTAAACGTCACTGCTTTATCTCTGTTTTTTAAAAGTAGGCGCTTTTTTCCAGTTTCTAGTTAGTGCTTTTGGTTATATTTTTTTACTGACTTGGATAGCACTTACTGCTCACTTCTTCATATAATTGAATGTCTTTTGCATCCACCTTCCCCCTTCCCATCTTTCTTCTTATGCTGGTTAACATAAATCATCAAGTGATAGTTATTATTATTTTTGTCCAATGCTGTGTTTGTTTTCTTGTAATGAACTTCTCTTGGGCTTTATTGGACTGTTAACAATTTTTAGCAATTACTTATAAATTATTTCTTTTTAATTGCTGTCTCTCTTTTTCGGAGTAGTAGGTCCTGGATGTAATTTTTTATGCTTTCTGGGATTCATTTGATTTGAACCACAATGCGTTATTTTTAGTTTCTGTCATGAGGGAATGGTTTCTGGCAATCCTGCATATTTTGTTGTTCATGTTCTTTTAACTCACTTAGAATCTGAGATGAGTTTTTAGGCACCTGGACATGGTGAGGTGCACCCAGAGTGCCTAGGAAACTGGTTAGTCATGCCCCTTTCTAGTTTCTACCCCAGTTTACATGATGTGTTTGTGGCCATTGACTTAGAAGTCTATGTCGTATGTTGTTTTAGATGGAAAAATGCAATTAAATATTACTCTGAAAAGCACATGCTTAAATTCTGTTGAAATGCCATGTGACCAGATGACTAAGTGGATCCGTTTCTAACCCTATTGTAGAAAATGCGTTTGTCACGTGACTGCTCCGTGATTTCTATCTTATAGATAGTGTTTGGATTCATGGTGTCAAGCCATATTGGACTATGGATGATTGACTGATTTTTGGGTTGTAAAAACTGTTTATAACTTTGTATTCTATGTGCTATTCTAATGACTGTTTTCAGCTATATTTACATTCCTATGGGTTGGATTTTATCATTCTGGTTCCATGAATTTTATATGTTGATAAAGGATCATCAATTTTAGTTTCCTATATGATGAGTTTATGTACAATTGCCAATCATAGTGAGATATTGTAATATAACTTCTGTCTGTTAAATGTGTTTCCTATATGCTGAATTCTTGGGGTATTTTTCCTTTATGCACATTAGATTCCCACAATATGATATGCTTAAAGTGGTCATTTGCATTATGTTTGTAAATGAGATTTTCTTGGCTCAGGATCTCCTCAGGTAATTTCTATGTTAGGCAATTCTTATCCCCCCACTGGAGGTCCACTCTCTCAAAGCCATGTTCAAGCGATGAACAATCTGAGCTCTATGGGCATGTTGAATGACGTGAACTCTAATGACAATTCACCCTTTGACATAAATAATGATTTTCCTCAGTTGGCAAGTCGTCCTAGTTCTGCTGGCGGTCCTCAAGGACAATTGGGTAATTCAGAAAGATTCTGCAAGTTGGTTTTGGTTAATCCACTCTTTTGTTTGACCATAAGTCATTTGGAAAACGAAAAATTTCAGGTTCTTTAAGAAAGCAAGGTCTTGGAGTTAGTAACATTGTTCAACAAAACCAAGAGTTCAGCATCCAAAATGAAGATTTTCCAGCTTTACCTGGATATAAAGGTGCGTATTTGGGCATATAACGTAGTTTATGATATGATGCAACTTTTACTTTTTTTTTTTTGTGTGTGTGTATGTTTATCCATATCTATTTCCAACAAGCCGAGAAAACTTTTGAGTGTGTATGAGTAGGTATTTACTGGAGGATATTGACAAGTTTACATTTAGTTTGGAGGTTTATGCATGTTTGCTCACATCTTTGAAATGAAAATATGATTCTTTTTATGTGTTGTTTAAAGTTTATCTGACAAACGTTCTATGAAGTTCTAAATAGTTCATTTTTTAATAATAAACTCCTTAGCCTAAGCAAAGAAGTTTTCACAATATTATTAAATTTGATGGCTAGAATTTAAAATGCTTTCAGTCACGATGGCTGAAGCCTGATGCATTCTTTCCTTGGATGCTGATTTTTTTTGCTCTCCATATAAACTATTGTTCTGTTGCATCTTTTCAAAATATTCAACCAATCTTCATTGATGATAATGTTAAATCTCATCAGGTGGTAATGCCGATTATCCTATGGATTTGCACCAGAAAGAACAACTTCATGATAATGCCATGTCAATGATGCAACCTCAGCATTTTTCTGTAAGTATTTAAATTTAAAAGAACTAAAGAAGCAGAGAAGCTTCATACAGACACAATCCATAGTTAAGCTATGAATTTATATGAGCTCAATGCATATAAGTGCTGATGCTATGGTTGTGTGGGTGTCTTATCTCACTGTGCTACCCACTTGCAGATGGGGAGATCTACTGGCTTCAACTTGGGAGGATCTTTTTCGTCATATCGTCCACAACAGCAACATGCTCCTTCTGTCAGTGGTAGTGGTGTCTCTTTTTCGTCTGTAAACAATCAAGATCTTATGCACGGCTCTGATATATTTCCATCTTCCCATTCGACATATCATTCACAGGTGAAATATGGTGTTTTGAACATCAGAACATGTCTTTGAGTTAAATTAGGTTGTTTCTTTTTAACCTTTAAAAATGCTGGAGCCTTTTCAACTCTTGTGCTGGCTAAAATCTGTGTTTTTGTCAGAGAAACTTTTACTGGCTAAATTATTTTTGGCTTTGGGAAAAGGGTAAAGGGTGAACACTTGATCCAGTGGTAAAGTTGTTGCCTGAAACCTTGAGGTCTTGGGTTTAATTCTTAAATTAGCCTCTCCGCTATTTGTGGCTAAGACTCCCTACATCTTATCCTTCCTCGAACATGCTTTCACCGCAGAAGCTTTGTGCACAGGAGTTGACTTTTTCTAAACGAAAAAAAAAGTGGCAAAATTGAAGATTTTCATTTTTGGCTTTTGGTGTTAACAACTTTCTATTAATAGATTCATATGTTATCATCATTATTTCAGGCGAGTGGACCACCAGGGATGGGACTAAGACCTCTGAATTCTCCTAATACAGTTTCTGGTATTGGTTCCTATGACCAACTTATTCAGCAGTATCAACAACAGAATCCTTCCCAGTTCAGATTGCAACAAATGTCGGCCGTAAGTCAATCCTTTAGGGATCAAGGAGGCATGAAACCGATGCAGGCAGCGCAATCTATTCCGGATCCCTTTGGTTTGCTTGGCTTGTTGAGTGTTATAAGGATGAGTGATCCTCATCTCACCTCACTAGCTCTTGGAATGGATTTGACAACACTTGGGTTGAACTTAAATTCAACGGAGAATCTCCATAAGAATTTTTGTTCACCATTGTCTGATCATCCGGCCAAGGGTGATCCAGAGTTCATCGTCCCTCAATGTTATTATGCTAAGCAGCCACCCCCTCTAACTGTGTGTGGTTTTGTATATTTTCCTCCTCTTAGTTTATATTTAACAATCAATATTTTTTTTTGCTCATTAATTTTCATTTTTGTGGCTGCAGGACATATATTTTACAAAATTTTCTCTTCATTCTCTGTTTTACATATTTTACAGGTTTGTTCTCCTTTTGGCAATTTTTGTTTGTACAATGCACATTTTACGATTTTTAGTGCTTAATCCCTTTGCCCTTGGTGCAGCATGCCGAAAGATGAAGCGCAACTGTATGCTGCCAATGAACTGTATGCTGCACTTATCACCAACCTCACAAATGATTTATTAGTTTTTTTTAACTTTCTTTTCCCCGTGTTTTTTCGTCTTTCTGTGCATTTTATCTTGAGTGATTATGGACATTCTTGTTTTATTTCTTAAAGGGAGTAAGAATTTTGGCATTCATTTATTCTGCAATTTTTACTGTTTGTGTGGCAGTCAAAATCGAGGATGGTTATATCACAAAGAGCATCATTTGTGGTTTTCACGGGTTGCCGAGCCACTTGTCAAGACACACAATTACGAGAGGGGGTCTTACCACTGTTTTGATCCTAATGCGTTTGAAATAGTTCGTAAGGTCTGGATTTCATGCCTGTCAATTACTTTACCTTTGCATGCATTAATTTCTATCAAGTACAATCGTTTTTCCCAATGTTTTTATATGTGCTTGTGGTTTTTTGCAGGATAATTTTGTGCTCCATTATGAGATGATGGAAAAGAGACCAGCTCTACCTCAGCATTAACAATTTATTTTTTCTCGCTCAATGTAAATTTTCTGTTGTTGAACATTGATTAGAACATAAGTTAGCATGCACCATTAATATTCCTGAAATTTGTCGATTGTTAGCAGTTGTCCTTTTATCATGTAGAAATCGTTGTCAATCAAACACTCTTATTTCAAGGGTCTTAATTGGATTACTGCATAGGCTAGGAAGACAAAATGTAACTGGTTGCAACAAGCAATCTAGACGGTATAGTAGCTTTGTTCCATGTCAAACAGTGAGCTATTAGTGCACACATAAAACAGCCAGTAGATTATAGTATGCCTCTTTGGTTGCGCCTCAGAAGTCAATTGAATCACTGGGCAAAGTCTGTTGCACGAATCTTCGGACTCGGTTGATGCTGGTAGCTTTCAGAAAATACAACCAACTGTCCAACAATGCAATGATGGAATTAATTAAAAGGTCAGGGCCGATTTACATTTACGCTCAGGCCCGGCCCATGATAAAATCCAGGTGCTATGATGATATCATATCATGGTATGCGAAAAAAGTAAAGACAGGGCTCGCCTTGTCTTTATTGGGCGAGTCCAGGCTTTAATGCTTAGACAACAATAACCCAACCCAAGTAAAATTGGGACAACTTTGAGCTCTGCTTGGTATATCATAAATGACTGAAAATGAGAGATTTTAAAAATCTTACTTGTTTATATTTTAAAAACGTCGATTTTGAAGAGTTTTTTAAACCCCTCATAACCGGTGTAGTGTAAATTTGACCGGAATTGAGCTGTTTTAAAAACACCACAAATCGAGACGTTTTTAAAATAACCAAAAATCGGTTAAAACCTCTACTTTAAAAACACTTCCGTTACCCCCATGATTCCCAAGCAGAGCCTAAGAGTAAAGACAACATCGTTAATCCAGCCCGCCTTTATGACCGGGCTCGGCCCATGTATAAACACGCGAATTGCTTGAAAGGTCAGGCCGCGCTGGCTGTCTATATTCTATCAGACGAACAGTCAGCCATGTTCCGGAGCAAAACCGAGACAAGACGAAGGAAATCACACAGCAAGGTTATAGTAATCAAAACAGCAAAGTTAAGTGCATCGAATCCCCAGTCAATTGGGAAAGTTCAGCACACATTTCAGTTATCAAGAAGATTTAAGAACGTCCACAAAAGACATTTTAAAGGGTAATCAAACTAAGAGTGGAGATTGACAACTGAACTAATTGAAAGAGTGACTGAAATGCAGACTATATACTCACATCAGCAGCAGCGGCAGACATAAGTGCTAAAAGCCTAAAAGGGTCACTGTTGCTGACTGATACTCAGTCAAGATCTTGTATGCTGAATCATCCAGTTTAATCCTGAAACATGTATTAACATGAACAGCAAACAGAAGACAGCTTAAATACCATACGGGTAAGTAACTAATCAATTTGTTTCTACTTGCAACAAATCCGTCTGGTAGTTGAGCTGCATTCATATAAAGTAAACAGCAAATGTAAGCATATTATAACTAATAGATGTGGTTAATTATAAGTTCGTTACTGTGATTGTAATTTTTTTTAACAAAATCATTACTCTACTAGTGTACTTCTACTCAATATGTGGCAGACTGAAAAGGGTTCATCAATGGTGAAATCCAGTGTGTCCGTAATTAAATCTAATGACAAATGCGAAATAAAATTGTCCAAATTGTATAATTATTCTCAGAATCCATATTCAGTAGGGGGAAGAAAACAAAAAAAGAAGTGCACTAGTTAAGTTTGAAATGAATAACACGTGTTTTACTTGTGAACTTTGAAATCTAGTAGCATCTCTTGACAAATCTTGATTTAATCACTTTTATTTCAAATCACTCTAAAGTGAAGACAATGTTACAACAATGCCAGCAGGGTTCTAAGGAAACCAGACATACAAGACGAGATGCATATTGCGTGGTGGTGAAATTGAAGTAAAAAATAAATCCTACACCTTCTTCGGTGGAGAAACTGCAATAGAAATGGGTCTTCCAGGGGCTTGAAGAGCTTTATTGTGAACCTATGAACAATATTTTCAACTTAGCATTGGTCAAGGAAAATAGTAGGACGCAGTACTTATGTCTCCAGTCTCAATAAAATAACCTATAATAACAAGCCTGTGCATAAACTAAGGACACAACTTTGGGCATAAGGCAAACAAAGGCCAGTGTAAGCGGAAACTTGCGATGTAATCCTGAAATGACATAATTCAAATGAGCAAGTACATAAGAAGACTTCACATATCATATAACTGTGCGCTGGTGCGTGTGTGGGAGAGAGACAGAATGAATTTCTATGCATTCTTGTCTTAGTTTTCAAAGAAAACAGAAGGCTACTAAAGGAGAGTTGAGCACACATCCACCAAAAAAATAGAAAAATAAATTGAACATCTTTAACAAACAGTTGAACATCAGTCCCTTGAGATAACAAAACGTTTTAGCTCGATGGATTAAGCTTTTTGAAATAAGTTCAAGCAATGATTTCAGTGCCCAGAATGCACTGCAATTGATAAGCACCATTCCACTGGAAGTATAAAAATAAAACGATCAAGGACCCAAGGAAGTAAATCTATTAGCTGAATCATGAACCCTAATCTGATCCATGATACCTATAGATAACAAAGAACCAAATTGAGAGTGCACTTACTAGTTTGGAAACTGCAACCATATAATTGAAATTAGGAACATCGATTCAGAGATAAGATTGCCTCATCACTGCTAAATTAACTTCCTAATTATCATATATTTAGAAAAGAGTCTGATATCCATTCAGATCACATGATGCATGCAGGGACGAGCATTGAAATTACGAAAGCATTATAAAGCAACAACTGAAGAACGAAATAGAACGAAAGCAAAGGCTATACAAACAACCAATCAAGTAGAGTGAGCCATATCCGAGATTTTGGTAAGAAAAATATTAATCAACGATCAAGGAACAGCCGACCTGTTCAATCTGGGTAATCTGAACTGCTAAAACCTTTATCTGAAGAAATTTTGGTAGAATAACCTACCAAGTAGAGTGAGCCATTTTTTCAGAATAAAGAGATTGAATCTCCGTTCAGCTCATCAGCTGATTGACAACATTAAGAAAAACTATTAAACAGCGATTAAGGAACAACCGACCTGTTCAATCTGAGCTGCAAAATTGTTAATTGTTAATCAGGAGAACGATTTGCAGAGAGAATTGGGCACAAAAAAATTTGGACCATTTCTCGATTTGTGCGTGTCATCCTTGCGCAGGGGCCATGCTAATCTTCTCTGTATCGTTCCAATTTTATCGGATGTCCCCGAAGGGACGACCTCCTTGTGCTTCTCTTGCAATATCAATGGTATTGCGCTTCTGTAACTAGACGATGTGGGACTCTGGTTAGTTACAAACTAGAGAACGTCACTCCGCTGAGCGCTAACGTCATAATTTGGGCCGGGTTTTTGCCAATTATTGGACTGTTATATAATGGGCCATATAATGAATTCATGGGTCATCCTGAAATGTTTGGGCTCAGAAGTCAGAACTACAATAATTGAGATACCAAATCAAAATTAGGGAAATTGCAATTCCTAGTCCCAACTCCCAAGGGGAGAAAGCAAAGGTCGGTCAACATTTCTTTTATCTATCATTTCCTTCTTACTAGGCCCATGAATTATTGGCCGAACCTTAGACGGAAATTTCGTAAACTTCAACAACAACTGGACCCTCGAGTTCATATTTTGCACATCAATTAGTTTACTTGATTTTTTTCATCCGTATGGAGAAAAAAGGGCTCCAGGAATGTTTGGTCCTCTGAGAAATGTGTTAATTTTGTAACTGGGCAACGCCATGATCAATCATATTTCTGGGCTATAACGTGGCCATGTGGGCCCTTTATCCAACAAATTGTAGGAGAAAGTGGCCCAAGTTTGGCCTATCCCATAAGATATCAAGGTTTTTGTTCCTAAAATAAGATGGATGTCAATGGTTGATTCTTTTATTTAATTTTGTCAAACCGATTAGTCTGTTTTTCATGAGATTTTCAGTCAATTTTAATGAAAAATGTATAAATGTTTGTTTTGAAGAAAAAAAATTCCAATTGATTTGATTTCGATTTTGTCAAATTTTTTTATTGCTCTACTTAAAATGGATCAGGCGAGATAATTATAAAAATATTGTGAAGAGTCATTCACTTAAGAGATGTAGGATCACATTTCATGCTATACGATTTATGACACCAACATGGATTCACTTCAACATGTACATAATTCAACAGACAATCAATTTGAGTTCGCTCGGGGTCAGGGAGTGGCAAATCCAGAAATTCCAACTATTACTGTACATTGGTACGTTGAGGACTAATACGTAGGGTCTGGTACATTGGAAGTTGTTTATAATTTTAGTGTGGGCTCAGTCCCAGAGAAACAACAACGGATCCGCCACCGGACAAGATTCATGCATGCAATTGGCAAAGAGAAAGTTATAGCTAGGGTGGTTGTTATAGTGGTTCTACTTCTACCTGTAATGGCCGTCCATTAATGGCACAACTCTCAACTTACTATTAATCTCATTGACATATATATGGAAAGGCATTATTTTGGCCGGGTGATCCGTGTAGTTAGGTGGATATTGAACACTAGTTGCTATCTTGCTCAATCAAAGACAGCCTTTTTCACTCTTTTACAAACATGATAAATGAGAGAGTGGGCTTTATATATATATATATATATATATATGAAAATGACTTTGAATTTTGATGGGATCCGTCCAACCATTGCCAATTTGCATAAGCGTGTGTTTGGGAGGTGGTGTCTGTTGACATTGGAAGTAGAACCATGCATCAACCACCCATGCATGATTATTAACTGAAACCTAAAAAAAACATCGTTTAAGAGAGTGCGGGCCTTGACTGTATGATGATGTTCAGGGGAGAAGGTTGATGAATAGCTATAATCCTGCTCGTCGATTGAAGATCAAAAGGGACGTGATCGTCGTCATGCTCAAGGTAATTTGGAAACTTCACCATGCATGCAAGATTACGGGCGTGAAGATCATCATTCTGCGGAAACTAATTAAAGAATCATTCAAGATAGATGCTAGCTGTCTACATTGAAGAGATCCTTGATTGATCTATTATATGTTAGTTAATTAATAAACTATTAATTAGCGTAGTCTATTATTGCATTAATAATGTCGGCTTTCCTATTGGCTATTAGTCTGCTATCAAAGGAATGTTCCTTAATTAGTTAGAGTTTCCGTTTCATTAAAAGTCTATCTTTCAAATGATGATTATATATATGGCTCTATGGTTAATATTTTGTTTGAAATATCTTAGTATTTTCTTAGAAAAAGTAAAAGGAGATTACTCATGGAAGTTTCTTTTTTTAGCTGCAAAGCTGGTCAGGCGCTCTTTTTTTTTCTTTTTTTAAATGTCGACCAATAATTGCAAGGGAGAGAGAATGGCATTAACTCCTAGCTCTCTCTTAGTTTTATTTTCTGTTTAATTATTGTCAAAATTAATGCACCGCTGGAAGCAACTTTAACAGTCAAGTTGCACAAACACCATTCACAATTATAAATAAACGGAGCCGTTTTGAGAATCCCTGTTTTGATGTATTAATAGTATGTTTGGATCAGAGTATGTTGATAGAGTATAAACTCTCGTAAAATGTAAAATCTGAGAGTGTCTGAGAGTATGGGGACAGAGTATAAACTAGCTTATACTCTGAAACAAACGAAGGTTAAAACTGATTTTTAAGCGGTGCAAATCTGCACAATTAAACACAAAGCACACTTTGTGAATCTTTCAATAAATATATTTTTTTCTTCTCTATTTTCAATTATAATAATAAAATACATTAATAAATGCACTGTACTTGTCTCACCCTCTTTCCCTTAAAATAAAGTGCGAATCTAAAAGTGTGAGCCAGGCCCAATTATAAATCTATGGATTAATTAATTGTTATTTGAACCAATCCACGTATATTCACATGCACAACAGTCACATGAATATATATTTTTTCCTGAACAAATTTGATAATTTTTTGTCAGAAAAAGAAAGAAAGGACTGGTACTTAATATTATAGTCGTTGATCTTTAATCTTACGAGTTCGCAATCAACGGCGCGGATACTCGACTACGCTGGGTACGCGCGTGTAGCTCAGCTACATCTAATATGGGCCCGGTTTTGTTAATTGAGCCCTAGCTGTACTGGGCTTGTAATAACTGCCTCATTTATACGAAAAGCACAACATCAACTCCATGGGCTATAATGCTATATACAAATATTTTACAATACAGGGTGTAAAACCGGAGTCTCTCTCACGGTCTTAATGGTGGGGAAAAGATGGGAACCAAGTCGGACCACATCAATATATGAAATATTTGTACTTTCGAATTTGGATTTGTAGACACATCTAATTGATCATATCCGAATTAAACTAGATATTTTTTTTATATTTGAACTTTAATTTTAAAAATATATGAGATAATTTATATTTAAACTTGATTTAATCCAAATTTAACAAATTCGATCATCCAGACTAACCGAATAGATCGGAGTTTCGCTACCTCTGCTCAGCTCAGTGTCTCACCCAAGTTTAAAAGCAAAAAAATAAAATAAAGTAATAATAACTAACTTGAATTATTTATATCTCCTTCAAAAATTAACAATGCCAATATCAAATCAATAAACCACTAATCCCCCCCCAAAAAAAATATAAAGAAAAAGAGACGGAAAAGTTCCTACCTTATTGGGTTATGAAATCCACAAAGGGATTAAACAATAATAAGAAGAACGAAGAAGATAATAAATAATAGTGTACAGAAAAAGAAAAGAAAAACCCACCTTTTTGTTGTTTTGGCTTTTAGTTTGGCAGCACAAATGTTGAAGGATCTTCGGCATTAATCCACCCATACTTCTCCATGAATGGGTTAGCCAGTGTCTTTGGTGGGTATCCATCAATGCTGTCTTTCCACACATTAGCTCCATCACCAAACTCTCTCACCACCTCCCACAAACAGCTGTTGCATTTAAAGCCTGCGCCAAAGCTTATCATCAATACCCTATCTCCCTTCTTCAGCCTCTTTTTTGCCTCCATGTATCCCAAAACATACCAGAGACTGCTAGCTGATGTGTTCCCGAATCGATGCAGAGTCATTCTCGCTGGCTCTATATCATACTCGGATAATTCAAGATTCATAGCAATTCCATCAATCACTGCCTTACCACCTGTATGAAGACAGAAGTGGTCAACACCGGTCCGGAAGTTAATCACTGGCCTAGGAGAATTAGACCCTCCTTTGGTTGAGCTAACAGTGGTCACTTTTCGAGCAAGTGAGACCACCATGAACCGAATCAGCTCAGAAATTGGCAGGATTTTTGGAGCTATGACTCTTAAGTTGTCAACGAGTGCGCGTGTTGCAGCTTTGGGGAGCGATTTGCCGAGGTGAAATCCTTGTCTTCCTTGTGCATCATCTGTTTGTATGCAACAGTTGTAGGAATCATCTTTGGCTCCGTGGTGTGTTCGGACCAGACATTTGAGCTTCAACATGGATTTGTGCTTCAAAACTCGATTGTTTGTCAGAAGAACTGCACACCCACCGCTCCGAAACAAACAGTTTGAAAGAATCATTGATCTGTCATTCCCTGAATACCAATTCGGACTCAAAGACTCTGAAGTCACAACAAGTGCGTACTTGTTCTTGTAAGATTTGAAAATGTTTTGAACAACATTGACAGAAATCAAACTCGCACTACAACCCATGCCGGTGAGATTAAAGACCTTGATGTCTTCCCTCATCTTGTAGTGATTCACAATCATAGCAGACAGAGAAGGAACTGCTGACAGCATTGATACATTAACGACAAGAACATCGATTTCTTGAGCAGAAACGCCTGACCTGGTCAGAAGCTTTTGAATACTATCATGGAAGAATTCCTCCATCTCCAAAATCCCATCTTGAAGAGTTGGGTTTTCTTCTCTGCCGGCGAACATGATTCTTGGTGCGTAGGTCTGCTCTCCAATGCCAGAACTCACAATGGCTTTCAAGAGGAACTTGTACTCAATCAGACCCAGAGATTTGCTCCTCTTTATAACATCCCCAGAGAACTCTGTATCTACCATTCTATCATCACTTGGCTTATAGCATTCGTAGTCTAATATATAGCATTCTTGGTCTCTTTTTCCGTCAATCCACCTCCATATCATGAAGAGGAAATGGAAGATCAAGAATGCATAGATCAGAAACCCCATTTGAGATTGGAGAAAAGCAGACCAAGAGCCAGAGAGTGAGAGAACGAAAAGAAACAGTGGAGGCAGAGGTTTATATGGCTCTGCAACAAGTGTACAACGTATGTTTGGTTAGATGGAAAACCATAAAAGCTTTGATTTATAAAAGGTGGGAGAGTGTGTGGGTTGGACATGTGAATATGCTTAAGACCCATTTCAATCGCTCAACCCCCACCAACTGAATTTTATTACAAATTCAACTCTAAGTCACACCTTAGGCATGAGACAGACAGAGAGACCAAAAGAAATAAACCCCCAAGCCGTCTCTTCTCTCTCTGCCTATATTTCTTTATTCATGTATAAATTATTCTGTGACCTTTGTCTGTTATTATTTGTTGTGGAACATTAAGACCCCTATTTCAGCACATAAGAAAAGCAATTATATAGATGTATAAGCTCTGCAGTAACACATCAACTCATCGCTAAATCCTAGGACGGCAAAGATAATGGAATATTATTAAAGGCAATATATTATGTGCACAACTAAGTAGGTAAGATATTCAAACCATGGCGTTTGTGTTGGGGTGGCAAAATCTTCTCCGGTTCATATGATCAAATTTATCTGATCTGAATTGAATTAAATTTGTATGTAATTTATATGTTCGAAATTCAAGTTCATTCACAAAGATTTTGCACTACTTAAAATCGGGTCCGGTTCCAGGAACAAAATTATTATCCAATTTAGTTATTCAAACTATAATTCGGATTGAATTATTGTCTAATTTATTTGTTCGAATTCAAATCGATCCAAGTATGTTCAATATTCAAATCAATCCGGATACAAACATATTTTTTGTAAATTTTATCAGATTTGAAACCCTTTTTTTGTTCAAAACCTAATTTTTGGTGGCAACGCTAAAATTTAATCGACTACTTTTTCTCAGATTAATCCAAGCAACTTAATTGGACGTAAGACCCACCCACGTGGCCTGATATTTCGATGCGCAACTTGAAGAAATAATGAGAAACAGAGCAAACTAAAAAGCACTTTTTGTACTTAGACATAGAAAACTTGAGAAGCAAAAAAAAAACAGAAAAAGGCTTTGACTTTGCCAATTCAAAATTCATGACTTGTCAATTGTGAAAGAAAAGGGTGCTTCTAGCGGGGTAGATGAAATGACCACTAGTTTTGATTAATTTTAGAGTCCTATTGAATGCTTCACAACCCTCTTATCGGCTAATTAATAAGAGCAGTGTCGTCCTAGCTAGACGTACCAATTATAGATTATGCACGTTTCAACCTCGCTTTTAATTGGCCTCAACATATCGGATCACACGAAAATAGATAACGTGGGAGGGAAATCAGTGGCGAATCCAGAAATTGATTAAGGGTAGTTTGGTTAATGAGGGAATGAGTAATGTATAGGAGAGGAGAGGTTGATGGAGGCTCGTGTGCAACACTCCCAAATTTTTCTAGGGTATCTCGACAAATGAATTATGATATTTTGTTTAAATCTATACGAAATGTGTGAGTTTAGTTTTGACTATAGAGAGATTTTTCGTCTGATTGATCGATTTTTAAATTAAAAATATAATTCTATCTCGCTTCTCTCACTTAAACTCGTAACTTATCGAAGGTGAGAAAGTACTTAAAAGTCTAAGACATCTACAAATAGCATAGGTGCTCTTGCTACTCTCATGGCTCCGATTAAGTCACCTTGACTTTCGGCTCGGACGCCCGGGGAAAAAGTCAATAAAAAGCCAGCTAAAACGGCTGCTGATACGCCGTAGAGGCTGGGGAGCAAAAGGAGGAATTCTTTTTCCATTGCAATTAATGAATGTCTTAAATTGGGTTGACATAAATATAAAGGGAGTGCATGTGGTCCGAGCAAGTTGTTAAACGAATACTCATTTCAAGTAAGGAGGCCAGTCATGAGAAAGACTCGAAGTAACCCTATTGGGGCCTCCATGAAGAAAAGACCTACGGAACAATGAAGTCCAATGGCCCATAACATGCAAAACAATCCAACCCCTAAACTAAAAGCAGAAAGCCAGAAACCAAACCTGAAGTACCTAACAGGCAATGCATCATGCATGATCAAACGCCACGCAAGTCATCCGATCCGATAAGGACATGTCACTTGGACCTTACAAATTAGAACAGAGACTACAAGGCCCACAGCACTGTAGACTGGGCAGAGAGCACACAAGTATTTGATGGGCTGGAATGAATATAGGTCCAAAGCCCATTCCAGAGGCCCAGTGAGCAGCTAATCCTCGGGCTCACTGGACAGCTCCATGGAGCCTGGAGGAGCTTTTTTCCAAGGGCTCCAGCAGGTCCTTAGGCCACCCACATCACATGGGTGGCAAATGCTAATTTGCAGTCAGTTTTTGTCTTTTAGTGAAAGTAATGGTAATAACAGTAACTGGGTAACAAACTGGGTTGTAGTGTTCGATTTAGGGTCGAGAAACTGGATTGTAGTGTTGAGCTACAATAGAACGCGAGGTCGGGCGTACCACTGTTCGTACTCGATTCTTTTTTTTCAATTAAAATATACACGTTTGTCATGTAGTGCCATTGCATATCATTTAATGTGGTATATTATTTGTCGTGCAGTGCCATACATATTACATACCTCTTTATCTGTAAGATGACACGTAATTAACTTCAATTGATTTTTCATTGGTTTTAATATTAAAACTTGGTTTACATTCCCAAATGTTAAATATTAAAATGTTGAAATTTGCAATATATCAGGTCAATGACCTTTTTCAAAAAACAAAAAATAAAGATTTAGATTAATTCGTATTAATTTTAAATACATAAAAAATTGTAAAAAACAATAATTTTTAATTCAAAATTAGTAACCACGCCATGTTACATTTCTAACCACAAATTTGTTAGCAACACTACGAATTTGTTAAAGATGTATAGACATTTGGGGAATCAAGTTGCTTTAGGACCATCAATTAAAATACAAATATTTATAGGTCAATACCCTCATTTGTAGTCACACAAATTAGCTACTTAATAAATTATTTATTAATGAAAACTACTAAACAAAATAAAAAAAAATATTAATATGAATATCATGTTATTATTATTAATATGGTAAGGTTTGATCTTTATAATAATAATAATAAATAGATTGAGTTTAATTAAATAAATAGTGATTGTAAAAAGGAATATTTAAATGATTTAGAGTATTAATTTAGAGTAACTGATGTGTGTTGTTACTGTTTCAAAAACTGTAAATTGATGAAAAAATATATTTTTGCTGAAATTTAAAGAATTTGTTAAGAGTAATTGTTGTGGATGGTCTTAGCTGCTCCTTTTGTTGTATTCCTTTACAGTAGCCGATCAAAGTTTACTCATATACTAATGTACTAGCACGCATAATGATTGAATTTGTATTAAACTGTTAGAAAATGTTGGCATTCACATGATTTTATTCTTTTTGAGTTATTATCATTGATTTTTAAACTCAGAAAATGCGTTAGTGGTGTGAGAGAAGCTGGAGGTTTGTTTATATAATATTCGGTTGAGTTATGCTAATGTGATGTGATAAAAGTTAGTGATGATATTTCTTATAAGCAATGATCAATAAAAAATATAGGTTTACTCAGCTGGTATGGAAGTTTTTGGCCCTTGCCATTTTTAGCGGACTTCTCCATTTCATTCTGCCGCCCTATAATCTCTCCTCCAATCATTCATGGACTCCACCTGGTAAAACCACGTGGCAACATCGGGATAACCAAAAAACTCGACGAATTGATGTTAGACAAAAAGAACTGAGTAACTGACATTTATTTCATATGTATATAACGAATAATCAAGGAATAGTGGTCTTTACAACAGATTCAAGTTCAACGGTCAATCTCTACACAAAGTTGTTTAGCCGCACGTGTGCATTGTTCTTTACACCTCGGTCATATTCTTCTTGGATTCTTTAGCCGGCCTTCCAAAAAACCGGCTCAACGGCCGCCCTTGGAGGAAAGCGACGAACTACTGGAATTCGACGAAACACTCCCAGATGTCCCGTTGCCATAGAGCAGGTCCGATAAGTAATTTCCCAAATCATCAGGGGCAAATCTGACCAATGCATCACTTCCAAGTTCCCTCCTAACCACCATCCGATACCTGGCGTAAAAGTCCTGATATGCCGGCACAAGCTTCTTCGCCACCGAAACTTTAATATCGTCTCGGAGTTTAGAATCCGGGATAACCCATGAGCTCTGCTTCTTGTAGGCTTCTTCAAACGCTAAATTGAATCTCCGAAAATGATCTTTGACTTGCGGAAGCGAAATATCGGCCGTTGGATTTTCCGGTAATGAAGCTAATACTTTGCTCCACCCCATTCGCTCATAATTCGCACTGTATTGCTTCACTTTGGCTTCGTGCTTTCCGACCCATTCGTCTCCCAATAGAAACTTCAGGTTCGACTTTCGCACCTTAACGACGACGTATTGCAGATTGTTGGCTAGAAACAGATACGAGAGTGCCACATCCTTGTAGAGCTCTGCTTTCCCGTCAAGTTTGCAGAGCAAGACGAGTACGAGCCAGCTGAGTCTCAATGAGAAAGGAGAGGAAATGCTGTCATCGGACACCGGACTCCCAAAGTAGGCTTCTGGTAGCGGAGACTGCACCGTTAATGGCCAATCGGCCAATATATCGGCGAGGATTCCGCTGTAATCTGTGAGGAAGGTGAGGTAGTTCATTACGTAGCGCGTCAGAGGGTGAACCCCACCGCCAGGGACCGGCTTCCTGGAGTTTTCCTTTTGAATCGCAGCTTCGAAGTCTGTCAGCATCACGCGACCCGCCTCACCGAGCTTTACCAGGGAATTAACCGCCTGTGCTCGAACGGCTGAGGTTGATTCGAAAGCAAAAATTGATTCAATCTCAGGCCAGAGATCTGCTATGGCTTCATATAGGTCCAATATACGGAACATTTTCTCGGGACTTTTCTTGCATTTGGCAACATTTTCAGGGAATACAAACAGAGACATGGCTCCCTCACGTGAAATCTCCACGAAGACAGACTCCGCGACGGACGGAGAAGCAGAGAACAGTTGATCACAGAGGATTCTCTCGCCGGTGAAGATAGTTTTAACCGCAAATTTCACTGCGTTTAACCAGGTCTTGATCTTTATCTCCACAACCTCCCAGTCCATCTTTTGAAGTTGCGATGAAGTCAATCTCTCCACTCCAAGGTGATACATAGCCTCATCCACAATTGATTTACGAACGATTTTGTATATCTTCACACACTCCTTACCATAGCCAGAAGAAATCATGCAATTGGCAATGGCTTTCAAGTCAGTCACGGCAGTCATCGAAACCTGCTCAAACTCCGATGCGGAATCTCCAGCAACCTCCGACACGGAATCTCCGGCAGCAACCTCCGATACCGAATTTGTACCAAATTTGAGCTCATCCTCTGAATCATCGTCGAATTCCGAGAGACTAGATCTCGGCGTCAGCGATGATCTGGTCGAAACAGATTCAGGATCTAAATACTCCCGATTGTTTTTCAATATATAATAAAACTCCTTCTCTAACCGTTTCATCGCAATTTGCATAAGACTCTGAGCCCGAACAAGCTTCTCGTTGTTCGAATTGTACGTAACAAGATGTTTCATGGCGGACTGAAGGTTCTTGACTGAGTTGATGTACTGCCTCGATTCTTGGCGGTTCATAGAGAAGAGGGAGGTGCGGTCAGCATAATTAGAGGCGTCCGACTCCCATTTGTTTATCAACGTTTGTGCATTCTCGATGTTCTCGTCCATTAAGGACTCGGAGAAAGTGTACCGCGCCGGTGACAGAGCCGGAGAGTCAAACGGCGATGGTGATCTCGCGGGTGAGTTGAAAGGGGACGTTGATTTGAAGAATATGCTCCTCATCCCCTTTCTCGGCATATACTTTTACGATTAACGACAAAGTTTTGGATGACAGTCAAATTGGATTTGAGAGAGGATTTGTTTTTGTATCTGGTGATTCTCTTGTATTTCAGTTTTGGGAGAGACTGAGAGTGTCATGGGGGTATTTATAGAAGCAGAGCAGCCGGTCAGAAAGATAATTGTTTGACCGTGTAAAGAGAGTCTACGCGGTATCACTTTCTCTTTGGTTTTTTGTTGTTTGGAATTGGATAGATACTGCGTCCGTTAAAATAATAATCTGATGACTTTGCCTACCGGTTGAGGAGGTTGTGAGCTCAATTTTTTTGTTTTGTATTTTGGTTGATATAGTCGTCATTGTGTAGAGTGGGTGCAAGAAACTTCTTCAGAATGTTGAATGTTCTTTGTATAGAGTATTTTTATAAATTTTACGATTGTCTATAAGCAGTTGCTGGTAACTTTTTGAACAAAACACTTTTAAAACGCCACTGCTATTGGTGCATTTACGTCACAGATGAGAATGCTGTAAACCAACCATGTAATTATTAATTCATCGTGTCTTCTAGGCTTATTAAGTAATGCAATTTTCATAATAAGTTTGGTTTTTGTTTCGAATAAGAAATATATTGCTGAATTTGTCAGGTAAATTATCACACATTTATGATTTTTCCTTTTTTTTTATAAAAAAAACAGTAGACCGTGTTTTTAACACCGGACCAACCCCAATCATTATACGACCCAAATTAAATCATGGACTCCCACAAATTTCGGAGTATTTTTTGAGTGACCTACCCCAAATGATAGTTTACAATTGACATCACGATCTAGGTTTAACGTAAATGTTTACTAATAGCATTACATAGCTTATTACACTGGGCACTGACTTCCATTCATGTCCTGAATCAACTTGCATTATTAGGTTTAACGTGAGTGTGTATTTTAATATAAAACGTGAATGAGCATTTTACTATAAATTAATTGCATCTTAAGGAATTTACCTTGAAAGACTCGTTCCATTACTTGGGATGGAGAGGCAGGAAAACGCATTAATTTGATGTTCAAGATTACAAGGTTATTGACACACAAAAAAAAACGAGTGAGTGTGGTATTTGACTGAATAAAAGGGGTGGTAAACTTTATTTTAAATTAGTAAAGTGAAATGAAGTAAAAATGATAAAAATCCCATTTATTTTCATCGTAAAATTATCTAAGTAGTAAGTGGGTTACTCATTAATTGAGTGTGATTTTCAATAGACCCTTTGTTGTGATGTCACCACACCCAATAAAGAGGCCTAACCCTGAGCAAGGGCGGGCCTGTGCGACCGCACTGGCCCCCCAATTTTTATTTTATTTTTAATATTATTAGACTTAAATCAAATCAGACATATATTGAACCTATATTAAAAAAAACAAATTCATAGAAAAAAATAATTTGATGAAATTGAGGAGGAACACATCTCAGTGTCTGTTGAGAAATCATTTAGACTTTTGAAGCTATTATTGATGACTTTGCCTCTCAAAATGCAGTACGGTCTAAAATATTTATGTAATTTCATGTAATTATATTTTTTTTAACCAATTATTATAATGACTAGTTTTAATTTTAATGTAATAAAATTCAAGAAGTGATGGTCTAGCCTCCCTGAATTGGGTTTCAGCCATCAATAAAATCACTAGAATCCCTAGCATTACTATGAATGAAGAGATGAGGAACGTATTTGAGTCATAATTTTAATTAGGTCAATTATAAGACAAGTGTTAATTAATTAGTCTTATTTACGTACGTTCGTGTATAAACGCTAGGCATTGGATTGGATCAAAACTTAATTTCTTTTGATAGCTTATCAGCTGGTTTTATTTCAATAGGTTAATTAGCTGCCAAAGTTATTGCAAACTTATCTGAACTGTTCAACGGGGATATTCAGGTTTATCTGCCGTCCTCAGCCCATAAACATTTGAACTTTTCAGCTGATCAACGATCGATATCCCAACTTCCTTATGCGGATTAAGTCATTCAGCCATGTTTGAAAATTTGGTGCTATTTTTTAGTATATTTAATTCTTGCCTTTCTCCCCTTCTCTTCCGGCTTCCCGGTCAAAATTCTCTTCATTAATTCAGGAGTTCGTATTGATTAATTAGTAATGGTTTTAATCATTGATTACGTAATCGATCGAGCGGACCTTATTCAATACACATAATGGAAAATTATTTGTTGATTAGTAGTTCAATTAATCATTACTTGGGGAACATGTTTTTCGTTTTGTTTATTGGCATTACTTCATCATCAAACGCTCTCCAATCAATGGTCCAATTAAGCCTGCCGAGTATGTTAGAAGGTCAACTGCCTGCCTCAATCATGGACCATAGGCTAGTCCCCGTGCAGCTTATATATGATAAATATGCAATAAAGAATTACCAGTATAATATAACATTGATTATGTTGGGTTGATGAGTGATTATGTTTTTTGTAATTATTATACTGAATTCGTATTTACCGCCGTAGGAGTAGCGAATAACAGTGGTGAAAAAAGTGGGAAAAAGGTAGCCTTTGAATCCATGGTTTATGACACCAAAGTAAATGATCCAGCTCGGCTAATCGAAGGATTTAATTTGCTTAATTGGTTCAACATATATATTAGCGAATTCCATTAAAGGCCGTGTCATTTAAGAGAAAAAAGAGGCGTTGTTGTGTATACAGAATTGACAGGAAGTTGGCCATGCAGTTTCCTAAATCAATTGGCTAAAGAACTACGTTACCGCGTATGCAGTTATGATAAAGTTTACAAAAACGTGTTCCTATTAGGTCTATAATCATCATATATATATATATGAGTAAATGTTATTTTTCATAAGTGATCACTGAAAATTTAAACGTTGGGTGAAAAAATCGAATCGCTCCGCTGTTAATTTTGGTTTGAAGATGTATCACAACTGTTACGAAATAGTCACCGACAGATTTAAAATGTACCAAAAGGAACAAAAAAAAAATCAAGCATCTGCAGAGATATGTATACATGATTAACAGGGAGTTGGCCATGCAGTTTCTATATATCAATGGGCCAAATAACTACGTTACCGCGTACGTAGTTATGATAAAGTTGACAAAGACATCATCCTATAAAAGTCTGTAATCGTGTGTGTGTGTGTTGTGTGAACAATCAACTTTACATACTACGTTGTTTGAATTTTAAGCAAAAATCATCATTTGGGATCTGTATGCGACAAAAAGGGAGGTCAATTTTGTACCATTTAGTCATTTATTATGTCACGTGGTCAACCTTTTTGTCGTTTTCTTGGGGATTTGCGTTTTTTGCTGGAATGAAAGCCAAACTTGCTCATTACGCAATCTAATTGCTAATAAAGTTATAGTAACTAGTTACAGTTGAAGGTGTAAAAGAAGGCAAGGTTTCATGATTTCATCAAGTCAAAAACTAGGTATGTGTAAGGGACCCAAGTTTTCATAAACTAAGAATATTGAATAAACAGTACGTAGCCAAATGTGAGTCACGATTCTTAATTTATTGCTGGGTGCCGTGTGATTCACCGAGTCAACCAATGGAGCGGTCAAGATTGGTTGGAGCAGATCTTAATTAATTTGATATATGGTAATTAATGAAGCTAAGCTAGCCTTGCATTTCAAGTGTATTTTACAGGACCGTTAACCGAAGACAGATTGGATGAGAGAACTGAAAATAAGCCAAATGTCATGTTGTCCTGGTTTCGTGAACCTTACTAGTTTTGTCTTTTCAAGAAAAAGAGTCGCAGTTGCAAGGATACGTAGTTGTATGTGTCCGAATTAGTATAACGTTCGCGTAGTTAAAGACAAGGTGGCCCAATCAATCGCAGCAATGAAAGGGAATTTGATTGATTTTTATCACAAAAATATCTCATTAAAATCACAATTAATCAATAAACGATACACTATTGATATATTTTTAGGATAAAAATCACTAAAATTTTTATTATTTTTAATGAATGAATGAGAGGGAGATGCTCCCAAACTTTTAAACTTATAAAAGGATGTGTGAACTCTAACTTATATGGACTTTGAAGCATGAACATTTTTAATCTGAAATAGGGGTGAGAAAATTATATCCGAGGCGGATGATCGAATTTATTCGATTCATATTAAATTAAATTTGGACATAAGTTATATATTCGATAATCGGATCCAAACATAAATATTTTGTCCGGTTTTGGATCTAAACACAATTTTTTTGTTCCATCAATTTAGTCGTCCGGATTGGCGGGTCCTAATTCGGATTAGATTATTGTTGGATTTACTTATTTGAATTTAAACTAATTCGAATATAATCAATTAAGTATGTCCGAAAATTCAAATCAATCTGAGTTCGGACATGTAAATATTTCGTAAATATCCGTGTTATTCGATCCAAAACCGTATTTTGCCACCTCTAATTTGAACAGTTTTCATGTACACAAAGTCGGGCTGTTAGACATTCGGGCACAAAAATCTTTCACTCGACCACATGATAAATTGGATCTAACACTCAATATTTGGTCACAAATGTTGCATAAACGACTTGTGTATGCTTATATGTCTCTGGAAGGTAAAATGGGGTCCATTTTGTTCCATTTAAGTCTCGGGGCAAACATATTTTTCCTTCTTTTTTTTTTTGTCTGTTAAGCCAAATGTTAAAAAACGGAAGAAAAACCCACCGCCAATTTTGCCTCCCCGTTTCAGAATTGTGTATGCTAGTAAAAAAGTCCAATTCTGTGTACAAAATATATTCAGACCTCAGTTTAGCTCCTCCTTTGGGATTTTTTTTCTTCTCATTTTGTTCAATTTTCTATGGTCATTCCCTCGTCATGGACTTTCACAGTTCAATTGGGTTTTTTTATTATTATCGGGCTTTAGTTACAAATTTGAACGCATTGTATATTTGTATGGCTTAATATGGGCTCATGGGCGGCTAGTTCACATTATTATTCAAATATTCAACAATCACGTCATCAAATAAGGCAAGCCAGCATACAAATTCCAATAACCGTTGAGTAGGAACTCCTCCTTGACACTCCATCGCTCTCTTTGCTTCAGCGGAGGAGCAACAATAGCATCATCGGGACTGCTGCTCCCAACTCCATTTTCGATTTCCCTTAATTAAACCAGTCGCATATGTTGCACTAGGAAATGCTTCCCGAGTGAGAGGGTTGCTATTGTGAGGGATTCTCTTGACTGAGATTTTGGAAATATGTTGTGAATATCCTGAATGTTAAGTAGAAGCGGAGGCCATCGAGAGGAAGGTTAGTCACAAGACCATTTTTTACTAGATATTCATATATAGATAACATATAGCCCTGTAGTCCAAATATTGAAATGCCTAAGTAGCCCATGAGCCTACTAGCCTAGCGTTGTTAGTACTGTTATTTTGTTACTTGTTAGTCTGTCCACTCTCGTACATCGACTCGCACTACCTAGTAATTATTTTCTTACAAACTGATTCTAACAATTATATTTTACAATTTATTAATTGATTTATCTATGCAGAAATGGAGTCAATCCTTTACATTTTATAACAATTGCATTTAAATTTTTCATAGATAATTTTTTTTTTCTAAATATCAAGAATGTGAGAGACATGCTGAGATATTTGAATTATATAGATTTTTTTCTTAATCCTAGGCATGTGGGATGATATCATTTTAAGGTGTTTTATTGTAAATAACATAAAAAAATCTGGGGGCGATGCCCCCGGACCCTCCAAACTTTTCGAATAGATCAAAAAGGATATGGCTCAGTAGTATATAGCCCCCTACCAGTAATTCTTGGCTCCGCCCCTGCCATGCTGTTAGCAAATATGAAAGATCTTGCTAGAAGTAAAGAAGGAATGGGAAGCAAGGGTATTAATGGTCTAATCATGGTATGAATATAGATCGCGATGCGAGTCAAACGAAGAAGAATTGCTTGTTATTTTTCTCTATAGCTTGTATAGTGATCGATTGAGGTGTAGTTTGTAAAAATAATAAAAAAAGGGACTGGAGTGTGCTTATAAACATAATATTTTTACTTGTTAAAAATTGGTACGACTAGCGCTCATCCGTCTTATAGTCTTTTTGTCTCTCTAGTGTGGATTAATCATAAATAATTTTAAAAAAACACACTAGAGAAGCAGGAAATAGGAGAAATACTATGATGGAACAACCTCCAAACAAAGATATTATTTCTTGGATAAGAAAAAACATAAGAAATCACATTGGACACACTACTAGTATGAAAATAAAAGGAACCACGATTAGTTTGGTGGAGGGAAGAATACAGCATCATTCATCCTCTTGGAGCTGAAGGCTTTCTCGATCTCTGGGGTCACATTAAATGAAGCTTGAAGCACCTGAGGAGACAATGCCTTCCACACTCCAGTCTTCCCAGCCAAGTTGGTGAATATGGGACTGCACAAAAACCAAAATCACACCACATTAGCTAGGATTAATAAACACTAACAAACAAATCATTGTTTGTCAAATTAGCAAGAATGAGAACGTAAATATCCATCCTTACTTTGGAGTAGTGATGATGGAGAACCACTCCATCCCATCAGGACTAGCAATCTTAGAAACCACACAGAACCTTGGAACAATGAACAAACAACCAGCTTTGAGAGTAGTTTCTAGGATTCTTTTTCCATCAGCACCAACAACCTGAACACGCCCACTACCCCTCACAATATAAGTCACCTGCAAAGCAGAGTCGCAGGAAAACCCAGGAGAACACATTGACCCGCCATCGATCCTAACCAAATCTGCACCAAGCCCAACTTCACCAACCAAAGGAAGGTTCTTGGTGTTCAACACCACAACTCTGCCTCCATTTTTGATGTCAATGTCCAATGGAGCTTCCTCGCAGTTCAATGCCAGGCCATCTCTGTGTCCTTTCTTGGGCTCCGGCATCTTGAAATTGTCTCCAAGCTTGACAATTCCACTGCCAGTTTGCGTCGTGACGAGAGATTTCACAACCTTCTCGTCCAGATCCCATGCCCTGCACACGAATTCGGTCGAGAAGCCGGTCATGAGACCGTTGGTTCCGGTGAGGAGGAAGTCGGTGAATTCGCCGGTTTTGTGAGCTTTGGATGTGTCTCCCATGAAGAGAACCACTAGTTCAGTGTCCTCCTTGTTGAACCACCATGTTACGGTGCCGAATGGGAGAGCCATGGCATCGCCTTTCTTGATTGAGATCACCTTCTCCTCCGATTCCGGGAGCACAATCCCGGCCACACCATTGCCTGCACGAAGCCGATTCAAAATTGGAATTATTTACGGCATGTGATCAATTCGGGTCAACCCAAAACTTCAAATCATACAAATAGGAAAAGTCACTTTCATGTCCAACGACAAAAAAATGCTAAATTTGTCACAATTTAAATCTAAGATTGGAATGAGTTACTCCATATAACAAATTCTAAATCAAATTCGTTGAACCCGAACGATTCAAATCACGAAACAAATCAGTCAATTTCAAATCGACAAATAGTCTTTATAGAGTTTGCAAGTGTATGTTACCTTGAAGCACATAGGCCACCTTATGTGAATCGGAGTAGCGAGGAAGGGCAAAACCGTTCTTTTCAAGAGCAAGCTTGGCTGCGCCAATGTTTCCTTCCCGCAGCATTGGAAGCTCAGATGGTGACCATGAAAAGTAGGAGCCACCGTCGCCTCCATCAACTCTCTTAGCCAACTTTGGTGTCAGATCAAGATCCATTTTTTTATTATCTTTTCCAACTGAACAGATGCGAAAGGTTTGATGAGAAAGTGCGAGGATTGGTGGAATATGGGGCAGTATTTATAGTGTTTTGATAAACGAAATTAGCAGATCATTAGGAATTGTAATCCGGATGAACCCATATATTTCGAGATATATTATTGCAATCCAAAACTAATTAACATCAAGATAATCGGATTTTGTTTTCTTTGTTATGATTGTTGCTGTTGGATAGGATTTATCTGTTTCATAAATTAAATTTAAAGTAGTTTTGGATAATTATAATATATAGGATCATGATTTAAGACAATTATTATAGACTAATGATGATTAAAATTCTATAATTAAAATGGCAAATTAAAATTGAATTATATATAGAAATCATATCTCCTCCCCCAAGCTTCTATCTAAGAAATAAAAATCATAATTATCCAAAGAAACAAGGATAAAGTTTGGCAAAATGAATTCTTATTATTAATAATGACTTATGACCCAAATAATATCACTTCCAATAGAACAAAAACTAATTTTAGATAAAGTCCAATGGATATGAAAATAAGTCTGGCTGTATCTGAATTACAATTGCCCTTTGATTTTGTTTCTTAATTAGGGTTCATAAAACTGTCCTACGCAAAGAGAAACGAAATTTTGTCGAATTAGGCTTCCTCTGCAATGTCCCATTATCTTAGAATCAGGGTTCCTTGGATCTCTTTCAATTCCAACAAACTTTATTACGAAAAGTCATTTTCATAATTTTCTTCCACGAAATCTTCTCAAAAATTGCAAACGTGAAGTTGTCAAGGAGTTTCATGGCAAATTCAGAAAGGAATAACAAGAGTCCTCGTGTTATGGGTGGCAAACATTTGAACTTGGATCGGATAACATAAGATATTTACTACGTATTAATTTGAATTTTGTCATATAATTTTCACACTTGGCTACTTAGCTTCGGGGAGGTATTGTTGATAGAATGTAGAAAGCTCATCCTTACAAAAAGATAGAATACTCACATCTTTCGAATTAGTTCCTAACACGCCTATCTCAATTATCGCATCGATCATGTAATTTGTGCTGCCGTAGCTTGTTATCAGAATAATTTATGAAAACTGTGGAGTCCCTACAGATGTTTTGTCAGAACTTGATATCAACCAACGAAAATGCCAACAACTCATGCCCCCTGAACCATACGAAAATTTAGAATCAAAGCTAGTAACGTTCACAATAGTCTGGAATTTTAGTGGAAGGGCTATTAGGCAGAGACAGAAGAGAGAGCATAGCTTTTCACTTTGGTGGAGAGAAGAAAATGGCATCTGATCTGAAGTCCTACTCGAGCGGAACAGACAGTCTACCTCTGGAGGCACATTGAAGGCTGCCTGGAGTACTTCAGGAGACAAAGCCTTCCAAAGTCCAAACAGAAGCAGCCAAATGGCCTGCAACAACCAAACACAATCGATATCATAGTCAGAACAGAACCATTGTAGATGGACAGCCTTTGTTCCTGTCGTGACTGCTACTTAAAGCTCGTACATTGTTGGTCAGAGAGTAATAATAAAAGGAAACTTCGATCAATATCACATAACAAGGAAATTTAAGGATTCTTTAAATTCATGATGCAAACTTTCTTATTCTAACAGCAATTCTTTTAATTAGATTTCATGCATGACAGACATATTAGAGCATTAATTAGTTAATTCTTTACACATGTCATCTTGTAATAGGTCCCTCTCTAGGGCAACTCATATGTACACACTATATATTGAATATAGTCTCAGTGCAGCTGCAAGTATCAAGCCGCTTAGAATTGTCCAGCACATATCTGCTCCTCTATCTGTCAATTTGCTATCCTTCATTTTCTTAACTGTGACTGGCGAGGTGTTGTAGAAATGCGATTCTTGCGTTAGGATGCATTTGGATGGATTACAAGTTGACTGTATTAAAGTAATCTTACTTTTAATATCCATTACGGGTTTTAGTAATTTATTTATGAATACATTTTATTAATCTCTTTGCAACTTTCGATGAAGTTTTTTTACATCTCATTATTTTTCAAATATATCCCAATGTATCAAATTAATCAAAAATCTAACAAGGCCGTTAAATAACCAAAAATTCAAATATTTATAAAATAAAATAAAAAATCTTAACAGTAGCCACACAACCAAAAAACCTAAAGTTTTGCCAAATAAATTAAAGGAGGATATGCCCAAAATCAATTCAGCACAGTATTCCTCGTATGCTTCTTTCAGTACTTGATGACATTTTTTATTATTTTTTATTTTATCTGTGCATCCTCAACACACTTTTTTTTTATCGTGTTATTTCTTCATTCTCACACAGAGGATGAGTGTGAATCATATATTTTTTAAAATATATAGTTGCTGAAAAAGGAGTGTAATTATGTAATTGGTAAATAAAGTGGCCCTCTCTTTCATATCAAAGTGGGCCCACGCCCAGGTAGAAATCAGATGCTACCCCTAGTGGGCCCTAATTTGGGCCCATATGTTAGGACCTGGGCTACTAGTTTAAGTCAATTATCGGCCCATTAGTTAAACCGGCTCAGTTTTTTTCCCGGCCCACATTAAGGCACCCGACACGAGTGACGGTCATTTTAGTATCGCTTTTGGACATTTGCGTCATTTCACGGGAGCTTTGGGATATAAACCTAGCTTCTTCTCCTTCTGGCCCAAACCCTAGTGACGGACAGTCGGCTTCCTTCCTCCAGGTGCGCCTCAGACCCTCTACTTCCCTTCCTCTTTAGCACAGATTTTTCCGCTCGATTAGCTTTTCTGTTGTCTGATCCTTTTTCTTGTTTTATTAGGGTTCCAGGTAAGTGGAAGGTTTAAGAGCTGCAGCTTCTTCGTCACCAGTAACCGATGGCTCCTCCGAAAGGTGTGTATGTAATCTTCTTTTATGAGTACCTATGTTATGTTGTTTGAGTGTTGTTGAGGTAGGCTATCTGTCGCCTAGAGAACGAAAGATGATAAGAGAATGGCACTGCAGTGTGTTGTTGTATCGTTCCTTTGTTTTTTGTGGATATATAAAATGAACTCTGCAGCGTTTCGGAAATCTTTTCAATTTCATTGTGATATTGTAGCTTTAGGCGCGGCCTGCAGGTAATTGACAAACTATGGATCTAACTAGATTGCTGTATAGTTTCTTGAATGATTATGATTTAGTCATGTGTACTCGTAAGCTTATATTTTGGTTGGTATTTTATTTGATGTTATGAGTTCTGAAACAAGGATTTTAAAGGATTTGTCATTCTCATTAGAACTTGTGTACACCTCGAGATTTAGCATGTGAGAGATGATTGCATATACTTACTGTATAAGGCGTCACATTACAAACGTAAGCAAGCTTATCTTATTTCTTGTCTATGTGCATGCTAAAGTTTGTGTTCAAGGCCGAGATGACTAGTGCCCATTTTCTTTGGTGCTATTGATATTTGCTGCTGAATCATTGTTAATTTTAGTATGATTATTTCGAAGACATTTTCTGTTCCATCACTTTTTTATTAAAGGCAAATGGCATGTAATCATCACTTTTTTATTAAGCTATAACGTTTGATTGATGTTGTGCTGTTGTGGTTGGTCAGCAAGGATGCCAAGGAATTTGTATCTCTCTGAGATTTTGGGCCTTTTGTACTGGCTTTTTTCTTAATATATATTCTTATGTCTGTTCTCTATTTATATTTATTTAAAAATTGAGTTGTAATGTTGCTACAGAAAGTTCAAAGAAGGCTGATCCTAAGGCCCAAGCTGCTAAGGCTGCAAAAGCAGTAAAGTCAGGACCAACATTCAAGAAGAAGGCTAAGAAGATCCGAACAAAAGTTACATTTCATCGACCTAAGACATTGAAGAAGGATCGGAATCCCAAGTATCCTCGTATCAGTGCTCCACCTAGAAACAAGCTTGATCACTATCAGATTCTCAAGTATCCTCTCACCACTGAGTCTGCCATGAAAAAGATTGAAGAGAACAACACTTTGGTCTTTATTGTTGACATTCGTGCTGACAAGAAGAAAATCAAAGACGCTGTCAAGAAGATGTATGATATTCAGGCTAAGAAAGTGAATACCCTGATTAGGTAAAGCTAAGTCACTATTTCTCTTGGTTCAGTTTTATTTTTGCCTAGTTGATTTTCAAGCTTAGGATCTGTAGTTTTAGGTGCTGTCTGATCACTTCTGTAGTTCATGTTAAATTTTGTTGTTGTTGGGCATTGATAGCTTTCTTGTATTATATTTCAATACTTGGTCCCTGAGTTGAATACTTCAAAAAAAACGAATTGTGTTATGCTTTTCGATAATTTTTATATAATTCTGGTTTTCTGGGTGGGTAATTGTTTTAAGTTGCAAATTAATGCGTACATGAAGAAGAGAACTTTCCATCAATTAGCTTCTCACATGCTAATGGAGTGATCTAGTTTCATTTGTTGGAAAGGTGCTTCTGTGTTCTCTTTGAGAGTTTAAGGGGATATTAACGTTTCATGATTTTCTGTTGTGCAGGCCTGATGGTACCAAGAAAGCATATGTTAGGTTGACGCCAGACTATGATGCTTTGGACGTGGCAAACAAAATTGGAATCATTTAAGCTGTTGTATGGTCATCCTGAGTAATTTTTTCCTTTTTCTTGTTATCCAGAATCAGACAGTTTTGTTGGAACTTTGAACCTTAAGGCAGAGTATTTGTAATTTCTATTTTGAAGTTGTAATCTTTTGCCACACAAGGCTGTTTATTTCGCATCTTTATTAATCTGAGATTGGGACGGTGTAGCTGTTTAGACATGAAGTTTATAAACCCTTAAGATTCTGGTTTTTTCTGCGATGATTTTACACGTTTGTGAATGATTTTACATCTGCTAGTCATGCCAGTAGCCTATCACTTGGGACTGCCTTCTATAGACCTATGCGTTGTCTATTGTAATGTAGTCATTTTTTTGGTCTAGAAATATGGGTAGCGAAGTAGAAGCCTGAGTTGGGTTTTGATTGTAGGAGTTGCGAAGCTGAGAAGAGTTCTTTGGTTTCATGACTTGTTGAATAGGTTGTGAGGTAGTGTCTATACCACTCAAGTGATTCCCATTTTCTATCTTATTATATATATCAGGATTTGGGTACGTAGGTTCTGCTGATGTGTAGCCATCTCCTGGAAAAAGTCTTCCCTGGTAAGAGTCTACAACAAAGAGGACATATAAACCGAACGTTCTTGGTGAATATCCAAGTGATGAATACATGATCTACAGAGAGGGCAATTACAGTGAGCCTGGAGCCATCCATCTATGCACCCAATGTGGAAAGCATTGACCACATATAGGCGGATGTCTTAGCCATTCACCTCCTTCAAATTCACCTAGGCAAATTGCACAACGGAAATCGTTCTTGCTTTCAGCTTCTACAGAGAGGGCAATTACAGTGAGCCTGGAGCCATGCATCTATGCACCCAATGTGGAAAGCATGACCACATATAGGCGGATGTCTTAGCCATTCACCTCCTTCAAATTCACCTAGGCAAATTGCACAACGGAAATCGTTCTTGCTTTCAGCTTCTTCATTCTTCTTGTTGAACTGAGCTATAGGAAGAGATTGTATGATTGAGGATTCTAATCCATAGCTGTGAAACTGGGGCAAAAGAGATCAGCGTCGGCGCCTTTCAGGCTTTGTCTAGAGATGTCTATTCTATTAGTTGAGAAGCAGATTTGATCAAGTAGTCTGAAGTAACACAGTAAGAGAAAGCGGATGCAAATAACAGCAACTAAAGGGATCAACAGAGTTGAAGACATGGTGCTAAAGGCTTGGGAATCAATGGCCTTCCTACATTTATTGAAGAGGTTTCAAGGAAATGTCCAAAAAATATGTAGATGAAGCGATTCAATCAAAGCTGCAGCAGATATGAACACAAGAAACCCATTAAAGATTACTTTTTGTAGGATGAGAAAATTCTAAAGTATGATATATAGATACTGTCATCAGGCTAGACCTGCTAAGATAATACCAAAATTTAAGCACAGTGGGAATGCCATCTATCACTTAATTGATTTTTGTGACTTTAATGTCGATGTACTTGTTCCTTGGAACAGCTCTGTCAGCTTCTTACTTTGTTTTTTCTAGCCATTAAATAAGGCTTCAGGTTTTACAATGTGAAGGAAAGCATTAAAACTTATATTTTCTGGCAATAGAAGGCAAGAACCAACCATAGCATCAATGGATTTCCAGTTCTACTTCACTCATTATCCATTGCAACAAAGTAACTGGTTCAGGTCAACACTCGGAACAAAAGAGAGTTTGCGGCCCATTTGGAAAGAAAGCAAGTTAGTGGCCCATTTAGAACAAAAGCCCAAATTTATGGAGCAGACAAAGTGTAGCAGTTCAACAAAGGCCCGCAACCAAAAATAAGTTAGCGGTCCATTTACAACTTACAAGAGGAGAAGAAAATGGAGCCCGACACCAGAACCAAGATTCTTGGTCTCTCCTCTGGCGTTCATTTTTTCGTTTACAAGGCCTCATGTCGGCCTGCGAATGGTTTTGGACCTCGTTGTTCTTATACTCATGCTGAGTTATCTGTTGAGTAATTGCTACGCCTGTCAAGTGTTCGATAAAATGTCTCAATACCATACAAAACATTGAAATTCTTCAAATTCACGAATGGAAATTGCAGACTGATTGCTGCTTTCAGATTTTTCTGCTTTGTTCGTCGTTTTGAACTGAGCTATTGGAAGAGATTGTAAATGAAGCGTTAAATCCATTAGCTGTGCTGTATTTGCTGGCTACAAGATCAAGTAACTCAGCCGGCACGAGATTGAATAAGTGCATGAATTGATTATGTCATTCAAACCCAGAAACAAATGTATGCAGTTTACTCCTTTGAATACTGAATTAGAATTTTTTACAAAAGTGCCAATAAAAAACGATTAGACATCAATGGAACCTTTGTCGCTTGCTACTAGGGACTAAATTGTTCGTGCAGGCACCAGAGGACACCAAGAGGTTGTTCTGGCCCGAACTACGAGAAGAAAAATTGCATGGCATTGATGCTGAATACATTTGTGGAGACAAAGTAAATGTGGATGGTGTGCTGATCGGCTTCTGAACAATACATATTGGATTAGCAGCTGCAGCTACATTTGAGTTTTTACTCACAGCCTCAGAACTTCTTATGGTGACGGCAGGAATTTTGAAGGGTTGCATTGGAGGAGGATTCCTCCACCTAGGAAGTTGGCCTGCAAGAAGAAGTGTCTGAAGCAGAGGACCTGCCTCCATCACGGTTTGCATTAACTTACCCTTTTGAGGCAGAGTTTTTCCGTCAACAAAACTATCAATAACAGCAGTAGCTCTATCAATCTTAGGAACTCTTGAAGGGACTAAACCAGATGGGTTTGAGCAATTAGAGTCCTGAACTAATGGTTGATTCACAAAAGTACCCAATTTTCTACAATCAACTACGTTGATGGTCGAGAAATCGGGCGAAGAAACAGGATTGAAGAAGGAATCAACAGGGGGAGAGCCATTTGAGTAGTGACTATTATAAGTCTCGGATAAACTATTGGATTCAGTTATGCTTGAGTTTGCTTTTGCTGGCAATAAAAGTGGACTTCCTGGTTGGGTATGAGGAAGGATTGGCTTTAGCTCAGTACGGCTGATCAGTAGTGTCTGCAGCTGTTCTTTTGCTTCATCTCTCTGTTGGTAAGCAATTCTTAGAAGATTGATCAAACACTTGATATCTTCCTTCTGTTTTTGTATCTTCTCACTTGCTTCATTTTTCAGTGACTCTAATTCAATGGTTTTGTATAGGAGATTCTGCTTCAATTCTTCAATGGCCTGCAATGTGAGAACAGATTAGCAGTATGAAGAAGGGATTTCACCAAACACAAGAACAGCGAAAAATCATACTGATTCGACAAATGAGTAGGAAACACGAGGACTGAATGCCAGAACCGACAAGACCCAGAAGTAGAGGAACTATATAAAAGGACAAAGTAAAACAAACCAACCTCCTCATAAGTCCAAACATAACCCAAGTCCTCCATTTTAACATCTAAAAGCTTCTCCTCGCTTCGCATAAAGACCCAAGGCAGAAAAGTATTGGGTGGGGGAGTTTTAAGCAAATGTGGCTAGTCCTTTATAGAGCAAAACAGAGAGGCAAATGAAGACAAAGGAGAGAGATGGGTTTCTTGATATATATCTATTTCTTCTCTTTCCCTCACAATATTCAATTAAAAGAAATCCTCCACCCCCTCTGTCATCAGGACTCTTGTCTCTTTCTATCTTGAAGTGCAGTAATATTGCTTTCCTTGTGTTTATATCGTCAATGACTCAAATCCATTTAGATTTTCCTTATAATATTCCTTTTGTATGTATGTGGGAATGTAATGTAATGTAAACGGCTGTTCTCCTCAAATTTGGATTGGTTGAGCTGGTTTTTACGCGGTTTTGGTTGTAATGACAGGCGAGTTTCCATAAATAACCATCAAATTATTACGAAATTCCATTCCAGCGGATTATTCGGGTCAATCCGAGAAAATAATGGAGGGCTGTTTTGGGAAACAAAAAAAAGAGAGAACTTTTATCCATCTCCATTGCAACCTGCACCGTTGATTTTTCTTTCCCAAATATTCTCACTAGTCCCTCCTTTGAAAATAAAATAAATAGGCTACTGGTTCATTAAAATTTTATTATGATTTTTCTTCTGAAACCTTAATCTTGGATTGTCGGATTTTTATGCAGTAATTGCGGGTAATTATATATGAAAATTTTCTTCCAAATCCGCATTTCTACCTTGTGTGAATGAAAGGAATAGATCACTGGATTTTTCTGGCCGTCAGATCACCTACACCCTTTTTCATATCTCACATTTTTTTGTTCAAAATTTATTTTTAAATGCTGAAAGATGGACATAATTTCCTATATTATTATTACCTTTATTTTGGTAGTACCTAGCTAGGTTGATTTGTGAACTGCCCAAGAAAACTGAAATCTTGTCCATGTATAAATATATAATATAGTTGACTTATTTTATGGTAATTAATAACAAAATATAAAAGATTCTAGCGATTTTTATCCCAAAATTATTTCAATAATCTGTGTCATTTTTTTTATTGAATATGATTTTAATGAACCTCTTGCTATAATGTCACCATACTCAATGAATGAATGTCACATATTACATGTTTTTGAGATGAAAATCACTGAAATATCTAATATTGGTGAATTAATAAATAAACGTTTATTATTACATAATAGTTGAACCTTCTCGGCTTCTCTGTCATTTTATCGTGCATGGCTTCTGCGTCCTGCCGTGTAAGAAATGATATTAACTCGTTTCGTCATTTCAATTTTTCTGACAGAGACAATGAACATGGATGACGCATTAAGATATGGACATCACGTAGAATTTTTCTTAATTACCTTAACACAGACGAGCAGTCTCACAATTTTTCTTAATTTATCCACGAATATAATAATAAATCACTTCTTTATCAGAAAGAATAACTCAGCACAAAAAATAGCTTTGAGTCAATCCCAACCCAAAAACAGTACCCCATGGCCATGTACACCCATTCTCACATGCAAATCTCAAACCCTAGCCTTTTCCACTCTCACTATATATAACTAGAATATACCACGCATCTGTATGTATACTCAATTACTAATTTATAGGTCTTACACTTCCCGCCAACTAATTAATATATATGTAACCATAAAAAATATCAAACCATATTCCTTACGCATGCATGTAGCATACAACCAAGAAATGAGAAGTGTTTGGTCTCCCTCTCCCACAATTTCATCTTTATTGCTCATTTTTTAATTAATGTGATAAAATATGAACATTTGTTAATGGCTAATTATTTTATTATACTAAGAAGCAGACAAAAGTGATTAGTTTAAATATAGATAAAGTCAAATACGACAAATTAAAGCTGCTACGTTATACAAACAAAAACTTCGAGTTCTCTTCATGGCTTCATGCAGTGTATCTAGCCAACAAATACACACACATATATATATATATATATATATATATTTATTTATACATATTGCTTTATCGGCTGGGTATCTATGTGAGTTCACGATCAATGTAATACATAAAATAGCCAATAACTTAATTATTCTATAAATTAAGGAAAACTAATTACTTTATTGAAGACAATAAAATCTTATAATGCGGTAAGAAATCAAGAAAAACGAGACCATTTTTAGTTCTTAATCAACAGTTAACACGGTTTTGAGGGGAAAAGCTCATGCACGATCATGACATTTCCATGTCGCCTTCTCTCTTCAAACTTCAAAGAGTTTTGAATACACATGTACTCCATATTAGGAAAGTGAAGCGTGTGATGTTTGAAGATTGCGGGGGGCAATATAGTCATTAACATAAATTATCTTTGAATATTGGTCTGAAAACGTGCAGACCAGCTCCCGTTTTACCTCCTCCTCCTCCTACTCTTCCCAACGGTAACGACTTTACCCGTCATGTGAAATCGTGAAAGGCTACGATCTTTACTCTCATTATTAGAAGGTGACACGTGTCCCCAAGCAGAATCTAAGCCTATAGGAGAGCAGTTTTTGTCTTAATGCGGCACATGCAATTAATTAATTTAGTTTAACATTTTTGTCTTCGAATGGTGGGGCCTAAGAAGCAAGCCAATTAGATTGTCATCTTGTGGTGTTGCACATGGTGATTAGCTACAAAGTCATGGGGTTGCCTCACGACAAGACACGTGTTGGGAAATCTAGAGGCAGCGAGTCGCACGTGCTGGACGTGCCCCTTACAACACGACACCTGAAGGTCTTCCATGCGGCGTGCATGCGAATGTTGTTTCATTGGTAGGCTGCACGTGCGCCTCTCCGGCTACTAACAACAAGATTGACTTGTTGACTTTAAGATTGGAATTAGAATACGTGGATCTTTCTGTCTGTGTTGGTATAGTTTGGACGTCATTGCGGTAATAAGGTTCATGATATATGAATTTATCTGTGGGTTCTTAGTTATTTTTTTTCTAAACTGATTATTCAAAAATTTCTTTTGGAGGTTCGAGTTCGGACGTTGACATGAGACTAAACTCGAAACGTTAAATGAACGCATACATGAGTTCGAGAGTAAGACTTGTCATGCATGTATGACTAGACAATGTAATCAGCATTCACTGTATGCACAAAATACTTGTTAAGTCTTTTTGCAATCATGTAGAGCAAACCAAATTCAAATTGATTTGAATTTATGAAGAGATGAAACTCTTATGTCGAGCTTATGTGTTACAGCCTATGGTGACCCTACATGGCCTCAAATTCGCTCGTTAATTCATTAATCAGTTAATCAATTATAAATACTGAAATGTGTTGGGAATAATACCAGAATCATCATTCGTAAAAATATCAAAACACAAACGAGAAATAAAAATGGAGAATAACACCACAATTACAATACAATAATTTACATGGAAACTTCAAAAATGAAGAAAAATCACGGTGATTGTCAGAGACAACCAGAGAAAATTCATTATGTAGAAATTAAAATTGTTACAACCACACTTTCAGTATTTTTTTTCTCATCCAGAATACAAATACAACAAGAGAATTTTCCTCAAATTTTTTCTCTCAAGCTAGCTCTCTTTCACTTGTTTGCGTTATATATTTTAGATATGAATCACCTCTCATATTTATAGGAAAAATATAAAACATGTTCATACACAATCAGGCGCACAAAAAAGAGGAAAACAATTTGGCTTTCTCTGTTGCAAGAGAAATCAAATTATATTGCGATTATCTTGCCAAGAGAAACCAAGTTGCAATTCTCTTACAATTTATTGCTGCACAAGAGGAGTTTTACCATACAACTTATTTTTTATCAATATCAACAAAATGTTTTATTGGGTAATTAATTAATAAAGAATATTTTTAACATAAATGGGAGATATCGAGTGCGCGCAACAAAATGTAATTAGGCCATTAGTTAAAGAATGCAACAGCATGCATCAATGATTTTGGAACGTCCGAGGGATGTTTTTCTCCCGGCACTGGTATTGAGAAGGCAGATCGCATGAATTTCGGCAAGGATTCCCCTTCGCTTATTGGTCTTGTTAATGGAAAGTTCTACCTTTCATATCACGATTTTGAGGTCTTCGACCCTAAGTGTGGGACTTGGTGCATCCTCAAACAGGTATCTTTTCCTACTCGTGTTACACAAACCATGATTGGGGCACATGCTATTGTGGGAAGTCTGATTTTTCTATCTATCGAAAGCATCGTCTTCTCATATGATATAGTCAAATGTAAGTGGTATCGTTTCCGCAACGTTTATCTTCCATTCCACGATGGTGGAGTCCCCATTTAGACGATCGTTTTTTGGCGTTCAGTCATGGAACGCTGGAATTTGGCACTTTTCACTATAACAAAAGTGAAAAGGTTTGGAATGATTTCCAATGCATCTAGAAACCCGACAAAAGCATTGCTGATTAGCACAATACCTTCCTTTTCTCGTTGGGTGATGATCTATTATGTGGGGTGCTCTCTGGTAATAAGTGTTCAGAATTTGAGTGTGACTATAAACCCCGTAAACACTATGTTATGTTTCAATGGTGGTTTCTGGAGCTCAACCAAATCAAGCAGGCGACTTATCTTTCAAACCTCTCCTCTCTTCCTTATGTACGAGGACCAGTGTGACATGAAAAAAATCACGAGGTTTATCATATCTGCATTCCCCTTGTAAGTAAACACTTCTCACTATTACTTTTTGTTTCATCATTCAGCCATTGAGTTATATACTTGTTGAAAAATTTTCCGTGCTGAAGCACCTGAATCTCCTAGGAACCACGTTGAAATTATTATCTTGTATCAAACTTTGTATAATCTTCACCTTGAACCCTATTTACTGTCGGAATTCTTGAGAAAACCCCACAAGACATCTGAGGGATTCATGCGTTTGTTATCTTACAATTATGATTTTTTGAAAGATTTTTTCTCAGAGTTTTTTTTCAAACGAATTCAATGATTACAAATTTGGGAAACTCATTCTTCATACTCTCAAATATTTTTTTCTAGTGAAGTCTTTCATTGATTGCTATAGTTTCATCTGAAAAGGAGGTGGCCTGAAAACCTTGAAAAAAAAGAAAAAAAAAAGGAATTGACAGGTTGGTTTATGGTTAGTTTGTATGGGCATTATCTTAATTTTCTTTTTTTAAAATCAGGTAAACTAATTGGGATTGTCACCGTGGTCTTCTAGAGTTCATAAAACGTATGAAAAAATCATAATTTTTTTTTTTGCTGCTGTTACATGTCATCTTACCGGATTGGATTTTATCTTTGACCTTTCACTATATATGATTACAGGTTTGATTGTTTTATTTTTTCTTTTTCAGGGATGTCTCCCACCACCTGGAGTCAGAGGCTGAGCACATTGAGGGTAGCGTTGAGACATCACACTTGGAGTCAGAGGCTGAGCAAATTGAGGGTAGCGTTGAGACATCACACCTGGAGTCAGAGGCTGAGCACATTGAGGGTAGCGTTGAGACATCAAACCTGGAGTCAGAGGTTGAGCACATTGAGGGTAGCGTTGCAAGCGCAAGTGATCTTATGGTTCATATCCCTCGTTTTGATAATTCATGATCACTTTTGTTGATTACTCTCTATATTTGGGTTTTGGTTAGTAGATTCAACATGATTTTGACTTAAATCTGATGCCTGATATTCCTCTTTTCGATCATTCGTGATCGCTGAAAGCGATCACTCTCTAGCTATTTAGGTTTTCGTTAATAGGTTTAACATGATTTTGGCTTAAAACAACTTTGTGATTTTGGCTACCACCGGCCATGGATATTGCCAACATTTCAAGTCAGCAAAATACCATAGTACATTAGCACAAGGGTGAACCTTGCTCTGCACCATCAGCATAGGAGATCCCCATTCATACATTTCCAAGTACCATTCGCACTAAGTTATTTACCCAGTAAAACAAGGTCGACTTGAAACTGGCTCTAACAAAATGCTTGAAGCAACTACCTCCTGCAATGCAAATTTTCCTACGTTCCTCTGCAAGCAGTCACCTGTAGCACAAGTAAACCAGATGAGGATTATGACTAGTTGGCAGTCTAATAACAAAGATAGCAGGTTGCAAACTCATATATATAAGTTAAAGCATCAACTGTCACAAACATAAAACTCAGTTATGATAGGATAAAGATTACCTTAAAACAAGGTATATTAGGATTCATTGTGAACTGATGATATAAGTATCTCAGACCACTTCTGCTTTATGAACTCTGGGACTTCTGAATCAGCTATGAAAGGGCTCCACGTATTTCCCAACGGAGAAGTCAGAACCCATTTTACTTTTGACGGTGGGCTGCTAGTAAAGTCGAGCATTGGGTTTTCAGCCTCCTCTCCAGATCTTTGTTTCTTCTCTTGAACTCCAGAAGTTTTTAGTGCCTTAGGGGTACTATATTCTTCCCATCCTGCAAGGTATCTCTCCACAGAAACTTGGGAACGAAACCGTTGTCCAGTAGCTGCCTCAATGTAATACTGCAAAACAAATATTAAATCTCAAGATTTCCAGGTTCCTCCGTGCAATTTAATTACAGAATTTGTAACTGAAATAAACAAAACTCCTCTGCTTTACGTGTGTGAAATAAAAAAGAAAATAGTTACCTTATCATAGCAAAGCATTGACAGAAGGTGCAGGAATCAGGCACAATAAGTTTTCCTTCGGGACAACAGATCTATATGACTGTCTAATAATATCCCAGACTTTCGTTAACCAATAATTAAATAGTACGCACAAAAGAAGAGGCGATACAGCGGGAGGAAGAAAAAAAAACGAGAAGTTCTCTGCAGTTTCATACAAATATGGCTTAAACCATTAAAAAAAAGACTCCAGCTCACATATTCGTAAATATTCACATTTTACAGGCATATGTAGATGCATAAACATATAACTCTGTGTGCACGAGTCTGCCTTCTCTTCAAGAACGTGTGTGGGCAACAAAGCTAAAAATAAAGATGAAGGACTAGCTATATTTAATGAAGAAGAGGGAAAATCTATGTTTTGAAGTGATATGAAGGCAGATCTACCTTGTCTATTTTGCCAGTATTTCGAGTTCTTTCTTCAATGACCCAGCCATTAGGCAGTTTGAATGATGGGGATCCCCTGAAGGTGTGAGGAACAATTTGCATCTGCAGCAATATCATCAAAGTGTCAGTTTGGCTTCACCTTGGTGGCCAAATCCATACTGAAGGGTCAATATTCAGACAAAACTAATATGTAGCAGCCAACTGCCCCAGCAACCATCATCGCAAAATATCGGTGAAACTTAAAACCACCATATAGAAACTGAATAGTTTAATTTATGGGCGATTATACAACAAACGTTATTAAGACTCACATTATTTGCTGCACCGGGCGGGAGAGTTTCTTTTGTCTCTTGATTTAGATATCTCTGAATAGACAACAGAGAGCGAAACATTCGCCCAGTACCCGGTTCAAAGTAGTACTGCAAAATAAAATGAAAGCCCGCCTTTCAAGATTAATTTAATTGAAACAAGCCAAAGATAATGAATTGTGTATAGAAAATGCATATCTTAAATTGGAGAAAGGAGCAAACTAAGTCTAATAATTCAAGGCAAGCAAATCTACTAAGTTTGCAGTAGCCATTATTTGCATTGGACTATCAACTATATACTCAATTCCTAAGAAACCAAAAGAAAAACTCTTAACTCAATTTGAAAGATTAAACACATAGAAATTGTACTATGGGCTAGTTCAATGATTCAATAATATCAAAAAATTAGCATATAATAATACTGAATATTCTGTCGGATCCGATTCGTGCCGGATGCTGAAGCGGGTCCTAGTAATTAATTGAATTAAAATTTCAAACCCGAACAAACGGGTCGAATCCTTGTTAAACATCACAAATTACAACAAGAAAATGATGCCAATTACTGGAAAATTGAAAAGTAAACTCAGCAGACAAACACTGCCCGACTGCCCAAACGAAAGGAATCATACCGTGTAAAAAAAAATGACCTAATAAGACTGCACCTTGTCGACTTGGTTAGAACGAGCACGGGTACGTCTCTCGACGACCCAATCATCGGGCAGTTTGAAGTTCTTTGAGGAAGTCGAGAAGGCGCAGGAAGAGGAGGAAGGCCCCGCAATCAGCGATTTTACGGTTTGGCTCAGGGTTTCGGGGTCGTCGTCGAGACGAGGAATTGGCGGCGTCGAAGGCGAAGATTTGCGCTTCTCCATTGCATATGCGGGAACGCCTGGAGTCTGATGATCTAGAATGTCATTATGAGAATGAGAGTGTCATCAACAAGTGCGAGTGTGCGTGGCAATGCTAATTCTCGTAATGGTAAACGTGTAAAGATTAGGGAAACAATAATGTGCATGTGTTGGCTTTCTGTAAACAAATTGGAAAGGAATTTGTGCATATTTAAAATTAACGCATATTTAAACAGTCTAAATATTTAAATTAAATTTGACTGATAAAAGATTTAAATAAGAAAAGTGGTAATAAATTCAAAGTTTGCCAGTTTAATTGGTAGCCCCTCGCCCAAGTTCACATTAATTCAGAATCAGAGCCGTAATCAAGCATCTTTGTGTGCGAACAAACTAAAGAAACTGCATCTGAATCCAGTCTTTGCAAGAATAGTTAGTTACACTACAGATTTTAAATTCAACGTGCTTAGGTTTGCATTTCTAGAAGATAAATGTTGGATTGAGTATATTAGAATGATTTGATGTGGCATATTGGGATATATTCAAGTTAATAGAGTTTTATGAAAATAGATTGATTTTGAGACTCCTGTAAATAGACTAACTATAAATTGGAAAATGTGATTAAGGATAATATTATTGTTATATTGGCAGTTACAGAACCATCTCCACTAAGTGATAGGTTTGGGGAGTTGGCATGCTTTATGGGTAGTGGTCTCTGCTTTCTTGAGTAACTGCTCATTCTATATAAGCCAAGGCCTATTGATTGGCTTGAGTACTCTTAATTCAACGAAAGGAGAAGAATTACTGCTGGGTATAAGAGAAATTTTCTGGCAATAATCATGTCTACAGGTTAGTGTGTTTTTTATTTTACATTATTGTTAACATAGACTTGTATTTCATGTTCATGTAATCCTATTGCTAAGTTGAAATATGATGTAAATAGTTTTGTTTACAATAAAATATTTAGACCTCCTCCTTCTTCTGCCCTTTTTGATTTATTTAAGAGAAATGAAAAATTATATTAATGAGAAACATAAAGTGCAAATCATCAACAATAAAAGATGGAGGGCTAAAGCTCCACAACATCAAACCTGACACAAAAACGAGCAGCTCTAGCTAACAGGTGAACCACCTCATTCATAGACCGCTTAACAAACTCAAAACTTATGTCACTAATTTCTTTTGTGAGAGATTTACAATCCTCCACGATCACCCCAAAATTAGAAAAGAACGAAGATGGATCCCTAATAACTTGAAAAACGCTCGAAATTAATATCCGAAGCTTCCACTACCGATAGACTGAAAAATCTACAATCAAAGAAAAGTCGATTGAGGCCTTCGACAATCTGATCAACTACTCAATGTCGTACAAAAGAAGGTTTATAGTGAGAGAAGCGAATAGATTTTTAGAGAGAGAAGTGGAGCCAGAGAAAATGACTGAGAGTTTTAGAGGCTTGGACTACTCATATTTATAGGATATTGACTCACATGTTTGGCACGTGTGGTGCATGAGCTGTCAAGCTCTAAGCTCGTGTTGGGCCGTTTGGGCATTTGTTCGTTATTTGCTTTGTACTTTGGTGAGATTGCCTATAAAGCCAGCTCATGGGCTTGACAAGGCTTAATGACAATTGTGGTCGTATACATTGGTGTCGTTTGGTTGATGATTTTAAATAGCATATATGTTACACATGAATGAAGATACAACCAAACAGCAATTTAACATGTAGCATAAAGTTTAGCATTTTTTGACAATTTCCGAAATGCTTGTTTTTGGAGCATTTGAAAAACCATTTACCATTTAAGTTATGAAGTGTCTTAAATACCCCAACTATTTTCGTTTAATGGCCAAAGTGCCACCTTTCGTTATTAACCTAGCTTCCATGCCGTTCCCTTTTGTCTCTCTGGTGTTATTTCCGTTCGCCGTGTTCCCACTCTGCAAGCTGTGTGCGACGCGTCTGTCGTCTCTCTCGAGTGTCTCTGGCCGGAAGTGGGGCTTCGATCATCTACTAAGCTACTGTGTTAAATGTTAGAAAAATATAAATATTTATTATATTTACGTTTATTACTTTTAAAAAAATGTTAATATTATTAAAATAAATGTTAGAAATTTTTTAATATTATTAAAAATATTTAAATGTTAGAAAAAATTGTTAATATTATTAAAAATGTTAAAATGTTCATATAAAAAATACATAAGTTTTTTTAAATATATTAATCTCATTGTTTTTGAATTTCTGCTAATACCCATGTATGTAATTAGCCACAACATTTGGAATAACATTTATGTTATCGAAAAAATCGAACCAAACACCCATAACATTTGAAACAGCATATATGTCAGCATCTTAAACAGCATATACGCTACCAGCATATAAGCTAAATTATATGTTAAAATTCAAATTGTCTTCCAAACGGACCCAATTGTATGAGCCTTAACAGGCTATTAGTGTTTTAGACTGATAGGCCTTTAGCGACGGAACAGTTAATGGGCTTATAAGCTTCTTTAGTTATTGTGCCGACACGTCGTGGGCTGACAAGCCTTATATGTCGTACGGGCTCTCAAGCCTGACATGAACTGACAAGTCTTATGTGTCGTACGGGCTCACAAGTCTTATATGTCATATGATAAGTACAAGACGATTTTTTGCCCATACACTACCGAGCCAACAATTCACTATTAATAACATTAAATTAGGTTCACAAAATTTTCAATGAATTTTTTTTATTTTATATTTGATCTAAAATATATTTGATCATTTAGTGTTGGGGGTAGACTTATTTATTATTTTGATTGTTTTAAACTTTAATAGATGAGCTTATATTAGTTTGAATTGAGTTTTAAAATATATAAAACTAAAAAATTCAGGGTTGATCCCACCCTGACTATAAGCCACATTCGCCTCTGGTAATATACGATCAAGTGGATGCAAAGAACCAATGATGGTGTTGGCCTCGTAGTAACTAGTAAGGTGCACGTTAGTCTTGCTCCTCAAGCTTCCCCAAAGACGGGTTTACACACGAATAATTCATGCATTCGTCTTATACATTATTGTTTGCGATTAATTTACCCCGTGCCCACCTAAAAGGGGTAATGGCTGCGGTCCCAACTTGAGAGTGTGAAAATAGGAAAGTCACGGGCAAGTTAAATGGACCCCGTTGAGTTGCAAACAAGATACACACTTTTGTTCTTGCCAGGCAAGTTTTTCAAGTTTCTATCCCTGCCGTGATTTTGCATTCACTTTTTTCTTTTACTAGGCTTATCAAACCCTCTGACTAAAAGCTTCACACGCCTTGGTTGAATTAATTGCGAAGAGACGGGGAACACACAGACTAGTAAAACCTTCCAGATTAGTCAAAGGCCACAACGAAGACTAGTAAACTATTACTCGCTCACCTCAAACGACTCCGTCTCGAGGTTCGCTTTGCTACGCGGTGACGCAAACCTTATCCAAGAAGGCGGCTACACAGTCGTCCTCACTTTTTCCTATTATTTACACTACTTACCACACTCTGGTCCTTTTCTTTATCAACAAGCAAGAGAGGGCAAATTCGGCACTCCACACCTCCCTCGTCACCCCACTAATATGTATATATATATAGGTAGATAGATATCACTCCTCGATATTACTTGCACCTACTGCATATTCATTCTTAGTAGTTTACCAAACACAACTTTTAATTGTAAGTTCGGATCGATTTCCCCAACAATGAAGAGAGACAGAGAAGAAGGAGAGATTGAGACCACGAACATGGCCAATCTCCTGTTGCAACTCTCCAAAGTAAACCAGACGACGCCGACACGTCGTTTATTTACATGCAAGACATGCAACCGGCAATTCCCGTCGTTTCAGGCACTGGGAGGGCATCGCGCGAGTCACACGAAACCCAAGCTCGATCTCGACGAAGCGCCGAGTTTCCCTGCCAAGCCAAGGACGCACGAGTGTTCGATATGCGGCCTTCAATTTCCGATAGGGCAAGCCTTGGGTGGACACATGAGGAGACACAGAGCTAGCGGTGCCGCTCCTGCTGTGAGTGACCGTAGCTTCATAAGTACTCGTCCTCAGTTGCCGTCGATGCCAGTTATGAAGAGATCGACGAGTAAAAGAGTGACCTTGTGCTTGGATTTGAATTTGACACCATCGGAGAATGAAGATTTGAAGTTACAAAAGGAGGCTCTTCTGTATCGCTTTATCTAGACTCCATTATCCTATGTGAAAACTTGGTAGAGTTGGCTAGCTAGGGTTTTTTGTTATTAGTATATATTTTGTCCGGAGAATCATTATTATTATTTTATTTTATTTGTAAAAAATATATATATAGTGACTATTTGGTTGATTTTATTTACTAGAGAGATCGCTTAATTAATTGATTCTTGGTTTTGAGTTCCTTTGCCACGTATCTTTGATCTAATTCAGTATTTCTGTTGGAGGCCGATTTAAGATCCTCGTTCCTGTGACATGTAAATTTGACATTATAAACATACAATAAAATTTATTCGGGAACTTTTTAAATTACTCATAGTTTTGACTTGTGTCCTTAATTAAATTATCCACGTTAATTGAGGCAATGCATACTTTTCCTCGTTAAAAAAGTTTTCATATCAACGCGATACATAACCACATTGATTGATCAAAAACTCAAAAATTTGTCCGAGTTATCATTCTGGAATAATTTCGAACCTCATATTTCTAAATTGTAACGTTTGAATTGTCGATCACAATATAAAAATTAAAAATTTTTGTTGTGACAAAAAATGTACTTTATCCATAAACATATAGACTAATTGGCGTGAATACTTAAGTACTAAATTTGAAATAATAGAGCGTATAATTTATAAGCTTAAAAAGATAGGCTAAAGCTCTCTTACGATCTACCAACACACAGCTGCGGGGCGGATTCATTTATCTTTTTGTCCAACATAAACATAATTTTATTTTTCTGGTTCGTCAAAAGATTATGATGAAGTATTTTAAAACCTCATTCTCTTCTCTGGCTTTGCTCCTCGTTCCATAATCTTTTTTTACCTCCACGGAAAATTGGCCTCGTCCCTCAAAAGTGCTACAGTAAACATGCGGATTGTATTAATTGATAATAATCATAATACACGTGTATGGTGGAATCGGAGGCATAACCGTGATCTCTCATCACGCAGGTTTTACCCGATTTTATATTATCCTTCACGAGAAAAGATCACCTGCTCCTCACCGTCACTGGCCACGCCCTTCTCACATTCTCGCGCCGTTGGGTTGCTGCCCGTAGTTGTACTGTCTCTTGATGATGAAAGCCTGCCTTTCTGGTCCATGGACATCGTGTAAGGTACTGATATTCGAAATTTATCCTCTCTTTTTTTCTAGGGTTGGAATGTTACCTTCTCGCTTTTCTTGCCGACTCCAAAACCGACTTGAAATTGAAGTCATACTGGTTTTATTTTGTAAGTTATGGTAAAAGCTGTATGATTGTATCGGATTTGGTGTTGGTTTATGCTTTAATTCCGGTGGTTTGAGCTTGAATGTGTTGTTGCGTGTACAAAGGATTATGTTTCTTTAACAGGGATTGCTGCCGAGTTGAGAATTACCAGTGTCAAGTCTGAACAAAGAAAATTCGACGTGTAGTGTGGCTATTAGTGAAGGAGCGGTGCTTCCAATAGAAGTCGAAGAAGCAAAATGGTACTTGCTGCTCTGTGGTTCTATTTGAATTTCCTTCAAGTTGGTTTTTTCCCTTCTTGTTTTCTGTATTTTAGGTACTGCTTTTTTGGATGTTTTATTTTCAACTCCTGCTTTGATATTTCTCTAATTTCATTTACTTCAGTGGTAAAAATTCTATGAGTGGGGTTAGTGACTGAATCTTTTGCTCTTTATTTGAAGTTTTTTCGGTGTTAATTTACTCCATTTTAAGTGGTGAATGGGCATTTGTTGCTTTGGTACGGTTAGAATGGTAGAGTATTTTAGCTCTTTAGTTGTTGAGTTCTCACCTCCCTGCCTCGATGGCAGAGTTTTAGATCCCAACCACCATTTCACCCCGAGAAAAGAAGAAGAAGAAGAAGAAATGTATGAGTTAAATTCACTACTAGTGTCTTATAATTTATCAGTAGAGGGTGCTTGTACACGTTTCTTTTTGCTTTTATCTGAGCGTGTATGGCTTGTGGACAGACTGACAAGACTAGTTCTATCATCTATGTGTTCAATGGTTTGGAAAATAGAAATATTTGATGCTTTAATCCTTTTCCCAACAAGAAGTTAGGTGGAACTGGCCTTTGCTATATATCTATTTCAGTAGCAGTCCCTTCCCCTATGCAATGAAATTGAGTCGTCTGACTGGTTCCTTCTTTCTTTTTCAGAACAAGGATTTTTGGATGGTGAAGGGTGATGGAAATATAACTGATGCAGGCTCTGCATTTGGTAGTTCATCCTCAGTTGAACAAAAGCGATCTCATCAGTGGTTTATGGGTGCTGCTGAGTCAGAGCTGTTTCCCAACAAGAAGCAAGAAATAGAAACTCCAAATAACAAAACAACTTTGGGAATTCTTGGTGCAAACGTTGCATCTTGGCATTCTGGTTTCCAATCTGCCCCAAACCAACTCATCGACAACTTGTTTGGGTCAGAAACGACTTCTGCGAGTTTTGCAGAAGGGAATGTATCTCCTGTTGGAATGAACGACTCGAGGATTAGAAGAAAGGGTCTTGATGACCGCTTTGATGACACGTCGATTGATTTATCTATATCTCAGGCTATTGAAGATTCGGTAGCATGTCTAAGCTATGGCGGTTTTCGAAAAGCCAAAATTAATCCAATTAGGGACTTCGGTAATGGTTTGGCGACTCCAAAGGAACACAGTTTCAATGGGGAAAGCTCCAGTGTTATCTCTGCAGCAGATCAGGCATTTGGCAGGGGACACGAGAGTGATTTTATTACCATGTCTCAGGCCTATGATAAGGGGGTTGACAATATTACATTAATGGGTCATCTCTACAACAGAGGAGACAACCATATTGGTTCAGCAGGTTCTGCCTGTGTCAAGGAAGATGAGAATGCCATATCAATTGGGGACACTTTTGGTAAGAGGGATGCAAATATGATATCTTTTGGAGGATTTCACGATGACCATGATATTATGCATGTGGGCAGGCCCATCAGTGGGTATGACCCGTCATATAATCACTCTTCGGGCCACACATCAGTTGCACCTGCTCTCTGTGAGAAAGAGTTGGACGCATCAAATGTACATGCAGTTGTGGATATTACACTAGTAGCAAAACCAAGACCTGAATCTGCTTCCAAAAGTAAGTCAGAGTTTAAAACAACAAAAAAAGAGGCTCCAAACAGTTTCCCTTCAAATGTCAGAAGTTTGATATCAACCGGTATGCTTGATGGAGTGCCTGTAAAGTATGTATCGTTATCAAGGGAGGTAAATATCATATTTGAAGGTCTTTCAGTACTTTTATAATTTCTGTAATTTGTGTTGCTTCATAGCGATGTTTATGTGTATCTGTGCTTGTGAAAAGGAGCTTCGCGGAGTTATTAAAGGTTCCGGCTATCTTTGTGGATGTCAACCATGTAACTATTCCAAGGTAATTCATTTAATGGTTTCTTTCTTTTCCTTAATAATGTATCAGGATCCTCCTGATAAATTACATGATTTGCAAAAGGTGCTTAATGCATATGAGTTCGAGCGGCATGCTAATTGCAAGACGAAACACCCAAACAATCATATATACTTTGAAAATGGAAAAACTATCTATCAGATAGTTCAAGAGTTAAGGGGCACACCTGAAAGCTTGTTGTTTACTACAATTCAAACTGTGTTTGGTGCCCCAATCAATCAGAAAGCCTTTCGCATCTGGAAAGGTAAAGTCGTGCTTTGTTTTCACCCCAGAGAATTTCTCATTCCTATCTATTCTTACTACTAATTATTTTCTTCTTTTTTACCCCTCCAACTCTTTATCAGAATCTTTTCAGGCTGCAACTCGAGAACTTCAGCGTATATATGGGAAGGAAGAACTAAACCTATAGTTTGTTCTGAAGTGTAGAATGGTATCTGTATGCATATAAACAAGTTTGAGTTAATTTGGTAATTCCTGTAAAATGTAGAATAGACATTTGGAGACTGGGAAAGCGCTTTTTTTTTCCCTTTTCTTTCTGTTAATTGGATGTGCAACATGCTGTTGTAAATTTGTAGCTCTATTTATGGCCAAGTGAATTCGGGTTCTTTTTAGTGTTGTGTTACTTAGAAAACAGTAGCTGATAGTGGCTTGTGATTGGGGTGCAATTTTTATTGTTCCTGGTGACTGAAAGTTATTGCCACTGATTCACTGCTCGGAATAAACCCTATATTGGAATTGATGTTGTTAATTTGGAAATATTGTTGGATTTCTTGTGCATGTTTTCTGTAGACTGTAATACCCCTCCATCCATCTGGATATTCCGAGATGGATTATCCGCCCCTCCCTCATGGATGTCCTGCTCTGATGGATAGCCTTTTGTATCCACGTTCGTTTGAGGACCCTGGCATTCATCTATGGTGGTGTCTTTTTGTAGTGAAGTGTAGCAGCTATTTGTCGTTCTCTGGGGAAGGCAGGCACTCTTCTTGATGGAAACTGGGGGGAAAATGGTCCTTGATTAAACTAACGAGGACAGTTAATATTCTTAATTAAAATGATTTAACATTATTCCTAGGTTGTTTCTTTTCTTTTTTTTTCATTGCATTATATGATGTAAATGATAAGTAGAATGATAAGGCACCACGTTAAAATATTGTTACATTGTGCAAATGAAGCCGGCTTACTTTCATCATCCCACGAAAACTAAAATTATTACTTTATAAAGCCCAGCAACCTCTCTCATTCCTTCTCCTTGAGGCACCTTCCATGGCCTCCCAATAGAAATCACGGCCACCATCCACACCCTGCAGCTGCGGCATCAACGATGAAGCAAGCATGTGAATCCTGAACTTTAAATTCATGTCAAACGTTTGATTAGGTGCGCAACTAAGATACTTTGGCAAAGCAGCTGCAACGTGATCGGCTGGTTATCTATGGCTGCAGCATCACTAAGTTGATAGATTTTTGTAGAAGCAGAGTTTGTATCATCTTTGTCTTTCTGTCAGTTTACTCTGATTGTTGTTAACGTTAGTTAAGTTATTATTTGAACGGGTTATCTGTTCTTGTTCGGTAGGCAATTCAATTATCTAATGCTTCATACCTTTCTTGTATCTTGTTTAGTGTTTATGACCCAATATGGCAGTGGTAGAAATTGGCCTCTCCAGAAAAGCTTTGTGCTTGGATGACCTCTCGCTCAGTTTGAGCGAGCAGATCTCGACTCCTTGACTTCTTCCAATCCTCAAACCAACCCTCAACAGAAAAGAAAAGGGCTCAATCCGTCAGCACTCAGCAGTGGCACAATCACATATTAGCTGGAGTATGCTGAAAGCGGATGACCCAATGATTTCGGACACAAACTTGATTTAATCTAAATCAGACAGACAAATTCAATTATTCAGTCCGGACACACCTAATTGCAATGCATGGAATCATATTGATCTGAAGAATCCTAATTGCAATGAAATCGTACTGATCTGAAGAATTCCACTACAAAGTATGAACATAACTTTAGAGAAGCCATTCTCACCCACAACCAATGCTAAAGAGTAAAAAGGCCATCTATTCCATCACATGATAAATAGATTAGAATTAGACTTGTCAATTATGAAGCATGAAATTGGCTGTATAAGTCTCGAAAGGAAGGGGAAAACTTGATCGACTAATCACCCTTTGCAGACTCTGATCTCAATGAGAAAGGGTAAAGCATTCTTAGTAGAGGCTATCCCAAAGCATCCTTACAGTGAAACACTGAGCATACAAAAAGAACAAAAGAACCAAGGAAATAACGCAGTTTAATTTCAACGAAGAATCTTCTGGTATCACACTAGCAAGTAGCAACCATTGAAAGCAATTCAAACATTGCGAAGAGATATAAATAACATCCTAAACTTCCATAGAACAAAACATCCAGCTATCCCAATTCTTAAAGTGGATCAGACATGAAAACAAACCATTGACAAACAAAAAAAAAATCCTGTTGAAGGGAAACAAAATTACTCAGTAGTGCAGCAAGAATTCCAAGTACGTTTCAGAAAACTCTGCTTAGTAAAAGAAGCCAAGTACTTTGCCACCAACATTCTTCCTCCTTGCTTCTTCATGATCCATGATGCCAGCAGATGTCGTCAACACAATGTAACCAAACTGCATTTTTATATTATAACAATTAGCCATGATAAATATAAATAATGCACAAGTTACTGCAGCTCTGGTAGATCACAAATGGCCACAGCCCAAAAAAATGCAACAATCCACAGCTACACGTCTCTCATAAAATACACAGACAACACCAACCTCTATAAGTATATGCAAGTAGAATGAGAAAATAACAAATTAAGCTATACCCCAAACATCAGTGGATTATAAGAAACATTGTAACCTATGAAAGTCTAAACAAGTCCCAGGTTTCTTCATCCCACAAACAAACATATGTATTATACATATATGCAAACACACACTCATGAGAAACCAAAAGGTAACTATATGGAGACACATGGAGTCCAATCAATGATCTCACACATGAAAACTGAAGCCTAAACAACCTATTAAGCTTAACCAAAATCATAACCCATGAAACCCCCTTTAGAAAACTAAAATACCATACCAAACTCTCCAAAGTTAATCACATACCCTTGCTAGAAACAAATCAAATTGTAATTCTTTTTCATAAAACATGATCTGACAGATTAAGTATTTCGGAGATTAACCTGTCTAGAAGGAAGCAGTCTGGCAGTCCACCCTTCAATCTCTTTGACTCCAACATCAAAGCGAGGACTTATAACCCCACACTTGTTCAGCCTTCCATTCAGCTCGACCACAATTTTTCCAGATCTGTGATCATCAACATACTCAAATTCACCAATGTAACCTGCAGATCCAATTTGAGTTACCAAATGGCAATTGATATACATACTCCTTAGTCTGGATATTAGTATATTACATTTGAATGGAAGAACTAAAAAAATGAAGTCTCAACGAAACTGATATTTTAAATATAAATCATATGAATTGAAAAATTAAAGGGAATGCAAGGTACAAACCATGCTTACAGAAAGAAAAAAAAAGTCTAAACAACTGATATTTTGAATATATAACTCATGTGAATGGAAAAAATTAAAAGGAATGCAAAGTACCAACCATGTTTCTGCATGACCGAAAGAAATTTGATAATAACTTTCGAGGATGGCCGGATCATGACCTGCCTTTTGCCCCTTTTCTCTGCATTATACATGGCCTTTAGAGCATCATTCAATACACTGACTCTCACCATCCTTCAAAGAAAAACTCCAAAAGTTAAAGCAAACACTAAGGTGTTCAGTACTTTGATATATAATTTCTAACGAAAAAAGAAAAAATATATTATGAATAGTTGAGAGTTTTAAGTATTCTAAACAGGACATTTCTGGTTTACCAGAACCCTTATGTGAAACTGAACCGATTACAAATCATACGGCCTTAGAGCACACAGATGCAAACGAGCAAAAGAACAGAATGTCAACATAAACAGAACGTATTTGAAAACGCAAAAATATACTACGCAATTGACAGAGAAAACCAGTATGAGACCTAATGCGGGAAAATCACCGCAATTAAATATAATTTTAATCTCGTTACAAGAAATAGAACACCAACGCAAAACTCTTTACGTGACAGCAAGTGCTCATCACAAAACCGTAAGCAAAAGCCAGTTTTAGACTATTTTCCGGCTACTAGACGAATGGTAGAAGGGGATCGTACTGATCCATATGGCAAGCCCATTCAGGTTATTAAGTGATTTAACTGTTAGATACCTCGAAAGCTACAAAATCCTCATGAAATCGTAGGCACAAGCATATACTCGGCATCCACTAACTAATTCGCAGTTCAGCAATTTCATCAATAAACATCGGCAATCATACAAATGTGTATACTAAGAAACGTAGAGATATGAAATCACATCTGGATAATAGAAGAAGGTCGTGATGAGCTTTACCTGAAATAAGTGAACGGCGGCCGCGTCCGATAGCTTGAAACTTGAGCGGAGGGAGGCAACTAGGGTTATGCGCTTGGGCTTTCAAATGGAAGATCTGCTTACTTGTAGCTCTGGAAGTAAGCGAATTTACAAAAATATCCTTCTCGGAACTAAGGTAATGGGCTCTTTTAGAAGTGGACCAATTTAATGGGCCTAACTTCTCCCACATCCTCAGCCTAGAGTGAACACCTTCAGGCCTCATTTTCAAGCGGGGCCTTGAGGCATTCTACTGGGTTGAAGTTTTTGCACGGGGTCTCTGCCCTTTTGAGACTTTGCTCCCTTGTTGTTCCTTTTTATTATAGACCAAATATGGATTTAGGTGGGAAATTTACGTGTTAGTGAGGTTTGATTATTCGAGTTTAGGTCTATATTAAATGTCGAACGTATCTTATGGTGTCACTTAAAAAAAATTATATGTATACATAAGACAATGTTATAACTTTTACTGATTTCAAGTGGGTTTATTGTGTGTTATTAACAATTCATGTTTTTTTTTAACAAGGAGATAGGTGAGACTCGAACTCGATGATCGAGATTACCTACAACTCAATTCAACAATTGAATTATTTTACGGTTTAAAATTTAAAATTTAGTGAGGTAAAGACAATTACTCTGCCTACAAATACGTGGGGCTTGGCGAAAGAAAACATATTCCCTTGTGATTTCACGTTGTTCTTGCTGCATTTTAGGACTCAAGAAATCAAATATCACGAGAGGGTATTCATTTATTGTATTCTAAATATAATTCGTGTACAAATACAACACACACAATGAAAGGTAAACTTTCAGACTCTATTGCCTGCTTTCTGCCTGTGGAAATAAAGCATCTGCCTTTTGCAATATATCATTAGGGAAATATATGCAAATAAAATAAAAAGAATAAACAGTTGATTGTTCTACTGGACTAGTCAGTTGCCACAAATTTTCAAACTTTCGATGCAAGTAAATAAAGAAAACAGTTCATATTTGAAGGAATGTGCATTTTAGATAGCATGACTACATGCTAGCAGTTGCAAACAGGGTTCGAAATAATGTCCACTGTGTAATCTGAACCTCAATTTCAGTGGTGCAAGTCTTGATGGCTGCCACCTTCTGTAACGGGGAAAAGCCGATCACTGCTTCTTCTCTTCTGCTTTCCTAGGCTGAAAAACACAGTTAAAAGAAAGAAAGAAAAACAGCAGCATGAGAACATAAAGTATGAAGGCCAACCTGAATGAGTCTATAATTACATGAACATGGCAGCAAAGTTATCCTTATCAGCAGCTATAATTACGGGTAAGATATCCACATTCCACAACCAACCTCTCCAATTACTGTATTTCTTTACTTCTTAATAATAGTCAAGAAATTTGAAAAAGACTTCTCATATACTTGAAGAGAAATTCACAAGAGAACTCTTAGACAACATTTTGAACTATAGAGATGCAACGGAGTAAATTTCAGATTATAATGGAAACTAAAAAACACTTTCCACGAAAAAGATCCCCAGAATGCAAACTAAAAGGCATATTGGAGGAATACAAGTCGGCAAGGTCTATCCACGAAAATAATGGTCATCAAGGATTGTCTCCAAGTGCCAACTTGGCCATGCAAACTTTAGGTAGTTTGCAGGCAGTTTCTAAATTATTAATTGAGACCATAATTGACTGGAATCAACTTTAAAAAGAGAAGCATTTTAGAGAGCTCAAGTTCTATTGTTTCCAAGCGCCACCAATGGATTCTTATAGAGTATATACAGCCTAGAACCCACTCATGTTTCTACCGATGAGCAGGCGCAACTCATTAATTTAACAACACATTCCAGATGATGCTCAAGCAAACAGAGCACATGAGAATTGAAATACAATTGTAAATGCCTTGGTGAAGCTGCTAAGAATGATCCAGTCTTTGGATGTAATAAGAATCAGTATGGCTACCTACAAGGACGTAGTTATTTGATTGAAAGTATTTTGAGCATTCTAATCTTTAACTTTTTGGTTTAGAACCCAACACAAAAATAGCCTCACTTTCGGCTGTGCAGTAAAATCTAACCACTACATTAACAACTTCAAATTGACTCTTTCATAAATCAACCCCCCAGTATTTCATGGCCACGGGCCCACAGTAGCATTCAGCTCCTATAGTTTGCAGGATTGCTCAAAGTCAGGCTGCTGAAACTGTATCTAACTTAGACGAAAATAATACTAAAGACTACAAGTCTACAACTAGGAGGCATGAGTTAAAAAAAAAACTACAACTGGTGCTTCCATGAATCAAAAGTAAATAACCATTATCAAAAGGAAATTCAGACTACGCTATCACCATACATGTTGTGTATCAATGGAGTATCATCAACTTAATTCCACCAATACAATTTACACTAAATTCATTCTCTGATTAGACCAAGGGAGATGATTCAGGAATCAGGATTATACAGCACGACTCTGATGACAGTGAGAGATAACAAAGTAATAAAATTGGTTGAGACACGCACACAAACTGTTGGACAATGTCTAAAGAGTGAAAATTTCACAGGTGATCAAATACCACTAAGTGCCAGTGGGTTGAATTTAACACCTAATGCACAGGAAATTTTAGTTTCAAATCGACCTAAACCCAATCAATCATTCAATGAATTCAATTTTCCATAGCATACAAATCGCTTAACAAAAGGCCAGGGCAGAAAAGAGCGCAAGAAAGGAAACCAAAGACATTAATTGAAGAAAATTAAGCAACACAAACCAACCTTGGTTCCAGGAGCAGGCATACGAATCTCCTCTTCGGGGATGATGACAGGCCACTTCTCGCCAGCCTCTCGGAACATCTGCTCGGTCTCGAGGAACTGGCCTTTCTCGAGGATCATGGAACGTATGTTCTGGGCTGGGGTGCTAGTTGCATCAAAAGTTTCCTCAACTCCATTAACGAAGGTGACCGTAATCTGTGGAGGGTGGTCGTCGGTCCGCCGCTTGACCGTTACCTGGCAGGCCGGGTTGGATTCCTTGGCTTTGCGTGCATTGCACTGGGCTAAAAACTCCATGGATGAGGCTAAGCGTGTGTCCAAGGCATTAAACTCGATCCGCACCTTCGACAGGAACTTCAGCATCTTCTTATTTCTGATTTCAATACAATTGAATGATTGATATATAATTTCTAACAAAATAAGAAAAACGATTGTATGATCAACTGGGAGTTCTTTATCAAAAAAAACCGGGAGTTATTTAGTATCCCGAACAGGAAATTTCTTGTTTACCAGAATCCTTAAGTGAAACTAAATCAATGACAAATCATATGGCCCTAGGTGCACAAAGATGCAAACAGGCAAAAGGACAAAACGTCAACATAAACATAACGTATCTGAAAATACAAAAATATACATCAGGCAACTGACTCATAAAAAGACCAGTATGAGACCTGATGCGGGAAAATTGTCGCACTTAAAGATAATTTGAATATCGTTACATAAGTTCTCAGCAGAAACCCAGAAGCAGAAGCCAATTTTAGACTTCTTTTCCAGCTACTAGACGAATGGTAGAAGGGATCATGCTGATCCATAAAGCGAGCCCATTCAGGTGATGAACTATTGGATACCTCGAAAGCTAAACAAATACTCATGTAAACGCAAGCACATGCATATACTCGTCATCCAATGACCGATTCATAGTTCAGCACTTTCACCCATAAACATAGACAATAATATAAATGTGTATGCTAAGAAACGTAGATAGAAAATCAAATAGTGATAATAGAAGGAGGTCAGGATGAGCTTAACCGGAAATCAGAGAACGGCCGCCGCGTCCAATAGCCTGAAGCTTGAAAGGAGGGAGGCAATTAGGGTTTTGAGCTTGGGCGTCCAAATGGAAGATCTGCTTATTTGTAGCTCTCGAAGTAAGCAAGTCTCCTTTCCTTCTGATGTTATAAGAGGAAAGAAGACGAGCTACCAATGTCGAGAGAGAAGTACAGCTGAATCCGCGGAAGGGAAAGACTAAAGAGAGCTTCAATTGTTGAGTGGGCCTGGGCCAAATCCAGGCTCAGGTCCAGGTATAGGAGAAGCAAATTCTCACTAGTCCAGTTTGCCTACTGTTAAGGCTCCAGGCCCAGCAAAGCAAAATCACGCTGGTTCAGTTTATCGGACGCTGTCTGTTTGGATCAACCAAGCCCCACAAACCACCAAGAGGTCACGCGAAAATGACAACACAAAACTAGATCCCAATTGCCTTCAATCTCTGGACAGCTCAATCAAAACCGCCAATAACCAGAGAAACAAAGCGGGGAACATGAATATTTAAAATTTTAAATCCTAACTCGGGCGAGGCCGTAAACATCGGAGATAGCTACATCTGCGTCTCGTTTCAGGAAGAGTTACGGTCTGAATCCGATTGCAAAGTTTGGAAGTGGCACGGGCACGTTGTGTCGTACAACACAGGAGAATGTGTATGGTAATTATTTTAAGAGGATAGCGAGAAAGGTCTTTGATGATGCGAGTGATTGTGAAAAGAGTGAGGACATGGTAATGGGACTTTGAGAGACTTTATTGGCCGATGAACTATGATGAATAGCGTGGTCTTTTGCAGGAACCTAACTGCCAATTTAATTTCTAACAGTAACAGGTAAGATGATATCTATTGACATTTGTACTTATATTCATTTTAAGTGTGAATACCATGTTGAATTGTTGACCCAGTTTGGTTTACCTTGCATTCATGTGGGATTAGGATCATCATGTATGCATTGTTCAATTCTACATTTCAGTCGCACTTGTGTTATCATCGCCTGTTCCATATGATTTGAAATATTAATTTCCTCTTGGGGACCTATAATTCGGTTCTTTATACTTGCTTTTTCCCTGCGGTGCTGAAAGGTACTATGAGTTTGAATGAATGAGATACGTATTGGTCTAAAGAGTAGGCTTTACGTTGCTCTCTTTTTTATTTTCTTAAATTTTTCCAAATTTCTTTGTGTTGTTCGTACAACTAGAATATTCATCAATGAAGCTGTACTGGCAATTGTTAAGAGTAGAAATTAAATAGTGAAAGATTCACCTTGCCATTTGCATTAGCTTTCGGGACGGATGGTGTTTCATAACATTGCATTAGTTTCATAAATATGGCATGATCTCTTTTGCGCCTTTGTGGATACTTTCTTCTCTCTTGCATTGTGAGTTTCTAAAGCCGTTGTTCACCTAATTTACCCGTTGTTCAGTAGATATTCCTCATTTTTGCATATTCATCGGTACCTACGCTTAGTTTCTGATTCGTTGCTTAGATTTCTCAGTAAATTAGGTGAAGACTATCCCCAGCATACTGTCAGGGTCAATATTTATTTGTTTAACCAAGCACATCTCTTATATTCTGATAATCAAAGAAGAATTGCAGAGATCAAGAGGAGAGAAGAAGAAGAGGATCAGAGGAAGAAGAAGAACAGTAAACGCTTTTCATTCAAAATTGTAATCATCTACACTGAACAAAACAGCTATCTTGCCTATAAATAAAGACAGGGACGTACAAGAGACGTTGATGAAGTGACACCACTAATAACTAGAGATGGGCCATTGTAAAGGCAGCCCAATACCAGATAAAACTAAAGGAATATGCTACAGCCCAATAACATTAGTAATCCAATAACTTGAGTTGTCTTCAAGTTGAAGAACGAAGAACTAAGGTAGATAAAAAGACGAGATATGCTGACATCCCCCCTCAAGCTGAACATGGATTGAACAGGTTCAGCTTGCCAAGAAGAAATTGAAGGCGATGCGCAGACAAGGCTTTGGTGAGCATGTCAGCAGGTTGATCCTCTGATTTAAGGTACGCCATCTGAATCTTGTGTTCTTGAATTTTGTCTCGAATGAAGTGAACATCCAGTTCGATGTGCTTTGTTCTCTCGTGGTATACAGGATTATTTGCTATCTGAATTGCTGCTTGATTATCACAGAATAGTGTCATAGGATAATTGATGGGAATTTTCAACTCTGTAAGGAGATGAGAAATCCATGTTAACTCGCTTGCAGTTGTGGAACATGCTCTGTACTCTGCTTCTGCTGAGGATTTAGACACTGTTACTTGTTTCTTGGATTTCCAAGATATAAGAGATGCCCCCAGTTTGACACAGTAACCTGTGGTTGAGCGTCTTGTATCTATGCAAGATGCCCAATCCGCATCAGAAAATGCTTGCACCTGCAATTTGTTAGTGGAACAAGTAGGATAGAATAATCCTAAATTCACAGTACCTTTTAAGTATCTAACAATTCTATTTGCTGCATTTAAATGTAAATCAGTAGGACATTTCATGTACTGGCTTAATTGATTTACAGCATATGAGATATCAGGTCTTGTTATGGTTAAGTACATTAACCTTCCAATAAGTCTTCTGAATTGTAAGGGCTCAGATAGTGGTTTACCTGTGTTTAGAGATAGTTTTGTATTTGTATCTGTTGGCGTATTACTGATTTTAGAATTAAGATTTCTTGTGTCCTTAATTAGGTCCACTGTATATTTCTTTTGACATAGAGATAATCCTTTGTTAGTTCTGGCTATTTCCAGTCCTAGAAAAAATTTTAAGGGACCTAAATCCTTAATCTTAAAGCAACTAGAAATGTAGTCTTTAATATGTTGAATTAGTTGGATGTCATTACCTCCTATGGCCATGTCATCCACATATAGTAATAATAAAACAGTGCTATTGTCTTTTTGGTAGAAAAACAAGGAATAATCTGCCTTGCTTTGAACAAATCCATAACGTAATAAGGCTTTCTTACATTTTTCATTTCATTGCCTTGATGCTTGTTTAAGTCCATATAATGATTTGTTTAGCTTACAAACTAATGTTGGATCTGTTGACACAAAACCAGGAGGTAATTTCATATAGACCTCTTCATCTAAGTCTCCATTTAAAAATGCATTATGAACATCTAGGTGGTGTATATGCCATTTATAGACACTTGCTAAGGCTAGAAATATTCTAATAGTTGTTATTTTAACTACTGGAGCAAAAGTCTCCTTATAATCAAATCCTTCACTTTGGTTAAATCCCTGAGCCACTAATCTGGCTTTGAACCTTTCTAGAGTACCATCTGACCTATATTTAACCTTGTAAATCCATTTACAGCCTATAGCCTTTCTCCCCTGTGGTAGCTTAGTTAAATTCCAAGTGTTATTTGTTTCTAAAGCTTTAATTTCTAAGTTCATAGCATCACACCAATTCTGATCTTTTATGGCTTCATGATAATATTTAGGTTCTTTATACAATGCAATTGCAGAAATAAAATGATCATGAGATGTAGGACATTTAGCACTACATGAATGAGCATAGAATGAAGCAATGTTACATTCATAATCCTGTAAATATGTTGGTGGTCTTCTCTGCCTAGTGGTAGTATTACTTGACGTAACTTGTGGTGGTAGTGCAAGCTGCAAATCCTGGGAAGTTTGTAAGGTAGAGTTTGTATTTTGAGACTCAAAGTTTTTGAGATAAGGAAAAGTGGTCTCATGGAATATGACATCTCTAGAAATGAAAATTTCATGAGTGTCGATGTCAAGGAGTTTGTATCCTTTAGTACCTAAAGGATAACCTAAGAATATGCAAGCTCGAGCTTTAGGCTCAAATTTAGATGTCATTTTTCTGGTTATTTTAGCTAAAGATAAGCATCCAAAGACCTTAAGATCTTTGTAGTTGACTTCCTTATTGTACAATATTTGGTAAGGGGATTTATTATCTAAAACTCTAGTTGGAAGTCTATTTATGAGAAAGACAGCTGTATGCACACAGAAAGACCATAGGTTATCTGGAAGTCCACTTTGTAACTTAAGTGTTCTAGCCATATTTAATACGTGTTGGTGTTTTCTCTCTACAACTCCATTTTGTTGTGGAGTGTACACACAAGTTGTTTGATGATGAATTCCATGAGAAAGATAGTAACTATCCATTTTAAACTCAATGCCATTATCTGTCCTAATGGTTTGAATTGTTGTATTAAACTGAGTTTTAACAAAGTTAATGAAAGCTTGTATATAAGTCCTTGTTTGATTCTTAGAGGTCAGTAAATAGATCCAAGTCATCCTAGAATAGTCATCAACTATTGTTAGAAAGTATTTAAATCCGTCTAGTGACGTAGTGGAATTGGGACCCCAAATGTCCATGTGTATGAGCTGAAAACAATGGTTTGATGTAGTAGTACTAATCTCAAATGGTTTCCTTTTCATTTTACCAAAAGTACAGTCATTACAAACAAAAGTAGAACTTGATGGAAGATTACATATTAGTTGGGACACATTTTGAGAGGGATGGCCAAGTCTTCTATGCCACATTTCTGGGGAAACCAAAGAGTTGACAAAAACAGCATTGCCAACATCAGATTTGGCAGCTTGATTGAGGATATAGAGGTCTTTAGTCATCATTCCCAAGCCAATCCTCTTGGTAGTGCCTATCTCCTGCATTTGACAGGAGTTTTTGGTAAAAATTAAATCTAGATTATGATCCCTAGTTAGATTACTAACTGAGATTAAATTAAAAGTAAAAGTGGGAACACATAGGACATTCTGTAGTGTGATGTTTTGATTAATTGTGACCTTGCCTATGTGAGAAATGGCATGCTTAGTTCCATTAGGAAGATGCACAAATGCATTATGCACAGAATGACATGAATCAAAAAGAGATGAATGACATATTACATGATCACTAGCACCACTGTCAATAAGCCATTTATGTAAAAATTTTGAGCTTGAATTAGTAGAGGTACCTGCCACAGAAGCCATACTTGTTGTGTGAGTTGGCCTCTCTGTGTCAGCCTCATTAATGTGAGCTTTATTCTTCAGAAATGCTAAAATTTGGTTGCACTGCTCACTGGTAAGATCCGGACCTGATTTAGTGTCATGTTCAGAATGCACTTGATTTGCTGAATATGGCTTGGAATTATTGGTTTGTTGATTGTAAGGTCTAGGCCTTTTGTTGGAGTTCTGAGGATATCCATGCAGTTTGAAGCATTTATCTACTGTGTGGTTGGTCATTTTGCAATATTTGCAAAATAAATCCTTGCTAGTTGGCTTGCCTGAGTGATCATTGTCTTTCTTATCTTGTGCTCCTTTGTTCTGAGGTTTGAAACTTGAGTTGTATCCCCCAGTATTGAACTTCTTGACAGCCATGGCCATCGCTTCTTGAGTGATGGGAACTGACTTGTCTTGCATGTTTTGCTTGTTTTCCTCTTGAGTAACCATTGAGTAGGCTGTTTCAAGATCTGGAAAAGGCTTCTGAATCAGAATCTGGCTAGTAACAGTATTGAAATTATCATTTAGTCCCATTAGGAACTGCATGACTTGCTCCTTTTCTCTTTTGATAAAAAATGGCTTGCCACATTTGCATCCTTCAAGAGCTTCATAATCTTGAAGCTCATCCCAAAGAGACTTGATCTTGGAATAATAATCTGGAACTGACAAGTCTCGTTGTTTGATATTTGCAATCTCCCTTTTGACCTCAAACACTCTTGTCTCATTTGATGTAGAATATCGGTGTTTTAGATCCAACCAAATTTCTCTGGCTGTTTTGGAATGAGAGATAGACTGAAGAATATTAGGAGTGACTGCATTGTTAATCCACAGCTTGATCAACCCATTAGATTGCTTCCATAACTGATAATTAAGATCAGTTGTGGCTGGAATTGGGAGAGTACCATCCACAAAGCCTGACTTATTCCTTATTTCTAAGGCATTGAGAAATTGAGAGCTCCAAACGTGATAATTTTTACCATTTAACTCAGCAGAAATTAGTTTTGTAACTGAAAAATCTGTAGGGAGAAAACTGTAGGGATTTTGGAAAGGGTTGGGTGTGTGATGGGTTAATGGTACTGAACTAAGCATCTGTTGTAGGTTAGGGTAAACTGCTGTGTATGGTGAGGGAGTGGATAATATGGGAGGTAGTATGGAAGCAGAAGGGTGGGTGAAAGTTGTGGTGGGTTGACTTAAGTTTAGATGAGAAGGAATTTGTAAAGGTGGCAGAGAGAAGCTTGTTATGTTTTGTGATGAAATGGTTGTGGGTATTGTTGATGCTGAAACTGAATTTGTTGCTTGTATTGCAGGAGCAATGCCATCATTAAAGTTTGCTGCTGAGGCAGCCATATTTGAAGCCAAAGATTGTGCACTTCTTAGTAGTTGTGCTACTTCAGTGAAATCACTTGAAGTCATGGGTTCAGTCTGATTGACTGCTTGTGAAATTGAAGAATCGTGGGGCTCCGATATCATCTTATATTCTGATAATCAAAGAAGAATTGCAGAGATCAAGAGGAGAGAAGAAGAAAAGGATCAGAGGAAGAAGAAGAACAGTAAACGCTTTTCATTCAAAATTGTAATCATCTACACTGAACAAAACAACTATCTTGCCTATAAATAAAGACAGGGACGTACAAGAGACGTTGATGAAGTGACACCACTAATAACTAGAGATGGGCCATTGTAAAGGCAGCCCAATACCAGATAAAACTAAAGGAATATGCTACAGCCCAATAACATTAGTAATCCAATAACTTGAGTTGTCTTCAAGTTGAAGAACGAAGAACTAAGGTAGATAAAAAGACGAGATATGCTGACAACATCATGTGTGCGAAGACTGCAAGTGGTTTTTCTGTAGCAAAAACTGGATGGTTATTCAGGGATGAGCAAAAACCATTTTAGTACTACACATTATTTACTCAGTGCTCCAATTAGTTTCGTTATTTTTGCCATTTCTCAGGTTCATGCTAGATGCCATAACTTATATGCTCATTCGTATCATTTTAACTTTATTCATTGAAGCATTGCAGTAATGGAAGAAAGTATTGACTTAATTGAGATATATGTTTTTTAACCAAGCCGAACACCAATGCTTTGGTATGTAATTTTTCCTGGCTATAGTTTTATGATATGATATTCTGAGTTAACCCTTCATATGGGCTATGGCTTTTGCGGCATGCTGTATGCCTTAGTTTCTCATGTATTGATTTTCTAGAAGAATACAAGATAGATGGGGCACGAGCCTCCAATATCACCATTACTTTGAAGGTTTTGGCTATGGTCTATGGTTATTGTTCTTGTTATCTGAAATTGTACAGCTTGTCTGTCATTTGATATACAAAAAAAGAGAAACCATACTTTTAAGATTCAGAAAAGAAAATACTTCACCACACGAGAAAAATTTAGAGCAACCAGTCGAACTCGAAAATGTCAATATCAATACACTGCACAAGTTTCATGAAATCGTATTTCATTTTATAGACATGTGGACCAAGCAGATCCAAATCTAAGACATATCAAACCCTAAAGATATCCGTAATAGAAAAGGTATACATAAAACTAAACCATAGGCCTACTGCGTTTCTAATCCTAACCACACATACGCAGGAGAACAAATCTTACAACCGCCGGGGCAACAACGCTTCAAGAGCTGGTGAATTTGGTCACAGCCTTAGTCCCTTCAGACACCGCATGTTTAGCAAGCTCACCGGGTAGCACGAGCCTCACAGCAGTCTGGATCTCCCTCGACGTAATTGTGGGCTTCTTGTTGTACCTAGCCAATCGGGAGGATTCCTGAGCAAGCTTTTCAAAGATATCATTGATGAAACTGTTCATGATACCCATGGCCTTGCTTGAGATCCCGATGTCAGGGTGGACCTGCTTCAGCACCTTAAAGATGTAGATTTTATAGGTTTCTACGCTCTTCTTCACACGCTTCTTCTTTTTGTCACCAGCCGCCGCACCGGCTTCCTTAGGCAGCTTCTTGCCGGCTTTCGGCTTCTTCTCCGCAGGAGCCTTCTCAGCGACCGACTTCTTTTCCTCCGCCGGCTTCTTCTCAGCTGGCTTCTTGTCTGCTTTCGGTGCCATTTCTACAGAAAAAATCGAAAGTTTCTCGTGATTCCAACGAAAGGCAGAGAAGATAGGGATTTCGAGGGATTTTCGAATATTTCTGAAGCGATTAATTTATTTGGCGAGGCAGAGAATATATATCCCGAAAGCTTTGAAGGCAATTGGTTTTCTGGTTGTTCACTAGGATAAGTGACGTGTTACGGATGGACCGTCCAATTGAAATTGAAAAAGTTGTTTATCGACGGCGCAGATAGATTTAATTTGGAGCCCGGTTCTTCATAGAGAGGAGGATCACGTGGGTGGAGGTGCGCAATTACAATCATACCCTTACATTGAATTCACAAATCGATTTGCACACTTAAGAATACTGTGTTTGGTTCATCGCAGCTCGCACCGATTTGAAGGATGGCAAAACGACTCGGCTTCGATCTCTTCGTCAGCAGTACTCTCCCTCTCTCCCTCCCTCTCTCCCTCTCTCCTCGTTATACAGTGTGGAATATTTTTCTTATAAAAATTTATTGGTTGATTTACAGGATTATCTTCGTACACCACGAATCAAGGACTGAAAAATCTGTTTTCGCAGTTCGGTGTAGTCACTGAAGGTAATTAACGTGGTTTATCATTGTTGCCTATATGATGCTTAAATTTTGACCTCAAAAAGACTTTTGTGTTTTTCACTTTTTCTATCTCTATTTGTAGCTAGGCTAGTTAAAGACCCCAAAACCCAGAGGCCCAAAGGGTTCGGATTTGTCACATTTGAGAAGGAGACCCATGCTCAGAAAGCATTGAAGTCCATGAATGGCAGGGTAAGATTTTATAATTATCGTATGGTTTAGTTCACCTCGCGATTTAATGATTAATTTAGTTGCAACAGATGGACACTGGCTGCAAAAACCAGCAGTTTCGTGCTGCTATTTAATCACTCAGTTCATTGAGGATGGACATTGCATGCATTAGTCCAATTTTTTAGGTCATATAGTAGTTCAATGCTTTACTGCCCTGTTGTCATGTCATGTTACCGGAGCACCAGAACCAGAGGGTGATAGGGAAGAAGTTAAAAGAGTATAGATGCTTCTCTGCAGGTTTGGTTTTAGTTTTGGGAGTGACTTTGTTTCAGTTTGCACGTATTACAGGCACAGGCCTTTGTAGCCTTGTAGGAAAGTGGGAATTTTACTTGGTCCTCAGAAAAGATGATAATACTCTCTACCCTTAGACCTTCAATACAAAGAATAAAAGGATATTGCTCAAGTTTCTATAGCCAAATTCTTACCAATTGAACATTTTTATATAGTATTAAAAAGAGTAAGGAGACTTTCATAACATAAAAGCAGTAGCATAACGTTTGTGTTCCATTAGTTTAGCCATCATTAGTCAATAACTTACATTTCAATTATAAATATGTGTGACTGCGCATATGTTGAGTGATTGAAAACATGGAAGTGGAGCTTTCTCTTATAGGTACAATGGAATGGTAGTAGCATCCTATACTTCATTAATTCCTTCATAAAAATAAAGGGGTTAGTGTTTTCCTTTTCCCCATGGGCAAACATATTCTTATTTGTGGATTCTGGACAGAAACAAGTTTTGTCTCCTTTCAGATAGCTGACAAGTGATTATGTTCTTATTCTGTGAAATTTTCAACTTATTTCAATATCAGTAAAGATTGAAGAATCTGGGTTGGCGGAATAACCTGCTCAACTGCTGGAGTTTGGAGTTTGGGCAATATTTTAGAAGAATTGGCATGGGTAAATCGAATTTTGCTAGATTATTGAATACATTGGTGTTTTAAGCTAAGACGCTAGGGTAGTGTACCTCTGCCTTCCCTAGTTCCAGCGGTCACTATTGGCGTCTGATGTATTTGCTGTAGTTTCAGTTAGTTTTTGGAGATGGTCACTTGGAACTTATTTTCCATGTTAATTCCTAATATATCTTGTGTAACCAGATTTGGTCATCACTGAAGTTCATCAACTTGTTAAAATATGTGCTCATACCCCTGCTCCCCGTAATTCTGGTATAAATCAGCTGATAGTCATTCGTAGACTTCTTGCTGTAGCTTCTTCTCGGGATTTTCTAAACAGAGAGTTGAAAATTTCTTATTATGGCTTACACTGAATCATCTGTGGCAGATAGTTGATGGAAGGCTAATATTTGTTGAAGTTGCGAAGAATACAAGAATTGGGGAAGACGGTATCTCTTAGGAATCACGTTGTGTTTGTCTCGTGCAAGGATTTTTAAGTGTTGTATTTCAGGTGACTATTGTTGCTCTTTACATAAATTGTGTTCTAGAAGAAAGATACAAAATTGTATTGCTAATTACTGGTTTGAATGGCTTAGATACTCAAATAAACAATATAAAACTCGTCGTATCTGTGGCAGTGGACATCAAATGCAGTTGCTGGTGTAGTCGTCTTAGTTCTGAAACAAAGATGTGATATGGTTATTGGTTCTCTAATTTTCTGGTTTGAATGTAAAAGCTCATCGGCTAAATACTAGTCAAAGATCTCGCCAGTCAAAGGCCCTCGGTTTCTCCCCAAACTTCTTTACCCTATAAGCATATTCATAATTTTCACCCAGATAACAGCCTAACACTATTCTTATTAATAACTACGTTATCCCATGCATTTTGTGGCTATAAGGAATAACATTGCAAAGATGCAAATATTGAGGAACGAGCATAATCCACTAGGTCCACTCAGCAGTAAAACTCATCTCCCCTAACAAATACATTCATCTAAAGTACACAATCCTGAGCCATTAATAATTTGAAAAGATGACTCTTTTCGGCACTTCCATCAAATATTGAAGATTCTGAAAACAGTAAAGGCCGTTGGTTGAATAAATCTTTCTCAAAAGGTCAAAGAATGTGATGCCAAAGCTTTGCTAAAGGATCAGGAAAAAAATTCTTTGCAAAAGCAATAAAAGGTTCTTTCCTTCAGAATCTAGTACCATTTAATCATTCCAGAGATGGAACGTCAAAAGAGACTGCATTAAACAAGAAACAAGCGGTTTCACAGATTTGCATTTGAGAGTAATCCCCTATATAGATGGTGATTTAAATCCTAAACCCAAGCTCGATACATCTGAAAAGACAAACAAATTACAATGGCCGTCAGAAATTAGGCCTTCTTGGGGGACTTGGTAGCTTTGGAAGGTGACTTGGGCTCTTTGGATGCCTTGTCCGTCTTCTTGGGCAAAAGAACAGGGTTGATGTTGGGAAGGACACCACCATGAGCAATGGTGACGCCAGAAAGAAGCTTTCCAAGCTCCTCATCATTCCTCACAGCCAGTAAAACATGCCTTGGGATAATTCTGTTCTTCTTGTTGTCACGGGCAGCATTTCCAGCCAGCTCTAGCACCTGCACCAACATTTTAACAAACACATTGGGCATCCGAAACCCTAGAATCAACATAGAGATCTAAAATGCCCTGAATCTATGGTTTCGAGCAAAACTCTTAGAAGCACGAAAAAATAGAACAGCTAAGAATCCGAACCCGCAATACTTCCCAAACATCAGCTCAGTTAATCAAATTCTCAACCTGACCCGAATTTCAATCGTGATTTGAATAAATAAAAAACACTATCATACTTTCCAATCCCAGCAACTAATATAGCAAACAATTATCAGATCTGGGAATTATATAAACAGTTAAGAGAGAAGGGAGCTTACTTCAGCAGCTAAGTACTCGAGGACAGCAGCCAAATACACCGGAGCTCCGGAACCGACCCGCTGAGAGTACCTCCCCTTCTTTAAGTAACGCCCAATTCTTCCCACCGGAAACTGAAGCCCGGCCTTCACCGACCGAGTCACTGGCTTGCTCTTGGGACCTCCACCTTTCCTCCCTCCGGCCCCCTTCTTCGCCTTTCCTCCAGTATCCATTACGCAAATACCCAACCCGAATAAAACCAATTTCTCTTGAAGGCAGAAGAAATGAAACGGTTTGGCTGTTGGGATGGTCCTATAGCGGGTTTTAAGGTAGTGAAAATCGGGTTGAGTCGCGGACAAGAGTGTAAGGAATGGGAAGTCAAAGATTATCACCGTTGGATTGCTATCGTATCAACGGTTATCTGTTCTTGAACTATCGATCCGCGTCCTTTGTATTGGGCCAATGGGGAGGCAGTTTGGATTTTTCAAAATTTCACTCTTTTGTTGGTAGAATTTAGGCGCTATCCATCAATTTTTGGTTTCCACCCTCAATTTGTTTTTCTCAATGTTTTTGAAAGATAATAAGAGCAACGTTTTACGAATTTTCAAAAATGTATAAATGTAGTGGATTGTTTTTTATTTTCTCATAAATTCATATAATTGACCCAAAAATTCGGAATAAAAACTCGGATGATTATAATACAAAAAAAGCTAAATTTATATGTCCAGAAGTTTAGGCAAATTATAGGTAATAAATATTTTCTACAAACTCCTTAAATTTTTTTTATATAACAGTGGACCTTGTCAGTGTATGATTTAGGCTGTAGACTCATCTTAATGTTTCAATCACATTAATATTTTAATATTATACAAGAGAAGAGATTGGGGAGAGAATATAAAAATATATGAAATAAAATATTATTTTATGAGATTTTGGTGAATTTTTGCTACCCAAACTTGGGTATTTGAAATAAATAAATCAATAAAACAAATAGGTTACATATTCGATTTTCATAAGAAGAGAGAAAAAAAACTTAGAACCAAACTATGTTAAACTTCCACGAGCTAGAATTAGCAGCCGAAGTCTATTTTTTAGAAAAGATCGCCAGGAAAAAAATGGTGCTTGCAGTCATAGATTGTAGTGAGCATTAAAGAGTTACCCATGGTGATAGAAACGACCACACAGTACGAATAATTTTCTTAAGGATGGCATCTCTAAGAGCAACTCCAATGGTGGAAGCTCCAAATTTTTCAGTGTGATTCCACTTTTATTACAGTAAAACACGACTCTCAATGCAGTCAAATCAACAAAACACATATTTCAATATAATTTTTTTCAATTTTCATTCACACACACTCTAAATATCAAGCATCAACACCATTTCTCTCATACTTTTTTACCATATTTCACCTTTTTCTATCATTTTACATTTTTTTTATATACAATTTTTTCAAATTACTCTCTCTATACACTCCAAAATTTCCAGCTTCATTTTCAATACTCCCATTGGAATTGCTTACGAGAGAAAAAACAGATATAGCAACAATAATTTGTTCAGAGAAACTCGAAAAAACACATAAACCAGCGTTAATCTACTAGATTGTCTGAGTCTGCTAGGCTGCTACTAAGGGCTAATAAGAAAGCTGGGTATTCCCCAACCAAAACTCCAGTAGAAACCATCTTAAAGCTTCATTTGCAAGACAATGGGTCACCCCATTCCCACTTTACAAAAGAAATATAATATATTTTCCGAATTCTTATAACCTCCTCTTGATCTCTCGAGTAACCACCATAAAGCGTTAAAGTACTCCAAATTTGTCATCTCACCTTCTAGATGAATTTCGTTGACACCCAAATCTTGGGCAAAATCAATTGCTCTCAAAGCTAATTTTGCCTCCACGATTGTTGTGTACAAAGTCGTCAGTCTTGATGAGCATTTTGCAGCTAATTAATTTCCCGTCGAATCACGAATAACCACTCCAAATCCTAACCGATCAAAATTTGCATTAATACTTGCATCCCAATTAACCATTACTACCCCCAAAGGTGAAAGCCACACATCTACTTGATCTTGACCCGACACATTAGCAGATGAGGGATGAAATGAAATACCAGAGTCGCTCATATGGAGGGATACAAGAACCCAAAAGGCCAAAAGAAGTATAAAAGTAAAGGAATCAAACTCAAATCCAAACATAGGTGCAAGGATCTTGAGAAGATGATGTTAGATATATGTCCTGTATAGCCAATCTAATACGGTTGTATTTGGAACATATATAATAATTGTACTGTATTAATTGTTTAATAAAAATGGCAGTTTATTATATATTTGATATTTCTATTTAAATAGTTGTATTAAATATGTCCGTAGATATTTATTAGAGACCTCATTCTCAAGAGTTGAGAATATGAGTGACGAGTGATCTCTAGTATAAATATCTTAAATAAAGTTCCTGATTGTAGAATTATTAAGTGGACAATAATAATTCGGAAGATCAGTATACTGTTTGTTTCCTATAATGATAGGGTTGTGAGTCTCATGCAATTTAATATGAGATATTAAAATAAACAGTATGGAAGATTTATTGTTGAATAAATGCTTCGAACATGACTTGCTAAATAATGAATCACATGGAGGTTTATTTCCTTGTCAATGATTTATTATTTATTTATGATTGTGTAAATAATCCTTTGACCTGAGATGACATGGTAGTCTTGTATATGGGTGATTGAATTTTGTCAATGTTGGAAATATTTATTTATTAAATAAATATTAACATTTGATGGATTCAGTTAGTTATATATGGAGACTTGTGTGCAGTCAATAAGGAATCCATCGCCTCGAAATAAACGAGGAGAATATCCTATGTGATCCGGATATATATATTGACACAGGAAATCCTTGGCCGAGGTTACATGATTAATGAAAAGTGTTTTCATTAATTATTTGTTTGTCAATATAATATTGGATCTGACATATAATTGAGTTAGTGGATTTGACGGATATCCATGATCCTCACTCAATTGGGATATTGTACAGTGGAAGGATTTAATTACATGGTAATCGTAATTAAAGGTTCATATGAAAGAATTCATCACTGATTGGGTAGTCACGATATACTGCTAGGTGTCACTCGTGATTTATAAGAAATGATTAAAAGTTGTTTTAATTAATATCAAAGAGTTTGATATTATTTTTATTGCTAATCGGTAATGGACCTAGAAAGTCACACATAAAGGAATCACGAATATTGTTAAGCTAAGATTGGAAAGGAGAATTGTGTGGATTCGATAATTTACATGAGATGAAAATTATCGAATTATTAATTAAATACAGGTTTATTGTAAACCGAAACGGATCCAATTGATTAATGTACACTGCTAGCACATTTGTGATTAATTCAGAATGGATCATGATTTAATTAATAATTTATTATAATATATTATAATAGAATAATAGAATTGTTTTGATTGTCGGCGACAATCAAAATTTATTCACCTTTCGGTGAATAATATATTATTATATATTATAATAATATTTTTCTTTTTTAAAGGTTTGGTGTTGACACTTAAGAAGTGTCGGGAGAAATTTTTTAAAAGGTGTGTTTTTGAAACACGAGACACACTTCGCCATTATCACCATTCTTGTAAAAACTGAAAATTCTCCGAAGCTTGATTCGTGGTTCCGGTGGACGGCCTAGGAACTCCGTACTATCGGGGATTGATAGAAGATTTGATCAAGCACGCTTCAAGAGGTAACACTTTTGTATTCCGCTGTGTAAATTTTTGGTATGCCATATGCTAACAGTGGTATCGGAGGCGTTAGGCTAATGGTATGCTAGGAGAGAAAATGAGATTTTCTGAATTGATATATGGATGTGTATATGATATGCATGTGTATAATCTGGTTTTATTTCATTTGATGAATCGATAAAATAAATTACTAGATCTATAGATATTTTTTATGTGGATTATATGGATCTGTATTATTCTTGGTGGTAATTGGTGACCGACCGTTCAAGAGATTCAAGAAGTTTTCTGGGCAGAGGAGAAATTGAAACTTGGAGACCCGATCTGCCAAGCCTTGGCAACTGAGCTCACTGGAAGTAACGCCGGAATATCCGGTTGGTTCTGGTCGCAAGAGCCGGAATGTCCGGTGGTTTTCTTTTGGCCGGAAACTGCAGGTGTCGCTTGAGATAGTCGAAAATGGCACCAGAATCTGTGGTTTAAAAACTGTAAGTGTTGCAGGTTTCCATTTGTTGAGACTGGTCGGAAATGGCGGAGTGTGCGGTTGACCAAAAGTGCAGGTTCCAGATGTTCGTTTCTGTATGGGTAAGGAAGATGCCGGAAACCTGTTCTGTGTCAACTAAGGTAGCCGGAAACGGCAACGGAACAGGTTGTTGAAAGTAGTAGGTCACGGAAATCGACAGTGAGCAGCCCGAGTTTTTGTGAAACTCTTGATCTGGATTTTCCTGGGTATCCAGTGATTCCGGAACTCATGTAAGACTCAATTGTTGGGTCCGATGTCATCTCCGTCATCTTCTGTCGCCGGAGACGTTTGTGGCATCTGCATTTTGTTGTAGGTTGCGGGCGAGGAAGACGGGTCGTTGAGACCCGGTTACTCTTCACGGGTCGCAGGCCACAAAAGTTTTTGGACCAATTCAAATGGGCCAGTTGACGCATGGGCCGGAAAGGCTATGGGCTTCTTCAAAAGTTGATACATGGGCCAGATAAGATTGGGCCGAGTTTTAAGCTGATGCATTAGAACAGATCTGGGCCAGGCTAAGGACCAGATTTTATTTTGGACTGTAAATGGACTGGACACTTATTTATTTTAAATATTATATTTGATATATGTTTAGAATAAATAGATATGCATGATTTAATTAATTTAGTTTAAATTGAATTAATTGAATGATGATATAGTTAAATTGTTTAATTATTGATGCATGATTTAAATTACATATTATTTATTCTTGAATTTATATGTGATATATGTTTAGAATAAATAATTGATGCATGATTAATTGAAATTGTTTCTGTTAAATATATGTGATATATTCTTAGAATAAATTTTTAAAATTATGCATGTATGTAATTATGATGAGACCTATTTAACATCCCTTTAAATATTAAGTTGATAAACGGTATGATTTATGAAATTATATCGTGGCTCTCCATTATATAAAATTTTAGAAACTTTTATGATTCTGTATGATTGATCATGAAGAAATCATGGGAATTATGCTATGAGTCATAAGAGATGTTTCTAATATTTTATTAAGCATGAGATGTTATAAATATAAAAATATATTGGTGTTCAAGAAACCAGTAAAGGTGAGAATGCTAATATTCAAATTTTTATGTTTATTGAATAATGGGTTTTACTTAACTATGTATAATGAGCCAAGAAACCAGGAAAGGTGAGGTTCTGCATACTAGGAGCCAAAGTAAAATGATTGAATCATGTATGAGATACGTTGAACAAGAGTTGTTCACTTATTGGTTTAAGTATTCCAAGAAACGACTAAACGTGAGGTATACTGAAAATTAATAAGAACTCAGTCACTCACTAGAAATTCTATACGAATTTCCGTTACTCAAATAGGGATGTATGAGTTACGAAAAATTAGTGGGAGGTACCAAATATTTTTAAAGACCAAAATTTATTTGGATAATATAGACTATTGTTAATTATCTCTGTTTATTTTCTGCAGCACACGAGTATGACTCAATCCAACCCACTTGCACGCATTTTGGATGCAAACCGGCTTACTGGGCCAAACTTTGTTGACTGGCTGAGAAATTTGAGAATTGTTCTCAATTTCGAAAAGATTGGCTATGTCCTTGAGAAACCTGTTCCAACATCCTTACCTGAAGGATCTACTGAGGAGGAAAAGGCTACCTATGAAAGGTGGCTGGAGCATGATTTGGTAGCCAGAAGTTATATTCTGGCTTCAATGACAAACGAGCTCCAAAAACAACATGAGAATTATGTTAGTGCTCGGGATATGATTTTTCATCTGAAAGAATTATATGGGGAGCAAAGCAGGACAGCCAGATATGATATCTCTAAGGAATTGTTCCGAAAGAGAATGGCTGAAGGTGCAAATGTGAAAGATCATGTTCTCAGAATGATCAGTTTGACTGAACAACTTGAGAATCTGGATTTTCTCATGGATTGCAACTTACAGACTGATTTGATTTTACAGTCCCTGCCTGATTCCTTCTCACCGTTCATTGTGAATTTCCACATGAACAAAATTGAGTGTACCTTGGGAGAACTTCTCAATATGCTAGGTACAGCTCAAGAGAACATGAAGGGAAAGACAGTTGAGAAGGCTCTTGTGGCTTCTTCATATTCAAAGAAGAAGTACAACAACATGAAAGCTTCTACTTCTGGACCTTCTAAAAGGATTTCTAAAAAGAAATCAAAGGACAAGGCGCCAGCAGCAGATAAAGGAAAATGTTTCTTCTGTCAGAAGGATGGGCATTGGAAAAGGAACTGTTCCAAATATCTCAAGTCCTTGAAAGTCAAGGGAAAAGGAAAGGAAACACCTTCAGAAGGTATGTCTAATTTCTGTAAACTTGAGAATATTGTTTCTATTTACTCATTATCTACTTCTTGGATCATTGATACTGGTGCATCTTCGCACATATGTGTGTCGTTGCAGGATCTGAGAAGAAGTAGAACTTTGGGAGCAAATGAAGTAGTCATACAAGTAGGAAATAAAGCAACTGTTGCTGCTACTGCTATTGGGACTACTTTCATTAAATTACCTTCTGCGCATGTTTTAAATTTGGATAACTGTTTGTTTGTTCCTAATGCTTTCAACAACATTATTTCTGTGGGACTTTTGGCACAGAAGAATTATGAATTCTATTATAAGAATGATGTGTGTTATATTCATTTTGGAAATGAATGTGTTGGTATGGGAAATTTGATAAATGGTTTGTATTATTTAAATATGCATGATAGTAAGCTCTTAACTCATGATGTGGATAATGATGCTGTAGAAACATCTAAAAATAATTCTAAATATCTGTGGCATCTAAGATTGGGTCATATTGCAGAAGAAAGACTTAACAAGTTGATAAAAGAGGGTTTAATCAAATCCTCGGATTTAGAATCCTATTCTACTTGTGAGTCCTGTATTCAAGGCAAAATGACCAGATCGCCCTTTGTTGGACAAAGTCAAAGATCTACAGAAGTTTTAGAATTAATACATTCAGATGTATGTGGGCCTTTTAATCAAATGGCTAGAGGTGGTTATTTCTACTTCATTACTTTTACTGATGATAACTCACGGTATGGGTATGTGTACTTAATGAAGTACAAACATGAATCTTTTGAAAAGTTCAAAGAATTCAAAGCTGAAGTAGAAAATCAAACTGGAAAAAGTATTAAAGCTCTTCGATCAGATCGAGGTGGTGAATACTTAAGTCATGAGTTTGAAATGTTCCTAAAGGAACATGGCATTGTTTCACAGTTGACTCCTCCAGGAACACCACAATTGAATGGTGTATCAGAAAGGAGAAACCGTACTTTGTTAGACATGGTACGTTCAATGATGAGTTATACAGATTTACCCATTTCATTATGGGGTTTCTGTCTTCTGACTGCAACTTATTTGCTGAACAGAACTCCTTCTAAATCTGTTCCTAAGACACCATATGAGATATGGGTTGGTAGGGCTCCAAGTCTTAAACATGTTAAGATTTGGGGTTGTCCAGCACACATCAAAAAGCTGCAAACAGATAAATTGGAGGCCAGATCTGAACAAGGAAGATTTGTAGGATATCCAAAGGAAACTTTGGGATACTATTTCTATATTCCCACTGATCACAAAATAGTGATTAGTAGAGATGCCATTTTTCTGGAAAAGGAGTTTGTTCAGAATAAAGGTATAGGGAAAAGAATAGAACTTGAGGAAGTATCTGATATTCCACAATATGATCAAGATCATATTCAAGAATCCAATGATGCAAGAACTGTCATTACACAAACTCCTAGAAAATCTAGTAGAGTTATCCGTCCACCAGCACGGTATAACTTACTACATGATATACAAGAGTTGTTTGTTCATGGAGATATCGATCATGGTGATGATCCTACTAGTTATGAAGAAGCAATATCTGATATTGACTCTTCAAAATGGCTTGAAGCTATGAAATCTGAAATGAATTCAATGTATTCAAACCAAGTTTGGGATCTTGTGGACTCTCCTGAGGGTATTGTACCTATAGGATGCAAATGAGTCTACAAGAGGAAAATTGGTTTGGATGGCAAGGTAGAGACCTACAAAGCAAGACTGGTTGCAAAAGGATATACTCAAAGATAAGGAATTGACTATGAGGAAACTTTTTCACCAGTTGCTATGTTGAAATCTATCAGAATTTTATTAGCCATAGCTGCACACTATGATTATGAGATATGGCAGCTGGATGTCAAAACTGCATTTCTTAATGGAAACATTGAGGAAGATATCTATATGGAACAACCTAAGGGTTTTGAATCCAAAGGTGGAAAACAACAGGTGTGTAAGCTTAAGAGATCCATTTATGGTCTTAAGCAAGCTTCAAGGAGTTGGAACATCCGTTTTGATGAAGCAATCAAATCGTTTGGCTTTATTAAAAATGTGGATGAACCTTGTGTTTACAAGAAAGTTAGTGGGAGTGCTCACACATTCCTAATCTTGTATGTTGATGACATTCTCCTTTTTGGAGATGATATTGGAATGATGACTTCAGTTAAAGTCTGGTTGTCAAAGACTTTCTCCATGAAAGATTTGGGAGAAGCAGCCTATATTCTGGGAATTAGAATCTATAGAGATAGATCTAAAAGAATAATAGGGCTTTCTCAATCTATGTATATAGACAAAGTGTTGAAACGATTCAACATGCAAGAGTCTAAAAGAGGATTGTTACCTTACAGACATGGCATTCATCTCTCTAAGGAAATGTCTCCAAAGACACCTGAGGAAAGAGAGAGAATGACCAAGATTCCATATGCATCTGCAGTTGGAAGTCTGATGTATGCTATGTTGTGTACTAGACCTGACATAGCACATGCTGTAAGTGTTACAAGCAGGTTTCAATCAAATCCTGGTGAAGAACACTGGGCTGCTGTTAAGAATATTCTTAAGTACTTAAGAAGGACTAAAGAATTGATCTTAACATATGGAGGAGGTGATTTGAGAATCGATGGCTATACCGATTCTGATTTCCAAACAGATATTGATGATAGAAAGTCTATCTCCGGGTTGGTTTGCATATGCAATGGTGGAGCAGTGTGTTGGAAAAGTTCCAAACAAAGCACTACTGCAGATTCTACCACAGAGGCTGAATACATCGCTGCATCGGATGCTGCAAAGGAAGCGGTTTGGATGAAGAAGTTCGTTACAGAACTTGGTGTTGTTCCATCCATTGAATCACCAGTGCCACTATACTGTGATAACAATGGGGCAATTGCTCAGGCAAAGGAACCAAGGTCTCATAAGAAATCCAAACACATCGAAAGACGTTTTCACATTATCAGAGAGATAATTGAAAGAGGTGATGTATCTATACAGAAGATAGCATCAGCAGAGAACATTGCTGATCCATTAACTAAAGCACTAACTCTACAGCAGTTAGATCGTCATCTAGAAAAGATGGGTATGAGATACCATAGCGATTGGCTTTAGGACAAGTGGGAGATTGTTAGATATATGTCCTGTATAGCCAATCTAATACGGTTGTATTTGGAACATATATAATAATTGTACTGTATTAATTGTTTAATAAAAATGGCAGTTTATTATATATTTGATATTTCTATTTAAATAGTTGTATTAAATATGTCCGTAGATATTTATTAGAGACCTCATTCTCAAGAGTTGAGAATATGAGTGACGAGTGATCTCTAGTATAAATATCTTAAATAAAGTTCCTGATTGTAGAATTATTAAGTGGACAATAATAATTCGGAAGATCAGTATACTGTTTGTTTCCTATAATGATAGGGTTGTGAGTCTCATGCAATTTAATATGAGATATTAAAATAAACAGTATGGAAGATTTATTGTTGAATAAATGCTTCGAACATGACTTGCTAAATAATGAATCACATGGAGGTTTATTTCCTTGTCAATGATTTATTATTTATTTATGATTGTGTAAATAATCCTTTGACCTGAGATGACATGGTAGTCTTGTATATGGGTGATTGAATTTTGTCAATGTTGGAAATATTTATTTATTAAATAAATATTAACATTTGATGGATTCAGTTAGTTATATATGGAGACTTGTGTGCAGTCAATAAGGAATCCATCGCCTCGAAATAAACGAGGAGAATATCCTATGTGATCCGGATATATATATTGACACAGGAAATCCTTGGCCGAGGTTACATGATTAATGAAAAGTGTTTTCATTAATTATTTGTTTGTCAATATAATATTGGATCTGACATATAATTGAGTTAGTGGATTTGACGGATATCCATGATCCTCACTCAATTGGGATATTGTACAGTGGAAGGATTTAATTACATGGTAATCGTAATTAAAGGTTCATATGAAAGAATTCATCACTGATTGGGTAGTCACGATATACTGCTAGGTGTCACTCGTAATTTATAAGAAATGATTAAAAGTTGTTTTAATTAATATCAAAGAGTTTGATATTATTTTTATTGCTAATCGGTAATGACCTAGAAAGTCACACATAAAGGAATCACGAATATTGTTAAGCTAAGATTGGAAAGGAGAATTGTGTGGATTCGATAATTTACATGAGATGAAAATTATCGAATTATTAATTAAATACAGGTTTATTGTAAACCGAAACGGATCCAATTGATTAATGTACACTGCTAGCACATTTGTGATTAATTCAGAATGGATCATGATTTAATTAATAATTTATTATAATATATTATAATATAATAATAGAATTGTTTTGATTGTCGGCGACAATCAAAATTTATTCACCTTTCGGTGAATTATTATTATATATTATAATAATATTTTTCTTTTTTAAAGGTTTGGTGTTGACACTTAAGAAGTGTCGGGAGAAATTTTTTAAAAGGTGTGTTTTTGAAACACGAGACACACTTCGCCATTATCACCATTCTTGTAAAAACTGAAAATTCTCCGAAGCTTGATTCATGGTTCCAGTGGACGGCCTAGGAACTCCGTACTATCGGGGATTGATAGAAGATTTGATCAAGCACGCTTCAAGAGGTAACACTTTTGTATTCCGCTGTGTAAATTTTTGGTATGCCATATGCTAACAGATGAACCCTCTTAGAGCGCAGTGATAGAGAGTATTTAGAGAAAGAGCCAAGAAAAGTTGAAGTAAAAAGAGAAGTGAACCACAACAGAGAGACGATGGCACTTTGAGAGACAATGATTTTTTTTAATCAGAAAAATTGAATAGTGCTTGAACAGTGAGGCACAACATGTCTCGCACTACTGTAGCATAACACCAGGATGCCGTATGAATTCCAGTAATTGGTGTAGCCATTTTGTGTGTAAAAGACCAAAAAAGTACACTCTAAATTTGGACTCTAGTTAGGGGGTGGCAAAATTTGCCTGTCTGCCCTATCCCGATCCTTTGGTGGGGCGGGGACGGGTATCAAATATTGCCCCGAATGAGGTATATACATGTATATATACACACATATAGATTTTTATATATGTTTATGAACCCTATAGACATATATATATATATGTGTGTATGTATGTATGAATGTATAATAGAAATATATATTAATATTAATGTACCATATATATATATATATATCTATATAAAGTTATATTAATCTTAAGCCCTCAATGAAATAATTATGTTATATTGAATTCTTGATTAATTGAACAATAATTAAGTATTTTTGACAATGTAACGAAGTAATAAATAAGAATCATATAAAATTTTAGTCATTTATCAGTAATAGTTTAAATTATATTAACAAAATTTGGTTGGAGCGGGGTGGGAACGGGACAGAATAAATTACCCGAAGGGCGAGGCGGGGAATAAGGCAGCGAGGCAAGGGCGGGGCGCCCCTATTCCGTCCCTGCCCCGCCCCGCCCCGCTCCACTGCCATACTTAACTCCAGTATCAGTAACGCAGCTATTGTGGATGTTCTTATTGCATTATGGGCCATTTGTTTTGGATGCATGAACTTTTGCTTTAAAACATACATATTACGTCACTGCCATATTAAGCGCAGTGTAATAGCCAAAATAGCCTAATCGATCCTGGAAAATCGATCCACTGCAAATAGCCAAAGTCAGGGGCGGAACTTGGGCTGGGCTGGGGTGGGCTGTAGCCCGGGGTAAAAAAATGAATTTTTTTTACCAAGTATACATATAAATGTTAGCCCAGCCCAGCCCAGCCGAATGTGCAATATAAAATCAGCCTGGGCTCCTTTCCACAGTTCCACTCCTCTCTGTCTCTCTCCTTTCCACTCCTCTCGTGCTCACGAAATACGAAGTCGGAAACCACTCAACCAGAGACGCGCCAGAGCCCAGGGTCCAGGAAGCAGGAAACCAGAGACGAGCCAGTGTGCCACGCCAGAGCCCAGGTGCGCCGTGCGCGGACGCAGCACGCTACACGCGTCGCCGATCTCCCTCTTCGATCTTCGCCTGACGCAGTGACGCCTAGACCAGTGACCGCCTCTCCTGTCCTGTCTCTCGCCGTCTCGCGGTCGCCAGTCTCGCCAGCGGCCATTATGGTTAGGCTTAGCCCAGGGTAATTAAAATTCCTGGTTCCGCCACTGGCCAAAGTTGCTTAAAAGCATGGAAGTTAGAGCTAAATTTTTTGATGCTACGAGTATTGTTGCCAAAGACATCCATAGAGAACTTACAATTCAATAGAACATGCAAAATGGATTCCTCTTCTGATAAGCGCATAGAGAACCTAACAACTTAACTTATTTTCGTTTTGCAAAGATTTAAGACGTTGGTTGGCAGAGCAGCATGTAACACCCTCCAAATGTTTCGAGTAGAAGCGTGAGTAAATTTTACAGCCATGACTCTCTGGCTGGCATACAGTTTAAATTTCAATTTTAAGCAACCACAATAGTGCAAAAGATAATGAGTCATTCGTTGTTGATGTGACTGTATTAACAAATATATTTTGTTGACGTGGTTGTATTGGAACAAATATTTTGGTGATGTGTGATAATGATATGACTTAACTTTTTGTAATAAATGTGGGACCTAATCTTGATTTTGGTGTAAATTTGATAGGAATAATATGAAGAAAAGGAAAGGAAAGTGGTTGGATAATAGTTTTGTATTGAAAGATGTGTTTTGCTGATGTGTCAATATTAAAATATGTGTTATGCTAATTTCATTATATTGAGAATTGCATTTTTATGAAATAAATATGAGACCCATTTTTAAAAATTGAAGGGCCATTATAGGCTGATCATTGTAAGGGCACCCACAATGGCTCAATATTGTTGGGCCATTTGTGCCAACAACAAGAAATGAGTTGGGCCACTAATACTGTTCATCATACAGTGGTGCCATTTTGGGACAATAAATGTCCAAGTCCAAGCAACTGGACTTGGACAATTGCTGGGTGCGTATAATGAGCCATTAGTCTAAAAGTGGGCCCAAAAAAACGACCAATACCATCGACCAGAACGACAAAACTACAAGCATTGACGATCGAATTAACAAATTTGCAACCACGACGACCAGATCGAACCTCCCAGCTTTCCCGATCCAAATCGCGAGGCGATAGATTCCCAGGTACCTACGGTTGTTCCAAGCTCTCTCCACTTTTGAATCTATTAATCTAGGGTTTCTTAATCACTTTCCTAATTTTTAATAATTTATTAAATGTTCAATTGATGCCAAAAATAACTACCAATTAAATATGAAATAATTTATTAAATATTCATTTCATATTAAATTAACTATCAAACAATAAAATAAATTATTAAATAACCATTTCAGATCGAAAATAACTATCAAACAACCAAAAAGAAAGGCATCATTATAGAAAATAATGGGACACTAAAGTTACACACCTCCAGCTTCAACAAAACACGTTTTCCGATAAATTTTAATCTTTCCCATTATGACATCCCATTGCAAGTGCCCTATTCCTGTGTCCTCCTCTCTAGTCTTTTCACGCAGATCCAAACGCTTCAATGCCTAAACCTGTTTTCGTTTCGAGGGAACCCTAATTCCTCTCCCAGACCTTCCTCTCCTCATTTTCGCTACGCTTTTCATCTATACTGCTAAGATGTCAAGCGCTTTAGATTTGTCTCTCGACGCTATCATCAAGAACAACAAAGACTCTGGATCCGGTAACGCCGGTGGCCACGGAAGGGGTCCCGGTCCCTGTCCGGCTCGGTGCTTCCCCAATCTTGGCGCCAATCGAGCGGCTCTGTATTCGACCGCTAAGGTAAAGGATACAGTGTTTGATCTCTCCGTGAAGATTCTCTTTCTCTTTTGTTAGTTTGTTTCGCCTGATTATGGAATTCATTTGGTCATCAAGCATCGGAGACGCCGTGGAAACACGATATGTACACAGATCCAGGGATGGAATACGGAGTGCAAATTGGTCGGGCATCTTATATTGAGACCGGAACGAAGCTCTACATCTCTAACCCTGATTACGGTGTCTCAAACGAGGATATCAAGGTATTATCTATGGATTTAATTACTGTTGTTATTTTTGTTGTTAGTTCTGCTTTTAGTTTATCATCCCTGTATTTGTCGTTTGTACTGCAGCATAAGGAGTTTTCTTACGATTTTCTTGTGATTTTCGTTGGAGTTTTTGATACTTGAGGTAGCTGTGTGTTTTTCCCACCACTGTAGTGTTTAGGATACCTCCGCTATCTTCTGTTTAGCATCAGAATGCTTATCTGTGATGCTATTGTACGAGATACGAAAAAAGGGTAGGGAGAAGCTAAATAATGCATGAATGGAAGTAATGAAAAATTATTTACATTATAGGATAAGTACGGGGCTTACTTGTTGACCAAGACTAGTGGTTTTTTAGAATCCATAAATCCGAACAATAGATGCTAACTATTTTCCTTTATGGATTCATGTAGCCAACGTCAGAGTGTTTAAGGTTCTGATGGTGTGATTTGAAGGATTATCTTGGAACTATTTTGGAGTGCTATCAAGCACATAATCTTTATAGCGGCCAGTGTTAGGTGGTGTTTTAGTGTGTTACTGGAAAACAAATATTGTTGATGTTAATGACTTTTGTAAATGTAATGAACTTATTATCATATAGATGATACTCCTTTTTGGTTTTCCTAGGGCGCTTCCCCCTTGGTGCTTCTTCAATATAATATTTTTTTTATTCATTCTACAAAAACTAAGAAAATAGAGAAGATCTTAGAACTGAAAAGGTCTCTGCTTTCTCATGTTTGTTTATTCTGTATTGTTATGCACAGGAATTGTTTTTGGAAGTTGGTGACCTGAAACGGTATGCAATCCACTATGACAGGAGCGGCAGATCGAAGGTATCTACTATTCTACTCTGAGTTTGGCATGAATTGGTGTCTTCTGAGTTCTGATGAATTCATTGTCTTGTTGTAATTGAGAAACATCTTTTTCTTAGGAAACAGGTGAAGTTGTCTTCGCACGACAAGCAGATGTTCTGGCTGCTGTCAAGAGATACAATAATGTTAAGCTTGATGGGAAACCAATGAAAATAGAGATCGTCGGAACAAACATAGCAACCCCTGCACCTCCAGTTGGTAACAGTACTTTTGGAAACTCAAATGGAGTTCCCAGAGGGTAGTTTCACCATACCTCCTTGTCTCGGCTGTTATAAGTCTAAACTTTTTTTTCTTTAGGTTTGCTACTTGTTTGTCTCTCTGGATTTGTTGTGCCTTTCATCGGTGGTTCTGTCCTGTAACTTTTGTGGTGTTTGGGTTACTGTTTTTGTGGGTTTTCTGTCAAGTTGATGTGTTTTAGGAGAAGTCTATTTTAATATGTGCAACGTTAAATTATTTTCTTATTGAAGCGAACTATTAATTGAAGTAATTAAAATTATGTGGTTTAAAGTGTTTTATCGGTACAGTTGTTCTTGTCTGCGAGATTGTTATATTCATGGATAAGATGTAACACTATTTTTTTGTTTCTTTTGTTGAACATCTGTTGTGCAAGTTTATGTATGTTTTGTGATCGAGCTAACTTGTATTTGTTCGAGTTTGTCAGGATTTTTTGCTGTTTTCTTTTTTGTTAGTTAGCTAGAAAAACTCATTGTTAGGGAAATTTCCCCGTCGTTACATGTTTTTTTCTTCTTTTTGTGCTATTAGTTTAGTTGCTTTGTATGGCTTTTATGTAGGGTTTCTGATTGATGTTGTTTGTGTGGTTATGTTAAGGAAGCAAGGTAGGGGTGGTGCAATGAGTAAACTTCGTGGATGTGGTGGCCGCAGATCTAGAAGGGGACATGGACGAGCCTCGCATGGTGATAAAGTTTATGCAGAAGATCTAGATACTGATTTGGAGAAGTATCATAACGAAGCAATGGAGACAAGCTGAAGTTCTCTTCGTCTCGTAATTCTCTCGGTTGGCTTTTCATTACTCTTCCGTGGTCTTAATTTGCTCGTGCAAGACGACACTCTTTTCTGTATTTCTGCCAAAGTCTTGCTAGTTGGGATAATGTGGTACTCATAGAAAGAGCTGTTGGGATCTAGTTTTATGGAGTTTGGGCCTTTATTAATTCTTGTTCATTTGCTTTGGGTATCAATTATGAGGGTTTAGGCAGCTTCCAGCATGTAATCTGCGCTCCTAATTTACTTTCTGCGACCTTTTTAAGTAGTAGATTCCTCTTCGGAAGTCAGGTAGGATGTTGGAACTCTCTTGTCTTTATTCACGCACCAAGAAGCTGTTAGAGACTGTGTGCAAGGACTGAGCATTGGGAAATTGCCAGAGCTCCAATATCTTTGTGTTGAATATGGTTTGTGAATTGATGGATGTTTTCAATTGAGGTAGATTCCTTTGTCTCTACTTTGAGTTTTTGTTGGCTTCTGAAAATTTTCATCATTTTAGTGGTGCAGTGTGCTATCATGGTTAGGTTTCTCTTTTGCTTTTGTTTATTAATTTTTGTATTACGTCTTTTTCTTTTTATTTGGACAGGAAACATGTAGTCCTGCTAATTTTCAGTGGAGCATACTATGGTAATTTATCTTGGTCCATGCTACCGTTCAAACTGTTGCTGTAAACAGGTGAAGATCAAACTGAAGGTAAAATTACCTCACTGGTAAGCTTGTAAAACCATTTATACTTGAAAACAAATTCCATTAATTTGTTTTCGAGTATAAATGGTTTCATAAGCTAGTCAATGAAGTTTCGTGTTTTGTGCAACTTCTGATGTAGGTTAGACAGAGTCTCAGTCTTGTTCTCAAATGACATGCATTTCATGTTTCATTTTAAATAGCAACACTATTCATCTGTGCATGATGCTGCTTTTTTGTTTGTTTGGGAGCGGTGTTGGGGTGGATGGTAGTTAGGTATGGAGTATGTATTCGCATAGTGCAGGATGTTGGTCAGGAAAGTGACTGGCACACGAGGTGGTGACTAGACCATGACGTTTTCTTGTAATGGCGATGCCATTAATGTTATTGTCGAGTTTTTTTCTTTCTTTTCATGCATGTTGCATGAGCTTTTAGGGTGCCGCATTTCGTTCCATGTGTTCTTGTTCGGATGACATGCGTTGTTGGACTTTTGATGTTTACTATTGGAGCTCTTTTCAACTGTTTAGCAAGTTTTTTAACTAATGTTCGTCATCGTCGTCTGTGGGGTGATGGGGATGTTGAATGCTGAAATCTGCTTGTGAGGGGGTTGGATGTTTGAACGCATTACTTAGATGAATTGAATAAAGCGAATCAAATAGTGGGAAATTTTAGTAGTTGGGTTTTTGCTCGACTGAAATGATCTTGTTTTTTTATAAATTTATCATATAATAGAGCCCACGACCAAAGTAGTTTTATGTTCACTTATACATTGGATTTAGAACCCGGTTAATTTTCGAGACACACAGAGGTCCATTTTTCCTAAAATGGTTGGCCAAATTGGCACTTTTATTGGGTTTGTGCATGAAATTATCAGGCCTAGTTCAAAGTAGTATCTAAAGTTGAACATTATTATTGTAGAAACCATATTCTTGGTCCGAGTCTCAAATGGATCGTTTGCACCATTTATTGTTCGGCTGAGGCAGAATGTAATCGGCGTAGATTCAGTTTTTAAGCCTAAAATCCGACGTTTAGCTAAACATCTACGGTACAGGTCAGTGCCCAAATAAGTGATCGGTACAACGTTGGCCCAAATCCAATGAAGGGTCGGATATATGTGCCCACTACAACAAATATATGTCTGAACAATAGAAGTTCTGGAATATTCGGGCCAAAACCAAATGGATATGGGTTAGATTATATGGGCCGAACAAAATGACGTGGCCGAATATATGTCTCAAACCAAAAAATATATGCCGAAACTAATGGGCCGAAATAAATTAAATATGGCCTAGATGGACCCAATTTTTTAAATATGGAACAAATTTAGGCCAAATCAAAAATATGGGCTTCGCATGTGGGCCTAAACCAAATTACTGGCCCAAAACAAAAATATGGTCAAGAATATTGGGCCCAAACAAAAATATCGGCCTTAAATTATGGGCCGTTACAAAAATATGGCCGAAACCAAATCTATGAGCAAAAGCCCAGAAACCAAATAATAGCCCTAATTTATGGGCCCATTAAAATTAGGCCCAGAGAGAGAATTTGGGCCATAAATTTTGGGCCGAGCTTATTGGCCAAAATTCTTAATTTTTTGGGGTCAGGCCCAACTACTAAACTCATATTTTATGGCCCTAAATTTTCTAAGCTCGGCTCATTTTAAACTGATACATTCTTTTTTAATGAAATTTTTTATATAATTCCAGTAAGCTACCCAACTAAAACCCTTTTCGGTTGCTCCAGCTGACTTGCCAAAGGAAAGTGACGAATTGAATTTTTAAAAACTACATCTTTTTTTGGGCAACCAATCAGATTATTTAATTATAATTTTTTTCCTTCCGACAATTCATGCTTCGAAGTTTTGGAGAGAAATTACAGTCGGTAGACACGTAAGCCTTACGTAAAACAAAAGCTACCAAAGTTTGAGTGCCACAAAAGTACAACACACTTTGCAGACGGCCGAGTTCTCAAGACCTTACAGACCATTGGATTTGACATTCACAACACCTTAAATACTAGGATATTGTCCAGAACCATTGTTTCCTCGGGAAGCAGAAATGAAGCTGCGTGGGTGGTGGTTAACGATCTCAAGGATGAGCACGAAGAAAAAATGCCATGATGCTCATTCCTATTAATGTGTACCTGTAGTCCATGTCGAACAAATTACACTAACGTTCAAAGTACACTAAGTTGGAGCATCCAAGAGTCTATCAAAAGATCCAAGAGTCTATCAAAGGAGATGGTCTCAGAGCAAGTGCAATGAGACACTTTGGAAATTTTGGAGTGTATACAGAAAGTAATTTTAAAAAATTGTATTGCAATGGGACACTTCATAATGATAATGACAATTTTGGAGTGTATAGAGAGTAATTTAAAAAAATTGTATTGAAATATGTAATAGAAAAAAGTAAAAAATGATAAAAAAATGTGAAAAAAATAGTGTTGATACTTGATATTTGAAATGTTCGTAAATGACAACTAAAAAAAAATTGAAATATACATTTTATTGATATTATTATAATGAGAGTCGTGTTTTGCTATAATAGAAATAGAACCACAATGAAAATTTTAGAGTGGCTTAACATTAGAGATAGATGCTCTCACCTGTTTTCCTTGAGATGGCAGGACTTATCCAGTATATGACCAACATTTTCAATGTCAGAAACAACACTAAGAATATTCCTTTCCTCAGTGTCAGAGGTCTGCATTTCCATGGCTCATATTCTTCAAAAAAAATTGACTAGAGTTCCAAAGAATCCATTCATGTTTCTTTTCAATTGGGATTCGAAGAAGCTTTGTTCTCCATTGAAAAATTTCAAAATACTCCAATTCCTTCCATTTTTTACGAAAGACTTCAAAGGTAGACTGTTCTGAGTTAACAAATAAGTATTAATTCCAGAACACTATAAGTTGCACGTTTTCCACTCTTATATTTAAATTGGAGAGGAAAAGAGGAAGAAGTATGATGACCAGAAAAGGCAAACCTAGAGCATCCTATGCTGCATGACAGACGGCACTTGTGGGATATATGGAACCACCAGGAGAAGTAAAGGTATATAAGCAGCCTTCAACCTCGTGCTCTTGGTCATTTGAAATTCAATGCCTGCATAAGTTGCTGATATTACCATTTTAAGAAGACCTGGAATTAACTTATGCAGTTATGCCATATCTAGACAACCTTAAACATCACAATCCTACCCTGAAGCACTTGAAGTTGTGAAAAAAATGCAACAGTCAGCCTCAGGCTCCACCTTTAGCTTTTGAACTGTTGAATAGAAGAATTAAAGACAATATGAGACCATATAGATGAGCATGATGATTTTGTCTAAGCAATGAAACAGTGGCCCAAAAAACTGAGATGCGAGTTCAATAACAAAGAAGCATGAAGAACCACCAACCAAGAAAGCATTAGGAAAATGCTTCCAGAAGCTTTCAAGCTTGTCCTCTGCAAAAATCATGCATCAGAGAACAATGTGAGAATACTTTTTAAGAGTGAAGTCACACAAGCCAGTCTAGCCACTAACTGCGAACCTTGCTTGAGTTGTAAATAGAATGAACCTTGAAAGTAAAAGATACAAATCTCGCTGGACCTAAAACAGTAAAGAGCAGACAGGATATTTCTCGTATATAAATTTATTTGGACGTGTATACTACAGCCAAGAAGAAATTAACGATTCCGACTTTTCTTGGTTCGCCCCCCCTCCTGGGCCCCAATGCAACTTCCTCAAGCAGATACTGGAAACAAACACAAAACATAGTAGGAAAGCTAAACAGGGGAGGGTAAAATTATGAAACAATTAAATACCGATGTATATAAATTTTGATCAACATAGATTTATATGGACTCTAATTTAATTACAATCAAGAAATATACCGTAAAAAGGACAGGAAGCGCCTTGTATTCGTCTGATTGTCAACCCACCAAATGAGAATATAACAGCAGCATTCAATTCTATCATAGCTGATCAACCATTAATACATAAGAAATGGTTAATATTCTTACCAGAAAACATTTGTATCACTTTGTACGAGAGCATATGAGTAACAGATAAGTACTTTAGAATTGTAGAGCTGGACTTCAAACAGCTGCAAAATAGACAACAACAATTAACCATTCAGTATGGGGATCACATGATAGTAACCATCTGTCACAATTATTGATAGAATGAAATCAATTGCATCGCAACTGTCACATTTTCACTCTTAATAAAGAAACGTGTGGATCAGATCCAAACCATAACAAAACCAAGAAAAATGTTCACCATTAACAATGAGCACATATATGGGAGCCAGATCAGATTCAAACCATAACAAAACCAAGAAAAATGTTGACCATAAACAATGAGCATATATATGGGAGCCAGATCAGATCCAAACCATTTACCAATATGCAACACGAACTTTGCATTTTCAAGCCGCATTATAACTAAATAATTTTTTTTACTAATCCTATGTACACCAGACCAAACAGTTGACAGAAACCAGTAATTTCCATTAAACATCCTCACAAATAAAACATTGGAAAAACCAATTGAACTGACCTAAGAAGCCACATTGAAAACGTTTTGAGGTGCAAGTTTCAACATACGTCAACAGTTCCACAGTACACTTAAACTTATGTCAAAACACTATACTTATTTCACACATATCCAAACATTCACTTCATTACAAACATTGAATTTCATAACATAGACGGGCTTGTTCTTATATTGACTCACCTCTAGCCTCCATCATCGACTTCCAAAGCTATGTCAGCAAGCAACTCTTGCAACAAGTTGCGCCTCTGCGATCGAGAAACTAGTGCCTACAACATCACATCGTTTAATCAGACCATCACCTTTCTTCAACTACATCTATGGCTTCAAAGATAGATAAAGCGCATATAGTGAAACTCCTTAAAACCACAGAGCTCAATTAACTAGCACCAATTAACTACAGAACACCTGCCGAGAAATTGGTTTAAGAAGGGAATAAAAATTAAAAAATCATTTTGAGAGGCACATCCTTCGTTTTTACATATAAATAATGGAAAATCAACTGAATCAAGACAAATATTGTAATTCTACATCAAACTTTTTCAATAATTACATTTATGAGGAAACAAACAAATAAAAAAGAAATTGTCAGAGAAAATGAACCTGTTGCGTAAGAGCATCAAGATAAGCAGAGCTTCGAAGCGACAATAAAGCTTTCTCCATTTCCCGCGGTTATCAATCTCGCGTGAACATCGAAGAATTGCTAAGGAAGAGAATCCAGCACCCTAACCCTAAATTCGATCCAAAAAAGAGATCAGAAAATACAGATCTCAGCGTCTTCTCTTCCTAAAGCGAGAAATTCATCATATTCAGAACATAATTTTCCTTCGTAACAATGTTTGATCATTTACCGAATAAGAAACTAGAGTTACCTCGAAGAAAAGCTACCGATGATGATCAAGAACCCTATCCCTAAATCCGATCCAACAAAAAGAACAAAAAAATACAGATCTCAACGTCCTCTCTTCTTAAAGCGAGAAATTCATCATATCCAGAACATGTTCTTCCTTCGTACCACAGTTTAATTTTTTACCGAATAAGAAAACTAGAGTTACCTCGAAGAATTGCTGCGGATTACAATCAAGAACCCTATCCCTAAATTCGATCCAAAAAGAGGAGAAAATATAGATCTCAGCGTCCTCTTCTTTAAGGCGAGAAATTCATCATAAATGAACAAAAATCTGAAGTTACATCAAAGAATTGCATGATGATCAAGAACCCTATCCCTAAATCCGATCCAAAAAGAGGAATACAGATCTCAGCGTCCTCTCTTCTTAAAGTGAGAAGTTCATCATATATGAACAAGAAAATTTTACATCGAACGATTACTGCGGATGATCAAGAACCCTATCACTAAATTCGATCCAACAAGTAGAACAGAAAATACAGACCTGCTAGCGTCTTCTCTTCCTAAAGCGAGAAATTCATCATATCCAGAACATGTTTTTCCTTCGTAGCACCGTTTGATCTTTTACCGAATAAGAAAACTAGAATTACATCGAAGAATTGCTACGGATGATGATCAAGAACCCTATCCCTAAATCCGATCCAAGAAAAGATAAAGAGAAAATACAGATCTCACCGTCTTCTCTTCTTGAAGCGAGAAATCATCAAACCTAACCTAGCACATGCTTTTCCTCGAGTACTGTGTCGATCTTTTACCACTGATAGACAGTGTTCGTGCAAGGGAAGGATCTGGAAATTGCTAGAGCCTAGAGGTATAGGGTCTTTTGCGTAAATTCAACACGTGTTATTGCGATTTTGGACAGACTAAATGACTAATAATAAAAGAAAAAACGAACCTGGGCCACACGTGTCTGCTCTAGTGCTCTCTCTCCAAGATAGATCTCTTTTCTCCAAGGGAGAAATTCTCCCAAAATTTACTCATAACTTCGCTTATGGCCAATGTCACAAATATATAAAGTTGGAAAATCTCCTCAAAAATGTCAGAAAGGAACCAAATAAATGAAAAGTTAAATAAATCAATATTACAAAAACAAATGGGAGATGGTTGAATGTGTGAAGCGCATTAGTTGCTTCTACTAATGAACTTGAACAGTACTTGTACAATAGGCTGCCGATTATACCTTGAAATCAAATCTAAAGCTCAAAATAGAGATCCGATCCAAGCCAGGCCTAAAGCTCAAAATAGAGATCCAAGCCAGGGTGGTTTGCGAACATGAACATACAAAACATCAAATAAATTAAAAATATACTCCAACACTTATTAAATACAAGGTAATTCTGGAATTTCGGTCATATACTTGACTAGATTTGGAGCGGAAAACACAGTACAGTAGATAGAACCCGTGGAGGTGACGACTTGAAACTCATAATTAACCTCCAAGCACAAAGAAAATGATGCGACTCACCACCCCATCAAAGTCCTTCTAACTCTATCTACAATCAGATTTCTAGCCCCCATATCTGATAGCTGAAACTTGCAGTTCTCGTCCAAAAGAAATATGTAGACCTCCCATTCACGATCTGTCGTTGAATATCTTCCTATTTCAGCCTAAATACCAAAACAGAAATGTTGTAAGTATCTTAAATCTTAACATGGTCATTTGCATCAGAAAAGTGATTTAAAAACCCACGTACAGGCATATGCCAATAAACATTGACCTCTAGATGATAACCCATCATTACTACATAAGAAACGGCCACTTATCTCAAAAATTTGAGCGCAACATTAAAAAACTGTTAAGAAAGTGCTTACTTCACTTACAATATTTTCAAATTTAATTATCCAAACTATAGTCTAGGATGATCATATTAATTTCCTTTCAAAGGTGTTACATCAAATTTATGTAAAAATCTCAAGTGAGCATGTGGTTTAAATCAATTTCTAACTGAAGCAATTATCCTTACCGAAAATATGCAGATTCCGAGAGTTTTTAAAGCAAGGGTAACGTCATAAAACACACGGGGCCTTCCCTTTCCAGATAACTCAACAGGATTAGCCACCAACAGCTCTGTATCTGGCCCTCTGTCTACAATGACAACACGCGAAGGGTGAAGCATTTCCATCTTCACTCGGGAACAGAGTGCACTTCGTTTCTCAGGATTAACTATCTTTTTCCCATCCTTTTGCTGAATAAACAGGTCTAAATCACGATACCCACCAGCATTTGGTGAGAATCGACCATATGCTATCTGGACAAAAAGAAAGAACCATGTATAAGCACATTGTGAACAAAAGTCTGTTTAGGACATGGTGGTTTTATATCAAAGTAGGCTTGATCCACCATTCCATTTGTGATTTATAGGTTCATCGGACTGATTCAGCACCAATTCTTAAGTGGAGCATGCGAAAACCTATAGCTTCCCAGCCATCTAGTTGGGAGTATGTGACAGAAACTCGTATAATCAGATTGTTTCTCTTGCATATGATGAACATCTTTCTTTGAGCAGAAAAGTGGTCCTAAGGCCTCAAGAATTATAGTCTAGCTTTGATGGAGCAACCCAAATCACATAATTTATGCCTCAAGAATTACATCCTAGGGGCAGAGCAACCCAAATCATATAATTTTTGCAACAAATTACCCAACTTGTCAGAGAAACTATCCGACTACGAAAACCACAATCCAGTATGACAACCAAAGGAATACATTAAAAATACTCCACATTGCCACATTGGACCATAAATTTATCTTTTAGATTCATCTGGTAACCCACAGGGCCTTGGGCTATACAACAGAGGCTAGACCTCCCATAAAGCCCACCACCAACCCAAATTGGATTTGTACTCAAGCGTCCGAGACCTCTAGTGGGAAACAAAAAAAAAAAAAAAACTTCAAACAAGACACGCTACATTCTAACTTCAAGAGTTTGTAATTAGAATTTGAAAACCTCAATTGATAGCTCTGGTAATAGAAGAAGATCCACACCTGAATATTGCTGTCCTTCAATGATCTCATTACATCATAAAGGAGACCCTTGTGATCAACACAATGTATCTGAAGCAGTGAATGAGCTGGGCTCAATGAATTGTCGATTGTTACGTCAGCTTTTTTCAATTTTTTCATATCTGGGCTCAGGGCCTGCGAATGAATTTCTTTATCAGACAGATCCGACCTAAATAACTCTTCAGCTATGACAGCAGAAAGAGACGATATGCTTTGATGGCAATCATAGGTGGGCCCAGCCAAGGTCAGTTCACAACTGATAAATGATTCTCCTAACACAGTATGCAATTGTTCACATATCTCATCTTGTCGTTTCTTCGTGTGCAGAAGCTCCCTGAAATGAGATAATGGCAAATAACATAGATTAGTAAGCAGGAAATACTTTAACTTGACGCCCAGATAAATAAGTTCCATTCAACAATTTTCATTATGGCTGCAGAATGTTGGACGATCAAATGAAATTTAGTATACTAAATTCATCTCACCTAGCCACTAAAATTTAAGTCATGTTTTTTTTCTTCCAATAACAATCACAGTCAAGCTAGTGTGTTCTCTAAGTAATGTTTAATGCTTGTTTATGCAGTAAAGTGTGACTTCACTAGATGTGACAAATCCAACCACACCTTCCCTTCTTCCAGAATCCTTGTCTCTTACAAAACCAAGCCAGGATCTTTTGCCCCATCAAGTATATTATATAAAGTCCAATTATAGTGCAAGGGTAGACGATGACCAATTGTCCTGGCTTATAAAATATTAGATCTTTAGGATAATATCTGTCAGTATAAAGTACCAAATAGGTGATTGATTAATAGCTGTTTTTCAGTTAACAACCAATTGGATTAGATATAAAAAAAATTCATCTTGTAATACGGCTAGCAATTATGGGTTCATAACCATTCATTCTATCATATATTAAATGGTCCAAATAAAGAAGCCCATTGACACCTACATAACGGTGTTGAAGATAATAATATGAACCACAAATGAGCTAGAAGCAACAAAACATTAGTTCCTTTTAGTCAGAGAATACCACTACCTAAATGGTCCAAATTAAGGGACTCAAAAACATCATCTACAGTATACAATATCAGGCTGCAACATGAAATACAACTCATAGTTCACCAGATATTCAAAGAATAAAAGTTCAGCATTGTTAACACAAAAATCAAGATTCTTACATGTTATCTGTGATGAAGAACAGATCAAGGACTCTGCCATCTGGGGTTGTCGTCACTTTAACCCTTTGAATTCTAAGCTCACTATCACATAGAACTTGAGTAACATCTGAAAAAGTAACAACAACATTAGACTACAAATACAGCCCAAAGTAAAGGTAAAACAAAGTCCCGAAGGGAATCCAAATTACCGTGTAATAATCCTCGGTCAAGGGAAAAGAACTTCAACATGTAAACTGGAGAAGATGAGGTGTGCGTAGGCTGGTCGTCCAAGTAGAAGGACACTGTACATGATGGACAAACAGAGTGAAGACGGTTTCTCAAATTTGACCATCTCACGATGATTGAGCTTGAATGAGGAACCACCCATAACACTATGTAGCACCATATCCCATCCGTTGAAACATCTACAGTGATGAAGCAATTCCATATGGATATTAAAAAACAAAAAATAAGGACAACACCAAAGCAATCCATCCACAACAGATAACCAAAAAACTAAATTAAAAAAGTATAACCGAGCTCTATCGGATTTTATTGAAGTGCAAAATTTTGATATACAAATAGTCCAGATTCTATAATTATCGAAGAATGGCATGATTTCCCTTAATAAAAATGAGGTTAGTATAAAGTAATCAGATAAATAATTTTATGTCATCATCAACGTTTCTTTGTGTAACTAACTCTCCGACAAACTTCAATGCATGCTAAGCTGGTAGCTGGTTGCAGATACATATCTGTAATTTGTTTGGACAGTATTAATCCAAACACTACAATTGAAAAGATAAGGGAGCAATTAGCAGTATAATTTTCCATCAAATGCTGTCAGACTGAACAAAGATGCGATTAAAAATGAGCATAACATATGCATAAAACTATTTTCTACTGTCCTGATCGAAGAATTCCCGAGAAATTTGACTCTATCAGAAACCTATGCAGCGCCCACTCTGCCTCTCAAACACTAAAAAAACGACAGGGAATCTATACCTCCTTTTGTTATATAAAGCCCGAAATCAAGAATAATGCGGCAGATATCGCATCCAAGGCCGGTCTTATCAGGGCAATTAACGGTGATGACATTAGGCTCTCCTGGCTTGTTCCCTTTCTGTACCACAACGGCGTCATCGCTTGGCAGTCCCATACCGGAAAGCGTCCGACGTCAGAAGGCGAATGCAGAACTGAAGAGTGTCTTCGGGAAGGGAGGTCCGGTTTCTTATATTGGTTCAGCTCCCTCGAATTTTCCAGAGAGAAAAATAAATGACAAGAGTGGTGGGACTGGGGAGGCACTGATGAGTGATGAATGTTGGTGGCCTAGTTGCTGTCTAGCAGATACCGGAGAGACAGGTCCACGATGGATCATGTTTTAGTGACACGTTACCGAATGATGGTGGCTGATCAAAATTGTCTTGTATTGTGAATTATCTTCTTATATTTTATTGGAATAATGATGAAAAAACGACCACTCATGTGTCAATCAACGAGGGTATTTCCCGTCAATTAAAGAAGAAAATCCAGCCACAAGAATACTTCTTTAGCTTTTTTCTAATTCAACTTGCTCAACGGAAAACGAAATCTCACATTTACTTGGCTACAAATTGTTGGCTAGTCCATTTGATGGAGTATGCCCCTCCCCTCTTCTTTTGTAGGATGGTTTGCAACGAAGATAATAAAATTCATATTTATTTATGTGGAGCGGAGTATACTTGGGGGCGGCTCAAGCCTAGGCAACTAAGGCTGTCGCTCAGGACTCTAATAATTTTTTTTAAGTTCTTGTACACTACTTCACGTAAGTATGACATTTAATGTAAGATGCGGTGATGGAAAGATTTCACATGTTTTAAACTCATCCACCGAATGTTTAAATATTTTAACTCAGTCATCAAAATTTTAAAATTATATCAAATCCAACACTTAGCAGTTTTTGAATAAAACGGGCAGTCAAACTGCTTCGGTAACATTTTGATTCTGTAGCAGTTAAGCCACATGTAAAAATAATTATCTTCATGAAAATTAAATTATTTTTAAAAAAAAATATTTAAAATAAAATAAAAAACCAGACAATTAAAACCCTAGCATGCCCTGTTCTCCATCTGTGTTTGCCGGAGACTGGAATGACTCCGGTTCAGGATCGATTGCGAAAAACGATGGGTTTTGGATCGGTTTATCTCATGCTCCAATTCGACAAGAGCAGAAAATGCACCAACATCTCTGTCTTGGTACTTGCTCGAAGAACCTCCTGCCCAAAGCAAAGTAGCCCTACCACTCAATCTGCATGGGGCCCCACCACTTCTAATTCTCCCTTGTCCATAAATCCGGAGGAAGAAGCAGCGTTCCAACGCTTTATGGAGAATTTGCCCTTGATATCGCAGGCAGAGGAGGAGCCGTCTGCATCTCATGCCAATCCGGCTCACGAGCAAGATGCTCTAGTCCTTTTGGATACACAGATTGGGGCGAATATCGAAAGGTTGACTCCTTTGTTTACCTTGGACCATATACCAGTGACTTGGAAGCATACTTACACTGGGAATCAACTTTTTCAACTTATTTTGAAGCAACAAACGGAGGAGCAAACTACAGCAATAAGAGCCCCAGCTGTGATTCTTTTTTTGGTAACGTTGAAACTTCCCTACACGCTTTCGGATTTGTGTATGACCTTCAGAAGAATTGGATTGTGAACATAAGGTGAGCAAACTAGCTTTTATTTTGTTTAATAATATTATTAAAAAGTAGTCACATCAGTATTGTGTATCCAGTCATCGATGTAACGACCCACCCCAGTCGCTATTGATTGGCCGGGCCCATGAACTACTACCCCTAACCCCTCTCCTGTCGCACAGGCGGGTTGTTGAAGATGAGACTCGAACTATCCACCTCCCTTTAACATAGGGACCGCGTCCAGCAATGTCACCAATTAGTTTTTACATCCCAAAAAACCATTATTCAAATATGTATATATCATTTTATATCCTCAAATAGAAACACTTGCATTGGAGGTGCTCTCAGGAATGCTTATGGACTCATGGTTTCCTCATAGATTAGACAACTGATCCGCTTCACATATCCTCTGCTGGCCAGTCTGTGGATGGTAGGCTTGATGATGCCCTGAATGTTATATTTGAGGACCTCATGGTGCCTCTTGACTCCTCCCTTACAAAATCCCTTTCCTCATTTCCCATGCCAAGACATATTCTTGCAATGTTTCTTAGGATTACTTGAAAATATGTTATGAGAATTTACAACGATGAAAACTAGTGTGGTGACAGAGGAGCTGAACTACAAAACAGTCTCCTCAAATAATTATATAAAAATAGTTCTATTATCTATCATTAGATTAAAAGTTTCAATTTCCATCATTAATTTTTTTTTCTTTTGCATAAATATCTATTTTGTCTCAACTAATAATTTGATGTCATTTGTCTCACTACAAGAGAGTTGCTAATCATTGACAAAAAAATTTGTCAGTAATTCTAAAAATTCGTCGATAATATTGATTATAGATAGAAAATTTATGGCATTAAAAATCTCGTAGATAATCTAAACATTGATATGAAAATTTTCGTTGATAATTACCGACGAATTTTTCATTCGATAAATATCAACAGGAATTTCATCTGTAATTTGTCGGCAAACAATAAAAAAATTCATTGATAATATGTTAGAAAAAAATAAATTAAATTATGTAACGACCCACCCCAGTCGTTACTGTGTGGCCGGGCCCATGGACCACTACCCCCAACCCATCCCCCAGACCTTCCATGTGGCACAGCAAGAGTCTTTCCTGGGTTAGGTTGTTGAAGGTAGGAATCGAACTCCCCACCCCTTTTAACATAGGGACTTGTGCACCCTATGCTACCAGCTGGTGGCATAAGATGCATTTGCCCTATGTTAAAGGCATGATGTCGCGAGTTCGAGTCATGCAGAAACCCACCCAGAGTCAGTGAGGCTGGACGGGGGATGAGTTGGGGGTAGTGGTCCATGGGTCCGGCTACACAGTAACGACTGGGGTGGGTCGTTACAAATTCCATCTATAATCCGTTGGCAAAAAAAAAATCTATTGGAAAAAAAATTGTCTACAAAAATTTGTTGCCATCGCTATGTTAAAAAATTTCATTAATAATAAGCTAAATTTTCATACTCATTTTTTTTCCATATCGTTTTCATAATAAAAATAAAAAATCATTTATAGATGTTTACCGAATCAATTTCACTTGTCGTGCATTAGAATGAACTGTAAAGTGTTCAGTTCTTTGACAGTTTGACCAGATTGGGCGCTAGTATAACCCATGTCGGAGAATGTTTTTTTTTGTCATATTTATAGAGTGGAGGTGGAGGGATTTTAAATTTCAAGTTTGGCGAGTTGGATGTGAATCGTTCATTTAGATTGCATCAAAAGGTCAAGAGCCTCAATCCTTGTGACATTGCTCCATTTGACGTAAGCTATTTTTTTATTCGACTCTTCAAGTGAGGATGAAATGAATATCATAAGTTGGATTGATTCTTATGGATGGTTGAAAGGATCAATCCATGCAAAAACAAAAAGTTAATAGAACATGTGGTTACCCAAAAATTGTTCATGTTTCACTTTCGTCACTCAAAGACAAAACATTTAAACTTGATCACGAAACTTTTATTTTTGTTCAATCTTATCACTAGGGCAAATTTTGATAATTTCGGGCAATCAACCCGCTCACATGGAGAGTTCACCGTGCTGAATTTGAAAATATTTTGCCATGTGGAAATAATTTATTTATTTTTTAAAAAAATTATAGCTAGACAAATGACACATGTAATTATTCTTATATACATAAAAAAATAAAATTAAAATGAAAAGGAGCCCCACCTCTTTGTCCCCTCTCCAAGCTCACCTCCTCGCTGGAAATTTGACCAAGGAAGATGTATGATGCTTAGATCACTTTCCAATACAAAAAATTTGAGCATTGCTTCACTAGTTTTCAAAACAATACTACGTTGAGAAAGTAGCATGACTCAGCACTCTCTTCTCAACCCCTTTCTCCACTTCAAACCCTTTTCCCAAAACCTAACACTCATCTTTGTTGCCGCCACCCTCCCCCACCCACTCCCCCAACGCAGCAGCTCATTGTTAAGTTCTGTTAGTTTAAATTATTTTTCTTTTGTTGGTTCTGACGGCATCGTTTCATGTTAGTGTAGTGGGTGGTTCTGATGTCTTGTTATGGCATCTTTTTATCTCAGCCGTTGCTTATTTTGTTGTGGGAGGGTGTTAAGTAGTGATGTCTAGGGTTGGTTTGGGGATCATGAGAAATATATTGAAGTTGTATCTCTTTCTCCTCTCTTGTGTTCTGTGGAGAGTGGCTCTCTCGAACTAGCCTTTGTATTGATCTTCTTGATTGTGGCTATCAGACTATCTTTTTTGGAAGTTAATATCAGTCATTGCTTGGATTCTTATGATTGTTGCGTTAAATTGTTGGTGCATATTTGAGGAACATTACAAGTGGTATCGAAGCCGTCCTTCCTTGTTTCTATGGTTCAGACTCGTGCGATGGCAGATCAAGTTTCTTCGTTGGAAGAGCAACAACGTTCCATTGCCGATCTTACACAGAAGTTCACAGGATTGGAAACGATGCTCCAATCTTGGATGCAGTCTTTTCCGGGCCGCTCTAGTGCTGAAACTTCTTCGGGCAGCAGCCACCCTTCCGGTAGTGAGGGTCGTGTTTCAGCTCATGACTCATCATACCGTGGTCCCCGTTTGGATTTTCCTAAGTTTTTTGGTGACGATCCCGTTTCTTGGATCAACAAAGCTACTCAATATTTCACTTTTTACAAGACCCCACTTCATCAGAAAGTGATGATTGCTTCCTATTATTTTGATGGCACTGCCTATTCTTGGTTCACGGAACTAGAGGCGTCTGGGGGTGTGACGACTTGGGAGGATTTAACCTCGGCTTTGCTGGTCCGGTTTGGCCCGAGTTTATTCGAAGACCCGTTGGAGGAGCTGTTTAAACTTAAACATAGTAGCTCGGTGGAGGAGTATAAGCGTCGTTTTGAAGTTCTGGTGGTTCGCGTCAAAGACTTTACAGAGGCTCACAAACTAGTTGTTTTTTTGCTGGATTGCGAGAGGAGGTCCACTTGCCGGTTAAGTTGCTCAAACCCTGTACCTTGACCGAAGCTTATGGGATGGCTAAAATGCAAGAGGAGAGTCTCGTGGCGACGCATCGTTCTCCTAGTTTGACGGAGTCTCTTTTTTCTGGTGGTGTTTTAAGTCCCACGCCCATTACTTCCATTCCTCCAGTTTCCTATTCTGGGACTGCCAACTTGCTTCCGGCCGTTGCTTCCAATGCTACTGTTCCCTTAATCACTTTTCCTCCTAACTCGGCGAAACCTGTTCCGCCCAAGGCTGGCCATTCTTTCAAGAAACTTACTGACAAAGAAATGCAGGATCGACGATCTCGTGGGCTCTGTTATTTTTGTGATGAGAAGTGGAAGTTCGGCCATAAATGTCCTCGTCCCAAGTTGTTTATGGTGGAATGTGTTGATGCTGTGGAGGGTGACAATTTTGCGGATCCGATTCCGCCAGATGATCCTTTCAAGGATTTGCTTTTGTTGGCTGAGTCTCCTCCGGAACTCACTTTACATGCTTTGACTGGTTCTAAGGGTCCCAATACCATGCGACTTCTTGGCAAGATTGGGCGTGAGCCAGTAGTTGTACTGATTAACACTGGTTCGACCCATAATTTTGTTGATCCAGCTGTGGTTACTCGAGCTAATCTTCCCATGTCTTGTAGTTCTTTTCCTAGCGTCAAGTTGGCTAATGGAGACATGTTGAGTTGTGATGGGAAGCTCAATCATGTGGCTTTTTCTTTACAGGGCCATCATTTTCAAGCAGATATGCTAATGCTTACCTTGGGAGGGTGTGATGTTGTATTGGGCGTTGCTTGGTTGAAGACTTTGGGTCAGCTTTCTTGGAATTTCAACACGTATGTGCTCCAATTTTCTTGGCGAGGGGAGGCCTGTCAATTGCAGGGTCTCGATGGCAATTTGATGGGTTTAATTGATGCTTCAGTTCCTAAGAAGTTTGCTTCAACTGAGCGACAAGGTTTGATATTGCATCTTCAAGCTGTGGACATGAGTGATCGTCCTACCCTACCCTCTCCAATAACCGCTGTTTCCTCTGTTTTGGCTGAGTTTTCGGGTGTCTTTGGGACGCCTCATGGATTGCCTCCAGAACGAAGTTGTGATCACCGGGTTGTGTTGAAGGAAGGGACTGCCCCGATTAATGTTAAACCTTACCGTTATCCATATTTTCAAAAGGAGGAGATTGAAAAAATCGTTGGGGATTTGTTGGGCAGCGGCATGATACGGAAGAGTTCAAGCCCTTTTTCTTCACCTGTAATATTGGTCCGCAAAGCCAATGGTTCGTGGAGAATGTGTGTGGATTATCGCGAATTGAATTTACATACCATCAAGGATCGTTTTCCCATTCCAGTGATTGAAGAGTTGCTTGACGAGTTGTTTGGGGCAGCGGTTTTCTCAAAGTTGGACCTTCGCAGTGGTTACCATCAGATACGGGTACACTCCGATGACATCCCTAAAACTGCATTTCGCACTCATGAGGGTCATTACGAGTGGTTGGTTATGCCTTTTGGTCTAACGAATGCTTCTAGTACCTTCCAAGATTTGATGAATGAGGTGTTTCGACCCATGTTGCGCAAGTTTGTGTTGGTTTTTTTGATGATATTTTGGTGTATAGCAAGACTATGGAGGATCACTTGCTTCATTTGTGGGCTGTTTTACAAACTTTGGAGGAAAATCATTTATTTGCCAAGATGTCCAAGTGCTGTTTTGGGGTATCTAAGGTTCATTAGCTGGGCCATATTATTAGTGCCGATGGGGTTCATACCGATGAAGCTAAAATTGAGGCAGTCCGCAACTGGCCTAGTCCCAACACTGTAAAGGCACTACGAGGCTTCCTAGGTCTCACGGGTTATTATAGGCGATTTATCCGGCACTATGGAAGTTTGGCTGCACCCTTGACTCAACTTCTTACAAAGAATGGTTTCCAATGGTCTACTGAGGCTGAGGCTGAGGCAGCTTTCCAGGTGTTGAAACAGGCGGTCGTAAATCCTCCAGTTTTGGCTCTTCCGGATTTCACTTCTCCTTTCATCATCGAATGTGATGCCGCGGGGAATGGAATTGGGGCTGTTTTAATGCAACATCAACATCCTTTTGCCTTCTTTAGTGCAGCAATTAAAGGCAGATTACTTCATCTTTCCACCTACGAAAAAGAGTTATTCGCCTTGGTTTCTGCCATTCAGAAATGGAGACCATACCTGTTAGGCCGCTCTTTCATCATCCGAACTGACCATGTTAGCCTCAAATATATTCTTGATCAACGCATTGGGACACCTGCACAACAAAAATGGTTAAGCAAACTGTTGGGGTATGATTATGTGGTGGAGTATAAAAAAGGGATGGAAAATAAAGTGGCTGATGCTTTATCTCGCCGGCCAGACTTGGTTTCCACGTTGAAAGCTTCATACTCAGAGTCCTTACATGGCTTGACAGTGCCTACTATTTCTATTGTTGATGCAATTTTAAAATCTTATGTTGAAGATGCTCAGGTGCAGCGTGTTCTTTTACAGTTACAAGGAAGTGAATTAGTGGCGAAATTTGACTTGGTAAATGGAGTTGTTTTCTATAAGGGAAGGATGCTGGTAGGTTCGGATAACAACTTGCAGCAACAATTGTTACAGATGTATCATAGCTCTCCCATGGGCGGTCACCGTGGATATGTGAAAACTTATCAAAGAATTAAGCATGATTTTTTTTGGAAGGGTTTGAAGGCTTCGGTGAAGACCTTTATCAGAGAGTGTGAAGTCTGTCAACGTAATAAGCATCTGAATTCCTGTCCTTATGGAGACTTACAACCTCTTCCCATTCCTACGAAAATTTGGGCCGAGGTTAGTATGGATTTTGTCGAAGGTCTCCCTATGTCTTTTGGCAAAAATGTGATCATGGTGGTAGTCGATCGCTTGTCGAAGTATGCTCATTTTTTAGGTGTCAAACATCCTTTTACAGCATCTTCAATTGCTCAAATTTACTTAGACAATATATTCAAGCTCCACGGTATGCCCGAAAAAATGTTGTCGGATCGAGATCGGATTTTTACTAGTGCTTTCTGGAGGGAATTATGGAAACTTCAAGGTATCCAACTGCAACTCACAACTGCGTATCATCCTCAAGGAGACGGACAAACGGAAGCCATTAACAAGGTGTTGGAACAATATTTGAGGAGTTTCTGTGGGGACCAGCCGAAGTGTTGGTATAAGTGGTTAGCTTTGGCGGAATTTTGTTACAACACTTCCATCCATGCTAATACTAAATTGTCTCCTTTTCACATTGTCTATGGTATGGCCCCTCCTCGATTATGAAATTATATTCCGGGGACTGCTGCTCTGGAAAGTACTGATCAATTTCTACGAGAAAGGGAAGCCATTGTGCTTCTAGCTCAGCAGAATTTATCTAAGAGTCAGCAAGTGATGAAAAAATATGCTGATAAAACTCGAACATTTCAAGAGTTCCAGGTGGGTGACCTTCTATACTTGAAGCTGCAGCCTTATAAACAAATGTCAGTGACTCAAAGAAGGAACTTGAAACTGTCTCCACGTTTCTATGGACCTTATGAAGTCCTTCAGAGAGTTGGTAAGGTTGCCTATAAGCTCAAGCTTCCTGATGGTTCTTTAATTCATCATGTATTTCATATATCCCAGCTAAAGAAACACATTGGAAGCAGACCTGTGGTGTCGACCAATCCACCTCCGATTACAGAAGAGGGCATCTTAATGCCTATGCCAGAAGTTATTTTGGATCGCAGGAATGTTAGGAAGGGAAGTGCTCCAGTAGCTGAATGTTTGGTGCGGTGGAAGGTACAAAAGGACTCAGATGCTACCTGGGTGGCTTATTCATCTCTCATGGACAAATTTCCAGATCTTGTGGGCAAGATCATCTGAAGGAGGGAAGCTTTGTTAAGTTCTGTTAGTTTAAATTATTTTTCTTTTGTTGGTTCTGACGACATCGTTTCATTTTAGTGTAGTGGGTGGTTCTGATGTCTTGTTATGACATCTTTTTATCTCAGCCGTTGCTTATTTTGTTGTGGGAGGGTGTTAAGTAGTGATGTTTAGGGTTGGTTTGGGGATCATGAGAAATATATTGAAGTTGTATCTCTTTCTCCTCTCTTGTGTTCTGTGGAGAGTGGCTCTCTCGAACTAGCCTTTGTATTGATCTTCTTGATTGTGGCTATCAGACTATCTTTTCTGGAAGTTAATATCAGTCATTGCTTGGATTCTTCTGATTGTTGCGTTAAATTGTTGGTGCATATTTGAGGAACATTACAAGTCCAACCACTACACAAACCTCAAAAAATCGACCAGGATCGTCGGATTTTGCTTTTCTTCTCTACCTTAGTTGTTAACGACAAAACCCCTTCTCTAGCCATCGAGAAAGCGATTCTAACAACATGTATGACGATTCCAACAATAGATCCATGGCAGGAGGCTTGGAAATCGGCGTAGGTGTAGCCGTTAGAGGCGAAGTCTTCGACGCAAGGGTCGGGGAGGCTCCGAGAGGCGAGAGTCTTAGCCAAGGCGGATTCAGCCACAAATCACAACGATTTGTCAAGAAATTTGAAGAGAGACGATGAAAAAAAAGTTTTCCACGTGATTTTGTCCTTAGCGCTTAGGTGTTAAAAAAATTGTTATATTTTTTAATAAAAAGTTTAATTTTCTACATATATAGGACAACTAAGCAAGAAAAGAATTGAAATTTATATTTTAATGCCACCTCAATAATTTGATTGCCCAAAATAGTGAAAATCTGCCTGAGTGACGAAGTTGGAACAAATACCAAAGTTTGATGATTAAGTTGAAATGTTTTATCTTTGAGTGATGAAAATGAAAAATGGACAATCTTTCGGTGACCAGATGTTTTATTAACCCCAAAAACAAATATTAGATATAAGTCATTCATAAAGCTCTAATCCGCGGCTATAATGAACTCGTAGATTATAATAAGGAGATTAGTAGTACTTTATCTTCGATTGTGATCTCAAAAATGATACTCAAATAATGGTAACTTTGCCACATTTATTGAGAATAATAGTTTTCTAACCACAAATTTGTCTCGATTTATTGAGAATTGAGATTATGAGTTATAGCCTTTCGTGGCTTTAATCCATAATCACTTTTTGGCGTTATCAGATTGAATCCTCTTCCCAACCATATATAACTATATGTGGGGGAATTTCGTGGCTAAAACTCATAATCATTTTTTTGACGTTATCAGATTGAATCCTCTTCCCAACCATATATAACTATATGTGGGGGAATTTTTACACCTGGTGGTAGTGTCTCATCCCATGCCAATCGAGGTCATGGGTTCGAGGTTATTTCATGAAATTAAATTTGTGCGGGCTATATACAGACCCATAGCGGACGTCGGACAGTACCTTGGGCAGGTGGGACTTGTGGCAAAATTAGAAGCCCAAACATCCAAAAGATGTGGGAGAATTTTTCCACCTGTGTTACAGGCCTTAAGCCAACAATCAAATGTATTGTTCGCTGTGGGACTGTATTCGGCCCGCATGGATTGATTGCAACATAAAACCACCTCCAAGCCTTGAACCCCTTAACTAACACTAGAGTCCATATAAAATGAACGTGGATATTCAGTTAGTTGGATTTGGGCCGAAAATGGGCCTAATACGAAGTGGAACCTTTTGCAACAGATTGCGGGGAAAAAGGATGATCTACGGTGGCAAATGCTGGCTGGTTTCTAAGAACCGTCTCATCAACATCAGGCTGGGATCGCCCATCCAACGGCTGTAACAGGAAACGTGCCTCTTTATATACGGTATACCACAAAAGAGGACTATCCGTGAGAAAGCAAGGGTTATTGATACAGCAGATAACGAAGATGCGAAAATTCGATCCATGGCCTGTTTTCTTCAAGCGAGAGTGGAACCGGAATTGGCCGTTCCTTACCGGTTTTGCCATAACCGGTGCCATTATCACCAAAATTACTCTCGGCTTTACTGGTATAATTTCTCGATCTCTGCACCATCTCCATATATGTTTGCGTGCGTGTATTTGTATTATTGTGGATTTATGTGCTGGGTCGGAAACCCTAATCACTAGATATATTGAGCCGTTACGAATCGTTTGCAGAGGAAGATCGTAAGAACTCGCCCTTTGCTCAGAGGCACAAAAAGAGGTAAAAAAATTTCCCAGATCTCTGAAGTATTGATTTCGAATTGAAGAAAAATGCAAAATGAAATTCCTTTTGTCATGCCACTAATCGTAATTTTCTATTGTTTGTTTGGATATAATTTTGATAAAGAATCAAACTTTCCCAAATACACTCGTTGGCATCTGACGACAATGAGTATGTATTTGATTTATCTTCAATCCAGACAAATAATGCACGATGAATCGATGATACAGAACTTGGAATTGTTACTGTTTTACCACTTGTAAGCTGGTCTTTCATGCATTTTATTTTTGCGAGCTAGGTGGACTTTGGATTTGTAGCTAGTCCTAGGCACGTGTATACTCCTCTTCTTACCTCCCTCAATTTACAGTGCTTTGAACTTCAGCTAGCAATGTTTTCGTAATGCTTTAAGGACAACTACACCTATCTGTAGTTAGTAGCTCATGTGTTGATGATGCTGTGAATAGTCAGCATTAGTTCTCAGTTATGATTAATTGGCTATTGGTTAGTCCTGCTACATTCATGACAATTCCATATCGGTTAGACAATTCCATGTGGTTTGAGCAATGTAGTTTGACCACTTCAAATGAATCTTTACATCTGAGTTAACTTTCTTAGTTGGGCGTACAATGGAGGAAAGCTAGTTATATTGTTTGGCACATAGACTGATGGAGGAAATTCTTTGGTATGTCCTTGCTTGAAATTTGTTGGACTAATTCTGGCTGCAAGGATTTCAGGGGTTGATTTAGATGGACTGAAAGCAGTTAGCTCATGTTGTTATCGCTATAATTAACAATGTGTTGCAGTAGTATGCACAGGGAATATGAGTGCTCTTGCACTGTGTGGAATAAACTGTGCTATTGTGAACTGTGGTCAGTAAAGTGGATGAGAGAATGCTTTAGGATTTATAACTGTTCAGTTACTGAATTCGTGGATTTCTAAAATGCTTCAAAGGGAGGCAGAAACAAAAATTTCTGTTGTTTCTTAAGGAATATTGTATATTTCTCTTCAAATGGAAGTGCTCCTAGCCTCCTACGGGTGATGCAGAATTAGCATTTCTATTTTTCGTCTCTGTCTTTGTCTTATCTTTTTCAGTTTTTTGGTCTGATATCGCAGAGATCATATAAGTTAGTATGATAGAACGTAGCTGATTTTGTTGGTTGAACTTCTTGGAACATGTGTCTAGATCTGATATAGAAGAAAATATAATTCATATTTGTTGCAACACATTTGACGGGTTTGCCATTTTTTTCTTTTATGTTTTTAGTTTGCACTGAAGGAGGGAAAATTTCAATTTCCATTTAAGAGGGTGTGCCTTATCTTTCTAAGGTTGCATGGTTGTTCCATTGGGGCTTGGGGTCATGGGGTTAAATTATGGAAACCTCTGTACAATGAGAGTCATATGAGATCAGGTGTTTTGCCTCCTGAGACCCTCCAATGGCAGGAGCCTTAGGCACAATGTCACTCCATTTTATTAAATTATTATTCCGTTGAATATTATGCCTATGGCTACTCGTATGTGCGGCATGCCATATTTCTCGGTTATGTGATAGTAATTGCAGATGACCAGCTTAGTCGAATTGAATTGTTTAAAACTTTGAATCTCAAGTTGCTGTTGTCGTGGCTAACTATATAAATATTTGAAAGCTAGAACCACAAGTGTAGTTCATATTTTGTGATTTTAAAAGTTATGCTACTTCCACGACTCTGTTTTTCTCTTTTAATTACCTTGTTGTATAATTAGTTTTTTTGTTTTTGAATAATTTGATGTATAGTATTTACTAATATTTTGTGTGTTTTGCAGTTGATTTTTGAAAGGGTAAATCAAGGGGTGCTAGCTTGAAGTTCTGAAGAGATTATGGGGACATCTTTCAATTCAGCCGTTGCCGTTATTTTAACTTGAATAATGCAGAGCACCATTATGAACTGATTGTCTTGGAAAACAAGAATGCTTTGATTTGTGGGTTGATATTTTAATCTATGGGATTCTGTTGTTTGGAAGTTGCTCTTTTCCTTGTTTTCTGCCAAACCTATGAATGTTTGAGATGTAATCTCTGAGTTCAAAATATTTTCTTTTATCCATAAATGTAATTCTAATGTTGCTCCCAGATTCTTGCAAGTGATGCTACTCTTATGCTCCTCACTAGTTGGTCTTGACTCCTTACATGAAAGCCGATTTAGCCATGGCCACCTTTGATCGAGTCCTCACCATGATTAAAGCTGGTATTGGATTTGAGTTCGAGCACAAGTGAAAATATCCCATTCCAGCTTTGCTGGGAAGAAATTATCCCACAACAGGGCTTTCATTTTTCTCATAGAATTTAGGTAACAAAAAACCGATGGCGCATCAGTACGGTATGAAGATTTGGCAACTCAAGGTCCCACTCCATCAATAGCTTATTCAATTTCTTTTGGCGTGGGCCAACTCCAAGCCTCAACCGGAAATCCTCCTCCAATAGAAGGGGAAGTCCTTCCCGCAGCAAGACTTTTGGCTCCCATCCAAGCAATTCTTTTGCCTTTGTTATGTCAGGTTTCCTCTGTAGAAGATCAACCGGCGTATTATCCACCAGATTTATCTCCATGTCAGGACTAATCAGCTACACAAGGAAGAAGATTGATTGAACATTTAATTTTTTATTAATCTCAAAGTAGAGCAATATATCTGAAGAAATCATATTACTTGCAGGTGGGTCAAAACTCAAAACACTGATACAAGAAAACATGCACTAACCTCCTCAGCAAGTTCCAGAATAGTAAATTCACCTGCAGATGTGATACCCCACCAACCTCTTGAGAAAAATACGAAAGAAAAAAGGAGGAGGTGGATTTGAATCTAAGCTTACTCTTCGTAGTCTGCAGAACATATTTAACAAAATAATTAACCTGGATTTCCATGTCAGAAACAAGACAAAAACTGCGAGTTTTTGTTCCGGGTGTTTGGACTGTCAATGGTTCACCACTGCAAAGCATAGTGGACAGATCTTCATTTGATGTTGCCGTTATTTGAATGGTGTGGCCCGTGGAGACATTTCGTCAGGTCTTTAGTCTTACTGGGTTTGATTCATGAACGGTTACGAAATCACAGGCCAAACCGTACGTTCTTTTAACTCGATTCATTGTTAGGCTAATTTGCTCTTCTAGTCTTAACAGACGAGTCTTTGATCTGGGTATCAAGTATTCTTACCGGACATGAAGAACTAATTCGTAAGGGCATCTCTAGTTCTTGCAGTGTTAGGATTGATCATAAAGTTGGATTAGTTCTTTTGCTATAAAAGGAATCCTTATTTTGTGGGAACATGTTTTCAAGTTGGTCTCTAATTATGAATGTAATTGTTATCATATTTGTAATTGGACACATCTTGGGTAGAAATTTCTAGCTAGAATAGAATTGGGAGACGTGACACTTCTATAAATACTAGTGGTTTATTAGGTTTATGAGCGTGTTGTGGGTGCAAAATATAGAGATTTCTAGGGGTGGTGTGCGGCGAGCACAAAGAGAAAATAATGAATTTTATTTTCGGGGTTTGCCTAGATTTCTTGGTGAGCGGAAATTAGGACTATATGGTTGTACAAATTTTCTACATAGTGAAATTGTTCTCTCGGTTGTCTTTTAACAGCACCCATGGTTTTTCTCCGAATTTGAAGTTTTCCACCTTAAATTCTTGTGTCATGATTGTTGCACTTTTCTATTTCTATTTTCTCTATTGTCGTGTAATATTTCTGCAACAAAGATCCTGAAATTCTTCCAATAATTGGTATCAGAAGGTAGGTTGCTTGAAGCAGACATGTCAGGCGTCAAAATCGACATCGAGAAATTTGATGGGAGAATTAATTTTGGCTTATGGCAAGTACAAGTCAAGGATATGCTGATTCAATCTGGGTTACACAAGGCGATGGGAAAATCAATTTCTAATGGAAGATGAAATTAACAATGCATTTTTGGAAGATGACGCATGTGATGATGTCCTCTAAAGGGCATGAACATCCTCATGACATTCCGCTAGTGTCATGAAAGGGGATATGTTACAAATAGCGGGTCCACAAGCTTGCACACGAGTATTGGCTTGACAGTTATGCAGGGTGTGATGGGAAAATATGTCGAATGCCGAGGAACTCCCAGGAAAAAGTCAAGTGTAAAGGTTGCACCATAATTTTCAGCACGTTATTTTTCGACATGGGCACATAAGCCAAAGGAAAATCTTGGAATGATTAATTCTAAGTGGGTATACTCATGGTGGAGTATGACTGTCGGTGAAAACGGTGGTATAGCGAAAGTTATGGAATTTTTTGATCAAGGTGAAGTTTGTTAGGAATTTATCAAAAAGTTGGACTAGTTTTTTTGCTACAAAAGGAATCCTTATTTTGTGGAAACACGTTTTCAAGTTGGTCTCTAATTATGAATGTAATTAGTATCATATTTGTAATTGAAAACATCTTGGGTAGGAATTCTTAGGTAGAATAGAATTGAGAGACATGACACTTTTATAAATATTAGTGGTTTACTAGGTTTATGTGTGTGTTGTGGATGCAAAAGATAGAGACTTCTAGGGGCGGTGTGCGGTGAGCACAAGGAGAAAATAATGAGTTTTATTTTCGGGGGTTTGCCTAGATTTCTTGGTGAGGAAAAATTAGGACTGTATGGTTGTACAAATTTTATACATAGTGGAATTGTTCTCTCGGTTGTCTTTTGACAGCACCCGTGATTTTTCTCCGGATTTGGAGTTTTCTACGTTAAATTCTTGTGTCATGAATTTTTCTATTTCTATTTTATCTATTGTCGTGTGATATTTCTGCAACAAAGATCCTAAAATTCTTCCAACATGCAGTTTCTCACTTTGGTTTATGTAATAAGGTGTCAGAAATTTCCACCCGAACCTCTGAAAATAAGTTTGTGTTCATTGAGAAAGAGTAGGGATGGTAGGGATATCAACGAGATGGTTTGGGATGGGGATCCCTTCTCCCGTGTCCCTATTCATTAAAAAAATTCTTATCCATTCTCGTAAAATATCCGTCGAATATTTTAATTTTTGCACCATCTCCGTACTTTTCGGGAGTGGGGAATCCCTGCCCCATCAACCTAATAAATTTTAAAATTTAAATCAATACAAAATTATATGTCTTTAGATAATAGAATAAATTATAGTAAATTATATACAAAATCATTTATGGTCAATTCACGAGTTCGACAACTGTGTATATTTTCTTCTAAATAAATAAATACTTTTACTAAAAAAATTAAATATACATAAATAATATATTTTTATGAGTTTTTATTATTGATTTGTTCATGTTGATTTTATAAATAATAATAAAAGTAATAGTATATATATTATAAATAATATATAATATGAATATATATAATTAATAATATATACGGATATGAGTGCAAGTTCAATTTCGACAAATTTATCGCCATATCCGCCCTACTATTTTCCTATGAAAATACTCATATCCGTTATCTGACTCGTTAATTAACGAGAATATCCATATGATTTGAGACTGATTATGCTGATACTCATCGGATACGAATATTTTTGACATCCCTATATCTACAAGGGAGGAAGGGCGGCTCGCTCCGGAGCGTGATAAACAACCACTACGACGGCTAATGCCAAAATGTGAGATTTTTTGTATCGAATGAGGTCGTCAATGGTTGAGTGAGAAGCCAGGTGGCGCAGTCCAAGCTGCTCCAAAGTGCATGAAATGCACGTGGAGCCACTACACTCTGATCGTTTAACACGTGTAATATCTATGACGCACAAAATAACAAACCATCGGAGACTATCTCAAGATGAGAATCAGAATGCCCTGACAGAGAATTACTCAACAATGGCTTCTAATCCTAACCCAGTTTTCGCTTACGCGGTTGTGTACGTGAAGGACGTAGCCAAGTCTGTAGCCTTCTACGCCAAAGCATTTGGTTACGATGTTCGTCGCTTAGACGAATCTAACAGGTATGAATGATCAGTCTAATATCCATAAAGTGAGAAATACAACATGATCTTTGATTTACTTGCCAATTGATCTGATTTTTTTTACCATGAATTGGCTGGTTCTGGTTCTGGTTCTAATTATATAGATGGGGAGAGCTCGAGAGCGGTCAGACCACCATAGCGTTCACGCCGGCTCACCAGCACGAGACCGATGACATAACCGGTGCTGTCCAGAGCTCAGGGTCTGTCCAGGAACGAGCCCCCATTGAGGTCTGCTTTGCCTATTCTGATGTCGACGCTGCGTACAAGGTAAATCCTTTAGCGCATGAGAAACAAAAATTGTCTCAATTATTGTATGTGTTTGTGTCGATCATTCTCTGTTGTTGGATCAGAGGGCCGTGGAACATGGTGCCGTGCCAGTGAGTGAACCAGAAGACAAAGAATGGGGACAGAGAGTTGGCTACGTGCGTGATAACAATGGGCTTGTAGTGAGGATGGGAAGTTTTGTCAAACCAGCAAAGCGAGACTGAGTGGAATTATTAGTATTGTTTCTTTTGTTATGTTCATCGTTCTGAATGCGTTAGTCTCTCTGTTCGTGTTCTGAACTATGAACAGAGTATTTTGTTTTCTTCTAATGATGAATAAGAATTTAGTCAATTCAAAGAAAGAATATTTATACAGAAAAAAGAAAGGGAGAAGAACCCAGAAAATAAATAGCAACCTACTCCAAATTGGACTTCTAGGACAACAGTTGGTACCTGAAGTAGAAGAGTATCATTCAAAAGAACAAAAAACAGAAGCAAAAAACCAATAATGAATGGCCAAAAAGATGACACCAGGAGATGAGGACTTGACAAAGTAAAAGCTTTTTTGCGTACAGAATTTGTCCCAAGTTTACAATTACTGGAAAGCGCAGAAATGATGGGATAGAGCCAAAACAGGTGGGTGTGAAACTTTCCAATGGCATTCTACAAGACCCAGCATAATACCCGGTGAACCAGTTCCCTCACACAATAAACTACGGACATGCTTCTCTGGCGCAGGCATTTAGGTAAACAAGCACAAGTGATCACAACATTTCCTGAGATTTCCTCACGCATCGGCTGACCTTCTTCTTGAAATCATCTCTCCTCTCTCTCCATTCCTTCTGCAATAAAACATCAACGAACCAATATGTTATAGCAAACCTGAAGCACCCACATTAACTTTGCTACAGCAAAAACATAGATTAGACAAAACAGATCATGCCAAATATATGTTCACATGCATCATCTAGTTCAATCATCACCCCAAATTACAATAGTTCTAAGTGTTCAATAAAACTAATCAGCAAGTTTCTCGTGCGCTCTACAATTTGTGCAACAAAATTATATCAAAAAGACATGGGACTATTTACAGCAAAAGAGAATTCTTCATTAACAAACATGCTGCATATGAGTGAGAAGGGTTCGTCTTTTTGTCTGCTATAGCGGAGTTTCATGAAATAGTCCCCGCAAATTCAGAGCTATAAATTGTTCTAGCCTTCTAGGTGATATGCATTACTTAATTTTCCTCCTTTTATCACTTTTTCTCGTGTGTGTGTGATAAGTCATGTATTATTTTGTGTGAGAAGGGATTTGAATGATCATGAGATCCTAGTGGACCTCGTCTTTTGTCCCTTTAGTGGTAGAGAAAAAGACGGGAACGAATGATATTGAAAGGGGGATAAGCCATGTCTTGTGGATGTATGGCATGGTTGAATGGGATAGAGATGTAAACACACTGGTAGTCGTGATAATCTCCAAATCCTGCTCCTTAAACTTCGAGGCCTCACTCAAGCCAATAATAATACAATATTTAAAATAAAATAAAAACTGCCCCCAAAAAGAACCTAGGGGATTTCACTTGACAGAAACATGTGCCTATCAGCAAATCTAAGGAACCAAGCAAATATGCTCCAATGTTAGTTGCAGACTTCACTTGACCGATAAGAAACATGTGCCTATCAGTAAATCTAAGGAACCAAGCAAATATGCTCAATGTTACTGCAGTATTTATTTGCGAACAAAAGAAGAAATAGAAGGGATGAAGCAAGTGAAATGCACTATTCCCACTTTTGAGACTCTTCTTAAATTGGATAACTACTTCTCAGGGAGTGGACATATAATTAGCAAAATCTTTCAGTGTCGGAAGTGAAAAACTGAAAATAATCATCATAAAAGAATCGAAAGTAGACAAGAAAGAATGATATGGAATCAATAGAGCCGTGATACTTACTGCAGCCTCGACATTTGCAGGGGATTCATCATTTGGACCGGAAAGCATCGATATGATACTCAAAACAATACTTTCAACCTGTCAATAAATTCACAATTCATAAGTGCATTATGCAAGTAAATTTTCTCAGCCAGAAGAGGCAAATTTAGTTTGAGCAGAAGTTTAATTTCAGCAGGTAAAGATAGAAGAATGTCAGATCATGGCAGCAAAAGCAGAAGATACACCAGAACAGCATGCAACTGGTGCACAGGAAACTCCAGAATTACTAGCAAAAGACTAATTGCAGCAAGAAAACAAAGTTACTGGATTAACAGATTTTGTTGCAGTAGAAATTATAAAAGAAAAAATCAATAGGCACACTCAGTGAAACTGAAAAGTCCAAGAGAAAGCATTACTTCAGGAATTGAAAAACTTGATGATATACAAATAATTAAATAAAGACACCAAGTAGAGGCAATAGATTGGCATTTTAACACACACCGTGTGGACAGGCATCCATCGCTCGCTTGAAAGCTCATATCCATTAGGATCGTCACCAGGAGGATGAAGAATTGATATGCAAACACGACCATCAGGGTAAACTGTAATTCGTACATTAAAGAATTCATTAACATATATCATGAGCAGCGACCGAAGACAGCTAAATATATATAAAATAATACAAGAGACTAGCAACTAACCATTAGGATGCCAGACCTCTGAAGTAAACTTCACCGTTGGTGGACTATTTGGGTAATTGGATGGGAAGCTCATGATGGCATTGAAGAATCCACCCTCACTGAAATTGCGATAGTTCCAGTAAAGAACATAAAAATGTAGCATACAGTTACTTGAAGCATTTACCATATTTTGCATGTTCCAAGTTAGGGACGTAGCTAATAAAAATCATAATACAGGAAGAAATACATGCAGTCAAATAGACAACATAAACCTTCCAATGAATGATTTAAGACAACATAAGCCGTCTAATGAACGATTCAAAGTTTTACAAAAGAGGAATGACGATCAGATGGTGAAGAAGAAAGATTTGGACAAGCAAAATGCTATGAGAATAATACGTAGATAAGTTGGCAGCCAACAAAATCACACCAGCAGAACACCAAGGCCAAGGTGAAAACAAATTCCTAAATACATTAGACTCTGAACATTAACATTTCAGCAATGCAGGGACCCCTGGTACAATAAGTTTATATGATACTCAATCCATAAACATAACTAAACATAGAGACCATAATCACAGTACTAAAATAGACAAAATTAAGCAGCAACACTTCGAAATAAGCAATGCCAAACTCATCCAACTAAGAAAACAAAAACGACAAGTAAACAAGTGATCTTGATAAAAAGGACATTCCCTCTCCCACCAAGTCACCAACAAGCACCTCAATAAAAATACTCAATCCATTTTGAAACCCCATATGCCTGTTGGACACAAAAATGGAATTCAAAACCCAAAATTTAAGCGTGGGCCACTGCCAAAAGTTCAAAGAACCTCATATCATTCAGCTAGACTCATATTCGTTATAAATTAATGAAATTTTAAACAAAAATCCAATGCCTAAAGTATCCCGAAACCAAAATCTCAACTGTTGTCCCAACCCTCGATATTCAATCACCTAAAGATACACAAAATACACCACATCATTCAAAGTTGACACAGAATTTCAATACAAAGACACAAAATTATCCGTATGAGGGGAAAATTGAAAAGCAAAAACATACTAAAGCGTATCTGGCGGCCCAATAATTGTAACAGTCCATTCAAATATATTAGTCTCATCGACCAATCCAGCCGAGAATCCATCAACCGGATTCTTACAAAGATCTGCGCACAAAAAACCCGATCCATCAAAACCCGATCGAAATCACCCAGGATACATCATTTAATCCCCTCAAAACAACAAAAACTATCCATAGTTGATTACCTTTCAGCTGTTTTAGAAGGAGGAGGCTGCCCTGTGACGCCATAAATAGAGATGGGTCTCGGAGAGAGAGTTATAGGGGTAGAAGAAACAGCGAGTTTCGACAAAGCTCTTGCGAGATTGCCCAAGAGAGGAAACAGGGATTGAAAGTCGACACTTTTAAGTTGTATAGATAGCAAGGAGAGAAACTTCTCTATATGCACGACCATGTAAGCCGCTTTTTTGTATTCATTTGTTGTTTATTTTAATTAATTTAATTTAATTTTGTTTTTTATATTTAAAATGGTGTGATTTTTTTTTTTGGATCGATCTCGTAGGAGAAAAGGAAAAATAATGGGAATAAAAATAATAATTTTTCATTTTAATCATCCCTTAAATATAGTGCATCATCATCAACAATTTTAATTTTCTATGTTTCTCTCCATGACCACAAATCTATGGAGAAGTGCTAGTTTGATGACAAAAACCATCTACCCTTAAAATATATCAAAAATCTACTCGAGCTCTTGTTAGAGCAAGTGCAATGGGCACTGGAAAATAGACTATTTTGGGCCCTTGATGCCCCTTGATTGCTGCAGTGGAGGAAAATAGACACTTGAAAAGAGGCCCGTTTTTTACCCACGCTCCATCTCACCAGTGGCAATCAAGGGTCTAAAAATAACACAAATAAATGACACGTGTATAGAAATTGTACTTTCTCTAAAAATTGTTGCGCGAACTCTCTCTCCAGAATGTTGCCTCTTTTTTGACCTAGCAGCCACGGCCGGTGTACGATCGTCGTTCGACTCCTTCTCCTTCTCTAAGGTACGACTCCTTCTCCTTATCTGTTTATAATCTTCTCCGCATCTCCATCAATCGATCTCATTTTTGTGAAATCATCACTCTATTTCTGACTTTTTTCAGTGCATCTCCGTCAAACCTAGATCGCCATTCAGTCGGTGTAGGTTAGTTATCTAAACCTGGTTTATGGGTAATTCGTTTGTTGTTATTTCAATTTTGTTGCAATTATATGCATTCTTTGTAAGATGAGAAGGTACCTCTGAAATTTGGCTATTCTTTGTAAGATGTCTAGAGTTAAATATTATCCAAAAGGAATAAGCTTGTGATATCATACTCATATTTCGTTCCCAGCATTATCTTTTATAGAATTTTGACCCTAATACTTGAATATCCACCACTGAATTTCACAAAATTCCAACAAATTTTGCTTCTTATAGCACAAATTTCCCAACCCATAAAGCTTGGATGAGTTATATAGCATATTCCTTCCTCTCTATATATCTATATGTGTGTGCTGACTTGTAATATATGTGAATGTGTTGATGATAAAAGGTCACTTTCAATCTTAACCCCAAACGCATCTTCAAATATTATCATTAAAAGTTATTTTGCATCAATAGCACTTTTTGAATTTTAGTACCCATCGAATCTCTTATATTGACATATATGTGTGTTGAAGTGTAATTGTTTTTCTTTTTTGTATATGTGTAGTTTGGGCCTATCTTTATTGAGTACCTCTGTTTTTCTCCTTTCCCCCTTGTCTAGTTTCTTTTTCTTTTTTCCTTGATTGGCATCATTTCCACCATTTTCATTTTGTTTGTAGTGATATATATTTTTTGAAGGCTTCTGATCATAATCCCAGTCATTCAATGAGAAGAGTTGGGAATATTAAATCCATTATCTTGACTAAAATGACATAATGTGTATCTTGTCATAAAACAACCCACTAATGCAGTATTATAATTGTAGATGGGGATTTTTAAAGATGCTTTGACTTATGTAACCTAGATATGTCCAAAATAGCCATGGACATAAGTGTTTATTTTTATTTGAAAGTTTGCATGCCCTTCCCATAAATCATCTTAATTTCTTAGCTTCATATGTTAAGCAAGCATTTCAAATTGTGGTTTATGTTGTTTGATCTATATGTTAGATGCTTGCAGTGCAAATGTATGTAACTGTATGTAGAATATGTTTCTTTTTTGTGTGCTCTAAATTCTGCACTAGTTTGAGGATCTAATGAACTAGGGGCAAATTCTTGTATTCCTGTTTAAAATTACAGCTTCTTTCATCTAGCCATTCTTTGATTATTTTTTTCTGAAATATGTTATTGTATTTGCCTCTGAAACATTTTCAGCTTGCTGTTTTCTTTATAATTTTAAGCTTGTTTGAACTAAAAACTCAACCATCAATGTGCTTAGCATCATGTCTATGTAATCATGTTTGTCTTTAATTTCCTCTCTTCATTTGTATTCATATCACTTCTGTCCATGCACTAAATTCACTATTCTTTTATTTACTACATGTTTAATGGTTTGTATATGAACTATATGGACTGCACTTGCTTATTTAATTTTTTGTACTTAAACCAGCTTTGATGGATCCTAACCGTCCTCGCAATGACCAACCCAATAGCTCAAACCCTTTCAGTTGGATGTCGGAAATTTCTTTCACCCCAGCACAGGCTGCCCAGATGGCAGCTTTTGCTTCATTATGTCAACAAACTGTACCACCACAGCAACAACCCCCACAGCAACAACCAAATTGGTTTTCACCTAACGAATCTGGCTGGTCAAATCCAACTCATGGTATGGGGGAAAGGGGGGGTTCTATGAATACCCAACAAACACATTATGCACCAACCCCTCTAGAATTTGACCACCAAACACTCTCAAGTCAAAGGCCAGCCCGTACAACTCAGGGCACCAATAGGAAAGCACCTAATTGGAGAGTCAATGAGGATATTGCACTATGTGAATCTTGGATTAGGATTTCAGGGGATGCAGAACACGGCAATTCACAGACCACTGACGCATTTTGGTCAAGAGTGTGGGCTGAATTCCAAGAACGTGCTCCTGGGTCAGATCGTGCACAGCGTGCTTGTGAAGGTCGTTGGGGTACCATTCAAGCAGAGGTGACAAAATGGAGGGCCATTGTCAAAAGGGTCCAAAGAAACCGATTTAGTGGAACTAACCCAAATGATGAGGTGAATGTTGCATTTTGTAATTTATTTCTTCCACTTAAAATATTTCCACATAACTGTGTGCTACCAATTAGTTAATTTGATCTCCAATTAATATGTTCTCTTTGCCTTTTGTTTTCTCTTCTAATCTTAATATTGTTCCTAAATTTTCTTCTTTATTGCAATATGTAGTGGGGAGCATGCTTCGTGATGTTCAAGCAAGAAAACACAAAGGACTTCAAGTTCATTCACTGCTGGGAGATCCTGCGTTGTAGCGCCAAGTGGAATGCCTCTGTTGATGAGAAAGAAACGAGGGATAAGCAAAAGGGCAAAAGGACTCCTGGGGTTGGTTCAAGCACATCTCATTTGCCACGTCAGTCATTCAACAATGATGAAGTTGGGGACCATGTCGACGTCAATACACTTGATGCAGACACTCCAATATCATTCAGCCAGGATAATGTTCAGAGCGGGACGCCAACATCCTCCCAGTCACCACAATCAGGACTACAACGACCTATGGGTCGTAAAGCTGCAAAAGAAAAACGAAGACGATCATCGCTGGCTGCTTCGCAGTCATCTTGCGACGCCACTAGTAAGCTGAACGAGACTGTTTCAGCTTGGCGGCAAACATCAGAGAACCGTTTTCAGTCACTAAAGCAGTCAGCTGATGAGCAGAACTTCCATGCCATTAAGATTGCACGACTAGATGCAATCCAGAGGAGTATTACCATTACTCAGAAACTGGCAGCTGCAGAAGAGGAGCTTATGAAGAAGAACCCAAGTGCAAATGCAGAAGACCTTCTTCATAAGCACTATTTGCGATTGCAGGAGCTTCAGGAGCTGGACAAGGAACACAAGGGTAAGCGTAAAGCATTCAGACTTTGTGTAAATTTTAAAATGTTGTATACAAATTAACTTATCGAATATAACATAGTTTTGTGATCTGAATTTTGTTTAAACTGACAGAGATTCGAGCACTACAATTTTCTCCCGGAGGCCGTGCGGCAACGCGGCTACGTGCGGATGAGAACAACCTTGACCCATGCAACCTTCAAGGCAGGTTTAATGAGGAAGTCGAAGGGGGAGAAAATGAGACGAACTGATAGTATGAGGAGGAGGACCAATGAAAACTAAGGTTATTTTACTGCCATGTTCTTTATAATAATTAACACTGTTATCAACTTTGTTTGGTAATGATGTGAGAGACCTATTTTTTTTCATTTAGGTATTTTGTTGCTTAAAGATGTGTGAGACATACAAATTTTCTTGCTTTTCTTTGGCCTGTTGCTTTGTGAGAATTTTCTTTTCATTTTGTAAGACTGATGTATAATGATGCTTGGGATTATTGGTTTGTTGCTTTGTAAGACCGATCTATCTAGAAACAGTAATCTCCGAATGCAGCTCTTAAGAGAGCATATATATGCTTGTGTAAGCACTATGCATTTCAAAGTTTCAGTTATGTACTTTATGCTTCATGGTACGTCTGTTGTTCCAGATACGATGCCATCGTTGATCTGGCACCTAAAAGGAAATGGAACCCTGAGGAAAATTTGAATGTCGTTGTTGACATAGACAGTGAGATAGGTGCACAAAGAGTTGTTGACCAAGAAATAATAATAAAATATATATATATATATATATATATATATATATGCACGTCCTTACTTCAATTGGGATGTTCTTCTCATCTTCATTTTATCTTATCTACAGTTCAGAATTTCAATCTAACTAAGAAATCTATAGCAGTATAGCACTGATCAATAGCTTTTTGGTTGCCTATGCAAATGGCTTGAAGCCTTGAACCACCTATTATTGTCAGTGCTTCTATATCCCCAAAAATGATCCATGAACTGCAGACTAAATTTAAATTTTCTTTCTTCGGGGTCTTGTAAAAGGAACATATTACTGATGGTGAACTAGTCATTTTAGTGTCTTATTTTGAACTGTACAGGCTGAGGAGATTCTGTAGGGAGCAAAAGTGCTCGAATGGTTGAGAAAGCTTTCGGAGATCGAGTACATAACCAAGGATATGAGTCCCACATTTGGGCAAGCAGAAGAAGAAATGTCTCCACAGAGTAGAGTCCTCTGTCAACAAAATCTTTAAGGAGCGTGTATTTCATTGGCAATCGCTGCCTACTTTTGAAAATCTCTTTTATGTCATGAAACTGCCCATGGATGTTGCCACATATCTACAATATTGCATAACAGACAACTAAGCTTTAGACAGAATGAATCAACAGTCAAGACCATTATACTCAAAGGTATCGGTCTTATAAACATCCTAGATAGACAGATAGCAAAGGTATCACTGATGGTGCTCTATGAAGTACTAGAAGAATCAAATTAAACAAAATTCACGAAATGCATGCATTCTTCCACAGCCATCCAACTGAAATCCTCGCTTCAAAACCATCCAGCCACATCACTTTCTATTGTTCAAATGGTAAATGGTACATTACATATCATATTGAACACCTTTCATTTGTAACGATACTCTAAAATGACAACAAAACCAATACTCAAGCTGTTCTACATGATTATTAAGGGAGCATGTTTGACATACTAGCAAGATGCAATCACTTCAGCAGCATCTCAAATCTATCCATGGTCTGCAAAAAAAAAAATTGAATGAGAAAACAAATCTAAAAAGGTGACATCAATGCATGATTAAATGAAACAAGTGCATATAAACTATGTAGAGATACCCCCAAAAATGTTCCAAATGTGGTCCATAAGGTCTGCTCGTAGGCGAGAGTTGACACCCCTATCCCTCACTTGCCGCATTCGTGAACTAATGTAAGTTCCCAACCATTCCTCGTTGTGCCTAAGCAACTGTTCGGGGATATTCTCTCCTACCTCTGGTTGCCAGGCCACAATATCAATGTGTCGTTCATCTTCAATTATCATATTATGTAATATGACACAACATTGCATGATATTTTTTAGGGTCTCGATATCCCAAAACCTCACAGGACCTTGAGTAATTGCCCATTTGGATTGCAGGACCCCAAATGCCCTTTCGACATCCTTCCTCACTGCTTCTTGGCATGTTGCAAATAATTTCTCTTTTTCAGTTCGAGGATGCTTGATTGACTGAATCAAAGTTGCATAATGAGGGTATATGCAATCCGTCAGATAATAAGGAATGTGATATGTCGTTCCATTAACCACGTAAGGAGTGTACGGGGTTTGACATTGAATAAACCGATCAAATAAGGGCGAATGATCGAGTACAGAAATGTCATTGTATGTACCAGCCATCCCGAAGAAAGCATACCAAATCCAAAGGTCGCGGGATGCTACAGCCTCAAGTATCAACGTCGGCCTTCCTTTGTGACCGACGAACTGTCCATGCCAAGCTGTGGGGCAATTACGCCACTCCCAGTGCATACAGTCTAGTGAACCAATCATACCGGGAAAACCACGAGTCTCATTCTCCGCCAATAAACGAGTGATGTCAGCCTCGTTTGGGGCTCGTAGGTACTGCTCTGAGTATAGGTTAATGATAGATTGGCAAAAAAAACGAACTGTTTCTATAGCAGTGGTTTGTGCAATCATGAGTGCGTCATCCTCTCTGTCGATTGGACTGCCATATGCTAGAACCCGTAAAGCGGCTGTCATTTTTTGGATTGAAGAGAATCCAGGCCTACCCACTGCATCATATGATAATCTGAAATAAGGCTCAGTCTCTTCTAAATCTCTGCGAATTTTATGAAATAATTCTCTGCGCATTCGAAATCTGCGACGGAACAAGTTCGGTGGGTATATACAGTCGTCTGCGAAATACTTCTGAATGAGATCATTGTGTGCTTGTAGACGATCCCTCCTAATGAATGTGCGTTTGCAAATCCTCGGGGGCTCGGGTTGACTAACCTCTTCAACTATGTGTTCTAACATTGCTATATCTTCAACTTCTTGGTTGATGAATTCTTCCATGAAATGCATACCATTATGCCAACTTGGACCACCAGACATTTTTTTAGTTCTCTCAAATGTCCTCAATGTGCAAGTTTCTGCAAATTCAAATAGCCCACATTATAAGAAAAAAAATCATGAACTCTATCAATCACATAGTTTGAACCATCTTTCTAAAACAACAATTCCTCCTACAACAACAAATGGCATAATCTGCAGCTTCAAATTTTGTTTATTATTGCCAAAATCACAGTTTGCTATAGTACACAATGTTGAGGAAATTAGAAACATTTTTTTAATGCAAACAAAATTAGTAAATTGTGGCCAGTTTCAATTACACAAACCACTCAATTGACGTCCCAAACATATGTGGCTATCTTATACATTCTATGCCATCTTCCGTCATCCTCCCTAACGCAAAGAGACAATGCCAGCTACTCTTCTAAGCCATAAAGCTATGGGCTAAATGGATGTCGAACTCATACCTTCTACGCTCCGTTCCTGGGATTGGCTAATGCCTTGTTTTTCCTAGAGGATATCCTGGTTCGTGCCACCGTGAAATATATTTATTGGGCACATAAATAAGCACTCTTCCAACTTTATAAACTTTGCAGTGCATAATATATATAATTGTAAGACTTAATTTCAATGTAATCATCGCACAAATATTTAAAATGTATCATATAAATAATTTATATGGGAGACTGGATGAGAGAAGAACAGGGGCTGCTTGACAATACAAGTATCACAACAATGTAGCTTCTATGAGCAAAGATGAGAAAGTATGTGAGAGTACGCATGATCAGAGTGCAACTTTCTCTTACATATAGCCAAACTTTAGAGTAGACAAGTTTCCAAAAGAGCAAACCAGTGAGCTAGTGGTGAAGTTACTTCGCCTCAAACAAGAGTTACACAAGCACACATACAGCCTCTTGGTAATCCTGCCTTGCTTGATTCTGTATCTCTTCTCAACCCCCTACCTCATGCAAGCTAGTAGTGCTCTCTGTTGTTGTGAGGAAGATGATGAATAGTGCAGTGGCGGCAGGACATACACATCTCACCAGCTAGTGCAGAAAAGTTGGCACATCATTAATATAGGTGAGAAGTGGTTGTACTCCAATAAATTTGGAGTCATATATTGATATTTAATTTTCATGAAATTTAAGGAGTCTAATTTTGTAATTAGATAAAAGAATATTAAATAAAAAAAGCAAGTGAATGTTTGGGAATGCACTCATTGAATTTGAAGTATTTTACAACAACGTTTAATTAATTAACCTAATGGAATTTATTTAATTAGAGAATTGTTTATATTCAACAAAAATATAGTTTCCTTGATGATGTATTTATTTTGGTTAACCACATAGTTTGGCATTGTACAAAATAATCGAGAGGAAAATTGTAATAGAAAAGGTTAATAGGAAATTAAAATATTAAAAAAATAAAAAGAAAATTAAAATATTTTTTCTAATAGAGCCGCGCGGCTCTACTAATTTTTTAAGTAGAGCCGCGCGGCTCTTCTTAAAAAAAAAGTTAAAAATATTAAAAAATTAAAAAACACACCATAAAATGTTTCTAAATCAATTCTCATGCTCAAAAAAGTTGCTCCAACTCATCTTCAGAGTCAGAGTTGAAACTAATAAATTCTCTCAAAATTTCAAAACTCGAACTTGAATGATCCATGGATTTGTTTGAGAATACGATTTTTTTTTGTGAATAGTTTGATGAAATGAATGAGAGACTAAACAATTTATAAAAAAAAATATATTTACAAAAAAAAATGCATACCCATTGTTGGAATCAAAAAATTAAAGTAGGTATACAAAGTACTATTCAAGTATGCAAATACAAATATGCATACCCAAAATGCATACTTATTATTGGAGTTGCTCTAAAGATGGTTTGGTAGTTATTTTAGTTAGTGTTTGAAGTGCTTGAGTTTGGAGTAGCATTGTAGTGTCAAAACTTGATATATTGAATTGCACGAACATTGAGGCAGTTTGAAGGGCTTGAAAATAGGCTTGCATTGCACTTGCTCTTAGGAACAGCTGCTATTGCGCTCCTAACAAGACATGTGTATGAGCAGTGGGCACAGCCGTCATTCATGAAGGTACGGTGGAGAAACATGCTTTCCAACTGATTCTCTCTCATGCCTATTATACTATTTGTCATTATCTAGTGATTGTGGATGTTCCAAATCTACAATTATCAAATTCGAGAATTTAGATTTTAGGTGGACATTGATCTTCAAGAATTTTGGATCCTGCACAATCTTATAATCGTTAAGAAACCATGGATTGGATTTGAGGAATCGATTGTTGTGCACAATCTTATAATCGTTAAGAAATCATGGATTGGATTTGAGGAATCGATTGTTGGTGCTCCAACGATCAAGTCAGTTCAATAGATGAAAATATAGTAATTATGGTGGAGATTGGAGATTGGGTAAGAAAAGTTGATGTTTGAACCATCTTGAGTCGACAACAATAGAAAGTGTGGAAGATAGGCACTTTGAACTATCTTTAGTAGACATGATTTCAACACCAAAAAGAAATTCAGACGGAGGATATCAAAATAGCCAAAAAGCAAGTTTGATAGTGGATAACGAAGAAGCAGTCGCCAATCCGACAGCCCAAAAACGTCAAAGATAACAGCCAGCTTCACAAGTAGTGTAAAATTGTCGGAACTCGTCACCATATAGCCCAGCCCGATTTGCACAGGTTATACAATTTTAGCAATAAATAGATAGATAGATTCTTGCACTTTCTTGAGCACAATGAATTTACCATTTTCATCCGAGTATGATTAAAATTTAAAATTCGTCCACGTCAGATGAATGGAGGGCCACGAGTAACTCAAACATACTCATGTGTGGTATCTTAAGACTGCATGGGCTTCAACATAGGTTTTTTTTTTACCACCTTTGCAGTCTGCGCCCTGTTATTTTTTCACCTTAATTGGACATCGACGCTAATTGGCATCATATCGATCGGTTGTTGATCGACGCCCTTCCTTTTGATCGTTCTTCCACCGATTGTTGCCTTAAAGATAAGGTCTTTCCTTCTCGGTACAGGCAGGGTCTCTCTATTACCCACCGTGACTCTAGTATCCAAATTTTGATTCTGTTGCTAAGACACTCAAATCAGATCTCTCGTTATTGTCGGAGTTGTCCCTGTAAGTGAAGTACATTTGATGGCCGATCGAACTCAGAAACTAGAGGCGCTTTACTCCATGTCATATTAAATATATCGCGCACCCGCGCCGGACATTATTATCAAAAGTGGAGAGTGATACTCGATCTTCATATTGGAGATTATTTTGGAGATAATATTGGAAATCGAAAGCATTAATTAAGTTGTAAGAGATATATTATACGGCTCATCTTGCTCATCTACATCATATGCAATTATATTGTGCATACAATTATATTGTGCATGGACCGTTTCTCAGAATTTGCTGAGTGGGATTATTTATGCCACATGTCAACCATTCAGTGAAATATACACACCACATCAGGATTCCTGATGACGCGTGGGCTGTTATCAAAATCTAAACTCTATATGAACACTTTAAGAGAGTCTCGACCACACACACGTACACTTCCAGGTTTTACTAAACTGAAACTGTCTAATGACAGAATATGACCTTAAGCTCACGTGGCGAGGAACAGTCATGCATTAGAGATGGAGTATCGTGCGCATAAGTAAACGTGGCAGGACAAGCACGTTTGAAGAACTCCGAGAAAGTTGAACCCTTACACGTCTGTGGGCTGTTGTAATGATTCCTACAACAGAACTCGTCCGTGTTAAAAGCCTCGCAAGCGCTCTTACAAGCCACAACCTCCCACTGACCCGGTGACCGAACCTTCAACTCGTCAGGACACGTGTCAAGCAAATAAGCCTTGCAGCCCACAACTGGGCAAACGCCACTCCCTTCGTGTGGAGTCACAGTCATGGGGACGTTAAAACCGTCCACCAGGCTGACGCCGTACGAGGAAAGGTCCGTGTTGCCGTGGTGGAGACTGAGCTGAACGAGAGTTGCTGGGGGGACCCCACCAAGGCCGTTACACTCGAGGCGGTTGCCACAATCACCTGTGGCGCAGGAGAAGTGGCCATCGGCATAGTTACAACCTGTACGGGCCCAGATCCGGCCCGTCCAAAACTGGGTCGGGGCGGGGAAGGAGCGGTGGGTCAGGCTGGAGAGAGCGAATCCGCCATTTTCAAGAACCGGGTGGCCCGCGTTAGGCTGGATTGCTGGCCAAACCGTGTGGGGGCAGTTATTGACTAGTGTGAGCATGAGCGAAGCCGAAGCGTGACCAAGTGGCCACAGAGCAAGGAGAGTGAAAGTCATGAGAAGCAGGGAATAAGAAGCCATTTGTTGAAGAGGGTGTGCGCGAGAAGAGGGTTCATGGGTTCTATTTATAGGACTCGAGCGTGCGGGCTTTTCTTGCTACAAAATATCAACAATACCCTTTAATAATCTCTTACTGTTGTTTAAATAATATAAAGTCGGTGAGATTATGCACCCCGGCCAATAATTACATATCTCATCCTAAAAATACAAAATAACTAATATCTCATGACACCCCAAACTGATTCAACTTAAACACTAAAAAAATCCTATTTCTCTCTAGCGTTTACGATAGCGGCCAAGTCTTCTGATCGGTTACCAGTCTTCTCTTCATGCTAGGGCTTCTAGTTCGATGGGTACAGAGAGGAAGAGGAAGGTGAGCTTGTTCGATGTGGTGGACGAGATTACTGTGTTCATGGATCTTGACTAATAATGGATAATAATTACTGTGTTCATCAAAGATGACAACAATCTTCTTGTGTGTTAAAATCACGATCAGATCGCCGCGAGAATGAAGGGAGAGAAATAGAACTCGTTGACATAGGGAGAGACCAGCAAGGGAGGGGTTGATTTGGTCCCTATAGTGTAATCACCCATTCTTGGACAACTCGATGTTTCACTATTTCTACCTCCCTCTCTACCATGCTAGTCTTTTTCTTGTTGGTAGGAAGTCTTCTTGGATGCTTGGCTTCCCATGCCTTCCATACATAGAGAAACGATCGAGCAAATGAAGAAGATGATGGATGGTGTGGAGTGTTACTATATTTAATTTTAAAAACTAAAAATTGGGCTATCTTCAATTATTTTTTTATTTGGTATTATAATAGTTTTGAGATGAGGTCGTTAATTGTTGGGATGCAGTTAATCTCACCCTATAAAGAGCTTTTTCTTCTTGTTTTTAATTTTAAACTTTTACTATGGGTATTTTTTCCGACTGGACATTGAGTGGGCGAGTTTACACCCCTCAAAATATGATTTGCACCCCCTGGCCCATCTCTCTCTATCTCTCTGTCACTCTCTTCTTCTCCAACCAGTTGGAAAATGATCTGGTGGCCTGTATCTTCTTCTCTCTCGTTGAAACCAGTTAGACTATTCACTGCTAGTTCAAGCCTTGGATCAAACACCTCATCTACCTTCGAAGCAGTGAAGAAAGAAAGCTGGTCTTCACGTTGGTACTCGTCAATGAGGTATCACTCCCATTGTTGTAGAACGAGGAAACAGAGAAAGACAAAGATCCAGAGATAGATCATACTCAAAAGAGAATGAGGTTTGGAGACTATCGAAATGGTGGAAAATTTACTTCCTTCGTGCTGAACCAGAGACAATGACAAAGGGATGAGCTAAGCCAATGGAAGCTGGAGTGCTGCGTGAAAGCTAAAAGCTAGATCTGGAGAGAGGGGGTTACTATTGGGTCTAGAGATGGGTGTGGTTGGAGAAGAAGAGAGTGAGGATGAGAGATGAGAGATGAGAGAGAGATGTGTGGGCTAGTGGTGCAAATTAGATTTTGAGAGTGTAAACCCCCCCACACACACTTTCTGCATGTCAGTAGGGATTCAACTTTGTTTTGGAGGATGTTTGTTGGTCTTTTTCTGGTGGCCTGATTAGAGTTGTATCTTGTTTTGTTGTTTTGTATTTATTCTCTTTAATTGTTATCACGGTATTCCTCCGTCATAAGCGAGGTTATTAATAAAATTCGGAGGTATCGTCCTCTTTTATCAAAAAAAAAAAAAAAAACTCGCACACTCTTTTGTACATTTTTGGCTAGGCAGATGATCCATCTTTTCTTTATGCATTAATTTTAGTGAAATCTCTCATCTTCTTCGCTTGAATTCATGATCTTAATGATAATTTTCCTAAAATAAATGTGTGAACAAGAAATGAGCCATTACTCATTTACTATATTTCATAGCGTACAATTCTTTAAAGACGGCCCCAAGTTTCCCAAGTTTGGTTTCTTCTTTATCAAAAAGAAGCTTAGGAAGCACGAACATATCCTTTTTTTTTCTTTTAGTGCAGAACGTATGGGCACAAAACTTTATATTGTACTAGCACGATTATGGGAGCATTACTGTCACGTTGAAAGACTCGAGGTGCTCGGTCATGATACACGTTTACAAGAGGATAAAAGGACACTGCACACGAGGCTCCTGTCGATCTCAGTCCCTGTTGTACCTAACCTAATCACTATTAAAAAAAAAAAATTCACTGCCATCATGCCAAAACTTTTGTGGCCTTTGGTTGATTATTATTATAGACGGCGTGGAGGCAACCATTCATGTATCTAGTTTTTTTTGGTAGTGCCTTGCATTCTTGTCCATTTTGGGTTCAAAGCAGCTTTTCGGTCATGAAAGCACTACGCTTTCGCATTATAGAATGTGCTTTGCAGATAAGATTGTCGATATCTTCTCGAGTGGATAAAATCTTAAAATGACCAATGAATTAGAATCCATTAAGAGGCCTGTTGCTGTTGTCAGACTCCATTCACTGAAGGTTGCACTTGCGCATTGTAGTAGTTATCCTAAAATCAGGTAAAGGCTCGATCCAATTGAACAAGGGAGGAATGATACAATTTAGAATCAGATGACAGAGTTCAAAATCAAGGCCAGTTTTTATTAACTTCCCTTGAGGCTTTGCAGTCTTTGGGCCTTTCGCAACTTGCCTCTTTTTTTTTCTTTTTTTCCAAAAGGACCCAAACGTCTACTTAACAAGAGGGTCTTATGCAAACCCCGTCTTTGTTTTCCCATATCCCCTGGGGGATCCGGGTCTAGTGTCAAATTATTTTATCTAATTTTAGAAAAAATAGTAAATATACAATTTTTAGCATGAAAAATCCAACAATAATCTAACAATATATTTTTTGGTGGGAACAAAAATCAAATAAAGATCCTGAAATTTTAGGATGGAGTTTATGAAAAAAAAAAAAACACGAATGGATGACGAAATACATGCACCTCAATAATCTAAAGTGTGAAATTTCCATCGATGGAGCACTACAAAAAATAACAATAATAATAACAAGCAGACTAATCTTCTTTAAGTTGAGACCCTGAATCAACCCAGCAAGTGCTTCTAATGAAAAAAACTGAATTACACCGATTAACCAAGTCACAATTTCAATATTGATTCCTTGTCAGAAGGTACTCAATCAGTTGAACGTGACATGATAACTACATATGTATCTCAGGTTACTTCTTCCTTGTAACCTGCATTGGCCGATAGGCTAGTCACCGAGGTTTTCCTCATATCCAAAGATGACACATTCCTCCCTTTTTTTTAAGCACACCTACTACCAACTTCGTCTGAAGACATGCTCAATCTTAGGGCATGGGCAGCTTTCTTCCCATTCACTAATTCATGCTACAGTAAAATGAGTGGAATTTGCAATATGACAGGATAGCTGTGCTTCATAAACCATGCAGAATGTGGAAGTATATAATCAATCGGTCAGTCTTCATGGCATGCAACATATCAACATAAAAATGGCTCTATATATTGACAAGGAATTAAATTTTCTGAGAGTTAAGAACTCACCTAAATTAAAACAGCATCAATACACATTCCTTGTTACACAGCACGTTTCCGCTTTGTTCGCTTGCTTCTCTTTTGCCGAGAAACATTGGGAACCTGCTTGCTAGCACTAGAAGCATATGCCTCTTCCAGAACCTCCTCATCCTGTTAAGAACTTCAATTTAGTACCCAGCTCAAGTTTAATACCATTATAATAGAGACAGAATTTGTGAAGAGCATGCACCAAGTCTGTAGTGTACATATATAATAAAGAATACCAATTCTAATATTTGGACTAATTCTATTACTTGCAACACCAACTCAAATTAATGCCAACTATAAGAGGTTGTAGCATAAATTCTTCATCAGAATACATGCCTACTCCAAATTTCTAGGTCAAACCACCATGGAATCGGAGCCTGTTAGCTTTGCATATACAGCAGAAAATAATTGCCGCACAGAGAATGTCTATTGAAGCACATGCTTGTGCAAGTGCTCATTTCACCTAGACAATATCAAACTTTGAGAACTGGACCAACCTCTTATGGTATCAAGTTGATATAGAAAGTTCATGTCATATGATGTTAATCAGGCAGTGAGGTTGACAGGTCCTGCCACAATGCCTGAGTAGCTTACTTGTATACAGTGCGATGAGCAGAATATCCTTAATTTTCATAAAGTGAACTCCATAAGCTAACATTCATAGGCCAATCAACTATATCTTGGAATTTACCTTGTCCTTATCTTCATCTGAGTCGACACCAGAATCAGATAGAGAATCCAGGGCCTGAATCTCTTCCGCCGGCAATGCCTTGCTAATTTTTTTTCTCTTGTCCTCGTCTTTTAACTGTCTGAACCTGTTGATTGCCAATTTTGGCCAGTAACTTCTGATTCTTTAAAAAGAAAAATAGAAATTAAAAAAAATACTTTTAGAAAATAGGGTACTAGCCTGTCTCCAGGCAGTACAGGCTGAGAAGCTGATCGTTTTGCACGTCCTGCAGTGATGATGCCACTGGCGTTCTCATTCACAACAGGCATAGCACCCCCTAATTTGCGTAACCATACTTGTTGAGCTGTGCTTAGGACGTTGTTTGTAAACCTAAAGACCAAGCGCTAACTCGCTAAGCATCATAAGTCAATTATAGAAACAAACAAGTATTCAAGATCCAACAGAAGAAGTAGACAAGAAAAAAAGCTTCAAATCCGGGTAAGAGCCTCACAACTAAACTGCTGATTAGAAAATTTTCATCACAAATTCAGTTCACAAAGAATTTATGGTGATGTCACAGAAAATAGATTTAAAAACAAAAAACGAAAGCAGGAAATGCATCTCACGTTTAATGATATGTAAAACTTACTTCAAATAATAGCTCATAAGTGCACTAACTTGCCATAAAAACTCGATAACAAAAACACATGCACGCAATAATGACAGCTACAGAGAAAGTACAACTACTACTAGTTCTCTGAAAAATATTCTTTGCTGAAAGAATAACATCAGTGAGGCCAGAATATGTAGATAAAAGACCATAACCTAGTTGCTAACTTGCTATGTCATATAAGTGAAAGCAGTAAGCCAGTGACAATATAAGTAGTTAGGGCCAACTTGCCAATGAGATACTGACCAGTAAATTGACAATCCTGATGGAACAGACAAGGAAAAGTAACCAATCATCAGTGGTAAAAACTTCAAAACCAGAAGTGTGTTCTTCTGACTCGGATCATCTGTCTGCCAAAATAAAATGATGGAGGGATTCAGACTGCTGTAAATGAAAAAATAAGAAATGCTTGGCGAAGATGCTTTCTTACTTGGGGAGGCTTCATTAGCTCCATTGAAACATACTGAGAAACAACAAGGAGGACAGGTAAAACAAGGTACGCGATAGTGTCGTGCCAACCCAATGGTGGATGTCCATCCTACATGATTCATTATATAGCAGGTTACTCGATTAAGATAGGCAAGGAAAAATTTAAGAATATTAAATGGACTGGCCCGTGAAAGAAAATGACCACTGGAAGAGAATAGGAGACTACACAACAGCTAGAGCAGGGACACCTTATCTCCCACTGTCCATGTGTTTACAGTTTAAGGTTTATAATGCAGCAGATTTCATATATTTTCATCAGCTTTCTTATGACAAACCCTCATACCCAATATGTAGGATAACAGGCAGCAAGATTACATTGACAACAGCTCAATTGCAGACAATAGAGAGCAATACATCTGGCCAGCTTATGCTGGATGGTTCCAGGAGAAGCAATTCAGAATTTTCTACAAACGAAAAAAGCATAAGCATTGATGACTAGAAAACCCCTAGCCCAGGCAATCTCACAAGCAGAAAGGAAGTACCCTTACAAATCTCAACCCCCAAGGATATGACTCCCACATTACTGCTAGCCAGCTAGGAGAATATGGAAGTTCTATCATTTTTGTTCCTCGATGAATTTTGCCTTCAGACTAGAGTAGAGGAACCTCAAGACTAATGTACTGCCTCATCCATCCAAATAAACCAGCAGAGGAAAACAATGACACAGAGAGATGTCCCAAAGTAACCGCTGTTGTCAAAACAGAGAAAGCCACCTTAACCCAAAGCCCAATCTGTAATCTAAATTCTCAAAGGCGGCTAGCCCTAAAGAACAAGTACAATGTTCCGTAGCCTAGAGTCTCCTCTCTCCTAGTGCATAACAGGCGACAACCACCCTTCCTTTACTGACTAATGTCCGGACTTTTAACACGTTCATTCTTGGACTGGTGATCAACTTGAAGAAAAGGACAGAAAACCAGATTTGCTGAAACTACAAGTAACCTAAGCTCCAAAGTTTTGTACTTCTAGAATAGCTCCATTCCTCAAATAAGAGCAAGTTCATGGTAAAACTTGTATGCTTTTGATAAAGGAAGCAGAAAAGGGAAAAAAGGCTAATATTAGTTTGATGTCTGATGAACACAAATGTTATTACCACAAATGGAATAAGCCAAGAAATGCCAGACCCACTTTGTCGAGCAGCAATAGTGGTAGGCCCACCCAAGGACGGGATCCAAAAGAAACCTTCTGTCAACAATCCCTTCAAATAAAAATTTCATAATTATCAGCAACAGTCCATTTATTTATTTATGCCTAAAAGAAAGAAAATATATAATAAGATCATCCATCAAAATCACTCAAAAGATAGTGAGATAGTTACCTCGTTTGCCACATTGGAAAGAGCTTGATAAAGACCTATCCAGACTGGTATTGTAGCCAAGGTTGGGAGACAACCTACAGAAGAAAACAATAAGACACTCAACTGTTTGCTTGCGCGCAAGTAAGAGGATTTGAAAATTGCTGAGGATGACCTTGTGATTCAGAATAGGAAAATAAATAAATCAGGTTAAGGGTAGAAGTGAGAATAGCAGAAAAAAATGCTGATAGCAATGTCTTAATGAATATTAAATGAAAAAAGGACCATGTTATCCTAGATTTAAAAAAGTTCCCGTGTTAGCAACCTTCTTATTATTTTTACAGTTATTAATAACAGCTAGTTAAAGTTAAATAGAAACAAATATAAAGTTAGTAATATTGATTTCCCGGACAAAAAGCCAATTAATGTAAACCACACAGAAACAACAAAATATTTCAAGGTTTTCTTCTTGAACAGAGACAATCATTACTTTATCAATTCAATGCAGTCATCCAACAACACGAGGGAAGAAGAAAATAAAACTTTGGACCAATATGGCAAAAGGATAAGTTGACCGAATTTAAGTAAGATGCAGTTTATTGAGTGATCATCAAAAGACACCTGCCAATGGATTCACCCCAGCCTGCTTATACAAGCGCGATGTCTCGAGTTGTATTCTTTCCTGGAAAGGAGACCATAGAATTAGGGGGGATTTTCACATTCTTTTTTCAGTTCAGATTATTAAAGAAGAAAAATAAATATTTTCTCAAGCCCATTCCCATAATTTGATATAATCTGAGAATACAGCTCACCTGATTTCCTGCGTATCTTTGTTGAATGGCTTTAATCTTTGGTTGAAGATTTTGCATAGCCATTGTGGATTCCACCTGCATAAGAACAGATCTGGTTTACTAATAATAACAATTCCGTCAATAAGGGAAGGGTATGAAATCGGATAGGCATGAACTATGACTCGATGGAATGTAATCAATGCAAGATACATAAGCAGTGGTGAAAATCAACATTGAATAAACGGTCTTACTTAAACCAAGAATAAAACGGTAGGTAGTAAAGATGTTTTGATATGTTAATGGAAGTAGCAGCATCTAGTTACCTGCTGCTTTGTCAAAGGATACGTGGCAGCCTTAACAATAACAGTGAGTAAGATAATCGCAAATCCATATGCATATGGCACATGAACAGTACTCAATCCATCCTTCAGCACCTGATACAAGCACCAAGACAATATTATCAGCAAGCACTCATAACCTACACATATGTATCAGCGAGAGGAGCCTTTCTCCTGAATAATTAGAAAGTTTAAGATTACTATTATCTAAAACTCAACAATCTTCCATCACTAAATTTTAGCTACTAAATATTTCCGACAAAATTATCATAATCAATGCAATTTTAAGCTCCAATTCAATATCTATATGCACCTAAAATAAATACATATTGCTGAATAACACCAAGCAAGTGATTCAGCACAGTGAATATTACCTTGAGCACGAATTCCATTCCATCTGAGATAAATCCAAACCAACCACCATTCTTCTGCGGCGCGGCAGCATCTGCGGCGCCGGAGACAGAATCCATGGAGACCGCCGCGTCGGCTAGTGTATAGACAAGCCCCTCGGCTTTTCTAACAATAACGTTGAAATCAATCGACGAGTCCATAGAATGAATTGGAGGTATCTCATGGAAGCTGAGCTTGACTCTGGTGGAGACGAGTCTACGGTGAGGGAGACCACGGCGAGAGACGGGCGGTAGTGGCGTGCCGATGAACGACGGAGACGAAATTAGGGTTTTCGCCATGGAATTCAATAGGAGTTAAAGGAAGTGGAAGCTCAACTTCATGAGAGGTGGAGAAGGAAGGAGTGACGAGAAGTGGAGGACGACAAAATCAGTATTTTCTTTCGAATTATCCATATTTTTGTGCGGACGACAAAATCAGTATTTTCATCAAGGCGCGCACTTTTGGTGATTAATCAATGGCTGTGTCCCACGTAGATAAACAAAAAGAAAAGGAATATAATTCCACGTGGACGCTAAGCTGTAAAATCAGCTAATCAGGCTGTGCTTAATATGGCCTTTCTAACGGCTGAGATTTGTTGTCACGCGGCCGACGTGTTTCACTCTAAAAACAGAGATGGAGTAGAAATCTCTCGAACAAACTAGAGAGGGCGGGAGAGAGATTCAACGACACATCGGTTAAGCATGCAATTTTCCACCGTCCAATATTTTCATCCAACGGTCCAGACCACGCTAGGAAGGTTCCCGATAACAGAATATTTTCTTTAAAAAAACCAGTCATTCTTCTTCTTCAACATCAGAAACACAGTGAAAGTTCTAAGTCTGTCTGCGATTTTTTTCCGTTGTTCTTTCATTCTCTCCGTAATTTGTGTTTGGAATTTGATTGTATATGGCTGGAAAAGGAGAAGGTCCTGCAATTGGGATAGATCTTGGTACTACCTACTCATGTGTTGGTGTCTGGCAACATGACCGGGTGGAGATCATAGCCAACGACCAAGGTAATCGGACGACGCCATCTTATGTGGCCTTCACCGACACTGAGCGTCTGATCGGAGATGCAGCTAAGAACCAGGTCGCCATGAACCCCACCAACACTGTTTTCGGTAAGTCTAGATTCCCATCCTGCTTGTTTGTCGCAGTTTTTGCTTTTAGCGTCATGGTTTTCTTATCTGACTTCTGTCTGGTTTCTGGTAGAATGGAATAAAATAGTTGAATCGGTTAGTAGCTTATAGTTCTTGAAAGTAGCTGTGTTATATGATAGATTGATAGCTTTGTATAGGCTCTGTTATTTGGCTTACTCAATTGGACGATGTTTCATTAGGTTTTGTGGTTGCATTGTATTAGCCCGGAATATTTGAAATCGTTATTAGTATGCGTCATCAATTGGTGCGTGAAATTGTTTTGAAATTAATATCTTGTAGTGACAGAATTTGTAGCATGGGTACGTGAATTTATTGCTGGAGAATGTAGGGAATTTGGCTTTGATGAGTTTGATTTGAGACTGAATTCAGTTTTAATAAGTCTGGAGTTGAATCTTGGCTTGAGTTCTTGACTCACATTCAAATCTTGCATGGCTTACCATATTCTGAATCGTCCGGCCGAATTCGTGAATCGTGATATGATGATGTTGATTACATTGAAATTGAATTATTGAATAACTATCCTTTGGTAAAGTTATAATGGATATGTAAATTTATTTGTTTTACAGACGCCAAACGTTTGATTGGTAGAAGATTCAGCGATGCCTCTGTTCAGGCCGACATGAAATTGTGGCCTTTCAAGGTCATCCCCGGCCCTGGTGATAAGCCAATGATTGTGGTCAATCACAAGGGGGACGAGAAGCAATTTGCTGCTGAGGAAATCTCGTCGATGGTTCTTATAAAGATGAAGGAGATTGCTGAAGCTTACCTTGGCACCACCATCAAGAATGCTGTTGTTACCGTACCTGCATATTTCAATGACTCCCAGCGTCAGGCCACCAAGGACGCTGGTGTTATTGCTGGCCTCAATGTGTTGCGTATCATCAATGAACCAACTGCTGCTGCAATTGCTTATGGGCTTGACAAGAAAGCCAGCAGCGCAGGTGAGAAGAACGTGCTTATCTTTGACTTGGGTGGTGGCACTTTTGATGTTTCACTTCTTACCATTGAAGAGGGTATCTTCGAAGTGAAGGCTACAGCCGGTGATACCCACTTGGGTGGTGAAGATTTTGACAATCGGATGGTGAACCACTTTGTTCAGGAATTCAAGAGGAAGCATAAAAAGGACATTAGTGGAAATCCAAGAGCTTTGAGGAGGTTGAGAACAGCCTGTGAGAGAGCTAAGAGGACTCTGTCATCAACTGCTCAGACTACAATTGAGATTGATTCTTTGTACGAGGGTGTTGATTTCTACTCAACCATTACGCGAGCCAGATTTGAGGAACTTAATATGGATTTGTTTAGAAAGTGTATGGAACCTGTGGAGAAGTGTTTGAGGGATGCCAAGATGGACAAGAGCAGTGTTCATGATGTGGTTCTTGTCGGTGGCTCGACTAGGATCCCCAAGGTTCAGCAATTGTTGCAGGACTTCTTTAATGGGAAGGAGCTCTGCAAAAGCATAAACCCTGATGAGGCTGTTGCTTATGGTGCTGCTGTCCAGGCTGCAATCTTGAGCGGTGAGGGTAATGAGAAGGTGCAAGACCTGTTGTTGTTGGATGTTACACCTCTCTCTCTTGGTCTGGAGACTGCCGGCGGAGTTATGACTGTATTGATTCCAAGGAACACTACCATTCCAACGAAGAAGGAGCAGGTGTTCTCCACCTATTCTGATAACCAGCCTGGTGTGTTGATCCAAGTATTTGAAGGGGAAAGAACAAGAACCCGTGACAATAACTTACTTGGCAAGTTTGAACTCTCTGGCATTCCTCCTGCTCCTAGGGGAGTCCCACAGATTACTGTCTGCTTTGACATTGATGCTAATGGCATTTTGAATGTTTCTGCTGAAGACAAGACCACTGGCCAGAAGAACAAGATTACAATTACCAACGACAAGGGCAGGCTTTCAAAGGAAGAGATTGAGAAGATGGTACAGGAGGCTGAGAAGTACAAGGCTGAGGATGAGGAACTCAAGAAGAAGGTAGAAGCTAAGAATGCATTGGAGAATTATGCTTACAACATGAGGAACACAATTAAGGATGAGAAGATCAGCTCGAAGCTTCCTGCTGCTGATAAGAAGAAAATTGAGGATGCAATTGATGAGGCCATCCAATGGCTGGATGGAAACCAGTTGGCTGAAGCTGATGAGTTTGAAGACAAGATGAAGGAACTGGAAGGTATCTGCAACCCGATTATTGCCAAGATGTACCAGGGTGGTGGTGGTGATATGGGTGGAGCCATGGATGAGGATGGACCTTCTGCTAGTGCTGCTGCTGGAAGCGGTGCAGGACCCAAGATTGAGGAAGTGGATTAAGCTTTTTGAGAGCTCATTGATGTTTGGAGTACCCTTTCTAGTTTTAAGTTTTGAATGAATTTTAATCCATATTAAGTAAGATGTTTTTGTTGAGCTATCTGGCTCTTGAACTAATGATGTGTTTTGTGTTCTATTATATGGTTGATTAAGTAACTTCTTTTCTTAAGCCCTGCTTTTCCAGGTTAGGATAAATCTTTAGTTGAAAGTACATGAAGCAGTTATTGAATTAAGATGTTAATGGTTTCTCGCAATTACCTTTTTGACTTGGGGCAAGAAAATAAAATTACCATCAGAATCTCGAGTGTGGTTCCCAACCCTGTGTTGATCAACAAGAAGTTGTGGGAGCATGCCTGCCATGAGGCCCATGACCAAATGTTAGTTAATGCCTGCCTGCCTGCCTGCCATTACATTGGGCCCATTAATATTTCATCTTTTCACCAGATGCGGCCCATATTCTGTTATCCAATAAAAAGTAAGCGACTAGTAAATCCATTAAAAAAATTAATTCACCTTTCGGCTTTTTTGTTTTTGCCTTTGTCTTTATCTCTTTTGCGATTTATTCCAACGGATAGAATGGAACATATGTCAAGACTCAAGAGGACGACTCAAGTTACTCGTTAGGAGCCACATTGGAGTGGGCCAGTTCAACCCACTTACTAGTCATATGGGCCCATGTATATTGTTTTTAATTTGCACAAATTGCGTCCCGCTGGCGCTGATCCTTCAAGACGCGGGCCTATAATTAACACAATTATGAATAAACTCATAAAGTGGGAGGAATATTTAAATTTTTGTGAATTATTTGTAGAAAAAGAATATAAGATGATTGAACCCTTGGGTTTTGGAGTACATCTGATGAGATGCGTGGAGTGGTGTTTTTAGCAGGGTGATAAGCTTGGGCTAGCACAATAAAGAACACCCATTTGTCTCTCTATATAATAATTTAGAGGAGATAATGCAATTGCTTTCAAAAAAATTCACAATCCTTTTCGATTATTTAATTACACTTCCAGATTTTCGCAGCAATATTTATGTCTTTTTGTGTGATTAAAATAGCGCAAACCCATGAGTGAGCTGCACTCCAATAAGTCCACAGTCTCCCCTCTTTTTCACTTCTGTTCTCTGTTTTTCTTTCATTCCCAAAATCGAAATTTTGAACTTTCCAAGGAATTGTTTATAAGCCAAGTTTTCTTGTGTTTTCGTTGTTAGTGACGAAATTGTGGTCCTGGGTTGATGCTCAATTTTGTTCTTTTGGGGGATTTTACAAGGTAAGGCTACTCTGTACTTGCAGCAAATTCTGTATTTCAACTACAATGGTCGGATTGAAAACATGATATTGAGGAATCTTCAGCTTTTGATGTGAGAGTGCAAAGGGGATTTGATTTTATTTCTTACTAGCCTCCTACTTCTTTTTTCTCCCAGGAGTAGGTGATTCAAGGATTATTGTTTATATGAATAGTATTAGTATTAGGATTATTGATTGTTTTGGGATGTAAATGTGAATTTCTAGGAAAAGATGAAGTCCTTGAGTGGATTAGGTATTGGGTTGTGTGTAGCTTTTGGTTGCCTGTTGTTAGCTCTGATTGCACAGCTGTACTATCTGCTTTGCTGGAAGAGGAGACTCGCCAACACAGATGTCGAGGATGATTACAGCAACAAGTTCTTTCAATTTATCTGCTCCAAGAGACCGTTTTATTTGCAGAACAACAAAAATCAGGAAACTGGAGGGGACTCAGTTGGGAACGGCCATGGACAAGACATAGAGCTTGGATTAGGACAGGGTTTGGTGCTAAAAGTTGCAGGGGAAGAAAGTGTGGAAGCTGAGCTTATGAGATTGCACAATTTGGCAGGACCACCAAGATTTCTATTCACAATCAAAGAGGAAACCAAGGAGGATTTGGAGTCCGAGGATGGGAAATCTAGGGGAGATGGTAAGAGTAGAAAGGGTTCAAGAACAAGAAGCTTGAGTGATCTTATATTGACTGTCGATACTCCTTTTGCTTCTTCACCTGTCAGGGCTCCATTAGATTCTTATTCTCACCATGGATTCAATCCTCTCTTTGAATCAACAACAGAGGCTGAGCTTAACAGGTTGAGATCTTCTCCTCCTCCAAAATTCAAGTTTATGAGGGACGCAGAGCAGAAACTGCAGAGGAAATTGATGGAAGAAGCTGAGAGAAACAAATCACAGAATGCCATTTCTGCTCAAGATTCTCAGGTTGAATCTCCCAATTCAACAATGGCGACAGATGGGATTCATGGGCCATTTGTGAATTTCCTTGTTAGTAGTAGTGACAAAGAGAGAGAGCTTCTTAATCCTCTACCTCAGTATCCTTCAAGTACTGCTCAGAATCAGATACTCCCGCTAGCTTCTTAATGCTAATGTTTATGTTGCTTTTCTCCCAACAGCGCCATGGCTAATCTAGTAATCTGCAAGATGAACTGACAAGATGCCAGGTATAATTGTTGTTTCAAGGCAAACTGACAGCTTCAGCATAGCGTTCATGTTAGCATGTCGTTTTATTCAAGTGGGAAAGCTGTGGGATAATCTTGTTTTTTGTCGGTCACCCATGTTTCTGAGCTGCATGAACTAGTCATCATTCATGTGGGGTTTATGATGATGCTCTTAATTCTCATTGTTAAAGTACTTACAGTTTGATTCTCATTGGTCACACGACACTTAATTTTGGCTCGATTTATTCCATTCCGTCAATAGTCGCAAAACATTGGTGCACGAATTTGACGGCGTAAGATTAGATTCATATACAAAGATAAATTTATATAATATTAATTATGGATTATTTTAAAAAAGAACTTGTGCCATTACATTAGACAGAAATGGTTCACAGCTAGTAGCCTAGTAGTATTAGACAGTTAATTTTTTTAGAGAGGGCCTACTTTCTACTTTCTAGCACCAGCTCCTTTTTTTTCTTTGGCTGATAAAAGTGTGAGAACTTGATACTGTTCTTTTGTTGTCTTTTGTATGAAATTATGAATTGAAAGGAAGTAGCAGCAGCACACAAATGCACTTGAACTCTGAAAAAAGACTGGACATCAAACAAGGGCAAATTTTCACACAAGCGATGTATTTTATTCAGAAAAGTAAATGTAGGACGTTGAAGATTAGAAGTAGAAGGGATATAGAATTCAATTAGGGAGACGAGCAATACTTGTAAAAGACAACATTAAATATTGGCCCAAAAGGAGTCGTCTTAGGTGGACATAGTAGGAAGAAGTGAAGTGAATAGTTGGTTTCCTTTACCTAAATAACAAGTAATGTCGTTGTTATCACGCGATTCTGCCAAAAGTTGCTCCTATCTTTAAGTTTAAATTCCACCTTTTTTTTAATTTTTTACAGAAAACTATCGAGGATCTGTACTCTAACCACTGCCATGAAGTCCCCTGCTCATTTCAAATCCTGTCAACGTCATGCCCCAGCTCCTCCGGACTGAATGGCCATACAACGTATATAATTTTGAATTTTGGCAGAAAAGAAAAACATATTTGACAGGCAGCATTATATGATGATAACGAAAATACATGGTTTGTATTTTTCCATATCAAGTGCTGCACAGGGGCGGACCCAAGGCATAGAGTATGGGGTGAATTCACCCACTAATTTTTATTTTTGACCCCACATTATTTTTTCTTTTTTAATATTTAGTCGGTCAAAGGGAGCTTTTATTTTTTAAACCTCAAGATTTTTTTTTTGTGAAAACTCAAGATTACATATTGTTATGATAGACATGATAAGATTATTGATACATCACAATTCAATAATGGGGAGACTGGTTTGCAAACAATTTTCACATTTTTTCAAGCTTTTTTTGAACCTTAACAAATAAAAGTCAATTTTCTTAGACAAACCATTTTTTAATAAACAATCCTTAAAAAAATTAGAACCCCACAAATTTTTTATCCACCCTCTGTGTACCCGACCTCATATACTGTGTCTGGCCATGGTGCTGGACAAGAAGCACCTCTTGGCTCTTGCTTGTTTTGGATCTATTTACGGAGCGGGAGCCAGAGGCCCCATCTCAATCATATTACCGTTGGGCTTATCAGAAAAATAAAACAATCCTGATCAGTGGGTCCAGTGTATTTCTTATTTACAAAATAAACTCAGCGAATTTTTTGGGAAAATATGTCGAAATCGCTAGTACACTGTAATATCTAAATTAACAATGTTCTTTGCAATTTCCAAGGGAAAAAAAACGGCAATGCTAATCAGGTACAAGAAGTCAAGAACAATCTACCAACGTTACGGCCCATGGTTAATCGGCCTCATGGACCTGAATTAAAAACATGTTTTAAAAAAAAGGCCCGTTTCAGAGAGCTCTCGTGAAATCCTCCCGGTCTGGCCAGACTTGTTCACTAACTCTCGTCGGCTCCACCGAAGGTTCTCTCGCAGGATAACAGAGGATCTGCAGGTAAAAGCTCTATTTTTTTTCCCCCTATGGGGTTAAATCTGTCTTTGTTTCCGGTTTTTTTGAACCATTCTGCCAATTTATGATTCTCTGCGAGGTTTTGGGTTGAAATATAAGTTTTGCATATATATATTTTCGTATTATTGAACTATGATATTATGTCACTAGAGGTTCTTTCGCCGGACGTCAATCCAAGTTATTGTTTTTTCTTCGTTCTCAATAGTTTTGGATTTGAGTTAGTCGCTTCGGATGACTTTGCATTTCGGGTTACTTCGTTTTTTACTTCATCAGAATGTAGGGTTAGTTTCAAAGTTTCTTTTTTATTTTTTATTTTTGGAATCTCTTCTTACTGTTGCTGAGAACAACATATAAAGATGTGGCCATCTGGGTAGACGTTTGATTGCACAAAGTTGAGCAGGCTAGGCTGAGAGGGCATTTAACACTGGTTCGAACGAGAAACCATTGCCCTCTAACTGGTTCGGAGTCAAAGTTGTAGGCAAACACTTGAGAACTCCTTTCTATATGTGAAACAGCTGTAGCTAGTATATTACTTTTAAATTACATGACCTTGCTTGTTTGAAATTCCTAGTCCTTAAGAGGCATGCTTGAGTGTGATTCTGTTTCTGTTTTCCCTTTATCATGACTGGTATATTGTCATCGGGAGAAACAAATATCTTCTGATGAAAGAAGTTTTTGGATTAGCATGTTGAGAATCTCTATCTGCCCCTAGTAATGTATTAATTTTGTTTTCGAAGTTAGAAAGTTTATATCCGGGAATCACAAAGGCCCACTCCTAGTTTTTTGCAGTGCGAGTCTCACATAGCCCTCTTTGTCCAAAAACAAATGCAGGTAAGTCCTGGCATATTTGTTTTGCATACTTAGAGTGTGTTTGGTTGGTGTTTTGAAAACTGTTTTCTGTTTTGAAAAATCAAATGATTGTTTAAAATTCATTTGGCTAACTGTTTTGAGTATTTATTTTTAAAAACAGTTTTCATTTTTTAGTTTTTAAAAACTAGAAAACCAAAACGACATTTTGTTGTTTTGTACGATTTTCAAGTGACATAATTTTAATTAAGATGAATTTATTTTATTTTATTTTTCTCTCTCTTCTCTCACTCCCAATGGATTAACTCCTCTCTCCACCGGCATCGTCGTCCGGCCACCGGAAAGTCTTGCTCCGGTGTTGACCCAAAATCACATTCATTTTGACCCAATCGATAAATTTGAATTTGATTTTGATAAATTTGAGTTTTATTTGGATGAATTTCAATTTCATTTGACTAAATTTTAATTTTAATTTCATGTTTTTCAGTTTCCGAAAACAAAATCAAATATCACTAACCAAATGAATTTCTTAACAGTTTTTTTTCTTAAAAAGTGTTTCTAAAAACTATACTCAAAATCGTTTTTAAAAACTAAAAAAGAAAATAATATCCAAACACACTCTAAGCTTTTGGACTCCAGGTTACCTGACTGGCTCGCCGCTGGCCCAAGATCACTAGATCTTGGTATAAGACTATAGGATAAGGAATCGGGAAAACGGACAGATTTTGAATGTGATCCTACATTAGAATGATAGATTTTTTGAGCTACGAACATTTGTTGCAATTTCTGATTGCATTGATGCAAGGACAATTTTGAGAATTTCTTTCTTCCTTCTTTTATGACTTTTGAACCTCTTCTATATGATCATTAGGGAGAGGGGAGCTTGTTTAGATGGAGAAATTATTTCTTTCTTTTCTTCTTTACTGTTAATTAAAGTATCCGTTTTTTTCGTCGTTGTGGTGGGGAGAGTGAGAGCTTGCATAGCTTTAGAACAATTTCCTTAGGTTGGCCAACTAATCATATAATGGGCTTTTGTTGCTGTGTGCTACACATTTGTAAATCTGAACACCTAGGCGGTATGTCTCACTCGCACTGATTGTTGGGGTGCTTGAATTAGTGGATTATTAACATTGATTGACCGGATGTAGTACCAAAAACATAAAATGGGTCGAAAAGTCGGTGGAGTATACATAAGTCCGAAGAAATTTGGCAATATGACGAGGCCATGCATGCAGGAAATGATCACATTTCTCAGTTGCTTGTCCCTTAACTTAGACAAAGATGATAAATGTGCTCGGCAAAAGGATCTGTTGAATGCTTGTATGGATTCTCAGGTGATGTAACTTGACATTGTTCTTGTTTCATGAATATATTATGCTATATATCATCACTGAATGTTGGCCATCTCTACTGCAGAGTTCCAAAAACAGAAAGAGTTGGGGAAGCATCAATTATCATCTGCAGAGGCTTAACAGGGGGAGGAAGTAGTTTGGGTTCGACAGAGAAGTATGTTCATTGATGTATTTTTCTTCACTTGAAAAGGCCTATCACCCAAGAGATTTCAGTTTTAAAGCTAGAAAGCGAAATCTTTTTTCCGGTTTATTCCGAAATGTTTGCGAATCGAGTATTTATAGGAGTGTTCTGGCTATTTTCTATTCTTCGTGTACAATTAATTAACCTATTCTTGACAATATTGTTGCTGTGTATAACTTGGTGTAGATTCAAGCTCGAGCAATTCTTGACGTTCAATCGAAGCAAAGGTCCGTTTGACTTTGTATGTTAGTCAATTTTTATGGGTTTATTTGCTCGAAGCCTTGAACTCAACCTGCTAAAGGTTGAGGCCCACAACGGCACTTCCTTGGGCCCGGAGTCAAAATTGGGCTCGGTGGGCTAAGTCAAAGGAATTTTTCGTGGCTGACATTTCGCTTAGTCTATTAATATAGTCGCGGGCTCCTAATGTATGGTGGGCCCACACTAACATGGGGGCTAAATCTTAATTGACAGGCCTACCGAATGGTCGGAGGGACGTCTATTTCCAATCATAAGGTCAGTCCGTTAGTTGGCGCGTTGGTAGTTTTCTTCTGTGAATGTGTGAGATCGAAACGAAACCCTAAAAACAAAAACGAAAAAAAATTCATGCATGAGGAGAAGAGAATAACGTTTTATATCTAAAAGGGCCAAGGGGGAGGCCTTCTAAAAGGAAATTTGTATGTAAAAGTGGAGACATGGAAGCTTTGTATTGTCTAACAAAAAGGAAAAGCCAACAGGGGATACGGACAGACGGTCATGAATGATATGTATATTAGATATCCAACGGCTGAGATTAGAGACCTGTAGGTAAACTTAAACATTTAAGGGTGTAGTTACCTGAGAATCACTTGTATATATGAGTGTATATGTGTCAGAGGCATGTGTAATTATGAAGCAAAGTTTCCTTCGTACTAATATACTTTTTTTAGGATAACAAATTCAAATTTAACAGTGCAGACATGGTGCCACCTCTTTGCAGTGTGGGAGCCACCAAGCCATGTCAATCCCCTCATAAGCTACAATATTTTTTACACCAATACTATTATGCAAAGAGACTTCCTCACATTTGGCTCTGTGTAAGTACGTACAGCAGAAAGTGAATTTTTGAATGCCAACTCTTCTCAATTATAGAGGGTTATTTTAAAATTAAAATTATGCCCGCAATAAATTTGGGACTTTCTTTATCTCCTCCTAAAAGGTCTTATTGGAGGGAGAAGAGACTTGCATTTATGTACAAGTCTTTACTTGTCAACCAAAGCGATGCGGGATAGCCAAAAGTCACCATAACCATGGACTTTAGGTTTAAAACAGACAACATATCTAGGAGTGAATTGAGCCAAACTTCTCGAGTTTGTTTTTTTTTCCCTTCCCGGATTACTATCTAAAGAGAATCAATGCGACATTGACAAATCAAGGTGGGATAAGAAGTGAATCATATGGGGTGTTCACTTAGCTATCACAAGCTGATTGATTGTATCGAATATGTGATCGACTCGAGAATGTATAAATGGTGATAGTTGACTTGATCAAAAGGATCTCTAATTTCACGTACAACGGGAATAATTGAATGTGTTTTTTAAGGGCAAGTGATATTGAAAAAGTGAAGTGAATAGTAGAGAGAGGACCAGATCAATAATACTGAATATACAAGTGCAAATATCTATGGACTATGGAGGAGGAGCAAATGCTGGTGCATGATAGATGGCGGTGGCAGTGGAGTTGTGCTTTCGCACCGTCTACGTATACGCGCGTGTATGTATATATTTTGTAGTATCTGTTTCATGCAATAGTAGGATCCAGGTAATATAATAGTGGGAAATTATTCAATGTTCCGGATATATTTATATATGACACACTTAAGAGTGTTAATAACATTCACATGAATATGATGTCAATCAAAAAGTAAAAAATATAATATGTGACAGTTCAATCTGTTACAGGTCAATGACCTTTTCAAAAAAAAGAATCAAAAAGTAAAAAAAATGATACATATATTAATATCAATCACATCTTAAATGTACTACATATAATATACACCCGTATCAGTGAAACTTTTTTACCATTGGTTGACGTGGCTCAACATACTCGGACCTTGGGCATCTGATTATAGACGATAAAGGTTGATTTTGACTGGCTGCTTTTGTCGTTACATTGGCCCACGGTCACAGGGCTTTAGAGGGCCGCCACCACCCAGCCTTACTTTCGTTACAGGAATATATCATACATGCATATATATACTTTATTAATGCATGTCATCTACTAATCTTTCTTTCCTCTTTTTTTTTTTTTTTTGGGTTAGGATCAAGTGTTACTGCATGTAATTTTATTTCAATTTATTATCTATTTCTCCAATATGCCAACAAAATTTAATTTTATCTATAAAAATTAGGTTTATATTTATCAAGGGTTTAGGGGATGTGTTTAAACTCTCATATAAATTGCAATCCAAGTGTCTAATATATATATTTGATAAAAAAAGAAAGTAAATATGTTATGTTTTTATTAGGTATCTTTAATCGAGAATGACATCAGACAAGTTTATTTTTTGGACAACTAACATGAGCCTAAACTCGGACCGTAAATTTTTTCACATATGATAAGTTGGGCTAAAGCTCAAAGCATGGACAAAAACATATTATAACTTTCAGTGAAAATATAATTAATGACCTCTCAAGTCCATACAATTTGACCACATATATGCAAAGATATTCACAAATTAAATTATCACCCAAACGATTTTTATTAGATATTGTTCATGGAAGAAAATGGATTAGGAAAATCCAAGTAGCAATCATGAATGCCTTTTGTGTTAATTCCATCCGTGCATGATGCATGTTAAAATTCTGTTTTGTGCATGTTAAAATTCTTCAAAACGAACTTGGCTTAATGGCACCAATGTCACCGCAGGTACCATCATGGATGAGTTGTGGTGGGGTGCCTGTGCTTTTCCATGTTGACACTGATCTTATGTGTTACAGTATATGACAAGCTGCAATTTGCGACACTTGTAAAGGAGGCCATGCAGTCTTACTTATTGAAGAAGATAATGCAAGGTTTCAACTTCATGTTTTTTTCACTCCCCCCAATCGGTGCGACTTTTTTACAGATAATTATCTCTGCTACCTACTTAATTTACGTTTCTTTAATTTGGGCAATTATAAAAGAATGTGAAATACAAATTGTTGGTATTCTTGTGTTGGAATATATTAGGAAACAGGACATAATGAGACTGAAACAAAATAAACGAGAAGTAAAAAATCTAAAGGTGGAAACAAAGAGCACACGAGCAATAAAACCCCCTATTTTTTAATTATAAAAGTCGGGATCCTCACCTATCCATCCGTAGCAAACCTTTAATCATAGGAGGGAGATTATTAAAGTTGTCATGTTCTTTAGAAATTTTACTATTTGAGGTTTTGGAGGCCAAGATGTCAGTCGCATCATTGAATTCACTGTAATTTATTAAGGCTGTTTCCATTCATGTTGGAGATATATAATACGATTTCATTGGAGAGAAAATTATCACACTTTACTATGAAGTGGAAATCAACAGTGATTGGAAGATGAACACAAAAATTTGGAAAACTATCGAAAATCATAAATATTTTTGTATTGACATTAGCTGAGCTGATTTATGTAGATATAATGATATATATTTGCCACCCTATTTGGAGTGTGATTACTTATGGAGATCTCACCACAAAAGGGACAGCTGACCTCTTTTACAACATTGGATTCTCTCTCTTTCTCTCTTCCATGCATGACGAGTCACAGTTCTCTTTAGTGAGCACTAAATTGCAGTCAATATAGCCTTAGAAAGAAATTAAGGCTTCATGGCTAAGAAACTTCTCTTCCTCCACTCATCAAAAGATTCAAAACCCTAAATATGTAATAAAACAAAAAGAGATGAGATAATGAAAGTATATAAATTAAACTAAACAAATACAAAAGCCCCTCCCTATAATTATTTCTTCTTTCTTCTTTCTTCTTCTTTAATTCTCTTTTTTCCTTTCTTTCTTGGCTCAGCTGGAAGTCTCTCTTAGTGTGTGTGAATCTCCACCGCCATTTTTGCTAAAGCCCCATTAACCTTTATAAAAAAGCAAAGAAAAAAAATGGTTTTCTCCTCAATTCCAGTTTATTTAGATCCTCCCAACTGGAACCAGGTATGAATATTTTCTTCAATTTAATTCCATTAAAAAAAAGAAGAAAGCAAGAATATTTACAGCATATGAGAAAAAGGATAGATTTAGATACTCCTATTCCTTTGTGATCTCTACTTGAATATACTCGATTTAATTATTTTCTTTATCATTGCTTATCATTAATTCTTGCAAAATTTGTTCTATCTTTGCAACAGCAGCAGCAATCAAATCAACAACAAGGAATAGTAAGTGTTGTTCATGATCATCAAACTCCACAGCTTCCACCTCTTGCTCCACGGCCTCCTCTTCTGGGAGCTGGCGAAGGCTCAATCCGACCAGGGTCGCTGGCTGATCGAGCCAGGCTGGCAAAGATTCCTCAGCCAGAAGCAGCCCTCAAGTGCCCAAGGTGTGAGTCCACCAACACTAAATTTTGCTATTTCAATAACTACAGCCTTTCTCAACCGCGCCATTTCTGCAAGACATGCCGACGGTACTGGACTCGAGGGGGTGCCCTAAGAAATGTTCCGGTGGGAGGCGGTTGTAGGAGAAAGAATAAGAGTAAAAACAACGGTATTAGCTCCAAGTCGTCACCAGCCTCATCCGGTCAGAGGAAATTAGTAGGTGGTTCAACCTCCACAAGTGCAATTCCTTCAGAGATGATCGGTCACTTGCCTCATCATGATCAACAAACTTCTCATCGGTTGCCTTTCTTGGGATCCTTGCCCAATATGACTCAGTATAGTATTGGGAATCTTGGCTTGAATTTTAGTGGCATCCAGGGAAGCATTGGACGTACAAATAGCGGTGTTGGTGGCCAAGCCGATGACAGTTTTCAGATGGCAACTAATTCAGGCATGGTTTTCTTGTATAGGTCAAATTTTCATCTAACTAAACAAGCATATATAGTACTACTGTTTTTAATTTCTCGATCGTCTCGTTGATGTATAGGAGAAGCGCAGCAATTTCCTTTCTTTGAGGGACAGACAGAAGGCTTGTTTTCGTTTCAAAGTGAAGGATTGGAAGCAGGGTCTTCAATGGTTGGAGATAGCTTGCAGCTTTGTGCAATGACTAGTAATTCAAGCTCTAGGGTTTCACAGCTAGCTCCAATGAAGACGGAAGAAAACCACGGGGCTTTATCAAGCCAACTTTTGGGTAATTTGGAGAGTAATAATCAGTATAATTGGAGTGGTGGAAATACTTGGATGGATTAATCTCTTCATGATCAGACAGGGATCCATGGTAGAACTCGATCGGGTTTTATGTCCTAATTAATAATTTATTGCTTTTGGTTTAAGAATAATATTGAAGTTGTGCAATTGTATTTTCTATACGTGGAATGTGTGTGAATTTATGCTATCTTTATCTATGCTAAATATCTTTCTGGATTAGCACATTTTTTTCTTCATTGTTTGAGTAGTATATTCTCATCTAGTTAGGGTAAAAATTAACAGACACAATAAGAGAATTAAGAAACCATGTGATGCATTAGTTTGTAATTAATTAAGATGTATATATTTCAACCAACTTCGGTATAAGGGGGTTGCATATATGTTGGTAACTGCTGCATTTTCTTATGTATAAATGTGTCTGCATGTGTGTTGGTGGTGACTTTGTTAAAGAAATCTCAACATAAGATTATCAAAAGATATATGGGCCGGTCTGGCCTTCTGCTTGGCTTGACATTTCTTCTTATTAGGATTCATCTGTACGTACTCTTCTTTCCTGTACGTAGGGGGTCTTTGCCCTGCTTTTCCTTAGTTAATGAAATCTCAACTTAATTTTCTCATAAATAAAAATGAGAGAGAGTGTGTGTGTGAGAGAGAGAGAGGGAGAGAATCCTTAGACGCCATTGCTTAGTTTCGAACGCTCTCCTTGAAACATTGTGCCCTAGAATTTGATATTTCATTGTCACCTTGTAAGGGATTCTGATCCTTTTACCTCAGGACTCCCCAATCCCCATGCAAAGCCGCTGGAAACTGTTCACTTGTATATGTACATAAAGAAAAACGAAAGATAAAAGAGAGTTATCATCATCATCATATCAATCTGCACAATGATTTTGTAATAATAAGATCGAGATATCATCGGATTGTACGTACTCAGCTCGTCGTTTGTGAGTGAAAGTCAAAAAACAATATATCCAACAAAAAGCCAAAACTCCCACTCAAAACCATGCAAATTAATTCCAATTGTTAGGAAGCTGGAGCCTATAAACAGCATTTGAATGTTCAGGTAGTGTTTCGGTACGTCAAAAAGAATATAATTGGCACCTTTTGACCATTTTGTTTTTAAATTTTAAATAATTTTGGACTGTCTCCCTCTCTCTCTCTCTACTATCCATCCTTTTCTCTCTCTCATAAGTCATATCCCTTTCAGAAAGGAATCTCTGATAAGAATCCTCCAGACTTATAATTACACAAGCGTAATAGTAGACTAGTACATAATATAAGATTGATGTGTACAAATTAAGGATATGCTTTTGTGAGGACCAAGACTATGATTGCATAAACGAATAAAGCAAAGCAATTCAGTGTATATATATTGACTCAAAAAAGAAGAGCTCTTGATGATGATAATATCATATAGTGAGTTGCGATGAAAACTGTGAAAAGTTGAGGATGGGGGATATATACCAAAAATAATGTGGATGCAAGAGAAAGAAGAAAAAAGACGAGTGGTCGCTGTTGTTGTGGGGTATTAACTTCTGTTAGGGTACCACCAAACGCCTACTACGTACTGGACCAAATCAAAAGTTAAGGCTCGGAAATCCAAAGCCCTGCGACTCAGAGCTTGTGTCATGTTCATGTCTATGACTAGGTGCGCGCGGAGCCAGAAATCGATTATGGGGGTTATTATTAAAATCAAAATATCTTTGATTTGCTCCAAAGAATTAATCTGACGGGGTTCGCGGGTGGAGCCTCTGATTTTTTTGGACTGACCTAAATATGTAGAAAAATTATCTATGAAATTATAATGTCATGATATGTACTTACGTACCTCGAGTTAAGAAAGAATTATTTATAAAATTAAAATACAATGACATATCATCCACATGTCTAGAATTAACACGAACCTAGCCGTGATAGTGATAAGTTAATTTCTCCGTGGTCACTTCAACACAAACAAAAATGACAAACTTTAAGTGTGTACATATATATAATAAATGTTTGTGTATATATATATATATATATATATTTAAGTGTGTGTATATATATACAGGGTTGCTCAAGTACGCATGCCCCTGCTTTGGATTGTTTGTACATCCTTGCGTTTTCGGCCGTTTGATTATCGAGACAGGTTAGATTAGATTCAGTTTAAAAAAGCTGAATAAACGAAAATATTTGACGGAATCAAGAGTTCCTGAAAGGTGAACTCTCCTTCCATGCAACAATGATTTTGCGATTTTATGGCGTGCCCTAGAAATCTGTTACACGAGGAGGACGAAGTTGACAAATATTTGACGAAGGTGCGGTGGAGACGAAATCTTAAGGAAGAAGAAGATCCGCTTCAAGTGTGATGTTCAATTGTGATACAAATTGCAAGGGAATACCAAAGATGATGGAGAGATGCAACCTAGAAGACGATTGAAAGATGGGTACCGGAAGTTTCGTCAAATATTTGTCAACTGCCATGATATATATATTTATATATTTATAGAAAAGGTGCACTGGCTGTCCTTGAATACGCCCCCGTCCATGACTACCTTGATGGTTGTGAAATTTCTCACGGTTATTTTGTTTCCTTTTTCCACGACTAGCTTTCACTCTTCATCTGCATTGATTTAACTTCACATGTTTTCACACAAAAAAGAAGTCCATTTTTATTTTATTTTTTCCAATTTATTTATTTTCCTTTCTAAAGAATCATCAAAAGTATGTTATGATTGTCTAATTGATAGTCTAGGGCACTGAGACAGACGAGGGGAGATATTTTTATAATTATAACCGTGCAGTTTGGCAACTTATGAATATAATTTTATAATGTAATATTTTATTTTGAATTCGCATTTTTTAACAAGTAACATATAAATAATGTTTTAAAATGAAAATGATATGTAGCCTATATTTTGGAAACACATGATAACTCATATTTAATTATTAATTTTTCTATTCTAATTAATTATTCTACCCCTAAACAATATGCTGAACATTTATTTAATTTTATGGTTTTATTTTAATTAATTATTAGTACGTTAGGGTTTAACAAATGCATTCTCATTGGGGTTTACCACATATTGTTTAGGTCATAACATATAAATTTGATAAATAAGTCCGTTAGGGTTTAGCGAATCTGTTTCCGTTAAGGTTTAACATTTATTATTTAAATTATAATATTAAAATTTAATACAAAAATCCATTAGAATTTAACGAATTTATACCTTAAGAAATAACATTTATTATTTAGATATAAACTATCATTATGATTTTAAAAAAGTCAGCTGCTCCCAGACCCCACCATTAACTCGCCCCCCATGATTCTGATCCTTGATCCACACAATTGTTACATGTTAATCCACGCAACCTACCAACATACGCTATCTTTGAGAAGACTCTAGAAGCAATAGTGACCACAAATCAGTTAAGGCAGATTGGTACGATATCTTTTAGAAGGATTGGGCTTTTCCTAACTCGCCAAAACTGTATATCGACCCAAGATTATGCTTTGTAGGCTTGGTAGGGCCAGTGTCCACTGTCCAGTTATTATGATATTAAAGCCCAACTTCTTTTATACAAGAAACCTTTCCAGCCCATATTTGTTTTATAATTAAAAGCTCAACCTGAGAACTAAAATGAAAAGGGCTGAATTACAAAACAGTTCCCTCAAATAATTGCCCAAAAATAATTTTCATCTTCATCGTTAGATTAAATGTTTTAATTTTCACCATTAAAAAGAAATTACATAAATTTCTATTTTACCTCAAATAGTAATTTGATGATATTTGTCTCACTACAAGAAATTTTCTAATTATCGATGAAATTTTTGTCGGTAATATTGATTATCGATCGAAAATTTATGTTGTTAAAACCCTTGGAAGTAATCTAAACACTGATGAGAAAAATTTCATTGATTATTACCGATGGATTTTTTTTCGTTGGTAAATATCGATAGAAATTTCATCAGTAATCTATCAGCAAAAATCAAAAAAAGAAATTTCATCGATAATATGTTGGCAAAAAATAAATTCAGTTTATAATCCGTCAACAAAAAAATAATTTTTTAAATTCAAATCAGTGATCCATAGGCAAAAAAATAAAAAATTTATTGTCAAAAAATAATAAAAAATTGTTGTCATCGCTCTATTAAATTTTTCGTGAATGATAAACTAAATTTGCGTATCGATTTTTGTCATATCATTTTCATAATTAAATTTAAAAATAATAATAATAAATCATTTATGGATGTTGACCGAGTCAACGTCCACATATTGTGCATTAGAATGGACTCTACGATGCCCAATTCTTTGAGCAGATTGGACGCTAGTAAAACCTCAGTGACAATAGACAATAAAAAACTCCAAACATACATAAAGTTTGTCTCACATAATCTAGGTGGCATCCAAGTCAACGTGCCATCTGGATTAACCGAAGTTATTTATTTTTAACTCATGACTCATTTCCCTCCTATCTCTTTATTTGAATTTGTTGACTCAACATGTCAAGTAAGATGACACATAGATAATGTAGGATTATGTAAAAAAACTTTATGTACATTTAGAACTACCGATATGCAATCTAGACATCTTGCCGGGAAAAGTAAAGGGAATTGACACCACCAAGATTTTGTTGTATCATCAACATGCATGAGAACTTCATTTCCACTAATAGTTTGATTCAAACAAAGGAAACATCTCTCTATAAAAACTGAGGATGATTAACGATGATTACATTACATGGCATATAGCGATACAATCCCCGTACAAGTCAGTCACTCTTACCTTAATATTCACTTGTTCTTCTTGGCCTCCATTGGATTTGCATCTATATATCTTGCAAGTGTAATTCTCATCCCACGCGAACAAATGAATCACTTACAGAATGGGGCGCGGATGATCTTCCAACCTTCCCTCCGAAGCAAAGCTGCTTCTTCCAATACAAAAAGGGAAACAAAACGACATAACAAGATAAGCAAAAAATGGGGAGAGAGAACCCTCAGCTATCCAGCAAATTAGCAGTGAAGGATGGCTATGGCTGTTGTGCTTGAGATTGAGCCTCGGCTTGTGCCTGGGCTTGCTTCTGCTGTCCAGCAAACCTGCTCAAACGCTCCAGCAACTGTACAGCTTTTCGCTTTCCCCGATCCGTGCCATTTTGTGCCAATTCCAACAGTAGATCCATGACTCCAAGCTCCTGAGCCTCTAACAAATACTTATGGTCTACAGAAAAAAGGTGCACCAAGACTGCAGCGGCATTCTCTTTGTTTCTTGGTAATCCGTTCCCAATAACATCAACCAAAACTGGCACTGCCTCAGCAGCTCCAATGGCTGCCTTCCCTTCAGGATGGCTGGCTAGTATTGCTAGGATGGCCAATGCCTCATCCACCATTCCACCTCCAGGTTCCATCAGAAGCCGCATTAATATGGGCACAACTCCAGCCCTTACCGCCTTTCCTTTGTTTCCTTGGTAAATGCACAAATTGAAGAGTGCTGTTGCAGCATCCTTTTTCCCTCTTTGGGTACCTTCACTCAGCAGTGTCACTAGTGGGGGTATGGCGCCTGAAGCACCAATTGTAATCTTATTTCCATCCACAACAGAGAGGCTAAAAAGGGTGGCCGCGGCATTTTCCCTTGCTTCCATGCTTCCCTTCTTAAGCACGTGTACTATTCCTGGTATAGCCCCCGAGGTTATAATAGTTCCTTTGTTATCTTCACATATGGAAAGGTTAAGAAGTGCTGTAACAGCATGCTCTTGGGTGCGGGAATCAGGCGTTGAAAGGAGTTCAACAAGAGGGCGGATTGCACCAGCTTCAGCAATGGCAATGCGATTATCCGCATTTCGTTTAGCAAGAAGGCGGATCTCACCCGCAGCAGACCGCTGGTCCTCAGGGTTACCGGATGTGAGCTTGCTGAGGAGAATTTCAATCTTAGTGCGTTCAGCAGGGGAGCATGAGGATGTGGTTTTATTTGGACGAGAACTGCTAGGTCGTTTTGGTGGTTCAACACCATTGGCCTCACACCACTGGGTTATGAGGCTACGAAGCACATAGTTAGGTGTAAGAACGGTACTGGTGAGAGTCTGCTGTGTCTTTGGGCATGTGCCATGTCCCGCATCCAGCCACTTCTCAATGCAGGAACGTTCATAGGTCTACAAGGAGGAAAAATGAAACCTGTTAATTATAGACATGGAACGATGTTTTTAGGCCATTCTCACAATGCTTGGAGAGCATATTCTCATGAAAGAAAACAAAAACAAAGCTCTTATGGTAGAAGAAGTCAAACTAATCATAGTGACGACTTTAAGGCAACTCCTTCCCAGATTCTTAACACAAATTTTTACTTTTTGGGAAGCAACCTATAACAAAGAATTCGTGGAAGGAAATGACCATCATATTAGCCTTAAGATTGGATGGTCTCACATGGACAACTCATCAGGGGAGTGATTTCAGCTGCCAGACCAGTTTCAACAAATTAACATTTCTCTTCAAGCACATTATCCCCTCTGTTTAAATTTAACAGTAAAAGGGGCCAGAAGTTGCAGAGGCCAGAACCTTACTGCCTCACTCAGGATGAGATGAAATAAATAATGTGAGAGGAGGGTTGACTATGATAAGGCAGGAGATGCAAAGTGCATATACCTGCCCAGTAGAAACAATGACAGGATCCTTCATCAACTCCAGGGATATTGGACATCGAAAATCATCTGGTATAACTGGAATGCTGAGGTTCCCTGCGGAAGGAAGTTGTGCACTGCTACTTGGAGGAAGAATCTTTTCTCTTCCAGGACCATCCATGTTGGGGTTTTCAGTCTGCACAAAATCCTTTATTTTCTTCAATAGCATTGACATCTTCTCAATGCTCTCTCCTGGGTCTCCACCACTGGCAGCAACCATCTCATGAAGCGCCAGTGACTCTTGTGTGAGATCAGCTATCCCTGTCAATTGCAATTTCTCGGACAATCTTCTCAGCACAGCTGCATCTGTAGCTGCATCGTTTGTTTTGCTGTAAAGGGATAACAGATCCTCGTACAGCTCAACATTGGGAGAGTTGGCCATTCCTTTGGCTCTTCTGAACTGAGTAAGAACAAGCTCAACCTAAACATTTAAAGCATTTAAATCATTGTCCCAACCAAAACATTTGTGTATGTAATAAGTAAATAACTCTAGGCACGAGACTCCAGCAGTTAGCAGGGTCGGGGACGGTCAGTATGCACCAAGATCTTACCCCACATAATATTTGAAGATACTATTTCTGGGAATTAAGCATGTAACCTCTAGGTTGCACTCATGTAATTCTACCTCTAGATCACATGTTCATTTATCCTGACTCCACCCACTGAGGAAGTCTCATATATGTAAATGTAAAAAAAACGAGGCAATGGATTAGCATGGGGGATGCTATCTTTGGGACCCATAATGTTCAACAGTGAACTATATGCCAAAAAAGGGGCTTTTTTCAATTTAAGAAATGAGAAGAAACATATTCTAGGATCTTCAAAAACTGAATTTTAGATATAAAATTATAGCCAGCTAATTGAGGTTACAATGGCGCCAACCCACGTTAATAAAATTCCCAATTAATCACTTCAAGGTATTCTACCCCTCACCGCAGCCCCAAAGGCACATAAACCCACATTAGAAAAATTGAAAATGAGTGAGAAAAATAAAGGTTGTCATGTCAATTTCACGTGCCATAAAGGCTTCTCTAATATAATGAGAAAGGAAAGTTCAAGGCTGGGTTCTTTCGATGCCACACCTCCAAATAATAACAAAAGAAAAGTTCAATGACAATCATCTACCTGTTCCTTAACTTCATCTGATATATCAAGGTTTTCATAAGAAATTCCACTCAAAGCCTTTTCCAACTTAGTTGTCACATCACGAAATTTATTCATTATCTGCTCCATCTCCAGGACCTGCACATTGTAAAACAAACGTCAGTTTTTTTTATAAAAAAAGGCATCCCTGAAAACCAAAGAGATTATGCGTCATCTAATTAGCATTGTGGAAAACCCTTAAATACTTTCGTTTCTCATTCGCACAAAAAAAAAATGTACAATGACTTTTGTTCAAAAAGACAGTAAAAGATACAATCACTCAACCGCAGCTAAATGTTTTCATAACCAAAACTGGCAGCAAATTGAGGACACAGCGCATATATAACGAAGGTGCTAATTGAATGCAAAAGAGAAGTTATTGCCACCAAAAATTAAGTAAATCCTAAAATAATTAAATATCGTTCAATCGATTGAGGTGGTGATCAATTTCAACATTGGTGTCCGAAGTTTGGTTGTCGATCAAGGTGTGGTGAAGCGAAGTGTACGCTCGAGTGAGGTCGATGAAGTCTCCAAGTCAAGATAATATCAAGTAGTTACTATTTGAGAGGGAACGGTTATGAAGCGGTTTGAAGCTTTTGAATTCTTGTAACCAATTTTTAGACTTGTATAAATATGATTCTAAGGGCAAGTGTAAAAAGGGTCCAAGACCAACACAAAAAAATCAACCTTTTCTCTTAGGCTAGATAGATTTGTAGGCAAGTAGTCATAGTCATAGTTTGTAACTTGTACCCCTTTTTTATTCCAATAGTCTAAATTATAATATTCATTTACATTCCATTAGTGTAAATTGTAGTATCTTTCATGCATTCAATCATTATAGGGTAGAGATAGCTAGTTCCAAAGTCTTCTTTGTTAAAGCACGGTATAATTCATCCATCATTTTGATCACAAATTCCATCGAGTGATACATGTCAAGTATCTGACAATCTTTTACATATTCGATCGATCGATTCCATCGATTGAAATTCAGCATCGAACAAAAGTTAAACAAACAAGCATTCATTTTTGCATCACACAGTCAGAACAAAACTACAAAATGTTCACAATTCCATGTTGACTATGAACTAAACAACATTGCTTCAGATCAACAGGTCTAAACAAAATCAAATGCATTTGGTATCCAAGAGAAACAACATGCAAAAACGATGCAACGTTTCCATACATATAGTACCGCATCTTTCCTAATCAAATCATAGCTGATCAGATTGGAAGCCACCAAAAATCTCATCCTCTTGCTTACATATTCGGGCACTGGGGCAGGTGAGGAAAGTTGCACGTATGCATTTCATTCCTCCCTGCAAAGTTGCATGTATGAATTTCTAAAAACTCCCTGGTCCTAAAAGACTAAGCCAGGACACACACATCTCCCTCTCTCTAATAAGCCGGGCATTCACTTACGAACAGGCACATTATCAGTAAGCATCATGATAAAAATACAAGAACAAGAAACAAAAAAATTAAAAAAGATTTAACTTATATACTAAAACCCACTGCTGATAGTAAAGACGTAGTTGCCTCCACAAGAGAAGCTCGTCTCAATTACTCAGGCCCACTGTGAAACAACCTAGGATATTAATTCCAACATTTCGTACATTCTTGTTCTGTTTCTAGGTGCAAGGCGGTGCGTGTGTGTTGGGGGGCGTTAAACTTGATTCAAAAAGATATTGCATCGATTCTATAAAGCCTAAACTTATTAATATTGAGTGATATGGTTTTTAAATTTGATGTTACTAAACCATCAGAAAAGCTATAACGACAGTAGCAAGTGCGTAAAACATCATAAGAGACGCCATCAATGGGGACAAAAAATTGATTTAAGGAACTGATAAAAATGAGATTCATATAGAAAATCTATGACTGCAAGAGACACGACTCCTATTCAAGGCACATATATTCAACCTCATTAAGAAACAAATCAATTTAAACTTCTAAATACGGAATCTCCTTCAGACAGCATGAAAGGATCTTACTGAAATTAAAAGGTTGATGGAAAAAAAATAGTACAAGGCAAGAATTGAAAAACCAAAAGGCAAAGCACATATTATAGGTAGCTTGATGAAAAATCCTAAAACCACATGCGTATTATATTAATTTATTTCTCTCTGCTTTTAGTGATTTGAATAAACGGTTGATTCACTCAGTCTCAAAATTTCAGAAATAGCATGAATTCTCCATTTTCAGCTCCATAAGAAACATACCAAGCATGTAAAGATCCTATGTGTTTCAACGAAAAATAAAGCAACATCGGCCTCAAGTTTGATGATAATTTTTCAAATGAAACAGATAAAGTCTATCAAGTGAGCTCAAAAAAATTAGAGTACAGCCTAAAAGTTTGTATTACAGTTTCCGAAATCAAGATTATGAACGTGTTATTGCCATAAATATTTTGGTTGCTTCCATATTTACTGGTTCGACCTATGGTAGACTTCAAACCATTCTAGAATCAATCAATAACAGCTCGAGCATAGGAAAAAACAGTTCATATTTTCTTCTATTTTCCTCCAATTTCTAGTCAACCAAACGGATCCAAATAACAGAAGAAAAGGCGCACGCTAGGTGCTTGAAATGAAATAAGCATACACACCAGATGAATCTTGCTGCCTTCGCTGCCAAATCTTAGAAGCTCCTTAGCAGAATCCAAGGCTTCCTTTAAAGAGACCAGAGCAATAACGGTCTCGTATGGAATCGCTTCCTTGTTTTCCTTAATCTCCTCGAACATTGGGATCAACAGCTTCAATCTCCTCGCCATATTGCAGTACTGTTTCTTAACAGTAGACCTGTAATCTGATATCGATGCTATCTCGTTAACCATATCGATCAAGCTCTGTAATAGCTCTCCCTTATTCTCCTCCTCCATATCTAGAACTTCAAACCGAAATCCAGATCTCCCTCTGGACGGCACCGTCGAATGAAAGAGTTACTATATACTTGTGTATTTGATAGTTGCGGCTCCTCTTATTCAAACTTGCTGCTATAGTTGATTCTGGTGTTAGTGAAACAGAAACCGGGCCGTACTCAACGCCATGAGAGACTACAGACTACAGAGTTCATCCGAAAGAAAAGATATGTAAGAGAAGGACGCACGCGCGGAGGTCCTTTTCGTGGCGCGGCTGGGTCAGCTAAACCGGTGTTGGGTTAAGTATTGCTATTGTGCCTGGATTTTTTAAGGCGTATTTTAAGCTGTCGGCTGGCGACAGTAGACAGTCCGTTGTGGCCATCAAATTGTCAAAGGCAACTATAAATTGTCACCTTCATGTTTTTTACATAATTTAAGAAATTATTTAATTCATTTTTAATATGACTTTTATATTTTTATTTATAATGATAAATAATTTGACACTATAATTAATGTGCATGTTATTGAGCTTTCCAAGTTAAAAGTAAATAAGAAAAAATGAAAAAAAATAGATTTCATTAATTAAAATGGGCATGCATTTTGGGACATCTCAAAAATGAATAAAGGACAATTAAAACGGGACGAAGGGAGTAGTTACTAATAGCTCAATAAATTTTAAAAATGGTTCCACATCTGTATCATAATAACATAATTCTCAATACAATCAAATCAGTATAACACATATTTTAATATTGTCACATCAGCAAAACACATCTCCCAATGCAAAATCATTATCCAACCCAACTATTTTCCTATCCTTCATACTATCCCATCAAATTTACACCAAAATCAAGACTGGATCTCACATTTATTACAAAATGTCAAGCCACATCATGATCCGCATCACCAAAATAAATATCTCAATACAACCATATCAACAAAACACATTCTTTAGTACAGGCACATCAACAAAACACATATTTCAATACACATTTGTTGCCCCATTAACTTTGCACCATTACAATTGCTAAAGGGAAATTTGTAAAAATAACATTCTCGAAAATTGAAATTTTATATATGATTTATTTTTTGAAAAAATTAAATAAAAATTTATTCTTATCTTTTTAAAACTCAAATACCTTTCTAAGTAATAAAGAGAGATCTTTAAGTGGTGGAGCATGAACACTTCATATGGTCAAGCACTTTCTATCACTCTGGTCGGACATCATTTTAGTAAATGGTTAAGGACATCACTTGCTCTTTGTCCTTAGATATCTTCTCATGACCTTTTATTGATATTTAAGCATGATTTTCTTAATTATTTCAAAAATAATGTACATATATGAAGATTGATAATTGACATACTATCTTGTTTCAAAACTGCAAAAAATAAATAAGTCTCTCCAGTATTCTAAGGCCCCAACTTTTCCCTTCACATGGACATCGAGGTTTGATTGCATCCATAAGAAATGTTGGACTCTAAAATCTTTTCGATTCCCTAGAAGAAGCAGATAGAGCCCCATGCAAATTGCATGATGGATTTTTAAAAAAAAATTCTGCAGCACTTGAAGTAAGATAGTATGCCAATTCCCATATCAAAACAATCCGAGAAATCAATCCGCATATATACAGATTACTCATGAACCAAAGGAAAACATGATTAAATAAACAAATGAAATATATGAGAATTTACTTGGCCTTTTACTGTATAAATTTGCTGGATAAATGCTCTAACATTTGCTAGAAAAATGCTTCATACATTAATGTCTGACCACATAAAAATAATGCCCGACCACATAACAAAGAAATGTCCGACCACATAAATCAGATAAATAAAGTAATATCATAAAACATAATAAAGAAATGTTCGACCACATAATAATAATAATAAAAAATGCTCGACCATATAAAAGAAATGTTCGACCGCATAATAAACAAAAGCGCGACTAGACCACGTAAAGGACATAAACAACACTTTGAACTTTCTATATTAATATACATGCATGAGCATAATAAACATATTTGAAAGTTGTGAGATTACTGACCTCAATACAAGCATCCATGCTTGCTTTCTGCTTTGGTTTCAATGTTGTGAGACCGTCTCCTAAAAAATGAAATTTTTTTAACATGAGCAAAAAGGTTGAAGCGCTGAATGGAGTTATTGAGAAATAGAGAGAAGTTATTGAGAAATAGAGAGATGAAACGTGTTTTAAGTATCATTCAATCTTTTGGATGAAAAAACAGGTAATTTATTTTGTAATTTAAAAAAAGAATCATATACGAGGTTTCGATTTTTTAGGAGGTCATTTTTGTAAACTTCCCAATCGTTGAGTCTTTCGGCACGTGTTTACCATCAATGAACAAATCAGGGTCCGTCGCACTAGCTACTGATATCAATGTTGTGAGACCGTCTCCTAAAAAATGAAATTTTTTTAACATGAGCAAAAAGGTTGAAGCGCTGAATGGAGTTATTGAGAAATAGAGAGAAGTTATTGAGAAATAGAGAGATGAAACGTGTTTTAAGTATCATTCAATCTTTTGGATGAAAAAACAGGTAATTTATTTTGTAATTTAAAAAAAGAATCATATACGAGGTTTCAATTTTTTAGGAGGTCATTTTTGTAAACTTCCCAATCGTTGAGTCTTTCGGCACGTGTTTACCATCAATGAACAAATCAGGGTCCGTCGCACTAGCTACTGATACCTATCTGGTGAATGGTGATAAATATTTTAAGCAAATGATTGCTTTAATAGCCCAAGCAAATGATTGCATCCAGTAATAATTTTTTATTTATAACTCGATATGGTTTTTAGTTCATCACCCTTATTTGAGTTTTTTTATCTCAACAAAAATTAGGGCCTGCTGTAGGAGTCAATAAGAAAAATTAAAGAAAATCAATTGTGTGTGTTTTCGTGATTCATATGCATGTTTATTTAGGATCATTTATTTAACTTTTATTGATTTCATATAATTTTGTACTGTTTCAAGTTAATTTTTATTTTCTCATACTTGCTCTCTCATACATAAATTATCTTTATTCTCTTGAACGTCACACCATCATTTCAAAACTTTTTGATTGATCATAACATATTCAATTTAGAATCTGGTTAGAGGATGGAATCGTGAATTCGAGCTTAACCCTCTCGTGTACAAAATGCAGCAAATTACCATAACCCTTCTTCAAACAAAGGACGTATACCCCCATAAGTACACAGGGACAACTGTTAGGAAATTTAATGTGACAATATGTTTGACATTATAAATGTCAAATTAGAACAGCTGACATTCACATTAGATAGAAATGTAGGTTGGTTTAAAGGTGATGTCAACAGTGTTATCATGTACCCTACATGGATTCACAGGGATTACAAGTAAGTTTCACGTAGCCTGTAATGAGCATCAACTTTTGAAAAATTGAATTTCAGGTTTTACGTAATTAATTTTTTAAGCGAAGATTGATTTGATTAATTGGAATAAAATCAAGTTTTTTTTAGAAATTATTCTCTTTCTTTTTAAAGAGTTATCTTATTCCTATTTTAGAGATAATCATCTCCTTAAATCAAAGAAGTATTTCCTTATATTTTATGACATTGATTCCAAGATTATGATATAATCTTTTAACTAATTTCATGGATCAATATTATGCAAATCTTTTAGGTCATTAACTAGGATTTTCTTTCTTGGTAAAGAAACACTCTATCTGTCTTATTTTAATTATCTCCTTCAATTTGTACGAAAACTCATCTTTAATTTTACATTGATAAAAGCAGGCCGCGACAAACTTGGCAAATGACAACAAATATAAAATTACGGTCATCTGACAAAAATAATTATTTATGTTTCGATATATAAACAATGATAATTATGCCCCATATGGCTTAGTTGTCATTGATCACAACTAAGAAAGTGCAAAATACACGACAATTAGGCATGGAACACGACATTACTTTGTGGGATCAAACTGTGGGGTTTGATTAATTGATTAACTAAAAATCTGAAATCAATACGAAATTTCAAATACAATTTAATAGTGTACGAAATTGCTCGCATTTTCACACCTCGAAATTGGGTTGATCGGGCCGTACACGTGGCAAACTCACATGTATGAGATCTCTGGCCAGCCTGACCAATCTGGAGTCGTGGATACAGGTGGCCCACATGCGCAGAGTAGATGGTAGTGGGTTTAGAGATAATGACACTCATTTCGGAGCATGTGAATGCGATTTAGTGACTTAATCACGATCGGCTCGGCTCGGCTCCATAGCCCAGCCGAAAATCAACTTCCTCAATATCACGCCCGCCTCCAGTGAGCGTTACCAAATTCTGCCGGTTCTGATTTCCAAATCAGTGCAACCAAAAAGGTTTTACTCATTTTCTTCTGCCTGGATGAAAAAGTCTCTCGTTCTAATTGGACAGCAAATCAGTTGGTCACATCTCTGGATGTTTCTGGACAGTTAACAAAGGGGAACTAGGAGGGTGCAAAGTGTGCTGGGGAGGACCAGCCCGACACGCTCAAGCCAATATGAGATTTCATAGTTGTGAGGATTCAGTCTTTCGTAACTCTCTCAACTCAAACAATTAAAAGTGTTGAGGTCATCTTATATATGGATTGGAGAATTGTAGTTGTAACTGAAGTACGAGTCTTTCTCCCTTATTTTTGAGAGAATTTCTCGGAAGTTTAGTCATATTTAAAGTTTCAAACTCTTACTCTAGTGAAAGTCCATCTCCTTAAATTTAAATGTTTTATTTGATTATGGACATTGATTAAGACGTGTGTCTTACTTTTGTGTTGTTTGAGGTGCCTTTAAAAAAAGTCGATTAAGGTACCTTAATGAAAGATGATCGGTGCGTAATTTAAGTAATACTGGTCAACTGCTTCAGTTTGAGCTGAGGTGACTACGTCCATATCGAGCTGATGTCAACGGATAACATGTATCGTATTTTGATTGAGAGAGTTATTTTGGTATAATAAAAACTCAGAGAAAATAATTTAAATTGGTAGCTGGGACAGACAGACAGAAGTCGATGAATACGATCGACATGGAGACTATGATGATCAAGGCCGGCCCTGAGCACGAGCCGACGTGAGCTACCGTCCTAAAAGAATAATTTTTGTAAGTTTACATCTAAATACCACAATACGTAATACACTAGTCTTTAGAGCATCTCCAATGCTACAACACTCCAAATTTTCCAGTGCGATCCCACTTCTATTACAGTAAAATACGATTTTCAATGCAATCATATCAACAAAACACATATTTCAATACAATTTTTTCACTTTTCATTTACAAACACTCCAAATTTCAAGCATCAACACCATTTCTCTCATACTTTTCTATCATTTTTCACTTTTTTCTATCATTCTACACATATTCCAATATAATTTTTTCAAATTACTCTTTCTATACACTCCAAAATTTGCAGCACTCCAAAATTTGTTACCATTGCACTTGCTCTTACTACTTATACGTGAGAAAATAGAGAGACGAGAATGAGACGGCCTATAATCTACGACTACCTTATACGCAAGATAACAGAGAATGCGAGCGTTGCTAAGCGACTAAAATATTTATGTGATGTCATGTAATTCTAAAAAAAGTTATAATTATATTTTTTAATCAATTATCGTAATAATTGATTTTAATTTTAATTTTAATGTAATAAAATTTAATATATGATGATTTAATCTCTCAAAATTGAATTTCAGCCATATGTCCTATTTTAATTTTAGGGGAAATTGTCATTAAGTCTACTTTTACATACTTATTTGTAAAAAAGTCAGACAAATTTTGTAAATTGTTGTAAGGTCAAAAAATGGGTAACTTTGTAATTTCAAATCCAAATATTTTTTATTAATGACAAAGCTACCCTTCACTTTGAATTTTGAATATTGGTGGTTTGTGTTTTGAAATCCACGTCTTTGCCTCTACAATTTCATTCCCTCCTCTTATCTAAAACCCTTTCGCTCATTCAAATAGATTTGCAAGTTTTTTTAGTTCATCAGATCTGGAAACAAATGTCGCTCCTCCGCCACCGCCTTACATCCACTCCCATGGCAGTGAAGTTGTTAAAGCCCCTGATATCATCAGCTCCAGTTCTCCCTCGACTTCGTTTCTCCAAGAAAGCGCCTTCAGTTCGACCATTTGCGGCAAAAATGGCTTCATCAGAAGCCAAAGCAAAAGTCATAGATTCGCATCTCCACGCGTGGGCTTCTCCTCAAGAGGTATTTGTGTCTGATTATTTCTTTTCAATGTTTTAACTTTCAAATGCGAGGAAAATGGAGAGAGGGACTTTTGAATGATAACGACATAACTATTTTTGTGAAGGAAAGCTGTAGAGAAGTACCCATACTTTACTGGATAAGAACCTACTTTGCCTGGAAATGTGGATTTCTTGCTAGAGGTGCTTCCTCTATCAATCCTGTGAATTGGGGTTTTTTAAAATTCATACTTTGTTATATGGCCTAGTTTGTTCTTGTGGGTATTAATTTACTTTGTCAATTGATGTTTTGGGGTTTTTTAAACAAGCTTGCTGAGATTCTATGATGTATATGTAACTGCTATTCTTCTATTTACTGCAGTCCATGGAAGAGGCAGATGTAGATGGTGCACTCATTGTTCAACCCATTAATCATAAATTTGATCATTCTTTATGGTGCACTTAAGATACTTTCATGCTTTGTTGACATTTGATTTTATTTTTTGATTGCAAGTAAGCTTGTTTTAGTAGTATTTGTTTGTGATACTCTTAAGATACATTTATGCTTTGTTGATATTTGATTTGATTTTTTTCGCTGTAGGGAATGCTATTTCAGTAGTGTTTCTGTCAATAAGGTCAACAACCTCTTGAAGGCTTGACCTATAATGTGGTATGTTTACAGTTTCTTCATTTTTCCTGGTATCATCAATGTATCGAGATAGCACAGAGGTATCACGAAAGTATCGAAAAGCTACAATTAATGCATAATTTCAAGTAACATTCTTAGTATTTAGGCATCACAAAGATCGTTACCGGAGGAGTAGCGTCTCGATGTCGTACTATAGTTTTTGTTGATATTTGGTTTTATTTTTTTGGTTGCTAGAAATGTTGTTTCACTAGTTTTATTTCTGTGATACATTTAAGATACCTTCATGCTTGTTGACATTTGGTTTGGTTTTTTGATTGCATGAAAGCTTGTTTTAGTAGTATTTGTTTGTGATACTCTTAAGATACATTCATGCTTTGTTGATATTTGATTTGATTTTTTTCGCTGCAGGGAAGGCTATTTCAGTAGTGTTTCTGTCAATAAGGTCAACAACCTCTTGAAGGCTTGACCTATAATGTGGTATGTTTACAATTTCTTCTTTTTTCCTGGTATCATCAATGTATCCAGATAGCACAGAGGTATCACAAAAGTGTCGAAAAACTACAATTAATGCATCAATTTCAAGTAACATTCTCAGTGTTTAGGCATCACAAAAATCGTTACAGGAGGAGTAGCGTCTCGATGTCGTACTATAGTTTTTGTTGATATTTGGTTTTATTTTTTTGGTTGCTAGAAATATTGTTTCACTAGTTTTATTTCTGTGATACACTTAAGATACCTTCATGCTTTGTTGACATTTGATTTTTTGATTGCGAGAAAACATGTTTTAGTGGTATTTGTTTGTGACACTCTTAAGATACATTCATGCTTTGTTGATATTTGATTTGATTTTTTTCGCTGCAGGGAGGACTATTTCAGTAGTGTTTCTGTCAATAAGGCCAACAACCTCTTGAAGGCTTGACCTATAATGTGGTATATTTATAGTTTCTTCTTTTTTCCTGGTATCATCAATGTATCCAGATAGCACAGAGGTATCACAAAAGTATAGTAAAGCTACAATTAATTAACATTCTCAGTGTTTAGGCATCATAGATATCGTTGCCGGAAGAGTAGTGTCTCGATGTCGAAGAAGTCGCGTTGTTCTGGTGCGTGGAGAGGTTTATCAACTGGATATGAGTAATTGGGTATTACGAATTTGTAATTGAATTTGGGTATCACGAATTTGAAATTGACTTTGGATATCACGTCATTTTGACATCTACAGTTTGAATGATTTACAATTTGAATTTAAATTGAAATTGGCTAACAGTCGTAGATGAGTATCATAGATTAAATATAAATGTATCTCAAAGGTATCACATTACAATCACAACAGTGTACTTTAAGTATCATGCATGTTAGGATTCACGATTTACGAGATTGTATCACGATTAACGAGACAATTAAATATAATTTAAATTTTATGGTAGAAATGTAGCACAGTTCACGAGGGTACCACATTTATCTATAATTACCAAATTGAATTTAAATTTAGTGAGACAGGGGCAGTTTAGACAAAGAACATAAAAGGTGACTAAAAATCAAACAAGATTTTGGCGCCATACCTTATTGCCCAACATTCTCATTTCATGTACCGGCCTACAATTTTCCCATATATTTTATGTTTTTGAAATTTTAGTGAACCAGTAATCGCTGTGAATCTACCATAATGGGCCCGCGGGTGATGCAAGCCCATGTGACCACCGCAGGGACAGTCGGGCTTTGCATTTACATTTTTCCTTTTATTTTATTGGATTGGACAACTGTTATACACGTTAACTGATCTATCAAAATCATTTGCTTTAATTCAATTTTCGACTTTCTTGAATTGTATTGCGATTATTTGCAGTCTCCTTCAACGCAGCTGACCGAAAGTCAAGTTTGCAGTTTCTTTTTTGGGGTTAAGTTTAATCCAAACGACTAGTCCTGAAAGGCAACCACCCAATTCGGTGACAAACCAAATTGCATCACATATTTATAAGTACACTAATGGGCTTGGTTACTATGAGTAAATTTGGGCCCAGTGTACTAAAGGGCTTTATCATATATAATTATATACGATTAGATTTGGGCCCTGTTGGGCTGGTCCGAGAGGCTGTGAGTATCCTCCCGAGTCGTTACTGCTTACATTTGCACCTCAACATCAATGCTGAAATATTGATCTTCTTTTTATTTTTTTATGGCACTTCCACGGACACAATTGAGGCATCACGAGCACAAATTCCACAACAGTACAACACAAACTCATGACTGTAAACAATACGCCGTCGCTTAACCAGAAATCTCAATAGGCTTGACTTCGGGCTTCTTCTCCTCCTCCTTGGGCACGGTCACAGTCAGCACTCCATTCTCCATACTCGCCTTGACATTATCGATCTTAGCATTCTCAGGCAGCCTGAACCTCCTCATGAATTTGCCGCTGCTCCTCTCCACGCGATGCCACTTGTCATTCTTCTCCTCCTGTTCTTTGCTCCTCTCCCCACTTATTTGAAGAATCCTGCCTTCTTCAACCTCAACCTTAACTTCCTCCTTCTTCAGACCCGGAAGATCAGCCTTGAAAACGTGGGCTTCAGGATTCTCCTTCCAATCAATTCTTGCATTGGCAAACTGAGAAGTCTCGCTTGCCGAGGAGGGGACGTTGGTGAGTGTAGAGTTGAAGAATCCCTCCAATGGATCCCAAATGTCTAGAGACAATGGATCGAACACATTGGTGCGCCTTCCACCAAAGAAGCTTGGAATGAGCGACATTCTTGACAAATTGTGTGATAGCTTCGGAGATTGTTTGAAAGAGCGTTGGATTCAACTTTGAGATTGCTCGATCGAGTCTTTACAGTATGAGAATGACGTAGGAGAGGGGACGTATTTATAGTTTTGAGAAGATAATTCTGGTTATCCTATTATGGAAGGACAAGAAATCTCTAGCACCTTCATGCATCGGAGAAGTAGAAGTTACCCGAATAATGAAGAAATTTCTGGGACCTTTAATGGGCAATGTTGCTTCGATTTTTTAGTAGGGATGTCGACCCATTCTGTTCTGTAATCTTCTACGACCTTCCTTGTCTCAATTAGTGGACCAATCATGGGCCTTGGGCTTCTGTGGTGGAAGAAGAAGCCCGAGCCCAACAAATATATCTATGACGGCACTCGGCACTCGCACCGCACAGCCCTCCTAGCACCAGACGGTCTAGACCTCATTCGATATTAAAAACTTTAAAATAAACAATATTAGCACGAAACTTTGAAACTGGGCCAGGCTGGTGAATTTATTTGGGCTTGAATCACAAAACTAGTCTGCCCAATTTGCTCGTTGGACTTTTTTATGGTTTACACTTTACAGGCTTAAATAAAATTTTAGCCCATTAATTTACCCAGTGGGCCTCACAACACCACCAACGAAGGTCATTGCCAATTTTCCATATATTGGGGCCTCCCAGTACCATTATTATTGGTTTAAAAATCCAAACAAATTATCAGTACAAGGTGAGGGCAATTAAGTAAAAGCAACTGTCAACGACAACGGAAGTGGAGGGCTTTAATTCGCGCCCCCCACGCGTCAAATTTACGCACAAATTAACGTAATTGTTTGGGAAGCCTTTCCCAAACAGTGTGTTAACACTTAACAGCACCAAACATCCATCCCATCCCTTCTCTTCTAAATCCAACGGCTCATCTTACATAACTGGGAGATTCAAGGGTCAGGATTGCTCCCCAATAATGCCCTATGGTATCTAATATGAATTGCCCGAACAAATCTCTGACTGCTGCCCCAAGTCAGTCCCGGGCAGCTCCAAACTCGAATACAATGACTCTCTCTCTCTAGATTTTTTGTTTCATTTTTTCTCTCTAGACTCTTTGACACGGGAGAAAAGAATTGGGACTTGGCACTTAAATGCACCTTTTCGCTTTGAGAGGAAAACAGAGGCCACCAACACCACCTCTCGCTCTCAGAGAAGGTGGCGCTGGATATAGGTGGAACGCCTCTAACCAAAGCGAGGGGCTTATTGCCCACTCTGTAGAGAGAGAGATGGGTCAGGGGCTGAGTTGTGGAGCGAGCCAGGAGCATGGGCTCTTCAGTGCAGTGCAGTTAGGGGACTTGGAAACTGTAGAGGCTTTGTTGGAGGTAGACCCATCTCTCTTGCACGAATCGACAGTCTACCATCGACAGTCTGCGCTTCATATTGCTGCTGCCAATGGACGGATCGAGGTAGGTTTTTGTGATTCTTGCTTGCTCTGTATCCCAATTTGGTGTTTCTTCATGGTTGTTTTTCTGGGTGGTCAATGTTTCCTGCTCTGCTTCGGCATTTCCATTAATGATGCTTATTGGGTATTACTGATATTACTTGATTGTTGATGGATTTTGGCGTCTCTTCTTGGTGATCTTCAGATTTTATCTATGCTTTTGGAGCGATCTGTGGATCCAGATATGGTGAATCGTCACAAACAGGTAGCTCCTTGTGATTCTGTGTGAATGCGATGGCTCTCTTTCTCTGAATCATTTGATCTCGCTATCTGATCACTTTACCAACGATTTCTCAATTGTGAAATGGCAGACTCCACTTATGTTGGCTGCAATGCATGGAAAAATCTCTTGCGTGAAAAAGCTCCTTGAAGTGGGTGCGAACGTGAGTGAAATTTCACTTTTTGTTTCGTTATACAGGATTGTTGGTGGGTGATGTGTATCAAAATCTTGATCTGTACGAATCTGAATGATTGTCAGATATTGAAGTTCGATTCACTCCATGGAAGAACTTGTTTGCATTATGCCTCATATTACAGTCACTCTGATTGCCTTCAAGCCATTCTCTCCGCTGCCCAATCTAGCCCTGTTGCTGCTTCTTGGTGACTTTCTATTTCAAGATCGTTTCTTTGGTTTTTGTTTCGTCTCCAACTTCTTTTACTTGTTTCATCTGGCTTTTAAGCTGATGATGATTGTGTTTTTGGGTTTGGATTGCAGGGGATATGCACGGTTTGTTAATATTAGAGATGGAAAGGGTGCAACACCATTGCATTTAGCTGCTTGTCAAAGACGGCCTGAATGTGTACATATCCTTTTAGATAATGGTGCCCTTGCCTGTGCTTCAACTGGTGGATATGGGTAATAAGGGCATCCGTGTTTCTCTTTATTTGATGTGCAATGTTAATATCTTTCTCAGATTGATATCGTTCTTTACAGCTCACCAGGAAGCACTCCTCTTCATTTGGCAGCCAGAGGGGGATCTCTTGATTGCATCCGAGAGTTGCTAGCTTGGGGTGCAGATCGTCTCCAAAGAGATGCATCAGGGTATAGTTTTTTTTTCTTGCTTAATTTGCAAAACGAAAACATGGCTCACCGTATATTTACTAGCAATGCATACCCTATTTTACTTTCTTTTTGTCCTGTGTAAAGAATACTCAGGGCCTTGTGAACATCCAATGGAGAATGAATGGCCAAATTGTATTATTATGGAATTTGTGAATGAAACTGCTACTGATTGCAGACATCTACATGACTATGGAATTTGCAAATGGCAGCTCTACTATAAATCTTTTTAATTGATTAATATAACCTTTTGTGAGGAGAGTTGTCATGCCATTCATGTATTTCAATCATTTTCTACAATAAAATGCTATTGATTATCAAAATTATTCTTTTTGATATCCAAGCAAGCAAATGCTAGGAATGAATAGTTTTTTTTTGTCATTCCTTCATATTGGGATTATGCTGTATTACTAAGGAATTCAACTCTTGTGTGTTTCTTCTAGGTTCAATTTTCGAATGATATGCAGCTCTTATGACCCACTTTATGCAGGAGAATACCATTTTTAGTTGCTCTAAAGCACAAGCATGAGGCATGTGCTGCCCTGCTTAATCCCCAGTCAGCAGAGCCTCTTGTTTGGCCATCACCTCTAAAGTTCATCAGTGACCTTAATCGAGAGGCAAAAGCTCTGCTTGAAAATGCCTTAATGGAGGCAAACAGGGAGAGGGAGAAGAACATCTTGAAGGGAACTGCTTATTTGTTTCCATCTCCATCACATTCTGATGTTGCGGCAGATGACAATATTTCTGAGGTATTGAAATGCCTTTAATTGCTGTTTACTTTTTTCTTCTTGCTCATTTTCTTCTTGTTTCTCCTTCAACTCATTTAACAATTCTGTTAAGTATTTGATACAGAAAACCAAGATGCCGAAGTCAAATTTTAGTCGGTATCGTTTTATTTATTTATTGCCATGCTTGAAATTTCACCTAGGAAACGATGATCTTCATCAGTTTAGTTGAATATTTTCTTTAGAGCTGAAAAATAAGTGGGCCATTGAACTTTTGCCATGAGCCGGAATAATGTGCTCTCGCATTATTCCAGTTTGAGGAAATTCAAGCTGACACCACATTCAATTTCCCAGAATTTAATTTGCATAAATTGACTGATGATATCAACCTAGAGTCAGTTTGTCATGTAAGTTTAAGAAGCCTTGTGCCTGAAGAAATGTTTTTAGTTGGCTAATTACAATTGTCTCTTTTGTCTAGTAGCTTAGTTTACTTTCATTAGCCTGTGATGTCCATTTCTGGATAACTAAATGTGGACTTGGCTGCTTATTTGGCAATAGTTTTTAAGTGAATTAGTGCACTTGATCGGGTGCTTATATTGAGGACCTGAGGTCTTGCTGTACTTTAAGACTACTTAACTACCTAATCTTCAGTTCACCGTCGTCTTGTGGCTTGATCTTCTTCTTCTGCTGCTTATACTCTGGCTTTATGATTCGAAGAGTATTAACAGATATAGTTGGAGTTGTGTATTGCAGGCTAGCGATAGCGAGCTTTGCTGCATTTGCTTTGAGCAGGTTTGTACTATTGAAGTCCAAGACTGTGGCCACCAAATGTGTGCTCATTGCACTCTAGCCCTTTGCTGCCACACCAAACCGAACCCAACAACCTCATGCCTCACTCCACCGGTTTGCCCATTTTGTCGAAGCACCATAGCTCGGCTGGTGGTTGCTAAAATCAAGAAGCACGATGATCCTGATCACGAGATTGACTTGAGTTCATCTATCTTGAAAAGGCCAAGGAAGTCTTGGAACATCGGCAGCGAAGAAAGCAGCAGTTTCAAGAGCTTATCGACAATAGGTTCATTTGGAAAGATGGGAGGTCGTGGCTCGGGAAGGATTGCCATGGAAAATGAGTGGATCGACAAACCTTGAACACCTTTCATGTGTGAAAACAGAGAGTCCAATTGGTCATGATGATTTCCCTTTCAAAAGGTGGAGGGAAAATAGCTCGATGCATCAAAATTGTGGGTGCAGCTTTGCTGGTTTGGACCTTGTACGTTTGGTAATGTAAAGTAAACAGCTGCGGGTCTCATCATATATTTGCTGCAATCTTATCTAAAGACTTGAGAGATTGAAGGAGAGCTGCATTGGTCATTTTGAAGTTCTGTTGATGTTGGGGTGCCTAAATTGTCGAGGATCCTTCTTTAATTTAATGTAAAATCAACATTCTTCAATGAAGCTGCTGCTCATATAATATAGTGTCTTTTTTTTTTTTTTTTTGCTAATAATAAAATTTATCTCTGTTGCGTTATTGGTTGTCATGTGATCATGTCTCCATTGGTTAAATAATTTTAGTCTGATAACGTAGGCACAATGGGGTATAGTTTTGGGTCACGATTCACAAAATAACACGATAGGAGACGATGCTGACACGTGGAATGGGTGACGTATCTGCGAGTAGATAAAATATCGGATGGTCTTGCTTTAAAGCAAAGAGCAATAGAAAACGCTGACACACGAATATCTGTGGGGGCCCATTACGATAATTGCCTTTGCCTAATTGGAGTCCTTCCCACGACGGGCAAGGGTATGGCCCACTGTGAATGTCACCTTATCTTTTTCGGCACACAAGTAATCGGACATAAACCTCTGAGGCAGATGTGTCTGGCCATATATCACTGATTTTGATGACAAAATAAATTTAGATATTAAAAAAAAATTATAGATATTATGGATGCAAATGTCTATGCACATTTAACATTTCTTATCTTTCTAATCCCCTGGCGTACACTTCTCAGGCTCCTTTTTCGCTCATTTTCTTTTTCGGTGGCTATATGCACTTGTGGATAATTATTTTTCCCCGTAAAAAATAACCAGAGAATATCACGAAATTAGGTCTCGAGGAACAAAACCTATTTACAACATTTTTTAGCAGGCATCATTCGAAAGTGCCTATCTAGACCTAAACTGGGGATATCAAATCAATACTTCCCGATAAAATAAATTGTGTCAAAATTCAGCACATAATTATAAATGTATTACCCTTAATGATGAGTATGAAACTCATAATCTTTAGCGTACTTTCGATTCCCCCAAAGTATTCATCATTAGTCTCACCGAAATGTTTTATTTACAGCACCTATCGCATATTATTTTTTTCCCTTTTCCTCTTCTTTTTAGGCCAGGCCGGCTTCAACGTATATGTTGAAATATACATACAAGACAAGCTTTTGGAAGAAAAGAACACAAGTTGTTTTTGACCTATGGCATAAAGCAGGCGATAAAGTCCGTAATGTTGTCCAAATTTGGCTCTTGAAGAATCCTCGAGTCCGGTGTTGATTCCTTGTTTGAACAACCAAAAAGCAGATAAAGTCATCGTAAATTGCATGCTGCATATAAAAGTAAAGATTAATCGATCTTTTACGCCCATCAACAGTTGTATGAATACTGTATCAGTCAAAAGGAAGCACCACATCCGTGCATATTATTAAATGAAATATCTCGGTGAATGAGGACAATTTTCTTGGGATCTTGATCGAAAACAGTCATCAATTCATAGAGTCGCACATTCACATGAGTCTGGCAACATGTCGTGTATGACGAGCTCAGCCACCAGTAATCACCAATTACCTGTTGCTGTTGCCCTTCAGAACAAGAAAAATCTCAAGTGTACACGGATATTTTTAGAGGGAGACTAACGACTTCAATTTGATAAACTCAATGGTCAACGAAGAGTACAGAGGAGATAAGCGAAGGTGTCAAATCTTTAGACATTTCCATGCAAGAAAATGCATTGGTGTTGAGTATTTTTGGCTATTTCTTCTTGGCTGCCTAGCTTCAAAGTTGAAACAATTACTGATGTCTGTTCAAGTTCAATGAGATGAGCGACAATAAATTATGAAGAGTCTTTTGCTACAGACTACAGTGAGGAAATTCAACGGTGGCCATTAATCCTTTGCATGGAGTAGAATTTGAATTGGACTCTGAAGCCATCGCTCATTTAGAAGTCCACTGTCAATCTAATTTGAAGCTCAACATCAGGGATCCAATCCAATAGTGGTGATACTTCAAGCCCAGGCCCAACCAGAATTATGAATGAATTTGACTTCTCACTTCTCAGCCGTTGGATGAATCCAAGGTTCGTAATTAAATTTAAATTTTATTATCTTAAAAAAGTGAAAAGGATTGGGATTGGCCAATGGCCACACATGCAAGGGAAAAAAGGGCAGAAACTCCACATGTACCCATCACCATGCTCCAATCTTCCACCTGAACCGAACCATGGACTTGTCATATATAGTCAATTAAGTATTTCTGAAAATTTTAACTAATCTGAATCCGAATATATAAATATTTCCTTAACACCTATGTATCCGACCCAATTTTTTTTCTCAACCCTAAATGCATAGACAACAATGCCCAGGTAATATATAGATGCTCACAAAGTATGCAATGACATGAAACTTACGAGATTAAAGAAAATATGACAATATATAGCGCTGTTGAGACATATGGCATTCCTCCTCTTAACATCAATTTATAGAAAAATGTTTGCTTAAGTAGTTGAAACTCATTTTTGGCACTCTCATCATCATCGTCATAGCAGGAAGCATGCCAATCCACACATTGTCAATTATCAAGAGCTTGTACCAGTTAAACACATATACTTTAGAATGTGGCACAAAATTGGGTGAAACTTCAAAACATTCTTGCTTATCAAAACAAAACAAAACAAAAAAAACCTTTTAAAATTAGCTTTTAACTCCCGACAAGTAAATCAAATAATAATCTAATTCAAGATAATTCATTTTTCGATTAAAAGACATTACATGAAACACCTAACCGCCATTAGTCCTCCCACATGGATTTAGGTTGTTCATTGATTCGCCCGTGAGTTTTCAGAAAGAGAAAAAAAAAATAAAGTATTGCCAATGACTGAAATACAAACAAACAGAAAGAAACAGAAAAGGTAGTACATTCTTATCAATGAAATGTAACATTTCCAATGACTGAAATCCAAATTTAACCACCAAACGTAAAAGTAATAAAGAAGGTACATAAACAATAAACCATTGTCAATTTTTACTGATCTCAGAGTCTAAATCAGACAAGGAATCTGTAGAGGAAGTCGGAGAACCAGTGAGTAAAATTGTTGAACGAAATTGATCCAGCTCTCACATTCAGGGGCTGGAGATCCAGAGGCCAACCTTGTTCCTGCAGTCAAATCAAATCAGTACATAGTTTAGAACCCTTCAACATCGCATACCCAACAAATCATGAAGTGAAAATTGTACTATCATGAGAAACGAACGCAATGTGACAAATAAAAATTAGACCAGAAAAGGGCCCACTTTTGGAAACTTACAGAAAAATTAAAAGTTAATCCAAAAGCATAGAAAGACAAACAATACCAATCGAGCCATGTCCGCCAAGAAGTCATACTGTGTGGTGGTGTTTGATTGATCTTGACAAGATAGGTCAAATGTAGTAGTTGTTTGTGCCAAATTGGCTTCACTTCTAACTTGGGTAGAAAGGGAAGTCATTTGAAGATGCAAAGGCTAAAGTTAGTACAAACTACAAAGAAGTCCATTAAATATACAGAAGCTACAGAACAATGCCAACTTATTAGTGACAGGAGGGGAGAGAGAAACACCGCTGAGAAGACGGTCAAAAAGAGTAATATTATGAGTAGAGACGTCCCCGATGCACTTTTTCTTCCCCTTTATTCTTTGTTTTCTTGTTTCGAAAAGCAGAAATAAACATGGTAAAATACTATTGGTATTTGTGTTGGGCTTGGTCTGACATCATCTCGTCCACAGCCCATCTAGTGTACCTATAAATAAATAATAATAGCGTGATGGGCCTGACATTCCTCGAGCCCCTTCAGATGACCCAGTTATTTTTCTCCCCAATCAACAAATTGGGCACTGGGCAGCCTTACAGAACTTTGGTGAATGAGCCCAGATCCAAAAACTGGGCCGAGCAAAAAGAGGAAGAAGAAACCCATTTGTTTTATGGGCTGATATATTCTTAAAAGGTAAAATTATACTTAGATATACTTTATGAGACCTATTAAGGGTAAAATTACTCATTTAAATTTATTTGTAACCAAGTCTATTTATTAAAATTTTTTAATTAATTTTACTTTTATTTTCTAGATATGGCAAGGTTGGAGACTTTCAAGAAAAGTACATACTAAATTAAAGAAGAAAAATAAATTTAGAGAAATACATTAATTTTTCTCTTTTAATTAATTATTTTACTGTTTTAATCAATATGCTGAGCATGTACGAGTCCGTTAGGATTTAGCGAATTCGTTCTTTTTAGGGTTTAACACTTATTATTTAGGTTACATAATTAAAATTTGATACACGAGCATGTTAGGGTTTAACGAATTTAACGAATATGTTCCACTTAAGGTTTAGCAAATCCGTTCTACTTAAGTTAACACTCATTGTTTAGGTTACAACATGAAATACAATACACGAGCCCATTAGGGTTTAATAAATCCCGTTTATCTTAGAGTTTAAAACTTATTGTTTGGGTTACAATATAAAAATAAGATACATTAGTCCGTTAGAGTTTAACGAATCTCTTCCTCTGAGAATTTAACACTTATTGTTTAGATTGAAATAGTGAAAAAAACACAATCACATAGCATATATATTAATTTAATTTGTTTTTTTTAAATAATGTAATTACAAAAGTGCATTAAAAACTATCGATGATGAGTCTTATTAGAAAGAGTTTTACGTGTTGAGTTTGAATATATAAATTTTGAGAGATAAAATATTTTAAAATTTTATTTATAAAAAAAAATACAAAAAATTACAATGCATTGAATTTATCTTCAAATAAATTTTGTGAGTAACCTTACACCTTAAAAAGCTCACGAAATTGGACCGACCTGCGAGCTGCGATTCTCCCTTCTTAATATGCCTCTAAAAGGGCGTCCATTGGGCCTTATTCGATCAATGGGTTCGTTTCTTCAAGAAGGATCCAACTGTTAAAAACAGCTGTATTTGCGGGGAATCAGCTAATTAATAAAATGTCTATACCAATCGCTGAATCAGACGGTCAAAATTTACTTTCGGCTATCCGGATAAAATGGAAAATTGATTCGAGACGAATTTCATTTGTGTTAAAGGAGTTTCATTTCAGCGGTGTTTCATTTCCATTTCGGAAATTTTGAACAGAAGCGCGCGCAGCCTCTCGTTGACGCCAAATCTAAGGTTTCTCTGGTGAAATCTCTTCCGCATTATCTCAATTTCTATTATATTTCTCAATTTTTGTTCGTCCATTTGCAATTTGTTTAATCTGAGCCGTTATGGCACTGGATTTGTTTGCACAGTTCGATGTCGAATCTATTATCAGATGATGTATATTTGTATTGTGATTATCATAGATTGGACATAGTTGCAATGCTTGTGAATTATTTGTTATGGATCGGTGACGTTGTTTTTGTTAAAAACTGTAGCGTAGTTTCTTCGGTTTTATTTAATGATTTTTTTATAATCGGAATAGCGTTTGTTGTTTGTAAATGGATCTATAAGAAAGTGCTACGATGATTGATTCCGTTATCAATTTATGCTAAAACGATTTTTTTGTTTTGTTTTGAAGAATTATATCTATTGTTCTGGTGATTCATTTTAATTGAAGCTCATCGAGATTAGTATTGAATATTTGAGTTTAGGAAGATTCTCTGGTTCCACAAAGTGTTTTGATTAGATTACCATGTTCAAAGCAATGGGGAAGTGGATTGAAACAAATCATAGGAGGCCCTTTGTCTCTTCTTTTTTTACATCTTATAGCTGTTTTAATATTTTGCTGATGACTTCTACCAGCAGGTGAGAGATGGCTGATGGTGAGGATATTCAACCACTTGTTTGCGATAATGGGACTGGAATGGTTAAGGTACATCATCAGCAAAGATTTTTTTTTCTTCTGATTTTCTTAATTATGGCTGATGTTCATGATAGTGCATTCTCTTTGATTAACAAAATGTTCGTCTTATTGATTGTTGACTTTAGGCTGGATTTGCTGGAGATGATGCGCCAAGGGCTGTGTTTCCTAGCATTGTTGGCCGTCCACGTCACACAGGTGTGATGGTTGGCATGGGCCAAAAGGATGCATATGTTGGAGATGAAGCTCAATCTAAGCGTGGTATTTTAACTCTAAAGTACCCTATTGAGCACGGTATTGTGAGCAACTGGGATGACATGGAGAAGATATGGCATCACACATTCTACAATGAACTTCGTGTGGCTCCAGAAGAACACCCAGTTCTGCTAACAGAAGCGCCTCTCAACCCAAAGGCTAATCGTGAGAAAATGACCCAAATCATGTTTGAGACCTTCAATGCCCCCGCTATGTATGTTGCCATTCAGGCAGTTCTTTCCCTTTATGCTAGTGGCCGTACAACTGGTAAGCATTAAACAATTTACAACTCTCTCTTTTGCTTGATAGGCATTTAAGAAAGTTACTTTGTGGTGGAGTCAAAAGTTTATGTGCGTTGCATTGATCTGCTTAGATTGACTGTACCGGATAATGCCATTTTTTAAATTTAGTAGTGTTAGATGATCGGTAAATAATTGGACTGACAATTTTGAAGAAAATGATGGACAAAGCTACAATTCGGTGACTGGTATAAAAGAAATGCAAGGACAGTTTTCATTAGCATAATAAATTGCTGTTTATTTTAATTGTATTGAACATGGACTTCGTTGTGAATCTTATTTGATCTAACAGCAGTTATTTTGAGTTATGGCTTTACAATCAAGCATGCCCAGTTTTTCAGTCGTAGATAGCTGTATACTAACTTTTACTGTGTAGGTATTGTTCTCGATTCTGGAGATGGTGTAAGCCACAACGTCCCAATTTATGAGGGGTATGCGCTCCCACATGCAATCCTCCGTCTAGACCTAGCAGGTCGCGACCTTACTGATGCCCTCATGAAAATTCTGACCGAACGTGGCTATTCCTTCACCACCACGGCAGAGCGTGAAATTGTGAGAGATATGAAGGAGAAGCTAGCATATATTGCTCTTGATTATGAGCAAGAGCTGGAGACTTCTAAGACTAGTTCTTCTGTTGAGAAGAGCTATGAGTTGCCAGATGGACAGGTGATCACCATTGGTGCTGAGCGTTTCCGTTGTCCAGAAGTCCTTTTCCAGCCGTCCATGATTGGGATGGAAGCTGCAGGCATTCATGAAACCACATACAACTCTATCATGAAATGCGATGTCGATATTAGGAAGGATTTGTATGGAAATATTGTCCTCAGTGGTGGATCTACCATGTTCCCAGGCATTGCTGACCGAATGAGCAAGGAAATCACTGCTTTGGCACCAAGTAGCATGAAAATTAAGGTGGTGGCTCCGCCTGAGAGAAAGTATAGTGTCTGGATCGGAGGCTCCATCCTAGCATCCCTCAGTACTTTCCAACAGGTGATTCTAATAGTGATAGTACATTTTGTGATGTGTCCTAGTGATGGCAGCTTTGTAGGTGTCCTAATGGGAGTGCCTTTTCATCTTTCAAATGCAGATGTGGATTGCTAAGGCTGAGTATGATGAATCTGGTCCATCTATTGTGCACAGGAAGTGCTTCTAATTTTGTTAATGGGGCAGAGGTGGAAGAGTAATAAGCAACAAAACTACAGAATAAACTGCAGCATCAAACAAATCAAATAACTCTCTGTTGGCAAAGGAATTGCAGCTCGCAAGTTTTCCTCTCTGCCTTCGTTTCTCTCTCTTTTTTCCCCTGTTTCTTTTCGTGTTATATACCGAGTAAACAGCAAATTAAGAGAGTAGTGACAACATTTCATGTTCTTTTAATAAGACTTTCAGTCAGCAGTTCTTGAACGGTTTGTTCGATGCCTAATCAAGTTTTTATTTAGTAATGGACTCTTCCTTATCCCTTTGGCATTGTGCATTGTTTCTTGAGCTCAGGATGGAAATCGATAATTATATGTTTGTATCATCCTACTAAAAAATGGAATTGTTGGGTCATTATGTATTTGATTTGTTTGATGCTGCAGTTTATTCTGTAGTTTTGTTGCTTATTACTGGATTAACTATGAGGTAGTTCCATGTATCAGGTTGCCCGAGCACCATACTCGTTTTGTTTATTTCTTTCATTTAATTTTGCTGTGGGAAGAACATAGAAATTATGAAAGTAGTTCGGAAAGACCAAATTAGGTAGTCGTGGGCTTGGGCCGCTCGAAACAGTCGCTTCTCTCGAGCCCATACTTTGTACTCAAATAGTCTAATGTCCGCATCTGGGCCTAAGGTCTCCTTGATTCTTTTCACATTCGATTGGGTTACACCGTTCAGAAACCTAATTATTCCACCTACACCCAAATATACAAAGTGAAAAAGTGGTGAGGCCGGACCTGTAAGCAGAAAATTAACTTGTGGGCTATTTTTTATTTTTATTTTGTCTGTATTGACTATTGAGTAGCCGATGAGAGGAACCCCAGAGGCCCAGACACTGAAAAGACACATAATTTTTAAGTTGTCTGCAGATATGTGAGGAGCCAAATTGGTCTTTGCTGGTGCTGGCTCTGCGGTGGTTGTGAAGTGATATAGGAGGAATTCTTATTGGCTGAAATGGATAAGAATTCAAAGCATGATTCACGACCCCGTTTAATCAAAAGAAAATTGGCTCTAAACTCCAAAGTATACCACACGATGGGGCCATCCTGTTGACTGCAAGGTCTCACGTCTTTTATATTCACTGCTTCATTTTCTGTTTGTTCTGGTAATTCTTATTAGAGGTGTCCACGATTTGTTTTGATCGATTTGATATGGATTTTTGATTGGTCTCAATATAAAATATGTAATTTTTTCCTGAAAAAAATCTACCAAACCTTCGATTTTGACAATTTTTTTTCAAACCTTATTCTCATTCCACTATTTGGAATATTTATTATATAACATGATAATATATGTATTTCTGGAAAATAATCACTGTCGGACAGATTTCAAAACAATTCCTTTTTTGGTGCTAATCCTCGTAAGAAAATTCATGAAACTTGTACCTTCAATTACGCTCTTCGTACGTTTCTTGAATGCAAGAAACGTCGGAAAGCACTGAATATTTTCTCTCCTCTCTAACTAATCGAAGTCAGCACAAAAGTCAAGCACTGGAGCCACCTTTTATCGAAGAAAAGAACAGAAGAAGCAGACAATTTCACAATGACTCACTTTCGGATACGCTTTGTGATCTCATTCTCTCCATGACGAGGAAACCCACCAAAGCAATCCCCCAATTTTGGTAATACCCAATTCGTATCAATGGAGGTGCTGAAACCTGCCAACCCGACCCAGACCCTCTCATCTCCGGCTGCTTTTATGGTCGGGTTTGCCCCGCCTACGAGCTCGTCCTCCTTGCCGGAGATTGCGGAAGAAGGTTCAAGTGGGAGTGAGGAAAAGGTTTATGTGGCTGTGGGGAAGTCGGTGGAGAAAGGAACGACTTTGCTTCGTTGGGCTTTTAGGCGCTTTGAGGGCACTGAAATTTGCATACTCCACGTTCACCAGCCTTCGCCTTTCATCCCCACTCTCCGTACATTTCTCAATTCTCTCTCCTTGTTTTGAAAACCTTTTCATTTTGCTTCTGAATTGTGCTTTTTTCTTGTGATTGTGAGTTTCAGTGGGAAAACTACCAGCAAGTCAGGCAAATGGGGAAGTGGTGACTGCTCATAGAAGAGAAGAGAAGTCGCAGATGAGGAGGCTTTTAGATAGTTACTTGAGCATTTGCCGCAGGACTCAGGTTTTATATCCCCCTGTTATTAGTCCATCTGTAACAAAAATTGCAATTCTTTAACTTGGAGAATCATTTTTTATTATTATATTTCTGCTTTGTATCCAATTTGAGGAAAACCAGCTTGACAATGCTCATTTGAGTGTTGTGTAGTGAAATTGGTTGCTCTTGGACCCGCGACAGCCATAGAAATTACCATTGCTAATGTGGGGTTATAGTGTAGGCAAATTACTGATTCCCCATGCTCTTGATGGTGTTGTCTTAGTTTAGTGGAGTGATCCCAGGGAAAGCGTTTCTTTACAGGTGAGAGCAAGTATTATCTGGACTGAAGCTGACCAAGTTCAGAAAGAAATTGTTGAATTGGTGGGCAGGCATGGGATCAGGAAACTTGTAATGGGTGCTGTACCAGAAAAGTAAGTAGTTGATCGGTAATTTCATTGATCATTCCTCAATCCTCCCTGTTAAAATGAATACATTTCTCCAATGCTGAAGTTTGAATGTCTTCTTACTCGCCTTGCAAACGACCTTGCGGCCACAACTACAGAAAAGTTGCCAATCTGCAAACTTGGACCCTTGTTTCAACCTTTGATTTTTCATGAATTGTATACATGCTACATGTGGGAAGGATTATGCCTTTCCGTCATGGTTAATCTTCTTTAATTTGGAGAAATTGTAGCATTATTTTATTTCTTTAATAATTGTCATAGGTAGATTTTAATATCGGGAAAGCTGACAATCTTTCGATGCAGCTGCATGAAGGTTAAAAAGAGCTCTAGCAAAGCACGTTACGCTTCAAAAAGTGCTCCCCCATTTTGTGAAATATGGTTTGTCAACAAAGGCAAACACTTGTGGACAAGAGAAGCTTTTGAAGGCCCAAGTTCCTTGCAACCATGTAGTCATGCAGTGAGTGCAACTGCAGAATTTTTAAGGTCCAAATCATTGCGATGTGGTAAGGGTAAGTTCTCATTCAACCCAGATTTCCTCCGCTCCAAATCTGCCAGAATAAGTTATGGGGTCCAAGGTGAACCAGTTCATACAGAAATGGCCCCGTCACTCGATGTATCTACTTCCACCAATATAGATTTTCCCTCCCAACTCCAGAATTTATCTAGTCCCGCGAGTACTAACAGTTCAGAATCTACTTATGCTGAAAGAAGTGCATCTTCTGATTATGATTCAAAGATTGAGGAAGAACGCTTATACATTCTACTCACAGAGGCGAGACTAGAAGCTGAATCTTTCATCAATGAAGCATTTGAAGAGCTACTGAAGCGTAGAGGATTGGAAACAGAAGCTATGGATGTCATCAGCAAGGTAATATGAGGCCTTGACCTTAATATCCATACTTGTCCTCGAGTTTAGGTTTGCACAAAGTTAAGCCTTGTCACAACCCAGAGTAGGCATTTAAATACGTGACATTGATATTGTAGGTCAGGAAGGAATTAACCCAATGAATTTTTACTTGTTGACAATTTTCTTTTTAGTCCTTATGTTTTCCTTGAGACGTATCTTGGGAATGAGGCTATTTGGGGATCCTACCTTGTTTCTCTTAAAATATTTGACAATATTTTATACCCAGCATTACTTGTCATGTCACATGGTTAATTTTACAATAGTAATATTCTTTCTGAGAAATTCCGGCTGTTTGACTTTGTTCAGGTAAAAGTCTCTGAATCTGCTCATGCTCGTGAGGTTACACATAGGAAAGAAGTGGAAGATGCACTGAGAAGTACGATACAGGAACAGGAAAAGTTATTGGGAGAGAAAGAAGAAGTTGCGAGAGAGCTGCAGAGGACCATGAGAAACGTTGTCCTTCTAGACAGCCGTGCTCAAGAATCAAATCGCAGGCGTGATGAAGCTTCTGGAGAATTGAAACTTATTCAGACATCTATTGCTGCTCTACTGCAGGAAAAATATAGGATAAGAAGGCAAAAGATGGAAGCTGTGCACTGGCTTGAACGCTGGAGAAGTCGAGGTCAATTTGGAGCTGCAAACTGCAATGGGGTTGTTGGGATTGTTGAAGATTTGCCTGCGTTGGCAAAAATTTCATTATCAGATCTACAGACTGCTACATGTAATTTCTCCGAGAGCTTTAGACTTTCCCAGGGAGGGTATGGTCATGTGTACAAGGGAGAAATGTTGGGTAGAACTGTTACTATAAGGAAGCTGCACCCATATAATATGCAAGGGCATCTAGAATTTGAAAAGGAGGTCTGCTCCCCTCTCTCTCTCTCTCTCTCTCTCAGTATAAGTTGAAGAGCTTGGGTGTTGACTGGAAAAAAGTTGGCTCGTTCACTCTTTCTAGCCCACTATTAAGATCCTCTAGACAAGCTAATCAGACGAGTTGCACCACAGTCCAGCCTCTATTCCATCACAGTTGTTCATCCATCTGTGGTCAGTGACTGGAGTGCACTGGGTTGCGGTGTTTATATCATTAGCCAGGATTGACCAGACAAGAGAACGGATTACTTTTATGCATGATTAAAAAAAAAAAGAATGAAATGAGTTACAGCTCCAGTTGACGGTCTAGCTTAAGTTTCCTTAATCTGATTTGACTGACCAATACATGACAATATGAAAATATGTACACTGCTCTTTACGCAGGTTCAAGTTCTTAGCAAATTACAGCATCCTCATTTGGTGACTTTTCTTGGTGTATGCCCAGAAGCCTGGTGTCTAGTATATGAGTACTTGCCCAATGGCAGCCTCCAAGATCACCTTTTCCGAAAATGCAACAATGCCCCCATGTCATGGAAAATGCGGACACGGATTTTGGCTGAAATCTCGAGCGCCCTTTGCTTCTTGCACTCTTCTAAGCCCGAAAGGATTGTTCATGGTGATCTGAAGCCTGAAAACATCCTTCTCAATTCTGAACTCAGTAGCAAAATATGCGAGTTTGGAATTTGCAGGCTGATTGCGGAGGAAACACTTTATTTCCCTATTTTCCGACAGAGTAGTGAGCCAAAGGGTGCCTTTGCGTACATGGATCCTGAGTTTCACAGAATTGGCGTCCTGACTCCCAAGTCTGATGTCTATTCCTTTGGAGTCATCATTCTGCAGCTACTTACTGGAAAGCCTCCAGTTGGTTTGGTAGGTGAGGTACGTAGAGCTATGTCATGTGGAAAGCTATCATCAGTATTAGATGCATCAGCTGGGGAATGGCCTTCATTTGTGGCGAGGCGATTGGTGGACTATGGGCTGCAGTGCTGTGAATCAAACAGCAGGGACAGACCTGAGCTAACTCCAACTTTGGTAAGGGAATTGGAGCAGCTGCACGTTTCAGAGGAGCGACCGGTGCCATCTTTCTTCTTGTGTCCCATTCTTCAGGTATGTTATCTTTCACGTGCATACGTTATTGTCCGTAAAATATTCGCCTTTTGTCAAACTGGACGCTGGATCTCCCTATCATGCATGAGAAAATTCAATCAATAACATTTGTTCTGGTTTCTCAAAACTTGAGTTTCTAATGAACACAATTCCTTGTCCTAGTGCAAGAACATGGGCCAAAGGGTTACTTGTAATGAATTTATTACAGAGTAAAGGCTAAACTTTTCTTATATGCGTCTTTCAGGAAATAATGCACGACCCTCAAGTGGCAGCAGATGGGTTTACGTATGAAGGTGAAGCCCTGCGCGAATGGTTGGAAAATGGCCGCGAAACCTCTCCGATGACCAATGTGAAATTAAGTCATTTGCATCTTACCCCCAACCATACTCTTAGACTGGCCATTCAAGATTGGTTATGCAAATCCTGACAGCCTTTTTTCTTTTAAAAAGGAAGAAAAATAACAAGGTACCGTGAATTCTTGGCTCTGAAAACCCATTAATATATTGTATGTAGTGTGTTAATGTTTGTATAGATATCATATTAGGACATCTCCATTTCCCTACTGTATATCCTGTATTTAATAACATGTTCATTTATCTGATCTTATATTTACGGGAAGTTCATGAGTACAACCCAAGTTGGGTAATCTGCGAAGTAAACTGAAGCTGGAAAAAGATGAAATTATAGAGATGAGAGAGAGAGACCCCCGCCGTCATCTATTCCGCCCAGCACACAGCCTTTCTACGCCTCCACAACAGTCTTCCTCAACCTTTCAACCCCAGCCGTTCTTATGGCAACCAAATTCCTGCTCCAACCTTTCTTCTCTTCTGTCCATGTCATGCCTTTCCAAAAAGTTCTCTTCTTTCCCAACCGTAAACACAGTTTCTCTCAAACCTGATCCCTCCTCCATAAATCTATCCCCTCTATCACCTGGCCTACCTATGTCACCTGGTTTGCCTCCCTCAAATCAACCATCTACCTTTTGTCAACCAATTCCTACACAACCACCTAATAACACAACCACCTTTACCAGCAGCCATAACCAAACCACTATAGCAGGAGTAGAAGGTGAATCTATAAGGATCTATTTTGAAAACTTTCCAGAAAGGGTGGATGCGGCAGTGGCCAAGAGAGTCATGAGCAAATATGGTATAGTTCAGGATGTTTTCATCTCAAGGAAACGAAATAAAAAGGGTTGGCTATTTGGTTTTATCCAATTTCGATGGGTTGAGGATACAGAAAATCTTTTAGAAGTCCTGAATAATGTATGGTTTGGGAGTCATAAGATTAGGGCCAATATTTCGAAATTCAAAAGGGAGCGGCCGACCAAAACCATGAATCCTACCTTGCCTGTGAAGAGAAGAGTTTTTGAAAGACAACTAGTCGATCATAGACCTTATTCAGTGGTGCTAACAGGTGAAAGTTCTAGAGTAAGTAATGCCACTAGGTTGCCTGTGGGAAGGAGTGAAACTGTGCCTAATCAAGTAAGAGTGGAGCCTACTGTGGAGGATAAGAGATGGTTAGAGAGATCCGCTGTGGGGTACGTACATAATTTTGAATGCTTGTTGGAGCTTGAGGGTCAACTGAAGAGCAAGAATGAATGTATAGAGGCTAGGGTGATGGGTGGATATAAAGTTTTACTCACTTTTTCAAGTCAGGATGCACTAAATGAGTCTCTAAGGGATAGTGACTGGTTGGGGGAGTGGTTTCGGCTAGTCAAGCCATGGGATTCAAGTGCCACTTGATGTCAGCGTTTTACTTGGTTACGTTTCACTGGTGTTCCATTACATGGCTGGAATAAGGATGTTTTTATGGAGATGAGTAATGTATGGGGTGAATTTGTCACTTTGAGTTCAGAGTCCATTTCTAAGTGTCGTCTTGATGTAGGAAGAGCTTTAATTTCCACCATCGAAAAGAAATTCATTAGTGGATCTGTCCGGTTAGAGATTGACGGGGCTTTCTTCATGGTCCAAGTCACGGAAGAGCCAAATGAATTACTGTTTAGTTCTCCAGCAAATTTGAATCCGTCAATCCCAGTTTTGGATCTCACCGATAGTGTTCTTCAAGAGGCCCATGTTGAATCTGCAAATGCCGCTGAGCAGACTAGTGAGATACAAGGGTGTCTTAATGTCTATCAATTTCAAAATGAGTTGGGGAAGGGGTACTCCAATCAATGTGAGCCGGATGTGTCAGCTAAAGATGGGGAACAACAATCTGACAATATGGAACAATGTGAAGCTACCGAAGAGCGGGAAGTTAGGGCTCTAGCAACAGATTCAAAAATTGACGAGATTGAAAATACAATTGCTGTTGTAGGTGCCAATGTAGGGGATGATTCAGTCTTAGGGGAGATGCAGGAAGTGCAGGTGTCTGAAAAGGTGGTGATGTCTGACAAGGTACAAATACAAATGCATGAAGAAGGGGAAGTCAATACTTTATTTATGGCCTCTGAAAGGATTGCAATAGATATGGGCCTTTCACAGGCCCATGATGCAGATAGTTCCTCAAATACCCAACTAGGCCCTTTCGTGGATGGAAATAATTCTCTTTTGACTTCATCAGATCTTGATGGATCTTTGGAATCTGAGAATAGTTCAGATTTGTCAAAACCACCATGTTTTGAACACATCTCTCCATCTATGAAAAGACGTAGAGGCAAAGGTAAAAATTGGAGGAAAAGGAATACGTTCAAGCATCTCTTAATTGACCAGTGTAGAAGAGTGGTGGAGGAGGAAAGATTGAAGAAAAAATGTAAGAAGTTACGGGGTGAAGGGAATTCCTACTCATGCAAGGGTAAATCAAGGCAGAATTCTACTGACTCGAGTAATGAGAATTTAAGATCGACTGAAGTCCAGGCTACTTTGGAGGTATGGAACTTGTTGGGTCTAAAATGCTCTGAGCATGATGAAGGGACAGTTAGAAAGAAAATGGAAGATATTATTGCTCAGGAAATGGATCATGCCAAGGATAGAAAGGGGAAGTCCATTAAATCTTGAATAGATTTCACCTATTTCTCTCAGGTGACATCTTTTTAATGATTAATTTTCTCTGTTGGAATGTAAGAGGGATGGGCAGACCATTGAAAAGGAGGATGGTTCGAAAACTAGTTCAAGAAAAACGAGTGGACTTAGTCATTATTATTGAGACGAAATTGGAGCGGGTGTCTGAAAATCACATTAGGAATTGTTGGGGACCAGGTGCTTTTGAATGGAGCGCTATAAGCTCTGTTGGTTCTTCTGGTGGTATGCTTCTCATTTGGAATCCCAGCAGCCTACAGATTACAGATGTTAATAAAGGTGACAGATGGATTTCTTTATATGCTAATGTCTTAAACATTGGTTTCTATGGTTGTATCACTGCCATCTATGGTCATAATGAGGAGGCGGATAGGTTAACTCTATGGGAAGAACTACTTTTGGCTCATTCAGTTCATCCTGTACCTTGGTTATTGATAGGGGACTTTAACGAAGTTTCTAGCCTGGATGATAGAAGTGGTGAAACTGTCTCAAGTAGAGGTATGAGAGGGTTGAATTCTTTTTCTAATCGTGCAGGAGTGGTTGAATTACCTCTGTTGGGTAGGTCATATACTTGGCGGAATGCTAGAAGCAAAAGTAGGATTGATAAATATTTTGTGTCTGCTGACTGGATAACCAAATTTCCAGGATTGAAATTATGGGGCCTTCCTAGAGGAGTCTCAGATCACACTCCTTTATTATTAGAATCTGGAATAATCAACTGGGGAAATAGACCCTTTAGAGCTATGGATTGCTGGTGGGATCATCCATGTTTTATTACAACTATTGAGGTTTTTTGGCAGGAGATTGAGAGTCATTTACCCCGAAATTACTCTATTTTGCAAAAGCTGAACGCTCTATCATCATTGTTGCGAATTTGGAATAGAGAAGTTTTTGGCAATATTGATCGTAAGCTGAAATTTTATGGAGATGAGTTAGATAGATGGGATATTATTGCAGAGCAAAGAACGTTATCTTCAGCTGAATCTTCTCAAGTCCAGATGGTGAAAAGCAACTTATGGACTGAAAGTAAAAAAGCGGAATCTATGTGGAAGCAGAAATCAAGAGCCATATGGCTAGCTGCAGGTGACAAAAACACAAGTTTTTTCCACACTACTGCTTGTATTCGAGGCAGATTAAATCAGATAGCTTATTTAAGAATGGAGGGTAGGTCCATTACTGATCCAAGGAGAATTAAAGATGCGGTGGTTCATCACTTTCAATCTCTTTTTAGTGATGAAGGTCGAACTTTTATGGGTTGGGATGGTTTGCCATTTAAATCTATTTCATCGGCTCAGGCAAGATCATTGGAAAGGGCAATTGACATGCATGAGGTGAGGAGGGCAGTATGGAGTTGCGATGGATCAAAATCACCAGGGCCTGATGGTTTTAATTTCAACTTCATAAAGCAAGCATGGTCAGTTCTAGAAAGGGATATCTTGGAAATGATTCAGTCTTTCTTTGCCACGGGAGTAATGCCATTAGGCATTAATTCATCATTCATCTCCCTCATTCCAAAAAAGAAAGTCTCCACCAGTTTATCTGATTTTAGGCCTATCAGTTTGGTGAGCAGCCCATATAAAATATTGTCAAAAATTCTAGCTGAAAGATTAAAGGAAGTCATGCCGTCCGTTATAAGTGACTCTCAATCAGCTTTCATCAAAGGAAGGCAGATACTAGACAGTGTGTTGATTGCTAATGAAATTGTGCACCTGGTGAAGAAAAGGAAAAAGAAGGCCTTCTTAATCAAATTAGATATGGAAAAAGCTTTCGACAGTGTTGATTGGGAATATATTAATTCGGTGATGTTCTATATGAAGTTTGGTGAGAAATGGAGGTCTTTGATTATGGAATGTATAAGAACTGCCTCTGTCCCAGTTCTAGTAAATGGCTCTCCTACTCAATATTTTTCGATGAAGCGTGGCATCCGACAAGGCGATTCATTGTCTCCGTTCTTATTCAATATTGCTGCGGAGGGCTTGCACTTAATGCTTCTCAAAGCAGAGGAAATGGGGATTCTTGAGGGAATCAAGCTGAAGAGGAATGGTATGATCATTTCACACACACAGTATGCTGATGACACTTTAATTTTTTGCAAGGCACGAGAGGCGAATGTTCAAAATGTCAAAAGAATACTAAGGTGTTTTCAGCTAATCTCTGGGTTAAAAGTAAATTTTGCAAAAAGCTCGATTGTTGGCATTGGTACCTTGAAGGAGTGGGTTGAATCTGTGGCTGCCAGAAACTTCTTTTCTGTGGAGAATTTGCCTTTAAAATATCTTGGGTTTCCTTTAGGAGCTAACTATGGAAGGATCAAAACTTGGAGGCTTGTTGTGGAACTTTTTGAGAAAAAGCTTGCTCGGTGGAAGGGGAAACAACTGTCTATTGGAGGGAGGTTGACTCTGATAAAATCAACACTCTCCAATCTTCCAGTTTATTTCATGTCACTGTTTAGAATGCCTACTGCTATTGCTAGGAAGTTGGAGCGGATCCAGAATGGTTTTTTATGGGGTGAGGTAGGGGATAGAAGAAAGCTGCATTGTGTGGGGTGGAAGCAAGTGATTAAACCAAAGTCTTTGGGTGGTTTAGGGATTGGTTCTATTTTATCAAAAAATAAAGCTTTGCTCATGAAATGGTTATGGCGTTATCTTAATGAAGAAGGGCGGCTATGGAGGAAGGTCATTGAAGGAAAATATTATGATGCACGGCAGAACAATAACTTCAGGAGAATTCCTTATTCTAGATCTGCGTCTCCTATGTGGAAAGGCATACAGGAGGTGTTATATGATGAGGAAGCTGGGATTGGTAGATATTTTAGGGAAGGTATTGGGAGTCTGGTTGGGAATGGTGATAGAACAAGCTTTTGGAAGGATATTTGGATTGGTGACATGCCTCTAAGTGTGACTTTTCAAAGACTTTTCAGTATTTCCATGCAACAATCTGTTAATGTAGGAGAAATGGGAAATTGGGTGAATCAAAAATGGGAGTGGAAGTTCTTGTGGAGAAGGAGATTATTCTCATGGGAAGAGCTGGTTCTTTCAAACCTTAAAAATACATTAGCTTCATGTGTGCTTTACCCCAACAAACAAGACAAAATTATTTGGACATACACTACATTCGGAATTTTCAATGTCAAGTCTGTGACCTCTTATTCCTCATCACATCCCTCAAATGGAAATCCTACCATCATTCATTCCTTCTACACTAAGGTCTGGCAGGGCTTAGCACCTCCTAAGGTTGAAGTGTTCTCTTGGATGCTTCTCAACAAAAAGATTCCTACAAGATCTGTTCTTGCACGAAGAGGTATATTAGCTGTAGCGGATAACGTATGTCCTTTTTTTGGACTAGTGGAAGAAACTGTAGATCACTTATTTTGTCATTGCTCGGGACCCTCTTCTATTTGGTATTCAATGGCTCAATGGTGGGGCATAGTTTGGTGTTCAGCAGATGACATATGTAGCCTTTTTGAACAATGGTATGCATTGGTGAAGAATGGAAACTTGCAGATAAAGGCATGGAAATTAATTTTTTATGTGGTGGTTTGGTCTATTTGGAAGGCAAGAAATGACTTGATATTTAGAAACAAACAAGTGGTTTGGCCGGCTGTTATCTCACTTATATTCCATAGAATCATGGAATGGGGCCACTCTTTTATGCCATCTTTATCTTTTCATCATGCAAGCTTGGAATTATCAGCTTCTCCAATTTTTTCTCTCTCCAATAATTCTATTATCAGATATTCTAGAACTCAACAATGGGCTCCTCCACAAGTTGGATATCTGAAATGGAATGTTGACGGTTCGAGCATTGGTAAACCAGGAAAGGCAGGGATCGGTGGAGTTCTACGTGATGTGACGGGGAGGGTTCTTTGTAGCTTCAGTTGTTATGCTGGGGTATGTGACTCCAATCAAGCTGAATTTATGGCCATTCAGAAAGCTTTGGAGTTGAGTACTGCTACACCAGATATTAGACAGGCTCGAATCATATTGGAATCCGACTCTTCTTCTGCATGTAGTTGGGCAAAATCTGAGGGTGAACTTCCATGGAAATTAAACTTCATTCATAACTCAATTTGTAATTCAAAGCTTAGCATCAGTTCTTTGCATATTAAGCTTATATCAAGGGTCATAAATGAAGTTGTCGATGGCTTAGCAAGAGAAGGAGTACAATTGCAAGAAGACCGAATTATTTGGTATTGATTATGGGGACTCAAAGGTGCAGTAGAGTTGTAGGTTCTATTGTTATTGCATGTAATTCTTATATTTTATATTTCCTTGCTTTTTTTTGGCTTTCTCCTTGTAGGCCATCTTAAGATTTTTGTTCGGTTTTCCTCCGCCTTGTGAGGGTTTATCTATCTATATATCTGCTGAGGCTAAGCCTATTTTATCAAAAAAAATCTGCGAAGTAAAAGTGGGGTTCAAAAATCACAATCATTCATGGAGATGCATTGGTTTGGTCAACGTCGGTGTATTTGGGCCTGACGAATCAACCCAGCAAAATGTCTAATGCTTGGTCTCCGTTGTTAATTGTTATGGACTTACTAGTATGCGAAGGCCCAAGAAATTCTCGACAGGATCTCTGTCCAAGTAAGATTGACATGGGCCTGCTTAGTTTTGGGCTAGTACGGTCCAAGCCCAAAATTTGCTGCATGGTTATAGTGAGTGTGTTTGGTAAACAATTTTACCAGTAGCATATAATTTAGCTTGTATGCTGATTGCTTTATGCTGCTTGAAATGCTGACATATATGTTGTTATAAATGCTGTGAGTGTTTGGTTAGATTTTTCAGAGAAAAGCATATATGCTAGTATAAATGTTGTGGCTAATTACATGTAGGGGTATTAACACAAATAATTAAAAAATAGATTTATATTTTTTAAAAATAATCTTTACATTTTTAATAATATTAAAATATTATATATTTTTATACAATTTTTTATTAATATTTAACATTTTCTTAAATTTTATTAAATATAATTTAATATATTATTTAAAAATAAAAATATTATTAAATATAAATAATTAAATATGTTAGTAAAAATGTTAATATATTATTAAATATAAATAAATAATAGATTAGTAAATATAAATAAATAAATTAGTAAATATAATTTAATATATTATTTAAATATAAATAATTAAATATATTAGTAAAAATTTCAATGTATTATTAAATATAAATGAATATTTTATTAAATAAAAGTAAATAATAGATTAGTAAATATAAATAAATAAATTAGTAAATATAATTAATATATTATTTAAAAATAAAAATATTATTAAATAAAAATAATTAAATATGTTAGTAAAAATGTTAATATATTATTAAATATAAATAAATAATAGATTAGTAAATATAAATAAATAAATTAGTAAATATAATTTAATATATTATTTAAAAATAAAAATATTATTAAATATAAATAATTAAATATGTTAGTAAAAATGTTAATATATTATTAAATATAAATGAATATATTATTAAATAAAATAATTGGTTTTCATCCGTACATGCAGGGTAAACTCGTCATTAGTTAAGAGTGTAGGGGTAATTTGGACATTTCATGCATAAGTGTCCAAAAAATGCTAGTAAAATGACATTTTGAGAATGTCATAATTTAGAGGTAAAAATGTTAATTAATATGCTGAATGCTGAATTGTTGTTTGGTTAGGTTAACAATAATATATAGCTTACATGTTATATGCTGTATTATATGCTATTTATAATGATTTATCAAACACCACCGATAACTATATGGACTACAAATCCTCAACTTATACATTCGACTTATAAGACTTCGTGAACGCATCGGATTGACCGTAAATTTTGGAGTTACACTAACATTGACATAAGCATAACACTCGGAAGCCCATTTATTATAGCAGAGGCGGCATAAATAAGTGTGTAGGTGGCAGGATTCTTGGCCTCTCGGGAGTAAAACAAGTTCTAGACTTTTTGTAAAAATAATGAATAGATAAAAAGTTACAGAATTTTGAACAGAGACTGGGAAATATCTGAGTTGGATAACCTATGAGGGAGGAGGAGTTGGTTTTGTACGTGAAATTTAATGACAGGTTCTTAAGAGCTGATGAGGCTGATAACCACTCCTCTCAGACACACTAAAGTGCATTCACTATCAATTCAGAAGTAGTTAGCAGTTCCGACTTTATAATCAGGTCGGCCAAGTAGAGACTCCTGGTTTGGTCCATAAACAACTCCCATGGCTCTCCTTTCGCTGCGTGTCATAAGCCAAATGACACACACGCATCTCCATCTTCTGTCGAAAGGGTCTTTTCTTTTCTTTTTCGTTTGCAAGCACGTTCCTTTCTTTATACAATGGAGCAAAGATTCTGGTGTAGCTCTAGTTTAGCGCAATGGCATTTAATTATAATAAATACCAGTTGGTAAAAATCAAATTGAATAATGTGCTCGGATTTGTGTGAAATTTATGAAAGATACTTGTTCGGATTTGAGTGAAATTTGGCAGGGAGACTTCCTTTTGATGGGGTCGTGATTGAATTTTTTTCATATATATGTTTTTTTTAAATAGTAACTATAACAAAAAATAAATAATTGGATTAAGGATTAAATGTTTGAATAAATAAGTTAGAGATTCGAATCCTTTTATCAACATACTCATTAGTAATTTCCAAAACTTGTTTATAATTGAGGGCAGGATAGGATCGAGTTTAAGACGATTCAGGTTAAGATATTCTATCCATTTATTAATTTTGTTCGAGTATCCTAAACCGGATGATACCAATAAAAAAATGTGATAGTTTTGAAAATGAAAAACAAAACCGTTTTCCAATCATATAAGATTGATTTCCAGATTCTAAATTTATGGAATACCCTACAAATAGTATAGTACGCGGGCTGATGGCTTCGTGACTGCCCCAACCTATTTTGACCTAATTTCATCGTTAGGGACCTCACAAAAGGAATTCCATTCCATTTATTAATTGAAAAGTACACTTTTCTCTCAGTTCGTAATCTACATTTGAACCACCCTTTTATTACCTTGTACATTGAAAAAAAAAAGAGCTCCGCAGAAAGTTCACTGCAGGCCTTCATTGCTATGCTAAAAGATGACCAGGAAAAGAAGAACAAAAAAATGATGGATGCGGACTTTATAGAACATGATTTTCTTTGATCTTTGTTTTTTTTCCCCCTGGGTATTTATACACAGGATCTCCATATCCGTCCCTCCAAAGAAATAACAATGATGGAAACATCATCATGGTACCTTCGCCGATCCCCATGTGGAATTTCCAGCAACTCATGAAAATCCATACCTGAAAGCAAAAACCAGTCAAATTATTTTCTAGTAGCTGTAACATAGATGTTAATGCAGGAAACAAAAAATGTAAAGAACTGTCTCAGATAGTCGATAAATACCAGCTTTCTTTGCTGCGCGGAAGAGGACTTGCTCTACCAGATGCTGTGCTGGATCTCCTTCGGGTTGCAATGCGATGAATAGTTCGACTTCGTAAACAACTTCTTCATTTGTGAAGTACTGATAAAGCCCGTCAGAGGATAATATCAAAAACCTCTCTTTTGGGCCTAATCTATGGTGGTAGAGAGATGGATTACAGGTGATGTACGGAGCATTGCCAATGTAGTCTATTCTGAACATCTCCAGGAGTGCATCATTCCATTTACGCTGCAGATGTAAAAATAAAGAGTGAGTGACCACAATATCTCTAACAATAATCCTACTCCGAAAATTCAGATCAGCTTAATGGGGAAAATGTAAAATCCTGCACTGGGGCTTACAACCTTCATGTACTAATAACATTAATCAGAGAATGCAATCAATATCGGGTTTTTTTCTGCACTATTTTTGCAAAACTTGCAAGCATACTTCTCTATGCATCTTGATAAGTAGATACCTGTTTCAGAAAACCAGCACCGAAGGCTCGAGTGACTTTCAATGATCCCTTTACACGGTCATTCAACACAGCCAAAGCGTCATCCTGGTGCTCGTTTTTTATTCTATGAACTTCCTGCTTTTCAACCAATCAAATATCACATTAGTAAAAACGCAACAACATTATTTTTCCTTGAATAAGAAGATTGATCGAGCTCTTACCTCTTCTATACTAGTGCTATGATCCACACTAAGCTGAAAAGCCGTTAAACCGGGGTTTGCATTAGACTGTTCGCAATCAGATGCATCAAGATCATGCAGGGTTTCTTCATTGATTCTTCCTAAGTCCTGGCTCCAATAATCAGGCTCCGTCTTTTTGGCCAGAACTGCCCGACTATCACCTACATTCATGACATAAACATCTTCTCCTTTCATCAACATCACTAATACGCAAGAACCCATCAATGCGAGCTCTGGATTTTCCATTAGCATCCTATCTGCTATATCAAAATAAGCATCCTCTGTTTTCTTCAATGCTTGAGAGAGAGCTTTTAACACATCACCGTGGTTGATTGATCTTTTATCAGACCCGGGTTGATTATTCAATTGTTCCTTTAACCTCCTTTCAAGCTTTAGTCTCTCCCTGTCCCATTCACACTTCCACCTCCTTTGATTCTCCTCCCATTTCTTTGATGCCCCACCATACCTGCTTCTTTTCCTTCTCGATTTCGAAGTAAGATTGATATCTTCGATCATGCATGGATGAATATCTTGTTCCAAACATCGAGAGCACGCATCAGACTCACAGTTCCTGGAGGAATCGACTTCATCGACGCTTTCTGTAGATGAAGAAGAGTTAGTAGTTTCAGACTGTGCAGATGCGCAGCTTATAGAGGACTCAATGGAATCATCGTCCCAAAGCAATCCCTTGAGCTCTTTACGGACAGAAGCGTAGAGATTCGATAGTAGGTAATCAGGAGCATCAGGGCCATTGAAGCCGTCGTAAATCCCAACAAAAACCCATCCGTGCTCCTCGGAAACCACGACGTGGACGCGATCCTCCCCTGCTTTCCCTTGCGCCCATTGCAGATTTTGGCTCTCCGGTGAATCCTCGTCTTCTAAACTACCTTCGCTACTCAAATTGATGCTGCTTATAGTTAAGTTCTCGTTGTGTTTGTCTGAACTGAAGATCCAATCGGGCTCTTTTACGCCGCCCTTTATCGGGGCCACAATCGAGTTATGCCCGCGATTTATTGTCTTTGAAATCGCTCTCTGCAGAACTCGAATCAGAGACTTTTTTCTCAATCTGGGTCTGAAAGCCATACCTGCATGAGAGAAGCTCCTTTGAAACAGACCGGAGAAGCTTTTCTCAAGTGGACCCGAAAATCCACGATCCAACGGCCCCGACATGAACCCCCTCTCAATTGGACCCGACATAAACCCCCTCTCAAGCGGACACGAACCTGGAATTCCCCCATAGTTCGCAGAAATGGGGCCAGAAGTGATCAGATTTCGAGGAATCGGCTGTAACGGTATCGAAGCGAAGGAGTTGGAGCTCTCAAAAGCCGCCGCTGGATCAAAGGTGTTGCATGCATAGGGATCAACGAGAGATGTAGATAGCGGAGTCGAAGTATTTGCACTTACAGAGGCGCCAGATATTGTACGAAACGTAGTAGCCTCCTCGGAGTGAACCTTTGCAGACGAAAGTCGACTTTGGTCTGGGTCTGGCCGGACATAGCTGAAGGAGTGACCAAGACCTTCGTCGAGCGGGTCCGATAGTAGAATCGATATGTCTCGTCGCCGGCGAGGCTCTACTGAGCCGTTGAAGCACCCAGTCAATTTACCAACTCCGTTTCCCATCAGAGAAAAGCTAACAAATAACTTCAACCTTCCCTGGTTGCCTGCCAATATCTATTTCACACCACTTAATAATAATTCACTTCGTAAAAGTACTAGTCGTTTTTCCTCTACAATCCATGCAAGTGAAAAAAATACATGTGAAAGAATAGTGTATATGTGACCAAACAGTACTAACCGTTATCAAACAAGAAAAGATATATATGTGTGTGTATGTGTTGTGCTTTTGGGCCTTTTACCTGGAAGGCTAGAACTAGGGTTACAAAATTGAAGTGAAAAGAAGAGAAGAGGAATGCGAACGCGCTCCATCAATTAACAAATGTGAAAGAAAAGTGCAAAGAGGATGTTTATGTTTCAAAAGTCAAAACCTGATCTGCAAGAATATGGAATTAGAATTATTGTGTTAGAAAAACCCGCTAGAGTCAGTCAAGCTAAAGAATTTATGTACTCAAGAATAGAGTCGTGCCAGCCATTAAGCAAACACAATTAGATAATTTGACTGAAGAGGGAATTTAGATCCCATCACAATTGCTGTCAAGAGCCCCAATGAAACTAACACAACAAGAGCTGCCCCTTAAAACCAAGCTAACGAGGCTCGAATACTGTAGAAAACAAACATACCAGACAGACGCGTAATCTGGTGATTATTGTGGAAAACAAATTTACCAAACAGAACAGCACTTTGCATTTAGTTGTTTTCTTTGACCGTGATTTTTTCTTCTTCCACATTTAGGATTAGGACATTCCTGCACGAAATTGAGATTTGACAAAAATATCCAGATGGCCCGTTGCTATATGTTTCACTTTCCAATTTGGATTCAAAGGTCAACATTCTGGGTCCAATTTCACAATCGTTGCCAGTGAAAGAAGATTTTGGTTCTTCATGGGCTAAGTTGTTTGTTTAGATTGGCAAGCTTTTATTCTTCGGCTATATTTGACTATTTGAGTTGACTTGGAGCATGCCAGCGATGATCATGTCGGGTTTGATAAGTTGCTGAGTGCTGAAGATAGGATTTCAAAACAGATTTGATTTGCCGTGTTATTGCATTAGCATCATGGCTTTTTGACCATTTCACACGCTAAAGCGCTTCTGTGGCTGGGTGGAAGACCAAACAATAATTCAAGGCCCTCTAATATCTTGGGCTGGAATTATCAAAAGCCTTATTCCCACACGCATTTGGGCCCATATACCCAAGAGGCCCATTTCTACCAGAATTTCATCAATCCCAAGTGGTGTTACTGGTGTAGAGTAGCCCAATCCAAATACGCATCCGATCGATATCGCCTGTATTAACCCAACAGCGCAACTACTATAGTAATGGTATAGAGGTATCGACTTTTTTTGCCCAACGTATCACTGTCCTTTAACTCGAGAAGCTCTTGACCCCTCCCAATAAGCATGAAAGCACTCCCCGCTAGTTAGATCATTCCACCTAGCGGTTGGAATTAAACTCAATAGCTAGATATCTTGTATAATCCAAATCCCGTACCAAATAGTTTTGGGGTATTATATAACATCCTAACATTATTTTTTTGGGTAAAATATAGGTGGTCCTTACAGATTTCCTTACTATCAAGGCGTCTTGGTCATTAGGACTAGGGGTACATCTTTAAAGCTCGATTAAGTGCCCATTGAAAGAAATCATCACACCCAGTTTTCAGAAATGGCAACACAAGGGCATCAGACTGTCGAGTGCCCAAAGAAATTGTCTACACTTCCATGAACAAGGGGGCACGCTTGATCTGACCGTACACTGTCTGTCCCACAAACATCGACGACAGAGAAATGCGAAGAAAATGTCAATACAATCCAAACTGTTTACTTTTATACTGTCAAAACGGTAATGTGAGCAGGTTTTTGGAATTTCGGTCGATGAACATGGTATTGTGTCTCATTGAGCATTGAATATTACTGCATTTTGTTTATGTGGTCAAACGTCTAAACTCGATTTCAAGTTTAACAATATAAGATCTCCTGGTAAACTAATCCAAATATGGACATACAAATATTTCATAAACACCTCGTATTGTATTGTGTTACTTCAAACTGATATTTACAACCCCTAATTATTGGCGTGTTTACTAGATAGATGATTATTATTTATCTGTATGCACTATGCAGAGAACACCTTTGAAAATATTGAGAATTTGTGCTTACCTGCTTAGAAGTAATGATGGGCCTACTACATGAGTAGTAGTAATAGTGGGCCTACTTACTACATGAGGAATGACCGAATGAGGATCGGAGCTTCGGCCAGACTAATCCATGGGCCCCCTTGGTTCACGTCGTTTGATAAATCCATAAAACCCAGTGTGCTGGGCCCATTTGCTCTTCCCAAAGAAAACAATGATAATAAAGGGCAGTTCGGTCAATACGATAAAATATACGTGATCCCCAATCCCTCGATTCGCCACTACAATAGCAACTAAACCCAGACCAGAGATAGCCTCCGCTTTTTTCCGTCGAAATCACGCTTTGGATAAATCGCCAAACAAAGCAAACAACATGGGCAGAAAGTTCATTGTCGGTGGCAACTGGAAATGCGTATGTATCTTAATTTCGCTTAATTTTCTTTGCGCGTTTGATATGAAGTAATCCTACGGAATCGATATTTTAACGAAGCAAATTTATAAAGAATATTGTATTTGCTTATGATCTGAGCTCCATTTTTGTCTCCATAGTTTTTCTGGTACTTTTCTGTGTTTCTGGGGATCGGATTATTGTCTACTGTTGACTCTCTTGAGCCTCTTATCCATCCAATATCTTCCGTTGACAAGTGATTTTGCAATGAAGTCTGGATTTTGATTCGTGAAATACGGTGATCGGATGCCTTTCAAGCCGTGATCTGTTTATTTTATTAAATTGCTCTTCTCCAGTGAATGATACAAACATGCTACGATTAAATTGTTTTGGCGGAATATGCAATGGGCATAATTTTTTTTAGTTGATCGTATTAAGTGATAGATTGATTTTATTTTGTTGTAGAATGGGACAACTGAGGAGGTGAAGAAGATTGTCACCATGTTGAATGAAGCTGAGGTCCCTTCAGAGGACGTTGTCGGTAAGTCAATCTCTTGCCTGACACTGTATTGAAATTAAATTAGCATTATCACACTTGCTGAATTCTCGGCAACTGCTGCTACGGGATGCCCTTCGAATGCTTTCAAAAATATGAATTTGATGTAGGAAGTATCAACTTCATTAAAAACTTATAGGACCAATTCCTGAATCATATGCCCCAAATTTGTTATAAATTCGCTAATAAGAAATCGTGTGGTTATTATAAGTACAAATTTTATGTTTGACCTTATGCAAAATTTGTTAAATTCTCATTCCTGGGTTTGCTTGTCTAGTTACGAATTGTTTCTGAGATGTATGTGGCATGCAAGCTTTCCTATTATGCTTTGTGTAATTGTGTCAATGAAGCGGGTGACCTTAATGTCTATCATATGGAACAGTTGGTGAGAGTTCCCTTCACATTTGCTTATCCAAGATGTGTTATTAGAAATTGTTTTTATTAATTCTCCACTGATTTTTCTTGATTGTTTTTGTAATGTATTGGCTTTCACTTAGTTACTCCTTTCATGTGTCACGTAATTGCCTATAACATGCATCAAAATTTTGACATGTCACATGTTTGCTTTCTTGCAGAGGTTGTTGTAAGCCCTCCTTTTGTGTTCTTACCTGTTGTAAAGAGTCTTTTGCGTCCCGATTTCAATGTCGCTGCACAAAACTGTTGGGTTCGTAAGGGTGGTGCTTTTACTGGGGAGGTTAGGTATGTGTTATTTTGATTTGTTACACCTGGCCTTTTTTCACAACATTCCCAGGCTTGTAATTTACAGTTAAGCTATTACCCGCTCTTGATTAATTTTTTTTGTACTTGGTAAATGCTATTTGTTACTATGCAACACATGTGGTTTTGGTTTTTCCTTGTCGATCTTTACCCTAATGATTTTACTTTTTCTTTGATGAACAGTGCTGAAATGCTTGTGAATTTGGGCATTCCTTGGGTAGTTCTTGGTCATTCAGAAAGAAGAGCTCTTCTTAATGAGTCAAATGATGTAAGCTATTTGCATCGCTTTAGGCGTGCTTTTTTTGCTTCTCATCATCTCATGTCATAGTTGGCCAGAAGATCTGATATTGGTTGCCATTCATAGCTCATTTATTTTGTTTGCGTTTTTGCAGTTTGTTGGAGACAAGGTTGCATATGCACTTTCTGTAGGCTTGAAAGTGATTGCTTGTGTTGGGGAAACACTTGAGCAGCGAGAATCAGGATCTACTGTGGCTGTTGTTTCTGCTCAAACAAAAGCAATTGCGGGTGTTTTTCTTTAATATTTTCCTCTTTTTCTATACCTTGATCAACGTCTGTGCTAGATAAGTTACCTTAAATCTATCCTGCAGAGAAAATCTCAAGTTGGGAAAATGTCGTCGTGGCATATGAGCCAGTTTGGGCCATTGGTACAGGAAAGGTTGCCACCCCTGCTCAGGCTCAGGAGGTATGTGGACACTTTTTAGTCAGTTGTTGAATTTGATCTTTCCTGGCTATGATACTAGTACTTTTAGATTCTTTACGCTAAAGCACATTGTTGTTATGATTTTTTGGTCGGGGGGTCATATTTTTGTGACATCTATATACATGAGCCCTTTCGAAGATTCAATGTTTTCAATATGTATCTTCTTTGTTTCTTTTTGGCCCTTCAATTTCTTGAATTCTCTATTATATTAGACGGTTTTCTGTTTTACTTCTGCTGAGATATGAAACCTCATGTTATTTATATTTTGATGATGTAACGAATTTATGTACCAGGTGCATTTTGAATTGAGGAAATGGCTCAAGGAAAATGTGGGTGCTGAAGTTGCTGCATCCACTAGAATTATCTATGGAGGTATCTTTCTCATGCTTTTTCTTCCACACTCATCTTTTACGTGCATTTTAAAATTCTAGTGCTATTTTGTATTGTTATATGTGCCATAGCAATCCAATCATCACGAAATATGGCGTGGACCTCAAAAAAAAATCATTATAGACTACTAAGACCCAGTGTTATGAGACCCAGTGTTATGAGGCATCCACAAAATCATCATTTCGTTTTAGGGACAGGTGTAGACATGTCATGGACCATTAAGATTTAGCCCTCTGCACAAATATTCAACCAATTTCAATTTTCCACCCATTTTTGATGGTTTTATTATCAAGTTGAAATATGCTTTTAAAGAGAGATAACTAGGTTGGTTGGGCTCCCTAGGGTGATTAATGGTTTTTGCATAATTAATGTTGAATATCATGCCATATTGTTGTAGGTTCTGTAAATGGAGGAAACTGCAAAGAATTGGCAGCACAGTCAGATGTGGATGGCTTTCTAGTCGGTGGAGCTTCACTGAAGGTAGACTTTATAACATATGCTATTTTTATGATTCTCTGTTTGGTTTCTGAACTTGCAGTTTCAACCTCAGTGGCTTACGCTTGTCTTGCCTGTTTTTCCTTCGAGCAGCCGGAGTTCATCGACATTATCAAGTCTGCCACGGTGAAGAAGAATGCTTAAAAGTTTGTAGCTTTCTTATTTGGAACATTTCTGTTGCTTAAGAGTTGCTGAATTCAGTTTGGAGCAGGCATTAATAAGTTGAAAAGAGTCTCTCCTCATACCTTACATATGAGGGATAATTTTGTTTTGAACTCTTTCGGAATCAACCGGTATCTCGCAGTTTCGTTTTGTTTTGTTGTTTGTAACTGAATACAATTACAAAGCTACGATACTTTTGTTGACTTCTGAGTCGTGCCATGATATGGACGGATATGAATTGTGGTATGTTTGGGGTCTAGATTTGCAAAATCTTTTGTAAGGTTGTAGCATTGATTGCCATTTCATCCGCATAGTTTGACAGTCTCTTTGCGTATGATCGACTCAATTTTTGGCTTTCATAGCATTTATGGTTAGAAGTGAAAATGATACGTATATAGAAACTTTTTTATCACGCCAGTAAATTTTGAATTGGATTTGATCAAAACTGAGATTATTGATAAAAAGTTAAAACACAAACTCATGGTCTTTTGGCTCATGCTCTAAAGATCATCGTTGGGCCACTGTTTTGGACAGTTGACCTATCGAAAGGAAGCTCCAACAGTCACAAATCTTTTTTGACTAGCTGCAGTCTGAATTAGACCGTAAATTGGCCAAAAATTTAGTTTGCGTGCACAAAGTACAGACAGGAAGGGAAAAGCTGGAAGCATTAGTTAACTTGCACAAAAGGAATTCCATTCCATTTATTAATTGAAAAGTACACTTTTCTCTCAGTTCGTAATCAACATTTGAACCACCTTTACACCCTTTTATCACCTTGTACATTGAACTAAAGCTCCTCAGAAAGTTCACTGCAGCCTTCATTGCTATGCTAAAAGATGACCAGGAAAAGAAGAAGAAAAAAAATGATGGACGCGAACTTTATAGAACATGATTTTCTTTGATCTTTGTTTTTTTCCCCTTGGGTATTTATACACAGGATCTCCATATCCGACCCTCCAAAGAAATAACAATGATAGAAACATCATCGTGGTACCTTCGCCGATCCCCATGTGGAATTTCCAGCAACTCATGGAAATCCATACCTGAAACCAAAAATGAGTCAAATTCGTTTCCAGTAGCTGTAACATAGATGTTAATGTCTGGAAACAAAAAATGTAAAGAACTGTATCAGATAGTCGATAAATACCAGCTTTCTTTGCTGCGCGGAAGAGGACTTCCTCTACTAGATGCTGTGCTGGATCTCCTTCGGGTTGCAATGTGATGAATAGTTCGACTTCGTAAACAGCTTCTTCATTTGTGAAGTACTGATAAAGCCCGTCAGAGGATAATATCAAAAACCTCTCTTTTGGGCCTAATCTATGGTGGTAGAGAGATGGATTACAGGTGATGTATGGATCATTGCCAATGTAGTCTATTCTGAACATCTCCAGGAGTGCATCGTTCCATTTAGGCTGCAGATGTAAAAATAAAGAGTGAGCGACCACGATATCTCTAACAATAATCCTGCTCCGAAAATCCAGATTAGCTTAGTGAGGAACATGTAAAATCCGGTACTGGGGCTTACATCCTTCTTGTACTAATAATGCTTGATTAAATCAGGTTTTAAACATGGAAATATGGATAGAATCGATTCATTGTTTTGGCAACTAGAACAACTAAATTCTAGGATTCATAGAGATGCTGCTCTGGACATTCGAAATTTTGATGGTTCAAAGTAAGAATCGGGACGTTCAATGCGCTTCAATTAACATTTATCTCATCACTCATCAACAATTTCTCTCGCAGATTATTGTTTTCCAAGTATTCATACGGCTGTAGTAGTGTATCTTATTTCAACGAAACCAAGTCCCAGTATTCTGCAGTAAATATAGTACTTTGTGGTCCTCATCGCACCAAAATTGAAAATCTAGGAAGAGATTTTCAATGTTACTGTGATTATCTTTGCTACACTAGCAGTTATTAAACATTAATCAGCCAATGCAATCAATATCTGGTTTTTTCTGCACTATTTTTGCAAAACTTGCAAGTAATGACCTTAACATGCCAACAGAACCAAGAGAAACCAATATTTGATGCTATGCATCTTGATAAGTATATACCTGTTTCAGAAAACCGGCACCGAAGGCTCGAGTGACCTTCAATGATCCCTTTACACGGTCATTCAACACAGCCAAAGCGTCATCCTGGTGCTCGTTTTTTATTCTACGAACTTCCTGCATTTCAACCAAGCAAATATCACATTAGTAAAAACGCAACAACATTCCTTTTCCTTGATTAAGCAAGATTGATCGAGCTCTAACCTCTTCTATACTGGTGCTATGATCCACACTAAGCTGAAAAGCAGTTAAACCAGGGTTTGCATTAGACTGTTCGCAATCAGACGCATCAAGATCATGCAGGGTTTCTTCATTGATTCTTCCTAAGTCCTGGCTCCAATAATCAGGCTCCGTCTTTTTGGCCAGAACTGCCCGACTATCACCTACATTCATGACATAAACATCTTCTCCTTTCATCAACATCACTAATACGCAAGAGCCCATTAATGCGAGCTCTGGATTTTCCATTAGCATCCGATCTGCTATATCAAAATAAGCATCCTCTGTTTTCTTCAATGCTTGAGACAGAGCTTTTAATACATCACCGTGGTTGATTGTTCTTTTATCGGACCCGGGTTGATCATTCAATTGTTCCTTCAACCTCCTATCAAGCTTTAGTCTCTCCCTGTCCCATTCGCACTTCCACCTCCTCTGATTCTCCTCCCATTTCTTTGATGCCCCTCCATACTGGCTTCTTTTCCTTCTCGATTTCGAAGTAAAATTGGTATCTTCGATCACACATGAATGATTCTCTTGTCCTCCACATCGAGAACACGCATCAGACTCACTGTTTCTAGAGGAATCCACTTCATCGACGCCTTCTGTTGCTAAAGAAGAATTAGTAGTTTCAGACTCTGCAGATGCGCAGCTTACAGAGGACTCAATGGAATCATCGTCCCAAAGCACTCCCTTGAGCTCTTTACGGACAGAAGCGTAGAGATTCGATAGTAGGTAATCAGGGGCATCAGGGCCGTTGAAGCCGTCGTAAATCCCAACAAAAACCCACCCGCGCTCCTCGGAAACCACGACATGGACCCGATCCTCCCCTGCTTTTCCTTGCGCCCATTGCAGATTTTGACTCTCCGGTGAATCCTCATCTTCTAAACTACCTTCGCTACTCAAATTGATGCTGCTGATAGTTAAGTTCTCGTTGTGTTTGTCTGAACCGAAGATCCAATCGGGCTCTTTTACGCCGCCCTTTATCGGGGCCACAATCGAGTTATGCCCGCGATTTATCGTCTTCGAAATCGCTCTCTGCAGAACTCGAATCAGAGACTTTTTTCTCGATCTGCGTCTTAAAGCCATACCTGCATGAGAGAAGCTCCTTTGAAACAGACCGGAGAAGCTTTTCTCAAGTGGACCCGAAAATCCACGATCCAACGGCCCGGACATGAACCCTCTCTCAATTGGACCCGACATAAACCCCCTCTCAAGCGGACACGAACCTGGAATTCCCCCATAGTTCGCAGAAATCGGACCAGAGTTGATCAGATTTCGAGGAATCGGCTGTAACGGTATCGAAGCGAAGGAGTTGGAGCTCTCAAAAGCCGCCGCCCGACCAAAGGTGTTGCACGCATAGGGATCAACGAGAGATGTAGATAGCGGAGTCGAAGTATTTGCACTTACAGAGGCGCCCGATATTGTACGAAACGTAGTAGCCTCCTCGGAGTGAACCTTTGCAGACGAAAGTTGACTTTGGTCTGGGTCTGGCCGGACATAGCAGAAGGAGTGACCAAGACCTTCGTCGAGCGGTTCCGATAGAAGAATCGATATGTCTTGTCGCCGGCGAGGCTCTACTGAGCCGTTGAAGCACCCAGTCAATTTACCAACTCCGTTTCCCATCAGAGAGAAGCTAACAAATAATTGCCTTGCAGCGTTTTGATATTGAAATACTATGAACGAATTTTCATGGCAGATGTTCTCAGACAAAGACAGAGGCAAGGAAGGGAAGAAGGAGGAGGAGGAGGGGAAGAGGGCTAGGTGGGGGGAGAGGAGTTGACTTTTGGTTGGTACTAAAATAGGGAAATGTCGAGTCTCTGTGCGGAACTGTTAAGGTTCGTTGACTAAAGTTGGGTTTAAAGTAATCAAGTAAAGTCATGGGATTGGACTTTTCGGCAGACGACCAGTAGAGCGGCATGGGCAGAAAGTTCGTTGTCGGTGGCAACTGGAAATGCGTATCTTTTTAATTTTCTATGCGCGGCTGATATGAAGTAATCCTACGGAATCGATATTTGTTGTATGAATTTTTAGCCGTTTCATTTCATCATTTGAGTATGCTACTACTGGATCGTTTATAACTAAGCAACCATATAAACAATTAATATTGTATTTGCTTATGATCTGAGCTCCATTTTTTTCCTTTCTCCATAGCTTTTTCTGGGGATCGGATCATTCTCTACTGTCGACTCTTTTGAGCCTCTTATCTCAGTGGCTTACGCTTGTCTTGCCCCTTTTTCCTTCAAGCAGCCGGAGTTCATCGACATTATCAAGTCTGCCACGGTGAAGAAGAAAGTCTGTAGCTTTGTTATTTGGTACATTTCTGTTGCTTAAGAGTTACTGAATTCAGTTTGGAGCAGACATTAATAAGTTGAAAGAGTCTCTCCTGAACCTCACACGTGAGGGATTGTTTGCAGTTTTGTTTTGTCGTTTGTAACATCTTTAGTTGAATACAATTACAAAGCTACGATGCTTTTGTTGACTTCTGAGTCGTGCCATGATATGGACGGATATGAATCCATAGTATGTTTGGGGTCAATTTTTGGCTTTCATAGCATTTATCGTTAGAAGTGAAAATGATACGTACATACAAATTTTTTGATCACGCCAGTAAATTTTGAATTGGAATTGATCAAAACTGGGATTATTGATAAAAAGTTGCGACACAAACTCATCTCATGCTCTAAAAATCATCGTTGGGCCACTGTTTTGGACAGTTGACCTATCGAAATGAAGCTCCAACAGTCACAAATTTTTTTTGACTAGCTGCAGTCTGAATCAGACCGTAAATTGGCCAAAAATTGAGCTTGCGCGCAGAGAGTACAGATTCGAAGGGAAATGCGGAAGCGTTAATTAACCTCACAATAAACAGGCTTTGAATTACAACTCCATTTTTGAAGTAGGGAGACAGCTAAATTAATGACACCGGGAACATTGATCATTCAACTCGACTCCTCGGAGAAGGAAAACCAGCGCAAGAGTAAAACTGCCGATCGGGGAAAAAGAAAAAAAAATTAGAAGCACGAATCAAATTATGCACGCTCAGAGAAAATAAGAAGTCCATCTCGACTGCGCAATCATCAAAGCATCCATACAAGGGAAAAAAATTAAGTCGTCATTTAAATTCAAAAAAAAAAAAAAGAATAGCAGAAGGAACTTACCCGACAATTAACAGAATCAGTGAGATAACCCACAGCACATACTGGTATGCCTTGTGCTAAGATTTAGCTGGAGGTGCAATGTATCCAGAAGGACTAACGCTTTTGGTTAACCCATCCAAACTAGGGGCGAATTAAGACACAAATCCAAGGAAGAAGCCAGAAAGAAATCCTCCAACATAAGCAAAGTTGTCGACATGTGGGAGGATTCCCACGGCTAAGTTTAATACAATGACAAAGACAAGAGTCAACAATGCCGCCAACTGCACATATAAAAGATATGTAGCTCTAAAGATAAAGCGGGTTAGGCAAGCAAAACCTGCAGAGGTAAAACATTTACCCAGCAAATTGTATGATTCGATTCATTCAAAGCATATCTTATTTACCTTGTTCCCATATATGGTCCAGTCATGCCTCCCAAAAAACCAAAAAGTGCAGCAGAGGCACCCACAGAGATGCCTGCTTGAATAAAGAGAGCTTATATTACACTCCCACCAACACAGGATATGACGTACAGCAAGCCTATCCGAACTGTAGGTAAACATATGAAGAAAGAAGTGTTCAGAATTTCGATTCATTGAGGCCAAAAACATTCTTCATCAACTAGAAAAGTGATCTCACACATAAGTTAGGACAGTAATCTCAACAAAGGAAATCTTTTGGTTTCCTGAGGAAACAATTGCACAGAAGCTTTGTCTGTGAAACACGCATCTTTGGATGAGTTCACCCCACACCATTTTGGAACACTCGAGATATATGTACATGTCAATACTAGTTTTGCACCATAAAAGTTAATAATGTGCCCTAAGTGAAGTTTAGGGGAAAAAAACTGCGGTGGGTGAGTCTGTATTACATGTATAATTGGATCAATATACATGTATAGTAGGAAGAAGAAAAAAAAACTGCAGAAGATGAGTCTGTATTACATTCATAATTGGATCAACCCGCTACATAATGACAATTAATTGATCGTCTTGATAACTTCTATGGTATCATAGTTCAAAAGTTCCAGATAAATTTTTTACTAAGAAGTCACATTTAACAACAGAGTTTTCACTGCTAGGGCATTAGCCCAGAGTCCTGAGGAGATCCTCTACACAGCTGAGTAGCATCTGTGAACAACTTTGACTTTGATTAGGGATGTATTTGAATCGAGCTATAATTGAATAGCTCGAGCTCGAGCTTAATCGGGCTCAATTTGAATTCGTATAAACTCAAACTCAAACTGAGCTCAAACAAAAAAAAGGGCTCGAAACATTGTTGATCTCGAACTCGACCATGCATAAACTTCGCTCGATAGCTGATAGCTCGTCAGCCTGGATCGATTAACTACACTATAGTAGTTTATATAATATAATGTACTGATTATATATATATATATATATATATCTGTTTAATATTAGGAAACATGGTTAAAATTGTTCGAGCTTGCAAAATTGCTATACAAAACTAGTTGACGAATTGAGCTCAAACATATCAAACTCTATATCAAATCAAGTTCAAACTCACATATATGGTTCAAGAAGAGCTGGAGCTTCTCCCTTTACAGCTCGAGGCGAACTTGAAAGAGCCAGAGTTTGACTCAGCTCGATTCAAATAAAGCCCCAACTCCGATATTAAGTACAATAACGAGGTCACAGATTCATACACAAACACTGAAAAGAATGTAAAGTTTAAGATGTTCAACACCTAATTCTAGACACCAAAATAAGTCGCTAAGTAGTATCATGTCCAACAAACATGGCAGAAAGATTTTCCATTAAACATGTTAAGAACCAAGAACATGTGTGCAGTCAAAAATTGCAGAAGATTCATGCAAACAAAGACTCGTACTAACTTGCATCGCTTTTCGAAAGACGCCAGGAGCAGATTACATGATTATAATTGTAGGAAGTACTGTGCTTCAGCAGTTGTATCTTGCATAATGCTACTTACTGAAAAAATGAATTTTAAAGTTAGAAGCATACCAAAACCAATTTCTTGCTCAAGCGGAATTCCAATGAATACAAGACTCACATATTCGCAAGCACGTGAAAAACCCCAGCATGTAACCAGATATACAGGTAATCAAGCACCATGCCTGGTGTTTGTGCACCACTTTATTTACTTCTAGGGCTCCCATCTACTGTAACCTTTGAAAATGAAAACAAAAGGGATCATTCAGAGATTTACATTTTTTTCAGGACAGTACACACAATTCAATTCACAGATCCATTAGAAGCAAGAAAGAGGGAGCTCCACCTTGAAGGCTAGAAGCCCAAATGCAGGTTCTTATCCATCTTCTTTTAACCCCAGGATTTATTAAAAAGAAAAAAAAATCTTAAACTATTTTTTATGTTTAATCTCCTAATCTTTCGTTTTAGCAGCAACTATAAGGAATCTCTCCGTCGAACCCTTCTATCAACCTCAAACAACATCCCTACGTTTTTCTGCCTTTAGGCACATGTTCAAAGACAAAACCCATTCATTCAACATAATGTTCTTAGTGAAACTTGAGAATGTAAACCATCCTTTTTTCTGGGATGTCCATAGAATTCCTAGTGTTTGCAGAAGGGAGAAATGACCTTACACTCCCTTTCTCTTCTCTGTCCCTGCTCTTTGCATGAGTGTAAGTACAACATTGAAATTCCCTCAAAACACCCATAGACAATCCCATTTCTCCCACACACAAAAGGTTCATCTCTCTGTTTCATAAACTAGCAAATGAGCATTTGAACACATCCTGTGCTCCATGACATACTTCTCACCTAATTTGTGCGAATCCAGCCACGGCCCCTCACAGCTAGATTAGATTGCCTACTATTATGATTAACTAAACTATCTGGAGTTCCTGGAAATCCAACCTTAAAATTCCATAAAACTTTATGGCTTAAATAAAAATTCCATTGACCTTGCTATTTTAAGTTTTAACCAAACACGAATACCAGAGTAGCTTCAGATAACAATAATCAGAAACGTCCAACCAGGTATTGTTAAAGAGGGACTTACATTGTAGATGAAGGGCCAAGAAGGGGATTCTTTTAAGGGGCTGAAAGGAGAATCTGCCCAAGAACTTTGCAATGCACGAGACAGAGTTCTCAGGCAATTATTAATATACATGGCGACCACAAAGACCAAAATGTTAACCACGACAAACGTCGGCATCACCTCTTGAACGGCCTGAACCTACTGAGAAGAAATCATCACACCCAGTTCTCAGGAATGGCAACACAAGGGCATCAGACTGTCCAAAGCCTGAGCACTCTTAATTGTAGACATCCATGACTAAGTGGGCACACTTGATCCAGCCTTACACTGCCAGTCCCATAAACATCACAGCAGAGAAATGCGAGGAAAATGCCACTACAATCCAAACTGGATAGATTCTCTGCATTTCTTATTTCATTCTTCACTTTCACCAAAACACCCACCCGTGTCCCACAAATTTACTGCAAGAATCCCCTGTTCACTACTTGTCCAGACTCTCAGGTGTCAAATGCAGACAGGGGAAAAAAAAAACTACACGAGATTTTCCAGTGACAAAGAAAACGAGAGAAATTTCAGCATTACAGGGTCCCACTTGATAAGCCAATAAAATAAAATGGAAGAAACATAATAAATAGTGTAACTAACAATGGCCCGGTTCTGGAAATCACTGGCAATTCAGAGAACTTATGAAAAAAGAACGAGGTGAGAACTTTGTGGTTTTACAAGACAAAAGGGACATCCAATTGGCCCTAAATTTCCAATTTCTCAATTAAATCCCAAGAAATCTTCAGAATTACAGCATTTTTGTGTTATAGCAGAGTGAAACCCGTGGATTTGTCTTAAGGATTGTGCAGATCAATGTATAATACAATCTTCTTCAATTCCCTCACAACAAAGAGATTGAAAGAGAGACAGCAACAAGAATGGGTGTTTCTTCTATAGATTATTAAAACATGAACAGAATCAACAGTTTACTGCAAAAAAGGAGGGGGAAAATGGGCACTTTTTAGCCAAATTCAATTCATCATCGTGCAAAAATAAGAAAAAATCAAATATTTAATGAAATGAAATTATTGAAAATCATACCAATAGATACAATCCTATACAAAAGGGAGCAAGAATGAAGCTCCGCATACCATCAATCCGAGCTCCGCCACGAAAACCAGGCGGCGACAGTCCGTCCAGTTCAGGGGTACTCTCCGGAGACGTTGATATCTCTGGCGACTGAGAAATATTGAAGGGCTTTGCCGCCACCATGGGATTCTTCCCGAAAATCTCTGTTGGCAACAGAACTTGGGAGACCCCAAAAATGGCAACTGGTTTTTGATCAAAAGCAGTCTGGGTCACTGATCCCTGCACGATTCCTGTATTGATTGTCACAGACCCATTTACCCTCGAAATGTTGAGCGTGTAACTCCCAGCCCCCACGGCCTCTGTAGCCAATGTGGGTTGTAGCGGGTTCACTATCGATTCAAGCGAACCCAGTGGATAATACGAATTCAATACATGAAATCTCAACACCATTGCTTTCTTTTCCGCAGGCAGAGACTGTAAATTAACAGAACTCGGCAGATCTGAGAATGCAGTGTCAGTTGGCATGAAGATAGTTATTCCGGCACCGCCCTCGTCCGCCTCAAATTCATCGACTACGCCAGAGGCGGACAGCATTGACGCTGCAACATTGAAGTCATGACCGTCGATTAAGGCCTGGGTGATGTTGAGCCCTGGAGTGGGCCTTGTCTCGGATGCCATTAGATCGAAGCCGTACGGCATAAGAAGGGAATTGACAGAGAAGATCGTGATGTTGTGAGGAATGGTTTTCACCAGGGACAAAACGGTGGCGTTGGCGGGTGAGTAGGGTGCAAGGGAGTGGACTGTGACGGCATTTGTGAATGGATTGTGGGTGATGTTGACGGAGCCGAAATTAGAGGAAGCGCGGCCGGTGGTCTGGAAGAGAGTGGTGACGAGACTTCCCGACGGCGGGATCTTGCGGAGGTCGGACCATGAGAGGGATTGAAGGAGTACATGGTAGCGGAGTAGGTCCGCCAGAGACGACGGAGAGAGGCGGCTCGTGAAATCCGCAGAGGCAGCGAGGTAAGAGTTGGGCACCGCTAGGAGGGTGAGAGAAGTGCGACGGGAAAGATCGGAGGCGACGGAGGGAGCACTGGAGATGAGGTCGGAGAAGGAGGAAAGTTCAGGGAATGACGAAAGCAGGGCTGAGATATTGATTGCTGAAATGGTGGTGGAGGTGCAGAGAAGTAAATATGCTACAACGAGAAGAGTAAAATGAGAACTGGCAAAAGCTATGGCCATTCTTAATTTCTGCTTCCTTGAAGCAGGGACGACGAGAGGGAGAGACGCGAAGTCCACTGTCCCGACCAGTCCCAGTGAGAATGAGGCGAGGGCATCATCTGAGCGATCATGTTAAGTTTGGCGATCGATCGATATTGATGCACCGACCTTATGTGTTTATGACATCATTTTTCACGAATATGAAAAGCTTAGCAAGATTTGTAATTATCAGATTTCTATATATGGAGAGAGAAAAACTTTGTAATTATTGAGAATTTAATTGTAGAATAATCTCCAGCTTAGACGTAGTGGGAATTTGGGACCTGTAATAATGAGGGACTTTTTTTTTTCTTTCAAAATGATAATATTTTTATAATTAATTAATGATATAATTACCTCTCTCAATTATTTGTATAAATATTTTTTTTTTCCAAACTTTGACTTATTGAACAGTGTTAATTCATACGGTAGATAATAACGTTATTCCAAACAGCCTAGTCCCATATATAAAAAACACAACACCATTTTTGTCATTACAGAGCATACATATTTCAGTCTCTAGCTGGGGTTCGAGCGATCGAGATATTCTCCTGGGATTGTAAGGCTTCCAACACCGAATTTCAGTTAAGGAGGTTTGTCTAAGTTGCAAAAGTGATTTATGTATTGTTTAAGATGCAAGAGGTGATGAAAAAGTTGTGAGACATTTGAGACTTCATGTGACATGCTGCCAAGGTTCTTTGAAGTTGTGAAGGCTTCCAGTCCAGGAGTTCGAGCACAAGCAAGTGATTGATGGGGTTGCGACATTTGCTTGTGTGCTTTTGGCATTTAGCCTCTCTATTGTAAAATTTTGACATTTGTCGACCGCTGATCAGTTTTGATGGCAACCATTTGTACGAAAAATATTATGGAAAATTGTTGGTTGTTGTAGCATATGATGCAAACAATGGGTTGTTTTCTTTGTGTTAAGCATCGATTGAGGTATATAACAACTATAACTGGGCATGGTTTATAGACTGCGTATGTTATTATAAATTTTCGCGACATCTGTATACATGAGCCATTCGTGGATAAAATTGCCAACCCTTTGATTATTTCCTCAAACTCTCTTTAAAGCTCATATCATGCGTAAAATTATTTGAAAGGACATTCTTTGATGCGATATAGGCATCTAGCTATTCAAGTCAAGAGGACAAAACAAATGATTAATGAACGCTCAAACGCTAAAAGCTTGCTAATTAGACTAATAATATGATACAGAGCTTGGTTTTGGAGCCGTTTATAGTCGTTTAAAAGCCTGTAATAGTCGCTTAAGAAAGAAAGAAAAAAACAACGGCTGTGATTGAGTGTCTTCTAATATGATAGCATGGGTGAAGCATGAGCACTCTGTACAAAAGCCCACACGTCAGGTGCTTACGCCTTGAGAGGTTTTTTTTTTGTTGAAAAAAGGTCTATAGACCTTGCATTGTATTGAATAACTAGTCATGCAATACACGCCACTTCATCGTAATACACTGAAAATAACTTAAATATTAATTAATAAAGGTCTATTTGGATCAGAGTATGTTGATAGAGTATAAGCTCTCGTAAAACGTAAAAGCTGAGAGTGTCTGAGAGTATGGAGACAGAGTATAAGCTAGCTTACATCGTAAAAGCTGATGTTGCTCGGGAAGTCTTGGCTCCATGATTGAGGCATGGTATTTGACAGACCCCGGGTTATCAACGTGTGAGCTACACAATTAACACCATGAGGCACATAAGAAATATTACAATAATCAAACTTATGAATCAGCAACTTAATATCCTGTATAACTTGGCCCCATATGGATAAATTATCTTCCCCAGACAAATCTTTAATTGCCTTGATCACCACCATGATATCCCCCTCTAACCACACCTTTGAAAAACCCTTAGCCAACGCAAGAAGGATGGTTGTAGTAGCAGCATATGCCTCAGCTAGATTAACATTTAGCACTATTGGTCTCATCTCAAAAGACGCTGCCATGAGAGACCCCTCGTAATCCCGAATCACACATCCCAAACCAGACAGGTTGAGGCTACCTTTAACAGCCGCATCGAAATTGATTTTAACATAGTGAGCAGGAGGGGCACCAACGAGCCAGTGGCTTTGAATATGACCCTTCCATAAAATGCCCACACTGTTGACTACGAAGGGAAGAATAATCTCTAACCTCTAATGACACTTGACCAACGGGAGATACCATACCTCCATGAGATAACACATTTCTTCTATGCAAGATCAATTTTAGAGTAGAGGCAAGAGTAGCAAGAGAGTTAGAATCCAATTTATCAACCAAATACGACCAAAATTCCTGAAAAGGCATGGCAATTTTTGAATTGAAGGAAGACCTACAGTAATAACATCATTTGCATGCTTGCAATGGAATAGTGCATGCATTAACGACTTTGGTGTTTCACCACATATAGGACAGGTATCTTGGGAGCATACCTTACGCCTACACAAATTCTCAAAAGTAGGCAAGATGTTATGGAGGGCTCTCCACAAAAAGACCCTTGTAGAGGGAGGAGATGTGAGAGACCATATTGTTGCCCATTGTGTCTTTAAAGCTTCATATGAGGATGCACTCGGAAGACCCCTATTACGCCTTGAAAGGTTAAACTTTATTGTTCGCTGTTTTTTTCCTTTGATAAGCAAGCATAATGGTTGTATTTTGCTGGACTAATAAATTGTGTGGAAATGTGTATTTTTATTGATGTGGCTATATTGAAATATTTATTTTGTTGATGTGGCTCTATTTAGATATGTGTTTTGGTGATGTGGATGATAATATGACTTGATTTTTTGTAATAAATGTGGAATCCAGCCTTGATTTTGGTATAAATTTGATAGGGATAGTATGAAAGATAGGAAAGTGATTGACTTGACTAAAATTGGGAGAAGAAAATGTTTTAAGATTTTTGTTTTGCTGATGTGACTATATTGGAAAATGTATTTTGCTGGTATTAAAAAAAAGTGTAATTTTAATTTTATATAATAAAAGTGAAACCCAAAATATGTATTTGTTACCTGTAAAAATCAACCATTGTGGGCATGTTTGATCTCAAGGTTTGCCAAATCCTTTGGTAAAGTGATTGTTATTGCATTCACATATTTTGGCAGTAGCTTTCTGTGTATGATCAATTCAATTCTTGACTTTTATGGCGTTTAAGATTAGACGCTAAAACGATATGTACAGTATCGAGATTATCTGATGGGATGCCCCGCCCATGAACTTTGAAGTTTTACGGATCTTTAAATATGAACTGTTGGATTTATCCCAAGCAAAGATATAAAAAATATAATACAAACTCACCACACCAAAAATCATTTGTTTCGCCGCTGTTTCATACGGTTGACCTATCGAAATGAAGCTCCAATTGCAACAAATCTTCTTTTACTAGCCCCAGTCTAAATTAGGCTGTAAATTGAGTTTAAAGTGGTGCACCGTCCCTTCTTCTTGTTGTCGATCCTACCAACTCCGATATTCCCTCCAACCATTGATGCAAAACAAGATTATTTTCATACTTCCTATCAATTAGTCCAGGAATTCTCTCGTGTGCACCTAACTTTATTATTATTATTATTATTATTATTTTGTTTGAAACAAAAATCAATTTCAATATAAAAATTTTAAATCATCGAATATAAACACAAAACATTTCCTAACTTTATTATTATTATTATTATTATTTTGTTTGAAATAAAAATCAATTTCAATATACAAATTTTAAACCATCGAATATAAACACAAAACATTTAATATTTTAATTATGATGCATATTTTAAATGTACATGAAAATTTTCGGTGAATTAGTCTATTGACAATGGAGAAAAATACGTCACAAAAGATAAATCCAAGTACAAAGAGGTGTATCATTTGTGTCAACATTTTGAAGTATGGCGTGCATTTTGAAATGGCCTAAACCATGATAATATTGCGAGCAGATTCAGTGGGTTAAAATTAGTGGACCTATCAAACACTAATTTTTTTTGAAAAAATCCAAAAAATAAATAAATGTGTAGTGTACATCCTAATGATCTCAATAATATATTTTTTGTTCTAAAAAAAATTAAAATAATTGTGAAAAATGTGTAACAATTATAAATCGTTAGGTCTAAAATCTAAGTGTCCGTTAGGTAGAACGAAAGTTCTGATAGTATATAAACTATCAATTTATTATTAGAGGTATGCAAAATAGTTTAATAATGAAATAAAACTATTGAATATGAGTCTTGTTAGAAAGAGATTTACGCGTTGAATTCGAATATGTAATTTTTTTTCCAAATCTAACATATATTTTGAGAAATAAAATGATAAATGTGTGAGAGAATATGAACAATAAAAGAAATTATTTTGGTATGTGACTGAGATGATTGTTAACCGATGTAATTGAGCTTATAAACTCACATAAGTTATATCGAACGGACACTAAACATTCAATTTTAGATCATTATGATTCTGATTTTTGTTTCGAATAAAAAATATATTGTTGGAATCCTTACAAAATACCTTACACGTTTATCATTTTTTCGAATTTTTCAAACAAATTAGTGCCCAAAATTGAAACACTAGCGGTTTTATCCACCGGATCTCCCTCAATCCACCACAATACGAAATATCCAATTTTGGGCTTTATGATGCCAAAATAAACCTACCAATCAGGACATGACATGTGTCACTATAGAAAGTGTGCTGAATTGGTCTATGGAATGAGCTTTTGGGCCCAAGGAGTATTCCTACCGAGGAGGGGTAAGAGACGTCTAATGTTAGGTGTGTCTACTCGGCTTACCGATGAGGTATTCAGTATTGCACGATTTCCTAAAATAATTAGGAGACTAACCTTGAAGAATATTCTGACTCCTACTAAGAGAAGAGTCTTACTGAGGCTCAAATATCAAGCAAAAACATACCCTGGAATTTACTTTCTCTAACACAAAATCCAGCAGCAATTTATGAGATAAATCTATGTTTTTAACTCACTCAAGCTAAACACTACACTCAATCAAACACACACCAACATATATATATATATATACTTTAATCTCAAGATTAATAGCTTGAACATACCATTTTGGGAAAAAATGTAAGATGTACCAGCAGCTGTAGGTGAAGGAACTAAAGCCATGTAAATGATGGAGTATATGGTAATCCTGAGAAAAAAACAACCAGCAAATCTCTTTTCTTTCCCTTGTAGCAAAACCAACAAAGTCAAGAAAAATACCACTGGTTTTCTTGTTACAAAGAGAAAAAAACGTGAAGAAGGAAAAGGTTTGAGAGAGAATGTTTCACTTAGTTGGGAAGTCAACTACTTTATCAATACATTGAACATTGATATATATATCTTTAACCCAACAAGTGAAAGCCCAAATACACTATTTTATTGGACTTATCCATGAAAATCCAATAGTATTTGTTATCACAGAAGGCTAGCCCATACCATTAACCTTAATTAGTCAATAAGATTAGCTCATTTCCATAATCTAGAATAATTTGAGACTAATCACATCTTTATACATCATAGATTGTCTACTTAAGTGAGCAATATCTAGATTAACTAGATCACATTATCTAGATTACAGATAGCTCCGGACAACCGAGCTCTCATTGCTTTTTAGTAAGAACTTATTTGAGCGTCGGAGTGCCTACGCCAGAGAATAATCTCTGGTAAACCTTCTAGCTCACGTTTGTTTATTATGTAGACAGTTCATCCACATCCTACCAGCTAGTCCAAACTTCTGATACATTATCTAGGTTGGTCACTTTTTTGACGTCATAAGTTTTTATGATAATGCAGAATTATGATCTCAGGGATCGTAATTCGTACATCTCATCATCGAGAGATCCTTCGTATTCCACTCTTTTTTTTTATGGATAGAACCCAACTCCTCACTCACAGCGTTTCGCTTGCGGAGGAAATCAGACTCCTTATCTCATTTAAGTTCCGATTCCCTTCGCAAGCGTAAATGAGGGGTTGAACCCTATCTATGAAAAAAGAGGAGTAAGCCAGTGAGGACCTCTAAATAATAAGACATTAAGGTGATGTTTGGTTGTGAGAATGGAGGTGGAATATGGAATGGGGTATTCCATTCCATCATTTGGTGTTAAAAAAAATTGAGGGAATGGAATACTCCATTCCATTCCCTCATCTCTCTCTCATCAATTTTCATTCCCACATTTTTATGTGGGAATGAATCATTCCATGTGGAATAGAGGACAAAATGACTATTTTGTCCTCAAATAAATATTAATTAATATATTTTGATAAATTAATATAAATTAATATATTTTATTTTATTTTAATTTGTTAGAAATATAATTTATTAACTTTAATTTTGTTAACTTTAATTTGTAAATATTAATTATATATTTTGATAAATTAATATTAATTAATATATTTTATTTTATTTTAATTTTTTAGTTATTATAATTTGTTAATTATATAATTTTGACTCCATTTTATTTTAATTTGTTAATTATATATAATTATAAATGCACAATAAAATATATTGATTATACATAATTGTAAAGAAGGGACATAATGGACAAAACACAACTTCATTCCCATTCTCATTCCCAGTTTTTATACATACCAAACGTGAGAATCAAAATATCATTCCCACTCCCATTCTCATTCTCATTCTCATTCTCATTCCCATTCTCATTCTCATTCCCTCTCAAACCATTCTAAAAACCAAACGACCCCTAAGGACTTCTGAATACAGAAGTTGGGTCATATGTGGGTCTGTCTTCTCTGACTTGACTCTTCTGCCGCATTTGTCAAGAGAGCGAAACAGAGATGTTAAAAAGACGGGTCAGTCCGCCATTAATGCAATTCTTCCTACTTTCATCCGTCCACTTTTCAAAACTGTCTTTCTTGCTTGCTGCCACTGAGTCAGAAGGAGTAGTCACATCTGGTCAACTCTCTCTCTCTCTTTCTCTCTTGCAACAGAAGCTGGTATTTTTCTCTCTTCCGTGCTCTACATCTCTTACTCCGTTGCTTCCCTGCGGTTGGAGTTTTAGAAGAGCTGGGTTTTTTTATTCTATGGAGTTTCATTTCTGGGTCTGAGCTAATCTTCCACTTTTTTTTTTTATAAGTTTTTTATAGCTCGAGATTAAGCGATCTTTTGAGGATTATCAACTTTTTACATCGAAAAAGTTATTTCTGTACCACTAAGATCTGTTTTTGTTCCGTACTACTGTCCATGTTCAAGTTTTGTCGAGCTGAGGATTGATTGCTGTGACCTTTAGTGAGAGAATCCGAAAGTGGTGTTTCGTTTGGTGGAATACTGTTTCATGGGGATTTGCTTGAGCGCACGAATCAAAGCTGAAAGCCCATTTAACACAGGTATTGTTCGTTTCTGCGTGCTTTTAACAACCACGAAGCGATGACTTTTGGTTTCAAGCTCTAGTTGTTTTTCAACTCAACGTAGTCCTCCTCTTGTTTTATTTGTGTTTTGGGGGGAAAAGGGGGCTGTTGGAACCATGGGAGGGAGAGATGCCTGTTCTGTCTTGTGGGTCTGTTTTCTGGGTATCTGCTTTAACTTGTAAATCTCATAGGTCTTTTGTGTTTGCTTTGCTATTTGCAAAATCAGCTCGTTATGTGATTTTATTCTATCATGAAAACATTTCGGTTTCCTATTTTTCTTCACAACCAAACATGCATAAGAGAAATAGTATTTGCTTTTGATTCTCAAGTCTTTTGCTCCAAAATTGAGATGGTGATGTTGTTTATGCACCTTCAAAGCTACTTATTTCCCTGCAGGAATATTGTAGCTTGCGAAGCAAATAGTAAACAATACCATTTCATAATATGCAACTAGAGAGTTATGTTTTGAACTTGAGTTTCTTTTTTTAATTGCTGGCCGAATAAACTCAAAGAGATTTCTACACTTACCGTGGCAGGGATGAGTTCGAAACATGATAGCACAGATGGAAATGATCTGAACAGTGTCAGTAGCAAGGGCTCATCAGGTTCGGTTTCACGAAGTGAGGGTGAGATTTTGCAGTCCTCTAATGTGAGGAGCTTTATTCTTTCGGAGCTCAAAATGGCCACCAGGAATTTCCGTCCTGATAATCTATTAGGAGAAGGTGGATTTGGTCCAGTTTTTAAGGGGTGGATTGATGAAAATACATTTACTGCTGCCAAGCTCGGGACTGGCATGGTTATCGCTGTGAAAAAGCTTAACCAAGAAGGTTTCCAAGGTCACCGGGAGTGGTTGGTGAGTCCATTTTCCCAACTTTATTAATATATGGAGTCTTGTAGTGATATTATGTAGAACAAAACCTCTATATAAATACTTTTAATTGGTTACTGCCATTTTCTAGGAATGTACTTGTTCATATTACATGCTTGTTGAGGAAACTTGTCAGGATGTCTGTTGATCATGTTAGGCCTCTGTAGATTCCGCAAACTGAAAATAACTGAGGTGCTTCTTGAATCCTATAGGCAGAAGTGAATTTTTTGGGGCAGCTTTCTCATCCACATCTCGTGAAATTGATTGGATACTGCTTGGAAGATGAACACCGTCTTTTGGTCTATGAATTCATGCCGCGAGGCAACTTGGAAAATCATTTGTTTCGCCGTGAGTTCTCTTCCTTAAAGTAATCTAGAGACCACTGATCGAATATGACTTTGAAAAAATGCTTTTTTATTGACGTTTCAAAATGTTATGGTGACAGGAGGATCTTATTTCCAACCCCTTTCTTGGCCCCTCCGAATGAAGGTTGCTCTTGGTGCAGCAAAGGGGCTTGCCTTTCTACATAGTGCTGAAATAAAAGTGATATATCGGGACTTCAAGACTTCCAATATCCTTCTAGACTCAGTATGTGTCTTGCGCGTGATAGTTTTAATCCTCTCTGATGTCACTTTATTTTATATGTTTATATTTTTCTTACTTTGCATATGTTCTTATAAGAAACTTTTTAAAATTTCATCTTTGCAGAGCTACAATGCAAAACTTTCTGATTTTGGACTGGCAAAAGATGGGCCATCAGGTGATAAAAGTTACGTGTCGACCAGGATTATTGGAACCTATGGATATGCAGCACCAGAATATCTAGCCACAGGTAATGTTGAATCGTTGATATAACACTGTATGTAAACATCTTCTCTGTTTCTCCCCAATCTGGCTCTTTTTTGTCTCCTGTTTGACCTGGTGTTTATGTCCTTGATTCCTAGTTCTCACATTCTCATCTCAAATATGTTGGTTTTGATGCATTTATTGCGCAAGTAAAATGTTCACATTTCCTATGATTGCAGGTCATTTGACTGCTAAAAGTGATGTCTATAGTTTTGGGGTTGTTCTGCTGGAGTTGTTATCAGGCAGGATGGCAATCGACAGAAATCGGCCTTCAGGGGAGCAGAGTCTAGTTGAATGGGCTAAGTCCTACCTTACAAACAAACGCAAAATCTTGCGGCTGATAGATAACCGTCTTGAAGGTCAGTATTTGTTAGATGTGGCATATAAGGTGGCTACCCTTGCAATGCGATGCGTATCCACTGTAGCTAAATTTAGGCCTCGCATGGATGTGGTTGTGGCAACATTGGAGCAGCTCCAGGATTCCAAGGAAACTGTAATTCCTAAGCAAACAGTGTCGAGGCCCCGCAGAAAAAGTGTCGATGACGCTAGAAGTGGAAGGGCCCCTACTGCTTACCCTAGGCCTTCTGCTTCTCTGCTTTACGCTTGAATCTTGATGTCTTGGACCAGAGGACTTGGCTTCAGCTGTTTTATTTTCTATCATTGAAGTAAGATGCTGTTGTGCTGCAGCATTTGCAGGGTCTTGGCCATTTGCCTCTATTTGTTGTATAATTGTACAGTTCTTGTTCAGCTAATGACCTTAGTTAGCCCTCCTTCTCAGCTTCGGCTACGGCATTGTATAATAACAATAATATTGCAGGTTCTTACCCACCCTGGTGTCCAATTTCTACAATCTAACTTGTCAATGGATCTGTTAATTTAACAATTTCTTTTATATCAATAGCTTTTCTGCCTTTTACTCCCTTGCTTGGTAAAACCTATGTCAGTCTCTCCTGTGTTTTCTTCCTACACTTCACCATTTCCAGTGCCCGTTTGAGAGGTACCTCATCTTGAGATGCCTCGCAAATTATGGCCTCAATTAGGAGTGATAAAATTATGTACGGTTCAAATGATGATCGAATTCATCATCTCTTGACTAAATTAAGTTTGAATATAAATTATCAATGTGAAATTCGGATCCAAACATAATTTTTTTTGATGTAAAACGGATCTAGGTCAAAACACAAAATTTGTGCAATTTTGCTGTTAAGATCCTAAACTAACTTGAATTATTGATGAATTCAATGATCCATACCTAAATCAATGTGTATTTGATAAATTATGCAAAAGATTACTGATTTTTTTTTGCAGAGTATGCAAAATCCGCCTTCTGACCCGCGCTTGGGTCTTACTGTTTGTACCCGCCTTCAACCCGTGGATATACATGCCCCGAATGTAAATATATCAGGTCACCATGAATGCCGCAAAATTTCCCCACCTTTATCAAAAACAAATGGCCGTTACAAAATAGGCAGGAAGGAGATCATTATTCCCAACATCCTTTTATTTTCTACACTGTAATCTTATCAATATAAATTACCCAAAGCTTGGAGAGGTTCGCATGGCTGAGCTGTGGCAGTATGGCAGTAGGGTTGGGATGGGCTAACGTGCTATGAGAGTTTGGGTTTAGTTCTGACTCCACACACACATATATTTGTGTATTTTATGGATTTTTATATAATTATTAAAGTATACTATAGGTGTATCGGGTTGGGGTTGTCTATACTCATATTCGACTTACTTGAGGTGGAGTAATAATTTTAAAATTCGAATTTTACTTAATGTACTTGTTGGATCAAAGAAAATCCGATGGAAGAGGATAGGATGCAAACGGGTCGATCTAAAATTGTCATCCCTAACCCTAATTAAGTATGTTAAAAAATTAGAACCAATTCGGATCTAGATATATAAATATTTCATATACACAAATCTTATCCGACTTTTTTTTCCACCCTAAATTCATAACCCTATCCAGATCAGGCAAGCTCTAAATTGGTTTTTTTATAGCTTCATCACAAATCAATAAAAAGAATTAATAAATAAATTCAACGCATAAAAGAGAATGTTAAACATGGTTAGTAAAGTGAATTAACTATTACTTGACAATTAGTTAATTTAACTCTTTGGAAACCTTCACCCCGTAAATCGTAATTAATAATTATCCGTCGCAAAAATAAAATCTCTGAAGTCTGAACTGGGAAAGTGTGAAGTGGGCTGTGGCCTCGAAAGATCATGATCCCGTGTTTCACTTTTGTTATGTAGCTGATGCATCACCTGTCCAAAATCTTTGACCCCCTGTTTCTTCATAATTACAAACTAACCAGACAGAGACCGGGCACCGTTTGAAAAGCGAGAAATTGGAAAGAAAATGGGATGAAAAAAAAGTAAAATATATAGAATTAGGAGGGAGTTCCTACTGATTATAGTGTCCTTCACTCCTTCCTGTAAATCTCTCATTCGTAGAGAAACCCTAGTTCGTTTTCTGTATCGGTCGAAACACCTCGTCTCCTTTTTCCGTTGCCAGCGTGTAGACGGTGAGAAGGCGTGCTTCTCGGCTTCTGTTGGTCTTGATCCCTTGTCCTTCAAAATCCATTCGATACAAGGTGAGAACGATGCCATTCATGAGTTCGATTCGTGTTTGGTTTACTTACATTCTCCATGGAAAATACTCGGAATCTGCGAGGAGGAGGAAGGAATTCTATATTTAGAAACAAGTCCAATGGTTATTTTTTCTTAGGAGTGACTGATGCGTGCAATACAGTGATTGTTCTTCGTTTTTCGGTTTCATGCGTATGAGGTTGTTTCCTTTCTTCATTTTGATGTTATTTTTTATTGTCTTTATCTTTTCTCGGCGGCTAAACGAAGGATATAAACACTGATGCTCTGATTGGCTGCTGCCGAGAAAGTTTTAGGAGGAGAAATGAAAACTAGATGAAATTTGAGAAATTTGATTTATCACGCGTGATTCCAGTGTGCGGGACTATGTTTTGCTTCACTGAATTGAGTCCTAAACCTGGTTTGGGCTTACGTTTAGGGTGTTCATGTTTTGAATATTGATTGTAAAAAAAGAGGGACCTAAATTTGGATGGCGTGTATATGTCCTTTTTGGACGCCAACTCTGAGTATTGCCTAGTGATGAAGAAGCTACCATGTTTAATTGCTGGAAAATGTTAAAATCATACAATTATAAGGTGGAGTTTGACTACTGGATATGTACTTTTTATAAATACTGCTGTCCAGATTTCTCAAGTCAATTCCATTTTGCTTTGACATATTCTGCTCTTTAATCTCTAGTTGTTGCTTTTGGAATTTTTACTCATCTAGTATTATATATGCTCAGTTTTCTTCTGGGCAGAGATGTGAAACTGAATGCATTGAAAGTTGCTCTGTTTCTTGTTTATCTACTCATCATCGGATTTCATTCCAGGTTCAAAATGCCTCAACGTTCAGAAAAAGAAAGGGGAAGAGATATTAGTGGCTCTGAATTTGAAGATTACGAGTACAAATATTATAAAGAACTAAAGAGGGGGAGCATAAAGGTTAAAATTTCAAGTTCTTTATATAAATGTCCATTCTGTGATAGAAATAGGAAGCGAGATTATCATGTGGACGAGCTTCTCCAGCATGCTTCTAGAATTGGAGGTTCAAAAAGTTGGGGATTTAGAGAGCAAGCTCGACACTTAGCTTTGGAGAACTATATTAAAAAGTATCTGAATGTAAAGGACGACTCTCGACCTCCCATCAAATTGAATAGCACCAATGTAAAGGACAGCTCTCATTCATCCATTCAACCTGTGACAAAAGTGGAATCGTCCAATGTCAAGGATGTTCCTCGAACTTGCCTCGAACCAGAACATCCCATTGTCTCTTGTGATGACAAGGAGCAGCAGCTTGTTTGGCCTTGTATGGGCATTGTTGCAAATATAGAAACAAGTCTATCAGGAGACGGACGGCGTGTTGGGGAAAGTGGTTCAAAACTCAGGGACGAATTCAAGGAAAAAGGTTTTAATCCCGTTAGAGTTCATCCTTTATGGAATCGTTTGGGTCATTCTGGGTTTGCCATTGTGGAGTTTGAGAAGAATTGGGAAGGGTTCAAGAATGCAATTCTGTTTGATAAAAGTTTTGCAATTGACCATCATGGGAGGAAGGACTACTATGTTACTCACCGCCGAGGAAATAAACTGTATGGATGGGTTGCCGGACATGATGACTATAAAGCGCCAGGCCTTATAGGTGACCACCTTCGTAAGAATGGGGATTTGAAGACTGTTTCTGGTAAAGAGGAGGAGGATCAACTCAAGGCAGAAAAGCTTTTGTCGAACTTGAGCAATACCTTGGAAAAGAAGAATATGCACCTCAAAGAAATGGAGAACAAATATCTGGAGAGGAGCAAATCTTTGACCAAATTGATGGGACAGAAGGAAGAAATAATTAAAACTTATAATGAAAGTATGCCTAAATTATCTTCTTCCTCTTAAGCTGTTTTGTTTTTATTTTTTTTCCCTACTTCTACTTCTACTTCTATATGGGTAGCTTATATGTTTTTTGCACCTTGTTTACTAGAAATAAGAAAGATGCAAAAGGATGAATGTGATCATTTCAAGCAGATCTTCTTAGAGCATGAGAAGGCGACACAACATTTGCGAGCTCAGAAGAAGGCTCTAGAACAGCAGGAAAAACAGTTGCAAAAACGCTTTGCCCAGAATGACAATGAGAGAAGGAGACTTGACCGTGAAAAGAAAAAGGTAATAGATATTTTTTAAGCTATAGACTGTCAAAGTTTCTTGCGAATCGATTTTATGAAACATGTTTAAGCTGATCTATGAGATTTCTTGTGTTATTTTATGAGATATCATGATTCACTACTTGAGTGCTTTCAAAGAAAAAGTCAAGCGAGGGAAGTTTTAATTGTTTTTCTTTTCAGAATGCGAGAGCAACCCTGGAGCAAAAGAAGGCAGATGAAGATATGCTAAGATTGGCTGAAGAACAAAAGGTGTGTGTTCCTCTCACTTGGCTCATGTGATTGTCTGGTTAATTATGTTTAGTTCAAGAGTTCTGTGAACTCATATTTGATTGAACGTCATTGGCAGGAAGCAAAGGAGAAATGGCACAGAAAAATCATTGAACTAGAAGAACAACTTGACGCCAAACAGGCACTGGAGTTGGATATAGAACGTATGAGAGGATCTCTACAGGTGATGAAACACATGGAGAAAGAAGAAGATATGAAAGCACTGGAACAAAATTTAGTGGAAAAAGAAGAAGAATATGAAGCCTTGGAAGCATTAAGTCAAGCACTGGTTGTGAAAGAGCGGAAAACCAATGATGAATTGCAGGAAGCTCGTAAGGAACTAATAAATGTAAGTATCGTCCAAACATCCTATGTTTCTCCACATTTGGGAAGTACTGAATATTTTCAATGATTTTTTTCATTATTTATTTTTTATTCCTCGTTATATATTACAAAACGACAATTTATTAGAGGGCATCAAGGCGATGCGACCTCAAAAGAAATTACAGTACAGATAAATTAATACCCTAAGAACTTTATTGAAGAATCATTCAGCCAACATTTTGAAGTGCTAAGCCAGTTTTCCATGAAGAGATCAAAAGAAGATTCTTTGTCATGGAGAACTCTGCTCTTTCTCTCCTTCCAAATCAGCCAACAGATTACCAGAGGAACCAACTGAATGGCTGATCTTTGTTGTTCTCTTTGATTAGAAGGGTCCATGTCGAAGTTCAGTGGCTAGGCTATTGCTCATGATTAATTAAATATCCTAGTGCATTGATGGCATCATTTATTTTTTATTTTTTATCCTCTTCTCTATCAATTTAAGTTACAGTCGTGTGTTAAAATTTGTGTTCTCTAAAGCTAGTAATGCTAGCCTGATACTATTAGAGTGAGATTTTGTGGTGCACTAACATGGACATTAGGGCTATGTTCTTTATGAAGATATAATAATGCTTCAATAACGTTTTAGAGCATCAGTCTTCAAATTGGATGCTGTGATTATATTCAGAAAAAGAATCCATTGAGTTATGTCAATCTAGAAATGATCCCAGTATTTTCTCCATATCATTTCCAGCAAGTTTGCAACATAAACATTTACACATGATACTTGCATCACAAAAAACGCATTTAACATTCAATACATTCATATCTCTGTTGGTTTAATACTTTAATTAACTTATCAAATGTTGTTATTCATTTTATTTTCTTGTTATTAATACATTTTGTCTTGAGAGATCCCTTGTCTTTAGTTTTCTCACCACCCTTTGTATGAGACTTTCATATTTGATATAATTTTACTTTGAAGCTTCCTTGAGTTTCTGTTGGTTCGTACTTCGTAACTTTCAGGACTCGTTGAACTATAAAAAATAACCAATTTTATTCGATAATGAAGATTTTAATAGATTTTCCCTAATATTCAATAAAGCCGATCCAATCTATTATTGTGAGTAGCTAACCTCTTTGTACAGTATGCTAATCAAAACTTAACTACAAATTTCATACAACCAAGTAATATATTATGCTGAACTTGATTTAGGGCTCTGTGGAACAGTCAAAATTTTATCTTAAATTGTTTTGGTATATATCTCGTCTTAGATTCGAAGACCAATCAATGTGAGTTGCGCAAGTAGTGATATAATTGCTGATAAGAGGCCATATAAAATCCAGACAATTATTGTGCATCCCTCTCTTGGATGTTTTCTCAAGAGGGAATACAATTGCATATCGTTTCTTTGCTTTTGGAGGGAAGGGGAAACATGGTGGATCTCTGTTCGTCTCATTGCATTGGACTTCTGGAGAAACATGTTTGGCCTTACTTATTTGTGTTCCTAAAACTTGAAGTTTGCAATTTTTACATTAGGCACTGAATAGTCAAACACTCTTGTTTTGTCATGCCTGTCAATTATGAAATGGCTCTTGTATTTTGCTTTGAAATCTATGTATTATGTACCAGTCCAGTACATGTAATTTAAGCTCAAGTGGGGTTTTCATTTTCTTACCTAAGGGAAACAACTTTAACATCCAGCTCATTCAAAGTATACAGCAACTGCAAGGAATCATGGATTATGCAAGAGGGAAGATGTGACATTTAACTTAACTGGACTGGATATACTTATATATATATATTGAATTGGATTTGAGCATGCATTTGCCAGAACTTGGCATATTGTGGCATATTATTTGTTGGTCATGTGCTGTAACTATTGCCTTATCACTCTTTTAATGTGCATGAAATATAGTAGTTATTTTTTATTTTTCTTGCTTTAAAGGATTTGAGAGGCGCTCCTGTTACCCGTGTCATCATTGGTGTTAAGAAGATGGGGGAACTTGACGTTAAACCGTTTCTCGCTGCTGCCAAGAGTAAATATCCTCAAGAAGCAGAAGAGAAAGCAGTGGAGCTATGTTCACTTTGGGAGGATGAACTAAGAGATCCAAGTTGGCATCCATTTAAGATCATCCTCGATGACAAACAAAATGCTAAGGTATGGCTTAAAATTTTTCAAACTCTTATAAGGACTGCCGAGCTTTGCAAGGGGCTCAAAGCAGTAAGTTGAGTCAACGACTTGCGTTGTTTTTGTTTTTGTGTTAACACTTAACATCACATTTGGGCACCGCCCCCTAAGAGGTGGCGGCAGCAGAACTTGTTATGATTTGTTAAATTTGGCACTCTCTTTTTCCTGCCTTCCTTCTGTTGATAATTATCTTCACATGTTCCATCATGCCCATTTCAATAGAATGCTTTTGTTTGTTAATAGTGCACATATTCTGCAAGTGTTGTTAAATGCTGTGTGGGGACTGATGAATCTGATTCTAATTGGACTTGTCTTTATCCCCATGGACTTTGCACTTTTTCTTCTCTCTTTAATGTTGCATTGTTACTGACTGGCTTGAGTTGCTCTGGAGTGAAAATCTCTCATGCATGTAATCTATGAATTTTACTAATGCAACAATTAAACAACTAAACTGCCTATTGAAATTACGAGTATTGAATTAAATGCTTTTGCATTGTGATTATATGTGAAATACTTAGGATAATCTTGTCCTTCTTCAGCAGTTGTCTCCCCCCCCCCCCCTCCCCAACGAACTTTGATTCTGTGTTTTTTTTTTTTTGTTTTTTTTATGGCAGTTGGTTTTAGCCGTTTTGATTTCACATTTTTCATTTCGAACAATTAGCCCTTGTTGATTTTCCTTAATGCCCTCATATAAATAAATATATATATATATATTTTTTTTTTGCATGTTGACAAAGTTTGTGACCTCTTTTTTATTATTTTTATCAATGCTTGTGGGCGATTAGCAATCATATAGCACTCCTTAATGGCTTTGATGAAATGTTCCATTTTCTAGTCTTATTTTCACCCACTGTGGGTCTGAATGTTTCGTCTTGGATGTGACTGACAGGAGATTGTTAATGAAGAGGATGAAAAGTTGAAGAATTTGAAGGAGGAACTTGGTGTGGATGTTTATAATTCTGTGATTACAGCTTTGTCTGAGATGAATGAGTACAACCCAAGTGGCAGGTATATAATACCAGAGCTATGGAATTACAGGGAACAAAGGAAGGCTACACTCAAGGAGGGAGTATCTCATATATTGAGGCAGTGGAAAGCAAACAGACGGAAGAAAGGGGGGCGTTAAAGAGAGGAGCTTATGTTACAGCTCCAGAATTCACAATAGTTGTGGTCCTAATATTAGTCTTAGCGGTGGAAATCATGCTATATTGCTATTAGAAGGGCCAATGAACACTTTATGGCAAGCGTCTGTAAAATGTGGATTGTTTGTGGTGCTTGTTTTCAGAGTTCACGATATATAATGATAGGTTTCCCTCGATCTCTTCGACCAGATAAGTTACTGTTATACTTGGTGGTTGCGATGTTTGATATTTCGGTTTGAAAACTCTACTGTCAGCAGTCCCATGGGCTTGAAATGGTAGTTGGGCTGAATACTGAATATTAATGTTAAGACCAAAGTAAGCACTTCAAATTAAGCATTCCAAATTTTCCAATGCAGTTTGAATTTTCCTACTACAAAACACGACTTTCATTAAATCATATCAATAAAATATGTCTTTTAATACAATTTTTCTTTTACTTTTCATATAAGAACACTCAAATATTAAGTATCAATATCACATGTATCATTTTTGTTTATCATTTTTCACTGTATTCTACAATTCTACATACCTTACAACACAATTCTTTCAAATCACTTTCTCTACTCAGTATCATTATAAATATAAAGTGTACTATTAGAGATGCTCTAAACTTTAATATTTAGAGTGCTACTGGGCCCAAGTAAGTTGACAGGTCCATTGAGGCCTATTCAAAGCTAACATACCTCTCTTGTTACATCTAGAGTGTTTTATTCTCTTATCAGTCCTAAAATGAGGTCTTAAACTAAGGTTAAAGTTTTTGAATTTCAAAATATATTTTTCTAATTTAAAAAAATCATCGATTTTATGAATTAAACAATACATTTGATCAGATCCGGCGCTTTTAATATAAAGACAAGTAAAGAAGAACAACGCTGACGACATATTGTTATAAAATTTCTCAAGAACAAGATCCACAAATAATTCCAGAAATAATGAAAATATTACCTTGTGGACAATGAAGAATGTTCTCTACAGACTACTGAACAACATGTATCATTTACAGCAGTCATATGGCATGTTCAAGCAATTACCTTCTATATAACGCACATATCTGCGTCCATCAACTGCAAAGCTGAGAACATAGTTGCTGAACTCTGGACGAGCTATTTTCCGACAACATATACATGTTGCTCTTTCCGTTGCTTATGCAAGTCAAGTTCAGTTGATTCCCAAGTTGGCTCGACTGCAACAACAGTGGTGGGCACATAAACGTCACAGGTAAACAATCTAGGGTGAAGCATAATATATGCTACTATGTCTAGATCACCAACTTTTGATTACTTCGTTCTGCATCAGGTTCACCACTCTATCCCTAATTACCTCTAGATTCCATATTCAGGGTAAAATTAGATGGGTTATTCTACCTGGAAAAGACAATTTAGAAATTCCCAGGAAAGGGAAACTGAGGTGAGTGCGGGTTCATACTATGTCCATTCTCTCACCTCTTGCACAAATAATGGTTCTCATTGTATCTAGATAAAAGTACCATCTAGCTTAAGTGGCTATATAAGTATTGCAAGTAGCGACTTGAATCCAAGCAAAGGGGAAGTTTTACAACATGAGATTTCCAATAATGCCTTGGCAAATAAACCCAAGCATTTCGAGTATTTCTAATCAGTTGAAGTTTTCATGACAAAAACCCTTCTCCTTTGGAATTGTAGCAATTGTGTACAGGCTTTGACTGTGCTTTATGTTTATGTCGTATTAACTGTCATTAAGATTATTGTTGTGGAACGTCTTTTGTTTAACCTATAATGCAGAAAGCTGGACACTGAGAAGCACGCACACAAAGTATAGACAGGTAGGGAAAAGGTTGGAAGCATTAGTTACCTCACAATAACCGGGCTTTGAATTACAACTCCATTTTGAAGTAGGGACACAGCTCAAATAATGACACCAGGAACAGTGATCATTCAAATCAACTCCTCGGAGAAGGAAAACCAGCCCAAGAGTAAAACTGCAAATATCAGAAGAAAAAAAATAGAAGCATGAATCAAATTATGCACATTTGGCAGAAAATAAGAAGTCCATCAAGACGCAATCATCAAAATATCAGTACAAGGGGAAAAAAAGTCATTATTGAAATTCAAAAACTAAAAGAATCACAGAAGGAACTTACCCAACAATTAACAGAAACAGTGAGATAACCCACAGCACGTACTGGTATGCCTTGTGCTTAGATTTAGCTGGAGGAGCAATGTATCCGGGAGGACATCGCTTTTGGTTAACCCATCTAAACTGGGGGCGAATTAAAAACACAAATCCAAGAAAGAAGCCAGAAAGAAATCCTCCAATATGAGCAAAGTTGTCGACATGTGGGAGGATTCCCACGGCTAAGTTTAATACAATGATGAAGACTAGAGTCAACAATGCTGCCAACTGCAAATAAAAAATATATGTAACTCTAAAGATAAAGTGGGTTATGTTAGCAACGTCTGCAGTGGTGAAACATTTAACCAGTAAATTGTATGATTCAGAGCAGAATCTTATTTACCTTGTTCGCATATATGGTCCAATTTGTAATAAGCTCTGAAAGCATGCCTCCTAGTAAGCCAAAAAGTGCACCAGAGGCACCCACAGAGATGCCTGCTTGAATAAAGAGAGCTGATAGTAAACTCCCACCAAAACCAGATATGACATAGAGCAAGCCTATCCGAACTGTAGGTAAACATATCGGAAAAAAGTTTAGAATTTCGATTCATGGAAACCAAAAATATTCTTCATCAACTAGAAAAGTGATCTCACACACAAGTTAGGACAGTAATCTCAACAAAGGAAATCTTTTTGTTTCCTGAAGAAACAACTGCATAAAAAATAAAAATAAAATTAAAAAAGAGAACACAGAAACTTTGTCTGTGAAGCACGTCTTTGGACTAGTTCACCCTGCACCATTTTGGAACGTTCTAGATATATGCGCATGTTTATACTAGTTTAGTAGTTTTGCACCATAAAAGTGAATAATGTGCCCAAAGTTTAGGACAAAAGTTCAGTGAGTATGGCTGTATTTACATGTATAATTGGACCAATATTCCAGCCCTCTACATAATGGCAATTAATTGATCATCTTGATAACTTCTATGGTATCAGAGTACAAAAGTTCCAGATAAAATTTTTAACTAAAAAGTTACACTAAAAAAAATTCAATACTACAGCAATAGCCCAAAGTCATGAGGAGATCCTCTACCACAGCTGAGTAGCATAGGTGAAAAACTTTGACTCCAATTGGCAATTAGAGTTGTATTCAAATAGCTCGAGCTATAATTTAATAGCATGAGCTCGAGCTCCAACAAAAAAAAATGCTCGAATCATTTTTTTATCTCGAACCCGACCATGCATAAACTCGGTTCGATAGCTCTCTACCCCGGCTCAATTAACTATAATGTAGTAATTTATATAATATAATGTATTGATTATATATGTATATTCTATGTAATTTTAAGAAACATGGTTAAAACTGATCAAGCTCGCAAACTTGCTATGAAAAACGAGTTGACGAATTGAGCTCAAACCTATCAAACTCTATATCGAATCAGTTCGAACTCACATATATGGTTCGAGACGAGCTCAAGCTTCTCCCTTTACAGCTCGAGTCTAACTCGAACAAGCCAAAGTTCGACTTGGCTCGATTCATATACAACCCTAACTCCGATAAGTACAACAATGAGGTCACATATTAATACCCAAACACCGAAAAGAATGTAAAGTTTAAGATAATCAACACCAAAGTCTAGACACCCAAATAAGCCACAATGTATTATGTCCATCAAACATAGCCGAAGGATTTTCCATGCGTGCAGAAATTTTTTTTGCAGAAGATTCATACAACCAAAGACTCGTACAAACTTGCATCGCTTTTCAAAAGATACAAGTAGCAGATGACATGATTATGGTTGTAGGAAGTACTGTGCTTCAGTAGTCATATTTTGCATAATGCTACTAACAGAAAAGATGAATTTAAAAGTTAAGAAGCATACCAAAACCAAATTCTTGCTCAAGCCGAATTCCAATGAATACAAGACTCAACATATTCGCAAGCACATGAAAAACACCAGCATGTAACCATATACAGGTTATCAAACGCCATGCCTGGTGTTTGTGCACCACTTTATTTACTTCTAGGGCTCCCATCTTCTGTAACCTTTGAAAATGAAAACAAAAAGGAACCGTTTAGAGATTTACATCTATTTCAGGACAGTAGATACAGTTCAATTCACAGATTCATTCGAAGCAAGAAAAGGGAGCTCCACCTGGAAGCCCAAATGCATGTTCTTATTCATCTTCATTTAACCCTGCGATTTTTAAAAAAAAAACCCTAAACTATTTTTTCAGCTTAATCTCCCAATCTTTTATTTTAGCAGCAAATATACAGCTGTCAAAATCTCTATGTTGTATCCATCTACCAATCTGCTATGTTTTTCTTTCTTTAGGCACATGTTCAAATCAAGATGGAGCCCTCCATGAATGCCACTCATCAAGTAAAATAAACCAAACCAGTGATCTGAAACTTGAATTGGAAAGAGATTTTTGGCGAAATTCGGAAATTTTATTCATAATCCACCACAGACAAAAAGACAACCCATTCATTCAACATTATGATTCTCAGTGAAGCTTGAGAATGTAAACTATCCTTTTTATCTGGGATGTCCATAGAATCTGAAGTGTTTGCAAAAGGAGAAATGACCTCACACTCCCTTTCTCTTCTCTTTCCCTGCTCCTTTCATGAGTTTAAGTACTGCATTGAAATTCTCCTCAAAACGCCCATGGCCAAACAATCCCATTTCTCCAACATAAAAAAGGTCCACCTATCTGTTTCATAAACTCGGCTAAAGTGCATTCAAACACATCCTGTGCTACATGACATACTAATTAGCGAAAATCCAGCCATGGCCCTCACGGTCAGATTGGATCATCTAATATTATGATTAACTAAACTATCCAGGGTTCCTGGAAATCCAACCTTAAAATTCCATAACACTTTAAGACTTAAATAAAAATTCCATTGACCTTACATAGTCAGTAAAGAGTGATAACTGCGAGCGAATCCAAGCCCCAATCAAACAAACAAATAAGGCATTCTTTACTTGCTATTTTAACCAAACACGAATATCACAATAGCTTCAGATAACAATCATAAAAAACGTGCAACCAGATATCGTTAAAGAGGGAATTACGTTGTAGATGAAGGGCCGAGAAGGGGATTCTCTTTAAGGGGCTGAAAGGAGAATCTGCCCAAGAACTTAGCAATGCACGAGACGGAGTTGTCGGGGCAATTATTAATATACATGGCGACCACGAAGACGAAAATGTTAACCGCAACAAACGTCGGCACCAACCACGGGAACCACCTCTTGAACGGCTTGAACTCGTTGAGCGAATGCTGCTGCGATCGCTGACCTGCCGCCCTTGACGGCAGGGTTGATGTGGCCCCATTATTCTGCCCCTCCGGGTGTACCACGTTGTCTCCCGGACGCGGATTCGACACCTTGATCTCTACGTCGGCGTCCGCTTCTCCTCTCCCCATCATTAAGGCTGGCACCAAAACAATCGAAACAAAAAAGAAAAACTCTCGTTAGAGATAATCACATAATTGCCATTGTCGGTGGTTTGGCCGGTGAAGGCGCTAGGGAGAGAAGAATGCGCAACAGATGTTTGATTGATTGATGGATATTTGTCTGTTTGAGAGCGCACAGATGGCGCGTTTGGAATGATTCGGCTGTCCAAGCTTTGGTTCGTTTCTGTATTTGCACGGATTTTCTTCACCAGGTGGAGGACTTTCCGTCGTCTGTCCGGTGGACATGCTTTTGGGTCTTGTGGGCTGAAACTTGGAGAAATATTGAAAGCCTAATTGTTTTCAAGAAAAAGAGAGGCCCATTTAAATAGACCGGGTCCGACTCCCGGCAAATACATGTCCTCTGTTCAGCACTAGCAGCAACGTTGAATAACCGACACGACGTCGTGTGGAACCAAATTCGCAACCAATCAAAATACATTCCGGAGGCACCTTCTTGATGTTTTGGTAGTCTGGAACGGGCCAAAACCAACATGAACCTCAAGGGCAATATCGTCAAACAAAGCCACTGTACTAATTAGTCTAATTTATTAAATACGATTTTGTGGCCAGAAAGTAGCTGAACCGTACCAGTTCAACCTCATATTTGTAAAACTGCGCTCTATTGCAAGACTGCCTTTTGTTCTATTGCGGATGGTCCGTCCTGCATATTCGTCGGTCCTCTGGAGTCTTTAGCAGAGAAACCCTAGAAGCTCTCTATCGCCAAGTAAGTTGATAATACTTAATAGTTCTATTTTTTGCTATATTGGTATCTTTCTTTTAGGTTTCATTTGGTTATTCGTTGAAGGATTTATGGATGCATCGATTTCCTAATTAGCTAAGCTGGTTTGAGGTCATGCTAGTCAGAACCGATATCTTGATTGGGAAGAGTAAAGCATGTGTTAAATGCGAATTGTTCTATAACTTATTCAGTTTTAGACCGTTATTCTTGGTAATTAATGGTTTAGAGGTTCAATTACGCATGTACTTGTTTTGTTCTTGCTAGGCAAGGGATACGTATTAGAGTGGCCAGCCGTTGAAATTGGATGATATGTTTGATAGGGTAGAGGTAATTTCACATACAGTTTAAAGATATTTTATTTGTATTGAAGTGTTATTTCTGTATTCTTTGCTTAACATTTGATGAACTCTGAAGCAGTTAATTAAAATTGCGGTCATATGATTCGATATCGGTTGTCAAGTATCCACGATGCAGTCAATCAGACTCAATATCTAAATATGCAGATACTGAGGTAATCTTCCTTTGAACAACAGTACTTTGGACTGTCCTTTCACTCATCAAAGTTGCCTTTCCCAATCCTAATCCTTGAAATTTGCTGTTGTTTTTGCATCATTTATTTTCCTTTCTCCTTGTCTGTGAAACAAACGAGGGGAAGAGGGGAGAAAGAAAACAAACAAAATGGTCTGCACTCTGGAAACATCAATTTATTCTCTAAGTAGTAGAAACTCGATATCTATGTTTAAAGCCGCCCACGCCCACCCCCCCCAGCGAGAAAGTAACGCTAGGTAATAATTGACAGAAATGAACTAGTTATGGACAGTAATCTATTTTAGCCGGTGCATTAGACCATTGGTTCTTTCGTTTCTTGAAGACTGCCCCCCACCCCACCCAGCGAGAAAGTAACGCTATGCAGGTAATAATTGAACAGAAATGAACTAGTTATGGACAGTAATCTATTTTAGCCGGTGCATTAGACCATTGGTTCTTTCGTTTCTTGAAGATTGAGTGACATGGATGTAGGCAAGAAGACCTATCACCGGCTTTTGAATTGGTGAGCATATGGATCCTATTTTTAGCGATTGGCCGTTCAGCATGTATTGTGCCTATCATCATCTACAGAGTGGGTCTAGCTTATCAAGATTCATTCGATTCAGGATTTTTGTATGATCGGTCAGTGGCGTTCCTGAGATATCGGGGACCCTGGACGAACTCTACAAAAGGGGCCCCTATGTTATACCTTCACCAAAAAATTTCCTTCTATACTTATTTTTTGGCTACTCATTATGGTGTTCTCTGTGTTTTAGTCAGGTCTATAATTATTGGAGCTTCTGGTAATCTCTTTTTGCCTTTCTTTACAGTTATAATGCAAGTCCTGTAGTGGATTTAATTTATTTCTAAAACATATTTTTATCCGAGCACATGTTGTCATCTAAGGTAAATCAGATTCCCCTATAAGATATCATGATTGGATCTCGTTATAAGAATTTGAAAATATATATGATTGTCTATATATTGGTTAAACAGGAAGTGTCATTTATATAGTTAAGGTGTTTCGACGATTGTGGAAGAACGAGTTGGTGGCTCTCAAGGGGGCATGCCCAAATTGTGGCGACGTAGTATGTCCCGGCACACACTTTTTGGGTTCTGAGAAATGATCATTCAGCTTTTGATTCTTCCTCTTGTGGATGAAATTTAAACTTTCGTGCAGGTTTTTTGCGTTTGTGAGACCAGACCAGCCTGATGAGTCCTCATAGAGCAGATTGTCACGTGTGTGAATCCTCGTTCGTATTCCGCACCATGGTTGAGGTATGTATGCGTGTATCTATAATATTGGGAAGCTTCTTTGCTGAATCCAATGAGGATCGTAGTTTAGAAAACTGAATCACTCGAAAACATATTTTCAAGCAGACGATGGGGCTTCAGCATCTCTGAACTTCCATCACATATTTTCAAGCAGCCATTAGTATTTTTCACATTTGTGGAACTGATATGTCCGATGAATTTTTCCTTACATGAGTGTGTAATCATGCAGAAATCCATTTCAAGGCTTGGTAGAAAATGGGTGTATGGTTGCATTTACATTGCATAACAAAAGAAGGTACTGGCGACAAAGATGGATGTAAGCTCAAACAGCTCACCTGATTTATGTAGTCTCTGGCAGCTGTGTACAACACACTCTTCTTCTTAATCAAGGCATTTGTGAAAACACTTCTGCAGATTATAAGCATTGCTTACAAGTAAGCACCCAAGAGGTAGCATGTTTATGTTCTGTAGAATCTATGTATTGCACTAGCAAAATGAAAACAAATATTGCGAGCATGAATTCAACTAATCCCACTCATTAAAATCATTCTAACATCATTCAAATATATCAAGGTCAAGAGCGTCGTGCACCCATCCAATCAGAAGTGAGCCAAGCTGTAGACTAAAATCCACGCCAACTGACAGCAGAAGAGAATGGATCAGTTGCAAGACAGAAGAATTCCTTTTATAGTTCTACGCAAGAAAGCACGACCAAGTGCAAATATAAAAGAAATTATATATCAGAATACCAGAAAAAGAGTGAAAGAAGCAAAAAGCCCCTCTTGTAGAAGAATTCCATGGCCGCCAAAATCTTCTTCGTCAATCTTCAAAATCATTGCATAATAACCGTAAACAATGCCAGTGGAAATCGCTAAAAAGCTGCATATCAGCACCAGTACAATAAAATCAGTGAGAAACTTTGAAAAAAAATCTAAAGTTGCAAAAATTCAGCTATGTGAACTGCCAACATAGCCAATCCTTATAATTGCAAGCATTCCATGGCTGAATAGAGAACCCATCATTTAAACAAAACCCCCATGGCTCAATGAATTGTCATTTTGGCTACTAGTTTAGTTTTCCACCAAATATCAGACAAATAACGTAACTTCAAATTACCTATCAATTAGTCTGAACAATTAGATTCGGGTAACAATAAAACTTTAAGATATCCCTCTGATAAAAAGAACTAATCACTATCTACTGAAGTATAATGAAAAAGATTTATTCAACAAGCAAAGATTTGCACGACGCAGATAGGTGTCAAAGATAATAATAATAATAAAGCGAATGACGTCCAAAAAAGGACTGCAATTTGCTTGTACTTCAAGTTGAATTTTGCCCTTCCAACACTTCCGTAAATTTTAAGCCCTCTAACTCAAGCTGTATATAAACAAACCCTACTCCTGATTTTGCTCTCTTTTCTTGTTTTTAAATAAAAACATCCCCCTGTCATGAACAAACCACTCCCCAATTAAGGTTGCTTTCCAATTATGTCTGTCCATTCTGAGGAATTGGTTTCCAACGGCTTTGTCCACTCAAAATTTCAAAAGACAACTAAGAGTCACTGACACTAAACAAGTTCTCATGGAACCAGTAAGGTAAATAGCAGAAACACATTCAATTCAACACATCCAAGCACGTATAATGTGATGACGATCCACGATCAAAGAGTTCTGCAAACGCCAACTTACACGATAATCCATATACCGCCGACCAAAGGCATGGCACCCCAAAGCAAACCGCAAACTAGGGCCACCACTTGTCGAATCCAATGCAAAACATCTCCCAATTGATCCTGTGTCCAAATAATGAACAAATTAATTCAACAGTAGAATTATAGCTACAGTATTACACCACTGTCGATAAATGTCGCAGTAACAAACTAAAAAAGTTTCATTTGATTGTTTGAAACTGATACAGATTCAGTAGACAATTCCGATCAAATAAAGATGAATTCAATTTAGTCCAACGGTTGAAACGAGTGAGGGATCAAGATCCAGGACACCAACCTTATCCCAGGACGCCTCTGCATCAAACAATTTGGCGAATTTGAACGGAGACAAGTGGCCATTGTGGTGCTGCTGTTGCTGAGAGTTCACTTTGCCCGATTTCCCTTCTTTCATTATTTGAAAGATTAAAAACGAAATCGAGACCTTCAACGAGTACCGCAAATCTCCGATCGTGCTCTGATTTTCTAGTTGGCCTGCACTCCGATGAAGGAGCGGCGACTTCAGAAAGACGACAGGTAGGGTTTTCGATGGGATTCAATGGAACAAGCGAAGCATTAAAAAATGGAATGAGTCTCTGTAGATCTAAAGTGTTTAAATGTGAGAGACGATTATCATTATGATCACTGTCTCTGTAATTTGCACAGATTCCTGCTTCTTCGTCGTCGATACGCACGTGACAGCAGCAGAGAGCCGGAGAATTAACTGAACCAGAACATTTCTCTAATCCCTCCAAATTCCAGCATAAAAGATACGCGGGCCGAGATTAAGCCCATGTGCCTAGTCCAATTTACTTTTCCATTACAAGGCTCTCGAGGTTTTCAATTGTCCACAAAATAATAGCCATATCGATAATGTAGTACTCTTTTGCACTAATGTTCTCGTTTTTCTGCGAGCCGCCGCTCGAATTACACCTCTATCGGTAAGCAATCCAGTCTGGCAGTGATGAGCCACATGTCACAGCTGGCATCACGTGCATTAGCGATGATGCAATAATTTTGATTGAGTTGCATCTTGTACAACATATTTTTATACAAAATTGATAAGCATGTCAATGATTATCATCTCAAAATATCTTAGTAGTGTGTGAGAGTCACTTGTTCATTTACGCTATGTTTAGTCGAGAAATTTCTGCTAGAATAGGAAAGTTTAATTCTCATTTCGGTCAAATTTTCATATTTGATTGGTCTCAAAAGCAAAGAACGAAATAATGAATTTCTTATTTTCCGAAATTTGTCATTTCTTACTCTTCCTTAGGAATTGTAAATTCTTGGCGGAATGAAATTCATTTTATATGTACAATTATACTTTTGTCTCTATCGTCCTAAAATAATTACACTTTTACCGATACATTTTTTTTTCAAAAAAAAGTTAATTAAATATACACATACTTATATATAAAGATATTAATATAATTTTAAAAAAGAGTATATTTATTTAATATTATTATTAGCTTAGTTCTCTTTTTCTACCAATTATTCTCATCCATTTTCGGTCACAATTTCTTTACCAATCAAACACAGGAATTATAAAAAAATTTATTCTCATTCTCGTTTGTGTTCCTATTCTTATTCTAGTTCCGGTTATCATTTCCGTTACAAACCAAATATAACATTAGTGTCATGACATCACAAGGATTCATCCATTGAAAATCATATCCAAAGAATAAGTCTGACACATTACTAAGATACTTTTAAAATGGCAATCGCTAAAATCTTTAACATTAGTGTGTATATATGTTGCATGCATGCCTTGCCTTTTCCAGCTAGCTTTCTTGGGAAGTTTATGTGTACAATCTCTCTCCCTTCTCATCTCATACTCTCATCTTTACATGTAGCCGCAATAAAATATTCGTTGTTCATCGCATGACGAGTTGCAGACGAAGGGCCCGTTGTTGTGTTACCCAATATGAGCTGGTGCAGCGATCTTTAACACACGCATATATCTAATACTGTATACATATGTCACTTATAAACAGTTTCCACTTATATATTTATCTGTACGAGCTTTTGTTTTATATATGGTGAAACACAAGCAAAACAGTTGGCCCTTGTAAACTTAATTTTTTTAAAAAAAAAAATATTTGTAATTAATAATTATGCCGTATTATCAAATTAGAGTCCACCGTTTTCACTACAGAAATGGCGACGTCGGAAATTTGAATAGAGGAATAGCGCCATCCTTTCACCTCCACGGGTCCACGGAAAACCCACCTCATTAACGTACAGACTCTCTCTCTTGGTCACCCGACTTTCTTGCACGCCACGTGTCAATCAAACGCCACCCTCTTTGACCTTCTTTTAACCGTCAACTTGTTTACACCGTTTTGTCTGATTGATAAAAGATAATGCGTCTGTTTATTTACTCTCCCTACCAGTTTATATTAAGAATCTGAGGTCTGTCGCAATTATTTTACAGGGGATTCGGCTGTTAGACTCATAACACGATAAGAAGATATTCATAATTTTTTAATAATAAAATAAAAAATTATTGCCCAAAATAACCCTCCCGTCATAAAATAATTACAATTGATCGTGGACTCTCGCTTGTACTGTCATATATTTATCAACCAAACAAAACAAACGTGTCTAGAACAAACAATTTTGAAACCTGCTTTAGGAATAATTGATAGCGGGTCCCACGAGAAACTCCACACACCCTTATCCACCCAACCCAACCGCGTCGTCGATCTTGGCACTCATCATTTCATCGTCACCGTTTAGTCTAACGGAAATTCCCTTGTAGCCGTCATTACAACTCACGCCATGATATTTGTGACCAAAAACTAACCAATAGGGGCCTGCGATCTTTCCACGTTGGATTGGTGGCTTCAGTTGGACGTGGCAGTAGAATCCAAATATACACAGCCCCCAAGTATATTTATATTTTTATTACTATTTGATAGATAAAAAATATATACATATATATATATGTTTTGCCGCAGAAAGTGGGATCACCCACAAAGCAAACCAAACAAAATTAAACCTCATCTCTAAAACAAACCTGGGTCAGAGTAGCATGGCAATGGGGCGGATCGGACACGGATCAGGGGTGATCTGCTACCGCCCCGCCCCTCAGATCAGATGACCCGATCTGCCCCGCCCCGCCCCGGTCTGCGGGGCAGATCGAATTGATCCGCGTCTGCTCCATTGTTGATCCGCGGGGCCCCGACCCGATCAGACCCGGTAACATTTTTTTTTTAAAAAAAAAAATACAAACATTATATTCATATCTCAAAATGACATGAATGAAGAGGTCCTGCAAAGTTAAAAACTTTTTCAAGAGTTTCAAAGCTTCATAAATTATAATCCCATAGTACTAGAATGTAACAAAAATGAATGGCTTGGACATGTCTTTTCCCCGGTTTGCTAGGTCTTATGTTCTAGAAGATGTCACATTAATTTACATCAAAAAAATGCTCTGCTTATGAGAAAATGAATGCTATTAATCTAAACTCCCTGAATATTATATACTAGGTTTGCTGTTGGAAGATCAAGTTGATTTCCCATATCTGATTTCACAAGCTCCTTCAATTGGTCTCTTGGGGTTGAGATACACATATGAAAGTTTCATTAACCCAATAACCCTTTGTCCTAATTGCTTACCCTAAACTCAAATCCTAACCTATAGTCCATAATCATAAACTAAGAGAATCATAATTCACAACCCTAAAGTGTCCCAATAATCCTTTGTCCTAATTGTTTACCCTATTACTTATCCTAATCTTTCCTAATATTATTAACATAACCATAACTTAAGAAACTCATTAAGTCTAATTGTGTATCCTAACCCTAAAGTCAAAACTCAAACCTTAACTATGAAACATGCTACATAAAGTATAAAGCCTATAAAGATCTCATGATTAATAACATCATTAGTCATTTAGTCTATAAAATTTTGATATTAATACAAATATTAACTATAATACTACATAAGTAAACTACATGTGTTATATACTTATATTAATATATGTATAAATATCTTACATCCCCTAACATATACATATTACATATCACAAAAATATATATATATATATATATATAATATATTCGGGTCGGATCGCGGGGCGGATCGGGGCACTGATCCGTAACCGCCCCGATCCGCCTTCGGGTCAAAAATTTTGGACCCGTAACCGCCCCATTATTAGCTCGGATCGGATAATATCCGCGCGGATCGGGTCGGGGCGGATCGGGTACAAATTGCCATCCCTAAGTCAGACCGCCCCTATTAAGTCTTCAAACATCACCTCGTTAATTTTTTGATCTGGATAATGCAAAACCTGCAGTGTTTTGAGAGTCTCGTTGGCTAAATAATCAGTTTTTGTTCTGAAAACTGCTCGAATACAATACGTGTCTGAAATGACAAACGTCCTTTGTGGATCAAGTTTGGACCCTTTTTTAGATCTGAAGAATCTAACGCAATCTGATAGAATAAATTTTTAAAAAATTTGTCTTTGGATCCGTTAGCCACGTGAATATTAACTGCTTCAGTGGCAACTTCCTGCTTTGTTCTTAATTTTAAACGTGCACTGTTTACCACCCAATTACATTTTTAAAATTTTGTTCTAGATTTAAAATAATAATTTTAGAAGAAAAATTGGATGGCTGGTAATGTCCATGTGTGGGGGGGCTCATTTCGGAGTTTAGATCCATATTTGATATACTTATCTCCTCAAATACTTAAAAGTGAATTCCATAAAATTGGGCACGAAAATCGTCTTTTGGAAGATATACATCTACACGTGTCCAACCCAGAATGCGACCAAATGAGGAAAACAAAAAGGTTATATGAATTGTTCCTTGGAATTACCTAACCATAATTATCCACATCAAAATCATTTTAGAAAAAAAAGAGTCAAAAATACATACATAGGTAGCGTTTGGTAAAGCATTTTGTAAAAAGCATATATTTTGACATGTATGTTGTTACTTTTATGCTGATATAAATGCTGACATATATGTTATTTCAAATGCTGAGCGTGTTTGGTTACTTATGCTGAAAAAAACATTTATGTTGTTTAAAATGTTGTGGCTAATTACATGCAGGTGTAGTAATACATTCAATTATATTTAATAATTTATTTATTTATACTTAATAATCAATTATTTATTATTATTTAATAATCTATTCATTTATATTTAGTTTAATAATATATTTAATTATTTATATTTAATAATATATTCATTTATATCATTATTAAATATTATATTTGTATTATAATAATAAATTAAATATAATAATAAACTAAATATAAATGAATAGATTATTAGATAATAATAAATAATTGATTATTAAGTATAAATAAATCATTAAATATAATTGAATGTATTACTAAATGATAATAAATTAAAATTTATTATTAAAAATAAATGAATATATTATTAAATACAAATAAATAAAATATTTGTAAATATAAATAAATAAATTATTAAATAATATTGAATATATTACTAAATGATAATAAATTATTAAATAAAATAAATTTAAATTTAAAATTAAATATAAATGAATATATTATTAAATACAAATAAATAAAAGATTAGTAAATATAAATAAATAAATTATTAAACGTAATTGAATATATTATTTAAAAATAAGTATATTATTAAATATAAATAATTAAATATATTAGTAAAAATGTTAATATATTATTAAATATAAAGGAATATTAAATATAAATAAATAACAATTTATTATTAAATATAAATGAATATATTATTAAATAAAAATAAATAATAGATTGTTAATATGAAGGGTAGTTTGGTCATTTGGCTGAAATATAAGGGGTAGTTTAGACTTTTCATTTTTGATAGAAGACAAATGTTGTTGAAAATGGTTTTTTATATAGCATTTTAAAATGATAACATATATGCTAAAATTATTATTGGGTGTTTAGTTAGGTAGCTTTTCATATATAACATTTATGTTGTATGTTAAATTATATGATGTGCAAAATGCTTTACCAAACGGTACCATAAATTCATTCAGTTCGTGGCCCAACTTTTTTATCGATCGTGCGGATCACAGGCAGCCACAGGATCTGAATCTCGTCCACGTGTAATCATCAAAAGCGCACTCAAATGGATTGGTGGGTCACCCTATCAGGAAGAGTTCTCCAAACCGGCTACAGTCGGTAGTCGGTAGTCGGTACACTCTATAAGAGCTGGGGTTTAAGCCATGGATTGGTTTTTAGAGGGTTTTGGCGATCAGAAAGAGAGAGAGATGGAGAGCGTTAAAAGTTAAAATAACGTTTTCGTTTTCTCGGGCTAGAATTTGGGATAGAAAATAAGCGTGACAGAGAAGAACGAGTGTGTGTGTTTTTGGGAAGGGGAGAGAATTGTGATAAGTTTCTTCTCCGATCTTACATTTGCGTGAACATCCTGTGAACTTTGCTGGAGTGGAAAAGATTTGAACTTCTAGCGAGAAATCGTTGGGAGGAGGTGAGAGAATTGAATTCGGTTGGGCTTCGGGTCGTGATTTCTGCTAAAGAGATTTTTTTTAATAGTGGATTCGTATTTGATTGGTGGTTTTTGATGGCGAATGAAAGAACTTTTTGAAAATTTTCCCAGAATTTAACACCGGAATTTTGATCGCAAGACCCTGTGTTTTGTATTTATGCTTGACAATTCAGGTTGATCAATTGTATTCTTACTTTTGTGGCTTTGATTTGAGCCTTTGAAAAAAATTACTTCCAGATAAATGGTTTATTATTATTATTATTTTATTATGTTTAAATTCGGCCTTTTGTCCACAATTCAGATTATCATGGATCAGATCCGATCCGAGATTTTAGGTGTGATTCATCTCTAGAAAGACCATTTTTCTCTCTCAAAATATAGAGTTCGACCCCAGAACTCTGAGGTGTGATCGAGGTTCTATTTTCTAATGTCCAATTTTGGGTCTATATGTTTGCTTATTCTTTTAGATCGTCTCCTCTGAAGGTTTCAGATCTCCTGAATATATATTTTTCCTAAATTACAGGGTTTTCTGTGTAGATGTCTAAAATTTTGATATGGCTTTCTTGCTTTGATCCTCTGTTTCAGGGTTTTGTTGTGGTTTTAGTTTTTCTTCCTTTTTTCTTTTTTTGGGGCCGTGAAAGGAATATCTTCTTCTTCTTTTTTAATTCGAAATTAAAATAAACACAGAGGAGGGATATGTAAGGTTTAATTACTGTTTTATTTGGGTGTTAAACCAGATCATGTGCCATCAAGAAGTGCATATGTGAAAGGGTTGAGTAACTTGAGTTTGTTTCCATCATTTTGATGCAATTGTATGTGGTGCGATTAACGGTCAAATTGTGTCGGTGTTTACTACATTTTGTTAAATTATCAAATTTATGTAGTTTTGTGTTTTGATGCTTTATCTGATTGATTGGTTGGTCAGAGTTTCTATTAGTTTCTTTCCCCTTCGTTGAATCATCCAGGGAAGTGACAGGATCAAGTTTTTGTAATCTGGGCGTTTTGTTCACTTGTTACAGGGCCTTTGATTTTGCTGTTACTGCCCTGAATTAATGGAATAACTTTAGCTCAGTGAATCTTTTAGTGTCGTAAATGTAGAAAGAGATATTATTGCTATTTATTATTTTGTGTTCTTGTGCTTTCAATCTATAATTACTACTGGTATACATATGAATCTCAGTAATTATGTTCCTTGTTTCGCAGGGTATTACCATCCTGTTTTGCTGGCTGAAGTGTTTGGAATAGTGCCCGGTTACCTGTGTCTGATGTGTCCTTGGTGTAACCTATGAGATATGGTAATGCAGAAGAGGTTGGATTATGGATTCAATGGCTATCAGGTTCCTTTTGTGCCTCGGGCTGCCAGATCAGCCAGGGTAATGTGTTCTATTGCAAATGTGTTCTTTTTTTTTTCAAATAACCTTCTTTGCTGTTTCTATGGATTTTCCAGAATTTGATTGATGTGGATAAATGATTCATTGTTTCTCTCAGAGAAGGGGCTCATTTGGAAGTAGAGTTGAAGAAAAGCAAATGTGTGCATTTGATTTACTGGCTAATGTAGCTGGGAAGTTATTACTTGAGGAAGAAACTACTCCTACTTCTACTAGTACATCAACAGACAAAGGCCAATTTGCTGCGGTTAATAATAGCGTAAAAGAAGAATGTCCCGATGATGGAAAACCTTTTGAAGAAGTAACGTGTGATGAAAGAAGCCATGAGAAGAGCTTCTTTGTTTCTGAGATTCTCTTGTCAGGTCATGGTCATAATGACCTTAGGTGTAAGGAAGATCTACATATGCTCAATGAAATAAGTTTAGGAGTTGATTCAGTAATAAGTAGTGTTGATTGCTCAGAGAGGTTTGATGCTGAGAAATTGGAGGAATGCAGAAGCAAGAATTCTCTGGGAAGTATTGCTAACAAAGTATATGTGGGCTCTATTTACAGGAAGCCTGACAGATGCAAACTAGAGTCTGAAACTAGACAACTAGTAAATGGTAGTGGGATAGATATGTGCAGTTTGGAGAATAAAACGGCCAGGGATGGAAAACCTGGACTGGCCAGTGCAGATAGTAGTACCAAGGTGCCTTTGTGTGGGAAACAAATTCCTCATAGTTCCTTTCCCTTTAATAGGGATGATGTAAATTTAGTTAGTAAAGATGATGAAGGAAAATCCTCTGGGTGCACTCACCCTCATACCTCAAAAAAGTTCTATAGGACGACGCCACGTATTGGAGACCGAAGCATAAAGAAGATACTGGCTTATAGACATTGGAAAGTGGCTCCAAAATCTAAGTATATGACACGTTATAATGCTGGTATGTGCATTTTTTATCTAAAATTTTATCTTATTCATCTTCAAATATGTTACCATCCAATTTATAAAAGATAAATAAATTAGGGATCTGTCCATTTTTCCCCGACAAGCCTTGGGAATCTGTCTTAAATGAGTTTTTATTGAAGATCTGTCTGAAATTATGTGTATTTTGGTGGTTGCACTGTTGCAGTCAAGGATATGAAGCCCTTTTCCCGTTGTAAGAAGGAATTTTACAAACACCAAAGATCTGAGAGGATTTATCCTTTCAAGAAAAGGAAACATTTTGATTGTAGTTCAGCATCAAATGCAGATGGGGGAATTTGTCTCGAGTTCCTTTCAGATTCTCCTAACCGGAGAAATAATGTTAAAGGTTCTGGTTCATACCTAAAGATGCATGGAGGTTTTACACTTGCTTTTTTCCCTTCCAAATTGCTTTTTGTCTGTCTATATTTCCAAGATTTGTCCCCAAATATGGTCTCTTACTAAATAGTTAGAAGTTGTAATGCAGCCACAGGGGCATCATCTACTGTAGCAGGTCAAAACACATCATTTCAATCTAGGGATTCACACGGTATGAGATCCTTTGATGGAGTGATTGATATGTTCTCTTTTGACATGATTGGTCGGTGATATTCAAAGAGGTTCTGACATGGTGTGTTTCCTTTTACTCAGTGAAACTAAGGATCAGATCATTCAGGGTGCCAGAGCTTTTTATTGAGATTCCTGAAAGTGAAACTGTTGGTTCGCTGAAGGTAATTGATCTTTGATTGTGTTTAAGTAAAGGAATTTCTTCGACTCACATTCAAGTTTCATATCGTCTTTCATATTTTGAGACTAGTTTGACTTTTCTGCTTTTTTTGTGGGATGAATCACTTCAATCCTGTGACGGACAATATATGCATTAGGTTGATGATATGTTAGTATTATGTAGAGAACGGTAATGGAGGCAGTGACCACTATTCTTGGAGGTGGATTACGTGTTGGTGTACTTCTTCAGGGAAAGAAGGTCGGGGATGACAACAAAACTCTGCTGCAGACTGGAATTTCTCAAGATAACCATTTGGATGCTTTGGGATTTAGCCTGGAGCCACACTCTTCACAAAGTCCCCCACCTTTGTGCCCCAGAGATACCCCTCTAATGCTTCAGGGTGTCGTATCTCAGCCTCTTACCAGGTAACTGTAATGTTCTCTGACTCTGTCTTGAATTTGGCCTTCTTTAGTCTTCCTTGCATTTGCATGCGAATCTTCTGTTTGCATTTGGGTTGGTAGAATCTCAATATTCTATATAATATCTTAATTATTCCGAAGTGGAACCCACTTTTGATAAACATATAATTACAGAATCACTAAGCTAAGCGAAGAGCGGAAGCTTCATGGCCAGTAAAGCTTTTGTAACTTTTCATATCATATAACTATTCCAATTTGACTTGTGGATTAGGGAATGCTTGGACTGGTGGGTGATTTTCATGGGTAGAAAATCATAGTTATAATCTTTGCATTTGATGTTTGAATCTCATTGGGCTTCATAGAACTTTTAATGATTCTCTAATGTCTCCGTTTTTTTCTGGGTTAACAATCATGTTTGCTGGGCTATACTGGGATTCACATCTTTATCAAATTTATGTTGTAATTTTTTGGAACTTTTAAACACGTTTTAGTTGCTGTGTTTCTATTCATATCAAATATTATATGCCAAGGCAGTCTCCCTATACAAATTATTTCAGTCCTTGCTTTCAAATTATGAATCTACACCTTTTCCTAGGCATCCTTCCAGTCCAGATGTGATTCGTAACAGCATTCGTAGTCCTTCAACTGAGCTCCATGTGCATTCTGCACCATCCCCAACTACCATGTCAGTTGACAAGAGCACAATGGATTGCAAAGTGCTGGTTTCTGTACCAGCCATGAGTGTGGAGGCACTGGCTGTGGTTCCAGTACACCGGAGATCCAAGCGTTCTGGGACAGTACAGCGCCGAATTCGTCGACCTTTCTCTGTTGCTGAAGTTGAAGCCCTCGTTCAAGCAGTTGAGAAGCTTGGAAGTGGAAGGTATATTTTAAAAGGCCAAAAAAAGTAACCAATATTGATCTGTTTGGAATTCAGGCACTTCAGGACCTGCGAATAGACATTGTTTGAATTTGTGAACTGTGCGAGTTGAGCAAAATTCTATTGAAGGCATAGCGCTCTTAATGGCCATTGCATTCTGGTGCCATTCTGTTTCTGCTGTATAGCGCTAGCATTCTTGTTATTGTGTGTATTGCTGCTCAAATTATGTGGTTCACAATCAATCGACTGTAAGTTTTTAATGGTTTTTGTTGGTTTTCAGATGGCGCGATGTTAAGCTACGAGCATTTAACAATGTGAAGTATCGAACTTATGTGGATTTGAAGGTAAGTTGTTTTATTGCATCTTGCATTTAATTTTTCTGCAGTTGTTTTTCTTTCAAAACGGGTTGATCAGTTTACGTCTTGCAAAAGATTCTCTGCCTTTCCGTCTCTAATATTCGTCTGAATATAGGTTTTTAATGAGAGTGTTTGATTGCTGTGTGCATTTGATTTTAAATCTCTTATTCTAAAATACGAAAAAAAGCCGGCACTTTATGCCATGGGGGGGCTGCAAGCCTGCAATTGCATATTGGTTGAATCTCTTCAGACTAACGATTGCTTGCATCACAGTCAAATGATTAGGTAGACTTTACCATCTTTATTAGTTTGTGTAAGCTTTAGCTATCAGCAGAATAACAGCTGTCTCGCATGGAATCTCTAGAACTCTAATCTTACGGAATACCTTTATTCCACATGCCTCTTTATACTGTCATATATTGTAGCACTAGTTGAATCCTTCCACTTGGTCTTCTTTATTGGTAAGAGAAAGCAAAAGAGAGTAAATGAGTGATTTTGTATTTACCTTGGCGTATATTGGCCTTAAAGGTGTCTTCCTCGTGATGGGTTTTGCAGGACAAATGGAAAACACTGGTGCACACAGCAAGAATATCCCCGCAGCAAAGGAGAGGAGAGCCTGTCCCCCAAGAACTCCTGGACCGAGTCCTCACCGCTCACACTTACTGGTCTCAACGGCAAGCGAAGCATCAACTCAAACAGCAGCCGGAGCCGACTTGCCTTCTCCTCTGAAGACGATGATCTCAACAGCTTTTTCTGCAATGTGATGAAGAACCTCAATCAGACTTCAGTGGGTTTTAGAGAAGGATATATGTCTAAGCAATAGTGATAGAGTTGTAGGGTACAGTTAATACTTCAATTCCTATAAACAGTCTCTTTACAGTTATGTGTACATTTTATCTATCTTGTTGTCCCTATGATATTTATCGTGACACGGATGTTTGTTTATTTCTTTACTATTCTTTTTCAATGATTTATGTAAAAAAGTTGTAAGGAATAGAAATCTCATAGTCTATGACTGTAATATTTTCTCTTGGCTCTCCCATGTAAATGATTTGGTTGAATGATTTTGCTCATCTTTATGTTTACGAAACTCTTTGAATCATTAAATGGGAATCTTAGTTATGATTAGGTGTCCTCCCATTTCTTTAATTTGAAACTTGAAACCATGGACTTGGGCTCTTAACAGCGAGCGAGGTTGTTTTAAACACTGAGGCTTCAGTAGGCCCAAGGAGAGGGACAAACCACATAAGCTAATCCCAAAGGTAAAAGAAGCATTCTGGTTTGTTGAAGTCCATTCAGGCAATTTCCCAACCGGCCCAGTTAAATTTACACCTTCGAGTTCACTCAAGCCCGCTGAAGTTCAAAAAATGCAAAACTATGACTACTTATTTGTGTCTATGGGCTCAGTTTGAGCCCATTAAAATTGTCTCATCCTCACCAATAATACGACATTGGCATGAAAGCTGGGTACAGTGAATAAAGGAAAAAGAATAGGCTCGAACTCAAAATTCGAGATTATATACATTCAATTGCCATTGCCAAATGCCAATGCCAACTGAGCTACTTGGGGATTAGGGGAGGGGATAAAAAAAACGAGTCATTTACTTGACAATGTGAAACTTACCCCTATCTAGGTTTCAAAATGACTGCACCACACGTTCTCATTCAGTAAACAAAATTGAGTCACAATAGCATCTATAAAAACATAAAAGATAGTACAGTTTGAGAGTGAATCTCATATAAATGTACTCTTTTCATATCCTCATATAACCATACAAGTTTTTCCAACCAGTCTGGAAGAGATTAATGAAGAAGAAGGAAGTTGTAAGTACAAACACGATAGGGGAAGAAAATATACAATCTCCACAAATCTAAAGAACATCCAGAAATCACCTTATAACACTAGACTCATCAAGGCTTGAAGTGATGCGAGAAATGCATGTCCTTTTGTTCACATGCAGCATGGAGTTTTTACAACTCCCAAATTCAATGTGCAAAGTGGATGAGAACAAGCAATGTGATGTGCATGAGTGTGTGGTTAGGGGTCCTTGTGAGACTCGACCAAAACAGACAAGACAGTGAGAGACTGAAGCAGAGAGGATAAACTTCAATAACTTAAAAACTTAAAAGACAAAGAAAGCAGACAAATCATTTAGTGAACAAAAGAGAGACCAATTTTACTATTAGCCCCTAAAAGCAAGCAAGAAAAGAAATCCAATGATTGTGTAATAAGCCTACTCATGCTTAACCTCTTCTGCTTTTACCCTTTGATGGTCTAAGAACATTCCAATCCAGCTTTTCGTGCTTCCGTTGCTTGAAGGATGCTTTATTGTTAAGTGGTGATGAATGCTGCCCAGCTACAACAGTTTTAGGGGATTCATTTGGCAGATCCTTTACTGACACGTCTTCAGGCTGTTTTCTTTTGAGATCTACATTAGCCTCATAATTTAATTTATCATCAACATTCGGGCATTCAGCTCCATTTGAGGGTCCATTTTCTCTGTTGATAAGCAGAGAGAGAGAGAGATGTCAGCGGCAAAGTATAATAAAATGTCTCTTCCATTGGTTGCAAATACATGAAAGAACAGTCCATTTTTCAAATTTATGAGTGGTCATCCTTCAGCAGATTCATTCGGTTTGCTGTAAGCCTGTAACTTCCACAAATGATTAATGATCCATTTAATTGGAAAATGAAAAGTTTGCACCAACTAGTGATCTACAATTCTGGAAAACTGGACATTCTTTGGTTCATATAGGGCATGATTATGTCAAATATTCAACCAATGGGATCAACATAAGTGACTGATCAGGGATCCCCATGCCCAGGGCACAGCCACACAAGAATATCAACTTTTGATAACAGATTGCTTTAAGGCAAATTGTAAATGGTATCAGGAAGAACATTGAATTGCACAAACTGGTAGGTTCAGGAAAATAACCAACCTAAACGAAAACTTTCCACTCTGGTTTCCAGAAGAAGTGGCAGGTGCTTCAGGCTTCTGAGCATGTCCCACTTCATTCAGTTTCTACCAAGAAAAGGCTTTGGTGAGGAGACCACAGAATCCATAAGGAGAAGAACAGCACGACTATAGTAAGTGGAAATAGTATTTGGGTCACTAGAGCTTTACTCACATCAATAGAAGGATTGAAACTCTGAAAAGACATGCGGCCCATAGTTGCTCCTGGGTGAGGATCCCCTTCCATTATGACAACACTGCAAGTGTACGAAACAGCAACGGAATGGATCAGGTCAAATCTCAAGACAATTCTGCCAGGTAGTAGCAGCTATTTTATAAACAAAATCCAATGAACATTACATGGATTGCAAAAGAAGAACAATTTACACTAATTCAATACTGTGAACTGATATTTTAAATCCCTTTTCTCCCCAGGATTTACAACCAGACGGTAAGAATTACACAGGAAGCAAGTGTGCAAAGGCCGTAATTTTGCTATTGTATGCAAAACATGCAATCAAACCATAACGTCGCCATGAGTCAAGACTAACATTAACAATAATTCATATAGAAAATTAAGTCAAGTGCAACAATATAACATGAAAATGTTCATAAACATAATTTTACCATTTTTTATTAACGGCGCCAGGGGAAAAGAAATTCCCATCAGACATAACGTCTTCTTCTTTCTTGGGCTTCTCCTCTCTCTGAGCAGCTCTTTGCATGAACTATTACAATGAAGAAAGGGAATATTCCGTTAAGGTTTACAAGCTCGATCTTAGTGAGCTTTTACAGAACAAAAGGAAATTATCAATGAATTTTATAATAAAAAAACCCACACGAATCAAAGAAACCCAATTCGAATAAATTTGCGTTCATAAAAAAATAAAACCTTGCAGAGAGAGCCAATACATCACAGATGTATAGAAGAGCTGGCTTAGTCGTCGAGTTACCTTCAAGTTCCTCAAGGTGTTTGAAAGCTCTCGTTTTGCCATAATCTGCTTATTGGGTAAACTTCAGAAAAATCACCAGAGAAACTTTAGTTCTGAAACTCTCCCAGTCTCCCTTGCAGAGAAGAACACCAACCGCGTTGCACAGGCAGAAATTAATGTGCCTGAACTAGGGCACGTCATGCATTTTAATTGGGCTGGTTAGTGTCCTTCTCTCTCTTAGATGGGCTGATCCAGATTTCGAAAATATGGTCTCATCGATATTAGTTGGACTAGGCCCATTCGTTACAACTTTACAAGCGCATTCGACAATGTCGGATTGTCGGTTGCCAAACAGCAAAAACGTACCAAACTGTCCAGCCCACCACATTTTGAGCCCAGAGAGTCCAGTCCAAAGGTTGATCTAGAACTGGAAAAAACTCTCCTTAAGTTGAGCTGCCCATTAAGCCAGCTCCTGGGCTAAGCTCTTGATTGAGGCGGCCTATTCAACGCTCCTTGTCCAATGGTCAAACAGTAAAAAGTAAAAAATTATAAAAAAGTCTAAAGAAAGTAATTATTCGATGATCCTAACAAACCAGCTTAATATGTTGTAGAGACAGCGTCAATTTACATTTTTTAGAAATTTAAATTGTAAACTTTCTATTAGTTTTGGTATACTGTATCAACATATGACATGATATGTCGAAATAATTTATCGAATGATAAACGTACTTTCAAAATAAGTGTTGTTCATGAAAACGGGGTTGTCGCCAATTTTCTTAGCTTTCGCTTGCTCCTCTCAGCTTCTCTTCCTTCTTCAACTTCAATCCTAGTTTCCCTTTCACTACTCATTGTGAGATGGACAATGATGCAGTCTCTAAGCATTACGAGAAGATTACCTGCCGAGGCTAACATGAAAGCTAGCGAGCAGGTGGGTATGTTTTAATCACCAATACTCATTAGCATCGCTCAAGAAATGCATAAGAGATGTACCCGCGAAACTCAGCTCCGAATCAAGCGAAAGCCAAGAAAATTGAATGCAAATCAACATGTCCATGGCTACCTTTATCGTGGTTATCGCCTTCATGGCCTTCGATATTCAAGAAGCAAGAGAGTTGCAGGAACATACAGGAAAGAAGCAGATAAGTCGACTTAAGAGCTCTGGAGGATGTAATCTGCCATGGATGTTGCAGATCAAGCTTGTTCCACCCATGCTGATTAGTCACTTTTGTTATCCATAGAATAACGAGCGATTAAATACAAGCCAGAGAAAAACTTGGCTCTCGCTAAGTTCGCGTTTGAATGAACACCAATTCTAGGAAGTTATTCACAGATGTAATTATAGAAAACGCAACATTTTAGTTCAAATATCAATATGATAATCTATACCATAATTCTTACACAGTAGGCAGTCACTCCGATCCATCTGATTCACCATCTCTACTTCCCTGCCATCCTGTCGCCATCTGAAATTTACACACAGGGCACGTGCCTTGTTGCCGCAGCCATGGATCGATGCAAGTGGCATGAAACTGGGAGAGAAAATAAAAAAAAAACGTAATAAATTAACATGAAAAATCAAATGTCTGCGATATGGACTTTAACAGAGGGTAGAAGACCAACCTGATGCATACATGGCAAGCTACGAATAAGCTCGCCCTGATTAACTTGCTCCAGGCAGATAGTGCATGTCAATTCATTTTCTAAACTTTTCATGCTCCCTTCTGCCATTGAAGAATCTTTCTTTGCCTGCTTACAGAAATGGAATCCAGATTTATTAAAGCCCATTACAGAAGATGAATAGATGATGATGATAGTGTTACGGATAACATGCAATAAACATACTGATAAGTACCTCGGCTGGTACCGAAGAAGATGATACCTGCAGTAGTAATGAGGCAGAACTGTCGAATGAAACAAAATCATGTAAAATCACTGTCAAGGTCCAGAAGATGAATATAAAGAGCATAAACAAAAGCACACAGATGATAAATCATAGTAATACAAATTACCTCTCTGTGGCCGAAACGTTATGCTTGTGAACAGGTAAGGCATTTATCTCTTCCTCACTCATTGAAGTAGCTATGGAAGGATTATCCGAGTCAAGTGCTCCTAGGGCATCATAATCTGGAAAAAAAAATAGTATTTGTTACGAAAATACAGAAGCCATAATTGTAGAACCAGTCTACATACAATTCAAAATGAACACCATGCCTAGGTCATCAAATTCACGATCAATAAGGGCCAGTTGAAGCCTTAGCCCTTGTAATCTTCCCCGTGTTGCTAAAGCTATTGAAGGTGGCATGTGCAAGCGCAATTCACTATGACGACCAAACAAGCCGTGAACCTGAGCTTGAGCCTGAAGCCTTTGACAAGTTGCATACATCCTCAAGCTGGTTGCCACAAAAAACACACCAAAAACTAACAAAAGCTGCATACATAGTTCCACAAGAATACCTTCTCAATTGCTATCTTTATAAGATAAATAGCAGCATGTCTGTGTGAGATGTTCAGTGAGCACATACCAGAAAGTTGGGTGACATCTGATTAGAGCTCAAAATCATGAACAGCAAAAGAGCAGCTGAATGAAAACAATTGATGTACTGGTTGAAGGGGCACAAACTAATGTGACATGAAATTAACAAAAACATTCAGATATGAGACATTACCCGTGAGAAAAAATGCCAGTGAGTTGGTATTAACTGGTCGAGGGGCATGAATTCGCTGATAGGATGGGGACAAAAACCAGTATGAAAAAGTATCCAATTGTATAGTCCATAAATTCAACATGGCCGAGATAAAAATGCACTAAAACATACCATAGGTCGCTCGGAAATAAACCCAGAAAACCCGCTTTCAATATCTCCTCTAGTCCCTCGAAAAACAGAACTCATTGTAAGAAAGTTCGTGCCGTGTAACCTAATATAAACAAAATTAGAAAGTGTTGGCGCCTTGCCACTCCTCCAAGCTGTCCTCAAACCTCAAAACCTGCAAAAAAGTTCAAAGACAAAAAATAAAGTTACCAGTTACTACTGAGACTGGCAATAGCATTCCAAAACCCAAATAAAAAGATCTAGTGCATATCAGTTTGTTAGCTAAACTCCAGCATCAGATAGCGCATGCACTGATTTGATACATGATCCATGAAAGCTGCTGAAAGTAACATATTTTTTACAATGAAATAATATATTTTTACATTATCCACCGTGGAAGAAAAGTTTGTATAATTACATGTCTAAGGCAATGAAAATGATTATGACAACATGCCATTGTGCATATGTCTCTGCAATTAAATTAATACAGATGTCATAACTTAGACTAACAGACAGGATCACCATACCAAATACAGAGGCACCGACACTCCCAAGCTAAATACCCCAAACTGCCGACCCTAATATATTCAGCTGGGACGCAAAATTCACGAATGTAATTGTAAAATCTTAGCCCATCAAGACTGGGTCCAATATATCCCAATTTCGCCGCAAAAAGAACAAAGTAACGATAATTACCCACAAATTTTCATTTATAGCAATTAATCATAAGAAGCTAAAGCAAGATCCCGCATACAGAGACTACTGGTGTTCTAGCAGAAGCCACAGCAAAGTCCATAAAATAAAAAAAAATAAAAAAACAAAACCAGTTTACCAAACCTCAAAAAACCCGCATTGCACTAAATCTGGGCTGTCTTACAAATCAGATTTAGATGTAGAGACGCAGTAAAGAAGCAAGCTTTTTGAGTCAATATCGGTCCGCGAACAAAGAAATGACTCACAGAAACAGAGAGGCCGAATACAGTCGATGGAATCAAGCCCCCGGAACGAAGACACCCAGATCGAAGTTGGGCAACGACATTTGTAACTGAAAGTGATTGTCTTTTGTTCGGGTTTACTGTTGCTTATGTTGTCCCAATAGAGCTCTTTAACTTCTTGTATGAAACGTCTCCAATGGTGGGTGATGGTGTCCGCATTAACTTCCAGAGCGCTTTACTATCTGACACGTCACGCTTTCTTTAAATCTGGATCGTTGCCACGAGGCTACAACAACTGATCCAGTCCAGTCAGTATCCATCTTGTAGGCAATTAGGCATACCCCAGTCGCTTCCAAATGAATGTACCAGTATACGTGCTTGTGAATCGTGACCAGAAGTGTTCCGATTTTATTTTTTTGTCCAGGGTAAAAAATGGTATTCGGGTCTAAACAAAAATTTATTCTCCAAACTTTTATCCGTTTTATATTATCGTATGATTTAAATATTTATATTTTCAAATCAACATGAATATCATTAATTGAGTATGTTTAAAAATTCAAACCAACAAAAATATGTAAATAGGGTTAATATCACTTTTGGTAACTAAAAGATGGGTCATATTCAAGTTCGTCACCAAGAGTCAAAAACTTGCAATTCGGTAATCTAAAGTGTAAGAGGTCACTGGGTCGAGCCGGGGAAGTGGCACGTTATTGGATTTAATTGTCATAACGCTTACATATAACCCACTTCTGCCCCCAGGGCATATGGCTGAGCGGTACCCACCTTGTCAAAAACCCTTAACGGGGGAAGTGGAGGTTGTGAGTTCGAACCCTCGTAGAGGCATTCGACCACTTCTGAAGCGGCAGATGGTCCCTACCGTAAGGCTGCACATCTTGCGACTTACATCTGTCAGTGACTCCCAGGGCAGGGAACTGGCAGACGGGTTTCGATTTCTCGACCCCAAACCGAAGTTTGGGTAGATTATTTGTTAACGTGGCAGGTTGCCCGCTTAAATAATATATTGACATGGAATTTTTTTTTCTTCAAAATAACAAAAATAGATGGAAAGAAGTTAGCCATACACCTGTAATAAGAAAAGAAAAACTAATTAACAATTGTTTAACACAAAATAATAAATTTTAAAGAAATTGATTGTCGACTGAAGAGGATCCCACCACCGTCTTCCTACCTCCTGGATTCACCTTCCTTCACTTACAAAGAGAGAGGAAATGGAAGGATTTCTTCGAGAGGCTAACCAAGCAAGTGATGAAGAAGCAGGATGAGTTACAGTCGAGATTCTTGGAAACGATAGTGAAACGCAAACACGATCATATGGTAAGAGAAGAGACATCGAGGATGCAAGAAATGTCAAGAATCGATAGAGAACATGCGATTTTAGTCCAAGAATGTTCAGCCGTAGCTGCCAAAGATGCGCAATAATTGCATTCTTACACCAACAGTCCGGATCACAACCATAGGCATTTCATCAAACACTTAGCAATCAAGAAAAATCATTACCATCACCACCACCACCATCTCCTCTTCCGGCTCCAACACATCAACACCAATTGCCACCACCACCCTCTGTGAATTTCAACACAACAAAAAGGGTTGATAGTGGAGAGGATAATAGCAACATTGCTACAGCTTCAACGTCTTCTAGATGGCCAAAATTAGAAGTTGAAGCTGTAATTAGTAAGCGAACCAGTCTTTGAGATAAAGTGCCAAAAGGCCATTTGGGTTGTTGAGATGGAGAGGGAGATTTGGGATGACATGCGATGGAATTGGGACGGCGGTAGAAATGGAGATGGGGCTAGGGCTGCTAGGTTTTTTTAATTTTATTTTAAACATTTATTATTATTATTTTCATTTACAAGTAGACTTAAGTTTTTTAATTAGTCAGTCTGCCACATAAGCAGTCAACCTGCCACGTGCACAAATAACCTGTCCAGACTGTACAAATCTGCCCGAGTGTGCCATTTGACACAAATTTATACTTTTGATTACCGAATTGCAAGTTTTTAAATCTCGGTGATCAAGTTAAAACATGGCCCATCATTCGGTTATCAAAAGTGATATTAACCCTGTGTAAATATTTCGTAAAGACCTGCAACTGACTCCAAACCCCCCCTCCTATCTGTCCAAAATAGGCCAGTGAGAATATCACTCGCTAGTCCACGGGCACACTGCTAGCCACAATCATCCTTTCCTCCGTTATTTTGTTACACATTCATGACTTCTGTTGTTTCGGTACACATTCATCCCCCCGCGCCACCCCCACCCCCCCCCCCCCCCCCCCCCCGCGCTTATCTGTCCAAAACTAGGCCAGTGAGAATATCACTCGCTAGTCCACGGGCACACTTCTGTTGTTTCGGTACACATTCATCCTTGTGCTATTAGTCATTTGGGAAATACCTGCAAAGAAAAGTTGCTAGCAAAGTAGAATTCCACAAGCTAGAGAAAACCAACGCATAGTAGATATAAAGAACATATATATATAGCACTTGAAGATGCAAATATACTACAAGCAGCTGTATATCCTCACAATCAACAAAATTCAATCAATTTATAGGACACAGTCGACAGAATAAGGAAAAACAAAAACCTTTTTTGTTATACTAAAGGCGATGCTTCCATTGGAAAGATCTCATATTTCTTCAAGTTATGCTATTTACAGCAATGTGAAAGAAAAAAAAAACAGAGAAAAGACTGCTTCTTCAATTATGTTGTTCATTTCCAAAATCACCAACTCTCGATCTCCCCTTCTTCCAAGTCCAATCATCTTCCACTCCTTCTACCAAAGACCGAATTCGAAAGACCCAAACTTCTTCTAATTGATCCAGGACTTGAACTTACAGAACCAGGTGAAGACGAAGAATTTCTAAATCTTCCCAAAAATGATACCAAACCACTATAAAGCCTCCTAAAACCGCCATTCCTACCTCTCCTACTACTTCTCGTGGTCACCCATGAAACCATTGGAGACGTCTCTCCCCTATTAAACTCCCCATCCATCTCAGTAAACACAACCGGTAACTCCATATCACGTCCTCTAATTCCTCCACTGAACCTTCCCACAGCATAGCCACCTCCAGGCAATCTCCAGATTGTCAACCCCACTATCTCTTCTTGCTCTGTTGCATTAGCAGAGGCCTGCTCTGACTCTGAAGGCAATTCGTGGCGACAAACTGGACAAGAATTTCTGATTGAAAGCCATGGGAGGATACAGTCGGGATGATAAATGTGCTTGCAGGGCATCTCGCGCCCTTCAGACTGTAATTCAAATGGCTCTTTACACACTGCGCAGTGAATATCCGAGCTAACATGGGTATCTGTAATTTCGATTATGGGCATAGATTCCACTACCGCTTTCGATGCAGGCGGATTCCTGGTTCGGTGGAAATTGGTCATTTCGATATGATTGAGCGACTCGAGTATTCTATCGAATCCTGCTCCCATCAAGAAATCCGATATCGTCGTCGGAAGCGGCCTCAGGCCAGATCCAGCTCCATCATCGTAGTACATCTCAAAACTGTTCGATTCATCGTCGCTGGCAACGCCGGGTACGCGGAGGACGATAACGGGGTTAAACCGAGACCGGTCATTTGCATTTCGGCCAGATCTGCGTAATCGACGACTCGGGGCCTGACCGGGATCTGGACTGTTGCTGTTACTGATCGCATGAAGAGCGGAAGCTGGAAATCGACGGCTGAGATTACTACTAGAATTGTCTGGCCTCATTTCATCAATCTCTTCAACGAATCCACCATCGCAGTACGGGCAAGTAATAGCATTATCGTCGGGGTCGTTGTGGGCCCAAAGGCTTACCAAGCGAGTGCAACTGTGACACCAATACGACGCCGTCGACGGAGATGACATATCAAATAATAGATCCCGATTTGGAGAAGAGAGAAAGGAAACTTTTCAAAGAGAGCAAATAACGAGTCCAATATGTAGTCGTTAAGGTATTTTATAGGAGGCTCTTGATGGGTGTGGACGGCAAAAAGACGGTTCAAATGTGACTAGACGGCGTTGGCACGTGGAGGTCTATGATTGGAGAAATTTAACAGCGTTAGATGAGAAGGATTGACTTGGTGAAGAAGCCGAGTAAACGCGTATGGGACTATTACTTGGGACGCCGAGTTTGAAATTCAAAGTCGCCGATTTGTGCGAATTCTCAGTAGCCGCCAACAAGTGGCAGAGAGGTTTAAGCGAGGTTTACAGTATCAGGGATATCGGCTTTTGTCTCTTGTATGGATTGGGCCGGCCCATTGGTCCAACACCATGGACTTTTGGGGCTGGGACCATTGGTCTAATGCAGGTGCAACACCTAAGGTATTGAAATTAGTAAATGACGTAATAAACCCAAAAAGCTAATGAAAGTTCGTGGTAACAGCCCAACATGACCACTGCCAGGGCTCGGGCTTGCAGTAAATAATAAACACAAGTATTTGAGATATAGGTTGCATAAATGTATTGTATTGCGTAGGTAAAATAAACTAAATTCATACATAAATAATAACAAGCCAAATATATATTTGATCCAACGGTATAAGTTTTTTTGTATTTGTATCAATCTTTTATCAGCAAATTTGGTTTTTCCCCCTAAAATTATATATTGTAATGATCTATACACTAAAAGCCTTGCATTTATTATTTTTAGTTGCCCAAATTAATCTAATGCAGGTTTTGTTCCACTGGAGGCCCCTCATTTTGGCTACACAAAGGTCACGTTTGGTAGGATTTTCCCTCATAGATCATCCGATCCACATAGACTCGGGTGAGAGGAAAATCAACTTATAACCAATCTTATTTGAGTTTGAGTTGGGTCGAGTGAAAGGTATAGGTTGAGTCAGGTGAAATAGGGTTGGATTCAAAGTACAAATAATTATGCAATATATGCACTAATTACTAATATGTACAAATTTACAAACTATAAAGTGCAAACAGAGTGTTCTGAACTCTAAATAAAACCCTATAAGCAAGATGTCAACAGTGGACATATTTCTCATCTCTGACTCCAACATTCAATCCCAACCCATCAAAGAGTCATCTGAGGAGTTATCAAGTGGAAAAAGAGCAGTAGGTGGAGTAGAATTGGAGGGATTTGAGGGAAGGTCGAGCGATTAAGGGTCAAAGAGGAGGAATTCGTCAAATCGGAATGATGTGTCGAAATAGGCACGACGGTGGTTGTCCTTCTCTGATGGTTTGAGGTTTTCGACGTCTGCCCTTTGTACATTGGAATTGTCTGCTTCCCCAAATACATGTTTGGGGTCCATGTAGTGGTGGCAGCGGTGGTTGACAAAGTTGGAGAGAGCATGAACACTCATCCGTGACAAGGTTTGGTGAAGATGATTCAGTAGTGAAGTGGGCATTATGATAATTACATGGTGAAAGTAAACTCTCCTACTTTTTTTTGCTTCAGAATACTAAAAATGAGGGCTAATAACAAAAAAAATATTTTTTATGCCACATCAACTCATAACTTGCCATAATTGTGAAAAGGCAGTCTAGTGTCTAGATTTGAAACATTGATTCTCAAGTTGGATGAGTTCGAATTTCAGCACCTAAGTTGAAAAACGACTTATCTTTTAATATCCAAAAATACTATTTGCCGTTAAAAGAATTATTACATTAACAAATTATGGAAAGAAGGACTATTCTGACCCAACACTCTTGATCGATCTCTTGGACTGTTTAGCCGAGAACTCCTTCGAATATTGGCTAATTTTGCTTGAAAACAATAAGGGTTAGTTAGTATGATGAGCGGTGACTAATGACATATGCTCCGACAAACAAGTTAGGTTGAAGTTCGAAAAATAACTCAGGCTATGCTTGGATTGAGAAGGGGATAGTTAATTGGAGTCTAGTAGGGGAGATTTAAGTGAAAGGTTGTGGATTGTTTGGATTGGGAAGGGTGTTAATGGAGGGAAAAATGTATAATCTTGCTTGAACTGAGGAGTTTGAGAAAGAGGAGGGATATAATTATAGTTACTAAATAAGTATACTCCTCACTAACCCTTCAAAATTGGGGGGTTAGAAAATTGACAATTTGAGAGTGAATGAGGGGGTAAAACACCCCTCTCTAACTGTCCCCTCAATCACTATTCTTCGATCCAAGCGAGGGCAAACTCTTACTTCTCATTTCACACCATTCACTTAACTCTCTTCACCCTCAATCCAAACATACACAAAGTATTACTTTGGATTTCCCTGACTGATTGTGGATTCTTCGATCGATCCGGCCCATAATTTGTTTTTTAGGCTCGATCATCAAGTGAAAGTGTGACACGTGTACGTTATAATGTAGGCTACGTATCCCTGTTAAAATACTTGTGATATTAAATTGATGGGTCCAAAAAATTACTACCTCCGTCCCTATTTGATAGACTCACTTATTTTTTTTATACAGATTAAAAAAACACAATTAATATAATTGAAATAATAAATTTAGTTGATTTTCTTGCTAATATACCCTTCAACTACTCTACTCGCATTTTATTATTGTTAGAGGTTAATATCATTTGTTAATAAAAATACATAATAAATAAATGTAGATTAATAAACTAATAATTTTTTAATTATTCTCAATAAAAAAAGTGAGCTATTATCTTAGACAAACCAAAATAAAAAGCGAATCTATCAAATAAGAAGGGAGGTAATAATATGTTAACGTCTAAATTTGGGATGATAAGAAAATGAAATATTCCTTCATACAGTGAAATTACCATAAGAGGCCGAAAAAACAAGCAGAAATCCAGAACAAAAGGGTAGTTCAGACTTCAGATATTTTACGTGCATTTGTCACTGGTTCACTGCGTTGGCGAATCTGTGGAGCCTTACGTGTCAGTCTCAGATCCTTCTTCTTTCGCAACACGAGCAAAACAAAGGTTCATCTTTACCGTCTTTTTTCTTTTTTACATCAGTTATCACTCCGCAATTTACACCTACTAATTCAGGAAATAAAATTATAGTAATGTTTGATTTATTTATTGCAGAAACAAATCAAAATATAATAAGAAAACCTGTTTTCTACGAGTAGCTGTATTTAATCCTCCCTTGAAATGGAACAAAACCCTAAGGGGGGTTATTGTAAGAACAAATCGCCGCCAGATTGATCGTTACTTCACTTTATGTATGAATATGTGTCACCGAGTACAACTATATAACCATAAAGGGTTTCGTCTCTTATCTCAAAACACTTAATCGAAAATAACTTCTGTGCTTGTATAGTTATTTTTTCATGGCCTGCAAGATTGTTTTCTGTCGTTGGCATTGATTGCGATTTGCGAGGGAATTAATTTATATGTTTCGTTATTGTTTTGAGCTTGATCATTCTGAGTTCTGTGGTTTCAGATTGGGAGAATGACAAGATTTTCAGTTCTGGATGATAAAGTTTTGATCTTTGCGAGATCAAAGTTCTTATAGGCTGAAAGAGTGTGCCGTTTACCTCTCTAGGGTCTAATTGTCGATTCTGCATAGTGATCACTTAGTTTCGAGAAGGGTTATGATCAATCATGTTATCTGAATTGGGAATGAGACCCATGAGAGGTGGCAACGATGGATCGTTTGGGGATGATTTGGAGAAGGATATAGGGTTGTTACTGTGTGAGCAGCGTCGGCAAGACGCTGATGATCAAGAGCGCGAACTCAATTTGTATAGGAGTGGCTCTGCTCCTCCAACTGTGGAGGGCTCGCTGAGTGCAGTTGGAGGGTTGTTTGAAGGAATTCATAGCGGTGGAGGTGGTGCTGCCTTTGCCGAATTTTCCAAAAATGGAAACGGTTTTTTTTCTGAGGAGGAACTTAGGTCTGATCCAGCTTATCTTTCGTACTATTACTCAAATGTGAACTTGAACCCCAGGCTTCCTCCTCCCTTGCTTTCTAAGGAGGACTGGAGATTTTCACAGAGGTTGAGGGGAAGTGGTCCTATGGTGGGAGGGATAGGAGATAGTAGGAGAGTGAATATAGCTGATAATGGTGGTGGTGGTAGATCATTGTTTTCGATGCTGCCTGGTTTTGACTCGAGGAAACCAGAGAGTAGTGTGGTTGAGTCAGAGAAAGTACATGGAACTGGTGAATGGGGTGGTAATGGGCTGATTGGTTTGCCTGGTTTAGGACTTGGGATCAAACAGAAGAGCCTTGCCGAATTTTTTCAGGTGGTTTGCTTAGACATCTTTTTATTTTTATTAATACTGATCAGCATTGTTATTTAATATGGGGTAAATTAGTCTCATTTAACGTGTGGAAACCATTTGAGTTTTGACCTGCTGGTTCTTTACCAAATGATTTTTGAGGTTGAGAGAAGGACCAGGTCATGTTTAAGTGATTAATAATTTGTACTATCTTTATCCCGGGTCCTGATTTTTGTGGGTTTCAATTCATGTTAGGTGAAAATATTATGTCATGGTGCTTCTGTAGTTCCATTTTGATAGGATAGTGTGAGGATTGTATTTACATGTCTTGATGTTTGTCCTGACATCTTTTTTTACTACAAACATTCACAAGTTATATGCTGCCAAAGTTCAGTTTTCTGTTACTGCGAGGAGACAATGGCCGGGAAATATGTGTTCACAAAATTTAATTCATGGGTGTTTGTGTGAAATTCCATTATTTTGCATGTTTGGCTTGTGTCTGAAATTCCTGATACACAGACAGCCATATATCTTGTTCACCAAATTGTTGTGTCCATTTTTTTTTCTCAGAGGTTTTGTTTCTGAAGGCATTCTTCTTTTTGACTAGTTTCTTATTTAATGCCTTTTTTAATGTGCTTGTTTCTGAATTGCTGCTTGGCCCTTTTTATTTCTCCTAACATTAATGCTGCCATTAGTGAAGCATATTTTTTTTCTTCCTAATGTGCATTTTTTACATGTTTGAGTTTCCTTTTGAATCAGGATGACTCGGGCCGTGCACCTTCTGTGACAGGTCACCCTTCTCGCCCTGCTAGCCGTAATGCATTCGATGAAAATGTTGGAACTTTACGGTTAGGTGAAGCTGACTTAACTCATCTTTGTCATGAATTAGCATCGGCAGATGCCTTACGATCTAGTGTAAATGGCTCACCTTCTTCATATACTTATGCTGCTGCCCTGGGATCATCTTTATCAAGGAGCGCCACTCCGGATCCTCAGCTTGTTGCTAGGGCTCCTAGCCCTTGCCCCACACCTGTTGGAGGGGGGAGAAGTGGCAATGCTGAAAAATGGAGTGTCATTGGTTCAAATTCATTTAATGGTGTTTCATCTGGCATCAATGAATCCTCGGATTTGATAGCCACTTTATCTGGTATGAACTTGTCAACAAATGGTGTAATTGGTGAAGAGAACCATTTTCCATCTCAGATTGAACATGATGTTGATGGTCGCCAGAATTATCTGTTTGGTTTGGAAAATGATCAGTATCATGTTAAGCAACAAATATACCTGAAGATGTCTGAATCGGGGCATTTAAATATGCCTGTGGCTCCTCAATCAGTAAAGGGGACTTTCACCAATCTAGGTAAGAGCAATGGTGGGGGGTCGGACCTCAACTCGCCCTTGGTAGCTGATACGCATAATGGAGTGCAAAAATCTTATGTTCGTTCTGGTAATTCTTATCTGAAAGGGTCACCTACCTCCCCTTTTAATGGTGGAAGTGGCTTACCTGGTCAGTATCAGCATATGAATGGTACAAATTCGTCATTCCAAAGCTATGGATTAAGTGGATATTCCTTAAATCCAGCACTGGCTTCCATGATGGCTAGCCAACTTGGCACTGGTAATTTCCCTCCATTGTTTGAAAATGCTGCTGCAGCATCAGCCACGGCAGTTCCTGGGATGGACTCTAGAGTGCTTGGACGTGGTTTTACTCCAGGGTCAAATCTGGCATCTGAATCACAGAACCACGGCAGGGTTGGGAGTCCTATGGCCGGAAGTGCTCTTCAGGCACCGTTTGTTGATCCCATGTATCTACAATACTTGAGGACACCTGAGTTTGCTGCTGCACAACTTGCTGCTTTTAATGATTCTTCTATGGATAGGAACTACAGGGGTAATTCATGCATGAATTTACTCGATCTCCAGAATGCTTATCTCGGAACTCTGCTATCACCTCAGAAATCACAGTATGGTATCCCATTGGGTGGTAAATCTGGCAGTTCCAACCACCATGGTTACTATGGAAGTCCTCCCTATGGTGTGTCGTATCCAGGAAGCCATTTGGCAAATCCTATCATTCCAAACTCTCCAGTTGGTCCTGGCAGTCCTATAAGGTGCAGTGATCTTAGCATGTGCTTTCCTCCTGGGATAAGGAACTTGGCTGGGGGTGTAATGGGACCCTGGCATTTGGATGGGGGTATGAACATGGATGAAGGGTTTACATCATCACTTCTGGGAGAGTTTAAGAGCAACAAAGCTAAAAGCTTTGAACTTTCAGAAATTACTGGTCATGTTGTTGAGTTCAGGTACATGATACTTAATATATGTTTGGCTTGTTCCTCATCCGGCCATCTTATTCTTAACTGATTTCTGCTATTTTGTATCTTACTATGAGCAGTGCCGATCAGTATGGTAGTCGGTTCATTCAACAGAAACTTGAGACAGCCACAACGGATGAGAAAAATATGGTTTATCAGGAAATAATGCCGCAAGCTCTTGCTTTGATGACTGATGTGTTTGGTAATTACGTAATTCAAAAGGTATTTGATATTCTCCTATTGGAAGATTTGAGTTGTGTTTTCAATTCCTTGGATTTATGGATTTATGAAAGTATACTGTTTGTATACAGTTTTTTGAGCATGGACTTCTATCCCAGAGAAGAGAACTAGCCAGTAAACTCTTTGGTCATGTGTTGACTCTTAGTCTTCAGATGTATGGTTGCCGAGTGATTCAGAAGGTATCATTATTTTTCCTTTGAAACATGTTTCAATGTTGCATATTGTGTTGCTTCTTTAGATGATCGATTTTGATCCTTATGGTCTTTACTAATATGGGCTGGGCATCCTTAAATTGAATTTCAAAGTTCAAACTCACATGGTTGGAGTAAGCGATAACTTTGTTATTATACATTTCTATACAGTTTGCATATTGTATCGATAATGAGATTTTTTTCTCCAAATTGTATAGTAATTTTAGATTGATTGGCCATAGGAGAGAATGATTTTGTTAATTTATTTTATGAATTTTGAGGCTAGTGTAGTCTAGTCTCTCTCTAGATGGTTGTGTGCTTTAGTAATAGCATATTATGTGCTTCAAATGCCATACATATGGGGGTTAGTGTTAAGCTCAAGTTATCACCATTATGACTTCTTTGTTGCTGCTTCAATGAGCAGAGAAGCCCTGTTTAAAGAACAGTGTAACAATATCATTTACTGTGATTATTCCTCTCTATATTGAGTTGGAGCATTTCTTTTGATGATGCGCGGTCTTAATGTGCTAATGCTTAGCTAACTAAAATAATTCTTCATCTCTATACGAAATATCTTGTAATGCGGCACCCATATGTATACTGTTCAGGCTATTGAAGTTGTTGATATAGACCAGAAGATTAAAATGGTTGAGGAGCTTGATGGTCATGTAATGCGCTGTGTACGTGACCAGAATGGCAACCATGTCATCCAGAAATCTATTGAATGTGTTCCTGAAGACAACATTCAATTTATTGTCACGACATTCTTCGACCAGGTTGTGAGCCTTTCTACACACCCATATGGGTGCCGCGTTATACAGGTGGGGAAATTTTTGGTACTTAGTTTTCAACTTTAAGGATGTGCGCTGTATATATATGAGGTTTACAATGACCCACCTGTATATTTATATTTATATTTATATTTTTCCATGACAGAGAATACTGGAACATTGCAATGACCCGGGAACACAGAGTAAAGTTATGGATGAGATTTTAGGATCTGTTACAATGTTGGCACAAGATCAGTATGGAAATTACGTTGTTCAGGTATGTAATGGAAGCTTATGGTACAGTTTAACATATATATTTATGATATATGTGGATATAGGTTCATGTTTTCTAGTATTTGCTTCAATTCAGTTTTTCATGAAGATTACGTGTTCTCTATTGTTCTCGCAGTATTCTTTAGATTACTTTATGTGCAGACTATTATCTTAAATTTTGATGTTGGTTTTGAACCCTAATCTAACAAATTAAGTCCTTCAAATACCTTTAATTTAATTTCTTCTGCCTTTTTGGATGATTGCATTTATACCCAAGTCCGTGAATTCTCACATTTAGTAGCAAACTTAGATCTATGTCCACTAGACATGTTATAGTCATTCACTGGTTTCCAAGAATATTTGAAATGACTTTACTTAGTTTACATTTCAATTCTGACTTTTTTTTAATAGGGATCTTTAAATCCTTCAAATCACTTGCCTTTTTTATTGCCCCTAATGGCCTCATCATGTCTCAGGATGTTAAAATTTGATAATACCCTGGTTGCCTGCTTATGGATGTATGAGCTTAATTTGCCAAAAAGCTTCTTGTTCTTAACCTTCCTATTAAATTATTGTATTTAGACTGTGTAAAACATTTACAGTACACCCATTCACTTCAGGCTCTCTGGTAGAACGTTATAATTCATCGAAACTCTCCCAAAGAGCAGAACTGAATTCTCAATCAACTATTTGTTTGCGTTTCTGGCTTTCAGCAGAGTAGCATTGGGCTATTGTTATATAAGTAACTGTTGGGTTGATTTGAGTTCTTTTGACCATCAAAGTGTTGCAACAGGCATGTTTCCAAAAAAAAAAGTGATCTTACTACTGCCTTTGTTCTATTTTCCAGAGAAGCAGAATTTTGTTTCTGCTGAGCTGCATTTGGTTTTTTTATCTCTTATTTTGCTCTAAGTATTGTCTTGCATTTCAATTTTGAACTTGATAAGATCTTTCAGGATTTCTGCCAAGCCTTCTCCAATTTTTGCTGCAATTGACTTATGCATTTTTTTCAACAGCATGTGTTGGAGCATGGAAAGCCTCATGAACGTTCTGCTATAATCAAGGAATTAGCTGGGAAAATCGTCCAAATGAGTCAGCAGAAGTTTGCCTCAAATGTTGTGGAGAAGTGTTTGACATTTGGCGGTCCTAGCGAACGTCAGTTACTGGTTAATGAGATACTTGGCACTACTGATGAAAATGAGCCTCTTCAGGTATGTCAAATTTGTTACACTTCTACAAACTGCCATTTAGATATAAATTTCAATGAAAATTTTCTACCAAAAAAACTATAATTTGGAGTCTTACTGGTGAATGAGATGCGTTGCACCAATGAGCCTCTTCAGGTACTCCTCATATTTGTCACACTTCTGCAAACCGGCACAGTACTACATTTCATTCAAAATATTGTATCAAAAACTGTAATTTAGAAGTATTATATTCATTATCAGTAGTAACTGTGTCACAGAGAAGACAAGTTCATAAACTCATCTGTGTTGTTTACTTTTGTGGCCATTAGAGGCTGGGCACATTGTAAATATGCAATTATGCATGTTCTAAGTTACCTATTCCTTTTGCTTATTCTCTCTCTGTCTATATCTAGGCTATGATGAAAGATCAGTTTGCAAACTATGTTGTTCAAAATGTGCTTGAGACTTGTGATGACCAACAACGGGAACTGATCCTTGCGCGAATTAAGGTTCATTTAAATGCATTGAAGAAATACACCTATGGAAAGCATATCGTTGCCCGCGTAGAGAAACTGGTTGCTGCTGGGGGTACTCATTTCTAACTTTGTTGACAGTTTTGCATATGAACATTGTGTATGCTTCTGATAGATCATCAGTGGGTTATAACTCACCTATCATATCCGAAGAGTAATGTGAACTCATTGCGGTTGTCATTCAACCTTAATATGGCTTTTGTTTTCAAAAATTGTTTGCAGAAAGGAGAATTGCTGCTCAATCTCTACACTTTGCCTCGGTGGCATAGGAAAGAAAGGTGTTTGTACAGCTAACTGTGAGCTTCCTCTCCTCTCTTTCTTCCGCCCCCGTACTCAGAGTTATGCCTCTACCTATATTTTCAGACAGGTAAGAGTTGATTGAAAATAAAGTTGCTTGTACTGGAAAATGTACATTATGTAGCTTAAGGTTTATACATAGATGAGATCGGGGCTGAGGTTCAGATGTTAAGTACACCTGATTCCTATGCAGAGGAGATAGATGACTGTACAATTTCTAAGGCTGTAAAAATGAGTTGAGGTAGTTTGTGTTTATTTGACTGTACAAATATGCTGTGCGCAGAGAGCTGTTAATGTTTAGGCGAGGGCAGAATTTTCTTGATATGTATGGTAATTGACTTGTCTTTTAAAGAACATTTTTCTTGTCCGTCTCCGATCAGATCCGTCCTGAAGCTTTGTGCCCCTTAGCTGTTATTTGAAGGATTCATTTAGCAAAACCTGAGACATTGAGAACACTAACACGGATTGTGAAAACTGGTGGGCAGCATTCTACTCGATCAAAATCTTGGTCATCATCATAAATTCATAATCAATCTTTTGCATAAATCCCCTCGGCCCAGTCCTTGCTCTCACTTTCTTCCTATTCTTGTCCGCCTCTTCTTTCTCGGACTTCTATTTCTCCCTAATCTGCAAGAAATCTGCCACTGTCAAGCAGAAAACCTGCCCTGCAACCACCCCAGTAATTTACAAGCAATCACGGAAAAATAACCCTAGACGGAACCCTCTTTTTTTTAATTTTTTATTAAACTGGGTTCGTACCAGCGGGGTAGCAGAGTTGCTCCAAATCTGGCTGCGAAATTGGATGGCCCTCCTTGTTCTTTCTGGGAGAGGAACAGATAAGAACAGAGCTGAAATGATTGGTGGAGACAAATAGTGGGCGCGATGAGAAAAATTAGTAAGCTTTTGCGGGAAAATGGGTATGAGAGGTGATGCAGATAGAGATATAGACGTAGTAGCCATGGATCATACTATAATCTGTCTCCTGCAATGGCAAAAGCTGCCACAGAGTGAAGATGATATTGATTATTGACAACGGATTTGCAGGGCCGCCTCAAGGGAGACCTGTTTCCTTGAGATTTTACAGTTGGAGGGCTGGGCTTGATAGTTAATTGGGTCACTGGGCTTCACAGTAGGATTGGCACTCTTTAAATTGTGCACTTTCGAGAGATTTCGTCAGGACAATCCAACGGTGATTACATCATCTGCAGCATCAACTAGTCCCATCTTCTGCCGCTAGATTGTCTCCACGTTGTCTCCAACATTGTGGACTCTTCATTGGTTCAAACAAAAAAATCTCTAGAATAAATTAAAACGGAAAGTGCGAGGGCAAAGTCGGTGTTAGAAAAATATTGACACGACAGTTATAGATTTACCAAAAAATCCTCGACAAGTACACTCACTTTGATTACTTGGCAGGGCTGAACCAATCATACGCTTGTTATTGCTCCGCTTGATTGCCCACTTAAAGTAATTTTGTTTCCCAATCTACTACACTCTTGTTCACAGTAACCCGCTTTGCTTCTCTACTCCGATTTGGTCAAAGATTAAAAGGGACAGGTGTCGAATTGTTGTGGCGAGGAAGTGTGATCCACATGTAAATAGAAGCTAGATATTTAGAGGATCAAAAAAATCTGGCTAAGTGCTCCACGTTGGCCGAAGCAAAAGATCGATCTGGAATCAGATTTTGCACTTTTTCTCTCTTTTCTATATACCTTTCTCTTCCCTTGCACCTCCCAATAAAAATCAAAGAAGAAAACGCGCGGACACAGCCACTTTTCATCGCCGCCCTTTCCCTTCAGCCAAACAGCTCTCGCTGAATCTATTATCTCGACTTTCTTTCCATCTCGAGCCCAATTATTTACCGTTTCAGATGTACTTCCAGGCCAATATTTGTGCTTCTTGACTGTTATTTTATTTAAAGTTCAGGTTTCTGTGAGTGGGAGTTGTCTGAGTGAATCATGGGGGAGGAAGTGAAGATGAGCGAGGTTGAAACCGGAGGAGAAGATAACGCTGGTGTGGGGAGAGTTATGGAATGGGAGGTCGGATTACCTAGCGTTGATGATCTCACACCGCTTTCTCAAGCGTTGATCCCGCCGGAGCTTGCTTCCGCGTTCAGTATAACGCCGGAGCCATTCAGGACTCTGCTAGATGTCAACCGTGCCTCTCAGAATACTATCTCCGCGATTCGCGGCGGCGGGGTCTCTCATGCTATGTCGTCAAACAACAATTTCAAGTCATTTGTGGAAGAGCGGAGCCGCGACCCGATGGTGGTGGAGATGGATGAGATTACCGATAGGGACGGCTCTGGATCTGATTCACGGAAATTGAGGAAGGTTGACTGCGCAGAAGAGGCGGACTCGGAGTTTAGGATCGAGAATCCCACGGACGATCCAGCGGCCAGAACGCTGAAACGGCCGCGTCTCGTTTGGACTCCGCAGCTGCACAAGAGGTTCGTTGACGTTGTGGCGCATTTGGGAATCAATAACGCAGTTCCCAAGACAATTATGCAGCTGATGAACGTGGAGGGCCTGACGCGGGAGAACGTCGCCAGCCATCTGCAAAAGTACCGGTTGTACCTGAAGCGGATGCAGGGCATATCTGGCGATGGACCGTCCTCGTCTGACCAACTCTTCTCCTCTACGCCGGTGCCGCAGAGCCTGCACGAAGGTGGCGGTGGTAATGTTGGTACTGAACTCCATGAGATTGAACACGTCGGAATGCCAATTCCCATGCCTTATCCGGCGCAAGGTGGGATGATTCCGATGCCGATGCCCATTGCCGTATACGGACGCATGGGGATGCAGGCCGGAAATCAGGATGACGGGTACAGTAATGGATTCGACAGGAATCATCCATACAGCATGATGCATCAACAGAGGGATTGGTCCAGCAACAATTTTACCCATTCTAATCACCATAATCATGTGGCTCCTAATGGTAACAACTGATGATTATCAGGATTTTGTTGCATGTAGAGGGTGGGGTATATAGAGGTGGAGAATTTGGTTATTAAGTTGCAGTAGTTTGTAACCTTCTGTAGCTGATACTTTACAAGCACAGGCTTTCACAGTTCCCTCGGAATAATGAAGAATTATGAAATATGATCTGGTGAACTAAGGCCCAAGACTTTTCAGTTCTTCATAGTTTGCTGAATTTATGGGACGTTATTTGATCTTGATTTCTGTAGTGGGTGTGTGCTGGATTTGTATGTGAGATTTGTCTAGTGTAACTTACTTTTTAATTATTTTCATTTCAATAGGGCACAAATACTTGCTATATTATATTTTGAAGACTTTATAAAGAGAAGTTGCTTTTGATTGCTGGAAGTGGCTTGTAGAGAAACTGGTTTCCTCGAAAAATATGTTGCGCAGGGGCCTGGTACTTGCTACTGGTTCTTAGGGATTAAGTAGCAATATTCACTTTGAAATTTATTGTTTATCTGGGATGGATTTATACTTGTTTTTCTGGATATGTTATATATTCCACTTGTCATCTTTTGCAAACAATCAGGGTTGAATACTTGAATATCACATATTGATTGTGTTCTGTAACAATTTCTCTGCGGTGATGAGGTGGGTGGACTGTGGAGCCAAGGTTTTTGGTTGGGGCAACTTCATGTTATCACTCTGAAAAACTGATCCAGGTTGATGTAGCTTGTAACTTGGCAGAGAAAGTTGCGTTCTTGCTAAAAGTTCTTTCTTCGTCTTGGTTTGTGTTTCAAGGAGCGCATTCTCAATAAAAGCTCAATGACGTTTAACAGACATTTTTCAAACTAATGTATAGTGTGAGTTTTTTTTTTTAAAATTTATTTATTGTTATTGTTGTGGGAATTTTTTTAATTTATCTATTTAGCAAATTGTTGTGAATAGTAAAGTTTCACTCGATAGGTTATACTTCCAAACATTACTTCGCACTTAATGTTGTTCAATGAGCCATCGCTAGGCAGTGTATTTAAAACTTTATCTGATCTACAATTTTCTTGCTATATTAGCATGTACTGAGAATGATTCTTTATTGCTGCCACTCATTTTAATGTAAAAGCGCAGCATTGTCTTATTTCAAGTCATATGCTCAAGAATGCCTCCTTGCTTTAGCTAGTAATAATATTATAGTTGTAAAGATTACTTGCATTATTAGCAAAGGCTTGTCATAGGGTTCCATGTTTTTGATTGATTTCTGTTGTTTGATTGTAAGCTTAAATTTCAACTCTTAAGTTATCGGTTGCACATGCATAGCTTATTTTATTGGTTTTTAGTTTCTATATTTTGGCAGATCTAGAAGTTCAGCAACTTGAACTTGCAGGTTACTTGCGGACTTCAAATGTGGATGGAGATATAGAGATGTAGCTAGAAACAACATGTAACACTGCAGGGGTGAAATTGAAATATAATACATGATCATGTATGTATCAGGCATCATTGCCTGACCTCTTGGTACATAAATTATTCTGATTACCTGATGAGAGCACAATGTTCCTTGCAGCCTTCCTAGATGAGCGAGTCATTTATGATATTCTTTACTTGTTCTTCATTGATAAATCTGGTAACTTTTGTATATTTGATGATGTTATACCTTCTTTTTTCTGGCAACAAAGCAAAGACAATAAAAAGCTAGCAAAAAAATTAGTCAGCATTCATACACGATGGTAATGGATTAATTTCTATCTCTTTCATATTAATCTGTTTTGGAAATGGTTATTGTCGTTGTCTTCTATTTCCGTCTCTTCATAGTTCATAGTTTGCAGATTTATCTGATTTCAGTTGAGCCCGACTCCACACCTGCTCTTAAGGTTTGTCCACCTGACTTGAAGCATTTTTATCCTGTCAAGTTATTTTTTTCTCATCTCACTTATAAAATTTATTTACGAATTCTTTTATATTTCCCATTTGTTAGTCTAATGGATATTTGTGTGGTTCCAAGGTTATTCTGCACTATATCAACACTTATCACACAAGCCACTTTAAGACCATCTGCCTGCAGCTTTACGATTCAGAGTATTCTTTCCGAGGTTTTGAGTTCATTTTTATTCTGTTCCTTTCATTTTGGTACACATTTTTATCCTGTTCAAGAGTGGCAGTGGTTCTGAAGTGGCTCTCAATCATTCCTGTAGAGTCACTGAAAACTTAGTGTCATTTGCTTGTGGAGTGTGTTCATTGATTTTTTTTGGTTTAACAGTATTGCAATGTTTTGTAAGAATCCAATGACAAGGGAAAGATGGAGGCATACAGTGAGACAGAGACATGCCCAAATGAATGTGGGCCAGGATGTCTGCTAGTGATGAAAGTTTTGAGAATATGCTATGTTCTATACTTTTTAAAGGGACATTATTCTTGTCTAGTTGGGATGGGCTGCCGTAAATTTTCCTAAAAAACTTCCTACATTTGTTGAGATGAATCCAGGTTTTGTCGTTGTCTCCTGTTAATGGTGGTATTGTCATGTATAAGAATGGAATTGTCTTTTTAGCCGGGATTCCAAGAAGTATCGCTCGAGTTATTGGGTAGTTTCAGGTGCTAGATTGCTGGCTGAATATGGAGTTGACAATGCATTCCGTCAATCGGACTTGTGAAAACAGACTAGACTAGACTGGGTAATTCTACGGGTGTTCACACCTTCTCATATATTTATTTCAGGAAATTATTTCTCCTACCTCACTCGAACTCATAAGCTCTTTCTTATCGATTTTTGTTTTTGTCACGCCCCAAACCCGAGGGTCGATGATGTGGCAACGCCGCAGACTGTGGATGTCACCACGAGCATGCAAGGTTAAAGTATTATTACCAAGATCATTGTCTAAAAGCCAAGAACTTAGTTCATCAAGTTTCAGGGGCACCAAGATCCAACAGCCTATTCCACATGTCTGAGGCATAGTGGTACATCCATATTTCCTAGAACAAATAATTCTACTTTCAATTCATAATCGAGCTCAGTAGCTCCTTCTATTACATCATAATCACAAAATTACATCCATAAAACTAAGACTTCCCCATATAGTTTACTTGGCACGACAACAGCCTCTCTCCCCATACAATCCCAAATGCTCAACTTTCTTCATTTGTAACATCAACAATACACACACGACATGAGCTATAAGTTCGTAAGTAGACAAATAATTATCAATACAAACCATAAAATTTAAAGAGCCGAGCCCTCAATGCTCGATACGATTTTTATTTTGATAATACCGTGCATCAATTTCGTGCCCTAAATTTAACCCTTTGAGACACGGGTCATTTGTGTCATTAGTTTAACCCCATGAAGCGGGTCATCTGTGCTTATAATGCAACTAATAATCGTGCAAAAACAAGCCTAACCTTGCCATTAGTAACACAACAATACAGGACTATCTCACTTAACCAAAATGAACAAACACTTAACCAAACTATGCACCTACGTACACATGTAGGTTCATGGTCACTTGAGGAACTGTACCAATACACACGCAACGCAATCAAGACAAAATCACGCCACGCATCAATTAGCTTTGAATTCAGCCTGTAAAAGTATCAAACTTTCCTTTCAAACTCTTAACTAACAAGCCACTAATGCGTTCTATTCTTGTAGATACCGTCTTATTATCCAAGAGAAATTGAACAATGAAACTTAGTCAAGTCAATGAATCCAATAAATGGCGCACTCAGCAGTCAACAACATGATGAAAACTTTCATATGCATTCGACTCAACAGCCATCAGTGATGGTGCGAAACAGGAGGAAGCAATGAATGACACTACATCGCAAGATCGAGCCAATGCTACTGAAAAGAACTACTTAAAGCTATACATGTGCACTTAATAAACATCATACCAAATGACAGTTCAATACAACAATTATTAACCACAAATCAACTTGCACTAATTACTTGTTAAACTAATTCCTTTAAAACTATAAACCTTCTTTGCACTTTCCTAATCCACCACAACTCTGCTTAGAAAACGAAGAAATACACATCTAAAGTTCTTAAACCCGAGTTATCATCTACTTACTTTCTTGCTCGAGCTCTCTCCTCCCTTGCAGCCTCTGAAAACCTTCACAAACTTATACAGAGTTGAACCAGAATGCTGGAAGAAGAAGAACTTTTGGGGAGACGGCGTCTCAGTGTTTTCTCATTTGTTCCAGGAAAAGATCAGTACAAAAGATCAATATATATATGCAATAAAATAATCTAAAAGCTAAACCTAAAAGAACAACTCTTCTAGAATACAATGAATTCCCGTGTAAGACTAAACGACATCGTATATACATGATAACACCCCCCCTCAAGGTGAACTGTGAGCGTTGAACACATTCAACTTGCGGAGAAGAATCTGAAGCTGAGAAACAGTGATGGGTTTGGTGAGGAAGTCACTGGGTTGAGCAGCGGAAGAAACATGAAGAAGTTTAACAAAACCCAAAAGGACCTTCTCACGAACAAAATGACAATCAATCTCGATGTGTTTGGTGCGCTCGTGAAAAATAGGATTAGTGGCGATATGAATGGCTGCTTGACTGTCTGAAAATAGAGAAATAGGAGCGGAATGAGGCACAGATAAGTCACGTAGTAAAGAAGAAATCCACACAAGTTCGCCACAAGTGTGAGCCATGGCACGGTATTCCGCCTCCGCTGAAGATCGAGAGACGGTGTGTTGTTTCTTTGACTTCCAGGAGATCAAACATCCACCAAGTAAGATACAAAAACCAGTAACAGAGCGGCGCGAATCGGGGCAAGAAGCCCAATCAGAGTCACAATATGCAAGTAAAGAAGAAGATGGCTGTGAAGGAAAAAATAATCCTTGCCCAGGGGTGCCCTTCAGATAGCGCAAGACACGGAATGCAGCGCGAAGATGAACATCAGAACGTTGCTTGAGAAATTGACTCAGTGTATTAACCGCATAGCTGAGATCGGGGCGGGTGACTGTCAAGTACATGAGGCAGCCAACCAACTTGCGATAAGAAGAAGGATCAGATAAAGGAGTCCCAGATGCAGCAGAGAGATGAACATTCAACTCTGTGGGGGAATCAAGAGGCCGTGAGTCAATGTGCGCTGAATCTCGTAAAAGGTCCAGTGTGTATTTGCGTTGGTTAATCATAAGACCAGATGAAGCCCGGCTGACTTCTAACCCAAGAAAATATTTCAATGAACCCAGATCCTTGAGTTTAAAACAAGAGGCAAGATAAAGTTTGATAGAACTGATCAAAGAATCATTGGTACCACCAAGAACCATGTCGTCAACATACAAAAGTAGTGCCACAAAATCATGTCCTCGCTTGAAGGTGAAAAGAGAATAATCACTTTTAGACTGCTGGAAACCAAAAGAAAGTAAAACAGAGGTAAACTTTGCATTCCATTGACGAGAGGCTTGCTTGAGGCCGTAAATAGATTTCTTCAACTTGCAAACAAGAGAAGAATTTTGATGTTGGTAGCCGGGAGGTTGGGACATATAAACTTCCTCATTCAAGTCACCATTGAGGAAAGCATTGTGCACATCTAACTGATGCAAAGACCAATTGAACATGGCAGCCAAAGCAAGAAAAATACGAACGGTGACCATTTTTACCACCGGTGAAAAAGTCTCAGTGTAATCAAAACCTGCTCTTTGACGGAAACCTTGAGCAACCAATCTCGCCTTATGACGTTCAATAGATCCATCCGGGTTGTATTTGAGTTTATATATCCATTTTGAACCAATGGCTCGACGGCCGGGAGGCAAAGGTGTGAGGTCCCATGTGTGATTAGCATGTAAAGCCTGCAATTCATTATTCATGACTGTTCTCCAAGCTGGACTTTTCACTGCCTCATCAAAATGTGAAGGAGTACAAGTGGCAGATATGGAACAAAGAAAAAAAGTATGAGATGGGGAAAAATTTTGGTAGTGGAGATACTTACTTAAAGGATAAGGAATGGACTTGGTCACACGAGGAGGTGGAGCTGCAGTCATGCTTAAGACATTGTGACATTGATAATCTTGGAGATGAGAAGGAGGATGCCGCACACGGGTCGAACGACGAAGTTCTGGAAGTGAAGATGATGCTAGAGTAGAGGTCGGAGAAGGTTCAATGGGAATGGACATGGAGGTAACTGAAGAATGTTCTAAAGAAGGTTCTAAAAATGAAACAGGAATACATGGAGATGCATGAGTGGATTCAATAGAGGATGACTCTGAAGTGGATGAAATAGAGGAACTGGAAATGGGATTATGGAAAGGGAATTTATTCTCATAAAATTCAACATCACGAGAGATAAAAATCTCATGAGAATCAATATCAAAAAGTTTATATCCTTTGATGCCAAAAGGATAACCTAAAAACACACATGCACGTCCCCGAACTTGGAGTTTAGAACCAGTGCGAGGTAGGATGAGAGCATAACAGAGACAACCTAACACTTTAAGTGTATCATAGAGAGGTGAACGGTTGAACAATATTTGGAAAGGACTAAATTTATCGAGCTGTCGAGAGGGCAGACGATTGATAAGGTGCACCGCTGTGTGAATGCAAAAACTCCAAAAAATTTCAGGGAGGTTCGCATGCACTCGCATGGCACGAGCTGTGTTGAGAATATGTTGGTGTTTACGTTCAGCCACCCCATTTTGTTGGGGTGTGTAAACACAACTCCTTTGATGAATGATCCCTTGAGAAGAATAAAAATCAGTCATTTGAAATTCCAAACCATTATCAGATCGTAAGGTTTGAATTTTGGCCTGAAAATGAGTGTGAACAAGGTTGTTAAATTGCTGAATATAATGTCGTGTTTCAGCCTTTGAACGCATTAAATAAACCCAAGACGTTCTACTGAAATCATCCACAATAGTAAGGAAAAACTTAAAACCATCAATAGATATAATGGGATGTGGCCCCCAAATGTCTACATGAATCAACTCAAAAGGTGAAGAAGTTTGAGACATGCTTATACCAAAAGGTTTACGTTTGATCTTAGCTAGAGGACACACAGAACAAAAATCAAAAGGCTGAGATAATGGCTTAGGTAACAAGGCACTTGTGGAAAGTGAAGGATGTCCAAGTCTGTGATGCCAGATCATGGAAGTGTCAGCGATGGTAGATGGCTTGAAAACTGAATGTGCTGAAGCAGAACAAGGAAGCAAAACATACAATCCCTTAAGCATGGTCCCCATTCCAGTCCTCTTCGAGGTGCCCAAGCCCTGCAAAATACAATTGGAAGAATTAAAAATAATAGAAGAATTGTGAGATGCAGTAAATTTGCTCACAGAAATTAGATTGAGATGGAAAGTAGGGACACAAAGAACATGGCTCAGAATAAGGTCTCCACTCAAAATAACCGAACCAACATGAGTGACTGCATGTCTCTCTCCATTAGGAAGAGTGACATGGCAATTACTCATAGGTTTAGATTCATGTAAACTGGAAGCATTATTGACTATGTGATCACTCGCCCCACTGTCAACAAGCCAAGGTGTGGATGAAAAATGAGAGGTTGGATATGAGGAGTAAAATGAGAGTCGTTGATTACCTGCAGATGTAGCTACATTGTACACACTGGAGGTACTACCTGAAGAGTTAGAAAGGGGTGGAGGCACATTTCCACTTGGAGATGACAGCTGAGAATTTAATTTGAGAAAGCTCATGAGTTGATTGCATAGCTCAGGTGACATCTGAAGTGAGGATGGAGCCTCCTCTGGAGCTGCGACAACTCCTACATGATTAGCAAAATGTCCTCTGTCAGGGTGAGAAGTTGTATTATTTCTTGAATTACGTTTGGGCTGCCCTGGAGGATACCCATGTAGTTTAAAACACTTCTCGATAGTATGTCCCTGTTTGTGACAATAATTACACATAGGTGCTTCACGTTTGCCTGAAAGACCAAGAGAATGACCTCTTGCTGAATTTGTCCGTACCGCCATGGCCATTGAATCAAGAATTGGTGGGACAGAGTTGGGCACATTTTGCGTCATAGAAATCTGGCGTTCAACATGCAAAACCATGGATAAAACTTTTGCAATAGATGGCAAAGGATCCATACCGAGTATTTGACTCCTTACTGTCGCAAATAATTCACTCAAACCCATCAAGAATAACATGGTAGCTTCCTTTTGTTGATAACATTCAAGAGCAATTCTGGACCCACATGTACATTCTGGAATTGAGTTGTAATAGACTAGTTCATCCCAATAGCCCTTTTGTCTAGTATAGTACTCTGTCACAGTCATTCCTCCTTGACGAGTATTACCCATTGCTTGCCTTAGCTCGTATACCCGAGTATCATTTGAGGATGCATACCTAGTCTTTAAATCAAGCCACAAGTGATGAGCAGTCACTGAAGTTGACAAACTACCAGCGATTTCCGGCGAAACACAGTTAACAATCCATGTTACCACCATACTATTGCACCTTTTCCAAGTCCCATAACGTGAGTTAGTAGACTCCAGAGGTGTAATAGATCCATCAACAAGACTCACTTTGTTCCGTGAATCCAAGGCAGTCAAGATATTTCTGCTCCATACATGGAAGTTCGCCTCACCCAAAAGAGTAATAGAAATCAATTTATTAACTGCATAATCTGCTGTAGTGAGCATAAGAGGATCATCTTGCAAGCTAGAAGTCGATAGCGGAAGTCCAACTGAAGCAGATGCAGTGACGAGATCTCCAACAATGGAGTCTGTAGAACTAGACTTGGTAGTCATAGCAATTGAAAGTTTGGAAGGTAAGATATCAAGAAATCGAACCTGCCTCTGATACCATGAAAACCTTCACAAACTTATACAGAGTTGAACCAGAATGCTTGAAGAAGAAGAACTTTTGGGGAGACGGCGTCTCAGTGTTTTCTCATTTGTTCCAGGAAAAGATCAGTACAAAAGATCAATATATATATGCAATAAAATAATCTAAAAGCTAAACCTAAAAGAACAACTCTTCTAGAATACAATGAATTCCCGTGTAAGACTAAACGACATCGTATATACATGATAACAGCCTCCCTCCTCTTTTTTTCTTGGCCTCCCCCTTCTCCATTCATAAACAATATTAGTATTTATGTCCTTGGGTCCACCCTCTCTGAATGGGCCACCATTAACACTACAAACATCGGGCCACTATGACTCTTAATTAATTACATCACCTAGAAGTAGAAAGGCCCAACATTTGAGTTGGGTCCTTTCAGTTTACATAATTTGTAAATCACTTTTGAGAACCACAAACTTGCTAGGCTTATGGCATTCTCTTTAGCATCTCAGAGAATCCATTCAACTTTGAGGCCCCCTCGTAATACCCCGTTGCCGGATATTTCTTTCGGGAATTTCTTCGAACAGTTTATGTGCAATTGATATCTGTATGCACTCTGATTGAAAACGAAAAAGGTAAGAGTTTAGAGGCCAAGAAGGATAATTTAGCCAACCCATTGGTACTTGGTAGGCGGACATGGAGCGCCCTTCCTTTTGTTCAACGCGCGATAACAAGTGTACGTTCCGATCAGCTCAGAAAAGGCATCGGTTGACGATTGAAATGAACGGTAGATGATGCAGATTTTGAGCTAGGCACAACCGTTAGATCCTATTGATCAGCGTTGCTGGTAGGCGGATGGCCTTCATGATTGTTATATCTGATTCAGATTGTTTCCTGTCTCGTAGAAACACTCGCACAGGAATTTTGTCAAACGACTTGCGTGCGTTGTTCGTTCAGGATCTCTGCGGGACCCGAATAGCAAAGACCGGCTAATCTAGATGTCTCCACAAGAATCTCTCACCACATGAGCGCAACAACTCCCGCACATACGAGAAGTTACTGGAATATGAATGGATTGTCTGTCTCTCTAACACCACCGAATTGCCTTTCCTATGTAACTCAATTTCATTCAAGATCTCTTCTTTACATCCAGAACCAGCTCAATTTTTGCACACCCACTTCCGGATATGGCTATGAATGTCAATTAAACCTTCCTGTGCTTCAATTACGGTCCTTTGTGCCACTTTATAGGAATCACAAGAAGAAGAGAGCCTATAATACCATTTCAAGAGCGAGCCACAGAGAGTCTCCTTATGAAGTTCTAGGGATTTTGCCTACTGCAACAGTAAATGAGATCAAAAGGGCTTATCGGAAACTTGCACTCAAGTATCATCCTGATGTTAATAAAGAGGTATTCGTTTATTTGTTTTTATTAGTTTGGATAAATTTATTTTTGAATGTGATTTGGAAATGAGAGGGAGAGAGAGAGGATCAATGGATACGCCTGGTCTTCGACAATTAGGCAAGGATAGGTTGTTGACTGCAAACTGTTTGGATTGCCTTGTGATGTTCTTTCATTGAGTTCTTGAGTTATATCTTTGTGAGAGCGAAGATTCTCTGTTGGTGGCAGATTTCATTCTGGTTATTGTAATTTCAACAGAAAATTGGGAAAACAATCCCAGGACCCCAGGTCCCCTACACTGTTAACTCTTTTGCTGCAGATTAAATTTTAAGCCTGTTATTGATGATAATCATGGAGTAGTTTTCTTATTATAATTTCTGAAGCTGCAAGGATATTATTAGGTATAAGATAGCATCTAGAATGCTTGGACAGTGCTGATATATGCATAACCACTGAATACCACAAGTAATGTCTTTGATTATCTGATGAACTGAAGCGTCACTCACCTATTCTGCATACGCATTTTCTCCTGTATTCCTTATATATCGGCTTTACAGGCAAATGCGCAGGAGAAATTTATGAGGATTAAGCATGCGTATAATACATTGCTCAACTCGGACTCTCGGAGGAAGTATGACTCTGGAAATCGCTCATCTGATTTTTCTTACTCTACTTCTCAACGAGACAAAAGTAGGAAATCCGAAGATGATGAAGATTTTTATGGATTTGGTAAATACTAAGAAATCTCATTAAAAATTTACTTGCAAATTAAGTTTGTTTACTTGGGTTGTGTTCTGTGAATACATGTATTCGGGAATCTGCCAACTTTAAGAAGTTATGTAGAACATATCATAGTCTTTATTGCATACACTTGATAACAATAACATATGGCTTTCTTGTATGCCCTCAAAATTTTCTTATGACCCTTGAGAGGGCTAAGGCCACTGAGTTCCCACGTCAAAGATTTGAGAACCTTATTTCGCTCAATCTTTTTTCGGTGATAGGCTTGTTTTCGTCATTTCACATGCTCTTATGTTTAACTCCATTGTGCTGCAGGTAATTTTTTGAAGGATGTTCAGATAACGATAGGTAGTAAGATTTATTGAGACTTTATAAGCCGCCTCTACTAGAATCTTACTAGAACATTTATCATCTTCGATTCCTTGATATTTTTAGTATTCTCATGTGTTTATAATGCTCGAAGAGTGTTCTTGGTGTTACAGACGACTTCTTCAGGGATCTTCAAGGAGAATTTCGAAATTGGGAAGGAAATGCCTCTTCACAAGCGAAGCCAAAGAGCCTGTGGGAGGAACTCGCTGTAGGATATTATTTTGCTAGACTCTTTTTTTTCAGTAAATATTTTTCCAGTGACTCATAGTCTACTCACTGATGAACTACCGGAGGGAAACCCCTAATTTGTGAAGTCGCTCTTGACAGGAAATTGGAGAAGAATTTGTGGAGTTTTTGGAGAAAGAGCTCAACATAGTAGATTCAGAGACTGAAGCAAATAAAAACAGTGCAGGATCTAATAGAGGCAACCCTGTAAACAATTCTTGGACAAAGGAAAGAGGAGGTGAGTCTCCAGATGAAGCTGGCAAGGGTAGTAGCATTGACGAAAACCTTGATGAGATAGAAGCTACTCTAGCTCAGCTGAAAAAGGAACTGGGTTTGTAGAAGGTTTCAGCGTCATGTTGATCCCATATTGGTGAAGTAGAAAGAAGCCATTTTTGCCAGAAATTATAACACAATTTATCCAAAAAATAAACAGTACAAGCAGACGAGGTATCAAAGACACCTTGGCATCTTTTTACTCTTATCAATGAATTTATAAGACTGAGAATGCCGCCTCTCAAAGTAACTCAATACACATCAATTCTAATCATCTTATTACATAATTTTCATAAACAGAAATCCCATTGCGAAAAATGTGCCAAGAAAAACTACCTAGCAAATTTCACACTAATATCTCTCTCCAAAACGGAAGAATAGTGCACCAGTCCCAGTGTTATGATCAACAGCGTACTCAGCTCGCACTAGGCCTAGCTTGGCACCAACACCATAGGATGAACCATGACCCATTCGCCTGTAGACCTCTGTTGGATTCCCTTTGACATCCTTAGAACTTCCTAGATCATTTCCATGTTCTACGAATGCATACACGTGAGTATTTCTCACAGGTACCCGTATCTCAGCTCCAAGCTGCAACAAAACAACAGGAAAATTGAATCGGATATCAGCCTTAGCATGCCATAGACAATATATAAACATATAAACAAATCTTATTCATTCATATTTCGTTCAAAACACTCGAATTTTGATATTGTATAGATACCTATTCAAAGGCAGTTCACCAAGGTAAATCTTACCTCGAGGATATTTCTTGCGGCGCCTAGCTCGCCCATGTTGTAACCCCTCACAGAATAAGGGCCTCCAAGGGTGAAAGCATCATAACTTGGAAGGTCTCCCACGCACCCTCCATAGTGGCCATGAAGGACTAACACAGGTGGGGGTGGTTTACCAGCACCTTCCTCCACTTGCATCAATTGGAAAAAACGAGTAAGAGTTAACTGATGACGGTTAAAGAATGGGAACTTAGTACCAATGCCGAGACCTTGGTCAACCTGCAATTCATATGCAGGTTAGTCAGAATATTAAATAATTAACATCACAACAAATGGAAGGAGACTTCATTATTTTTCCCTTTGAGAAACCAAATGAAAAAGAAAATATCAGGTGTGAACTGGGAACTTCTGATAAATGTAGCACCACCTACATTTAGGGAATTCTCGTCCAAATACCATTTTTCCACTTTCAAAGACATTTGTGGATGACAAAATCATGAACATACAAATACCATTTTCTGATAAATGTAGCACCACCTACATTTAGGGAATTCTCGTCCAAATACCATTTTTCCACTTTCAAAGACATTTGTGGATGACAAAATCATGAACATACTTTTTTTCTCAGAATATATACTTGCATTGTACTAACTCTTTTAACTTTTTTCATTTCTAACAATGGAACAATTTTAATCTAGCCATCATCAACAGTCATGATTTTTTTTCTTATTTGTGTAACGAAAGATTACTTTTAGTCACTTCGTCCAGATAGTATTTCAAAAAAGTTTGCTTCTCCTTTCCATGATTATTTGCATAAACACAAGCAAGGTTAACTGTGGCATCCAAATCGTGTCATCAAATAGAAAGTTAAATAAAAGAATATCATGGCTGACCTGGAACACATTTCTTTCGCCAACTAAAGCACCATTTACAAACTTAGTATTATCACGCGTGATGTTTGCTTGTAAAAATGCCAGACGATCAATTCCAGTACCGCTGAGGGTTGTTGGAGGTCCATCTGCACTAATCCCACCACTTGGCAATACTCTTTGACCATTTGAAGAGATATGACTGCTTTCATCACGAGTTGTTATCTCTTCCATCACAATACCGTAAGTGAATTTGCTCTGGCGGGTGAAATTCTGCTTTGCACATAGGAATTGGAAAATGTAAGAAAAGCTACTCTGATATAAACCCCGGAATATACGCTCAATTAACAGGCTGTTACTTAAAATGGCCATTGCAAATCACCTCAGTAATGTTAGATTTGATGCCAGCACGATCAACCCATATAGGAGGGACTTCATCCACTCCTGGTCCACCAGTAAAGACTGGACTCAATTTCCGGCTGTTGAAGCAACTTGTGCGAAGAGTACGGTTCCGTGGATTAGTTACACCATCCAAATACGGATGCACATACTCTAGTTTAAAAGAAAGATCATCCTGGGAAGTGATTACGATTAAAATATCAGCATACAATATTTTACACTTCGACAGTACTAAAGACTTAATAATGATGAATAAGAAAAGATTAAAAACCTGGGGAGAAAGAAAATTGCTGGTGGTCAATGAACCAACAATTGATCGGTTTAGCCCTTTGATATTTCGATGCTCAAAAGAAATAGTTCCGCCTGGCTGGATTGAAGCCTGAACATGCACATACCATAGGCAATAAACATTAATCAGAATTTGACAATGAAGCCCAATGTTAAATGTTTTCTGCAAGTACAGAAATGAGATTGGATGTACATACCAGAGTAGGGCGTCCTCCACGTCCAGGAACAATACTCCACTCTGCACTAACTTCAGCCGATTTCTGATCTAATTCTCTAAGCTTAATCTCAACAATTATTCCTCCCTCATTCTTCTCATCAGGGCGCGGGTTCACCTCGATGTTAGAGAACAGGGCAAGAGAGTTTATGTTCCTTAAAGCTTGTTTGCCAGCTTCTATGTTAAAAACATTGCCTGGTCGAAGCTGTAAGTCACCAATTACCAACAAAAGATTGCTTAAAACTCTGGAGTTACAGAAGCTTAGGACACGATTAACCACCAATCCAAGTAAAGAGAACAACCCACATAGTAACATAAAACTAATAACAGAAGTACATAATATCCTCATAACAGTAATCAATAATCCCGAATGAAAGAAAATGCTTAACACAAAATTATCCACGCGAAAACAGAACCAGAAAATTACCTGTTTGGGCAATTCTCTCCTAACAACAGGGAGCTGTGTGTTCCCTTCAACCACATTTCCAAGCTTATCCTGAAACTGTATCACCAACTGAGTAATATCCCCTTCAACAACCTCACAGACCACCTCCCTTGTATTCAGGTTGCCAAAATTCACAACCTGTGCGCATGCGTACCCCTCATCGTGATACCACTTCTGTACCTGATCCCGGATTTTCTGAAGGAGTCTAGCACTGACCTTACCCTGATCCCGCAGCATCTGTAGCACCTCCCTCTCCACTGGGACAGGCAACAGGCACCGTCTCGCCCTCTCCATCCTTCTCTTGTAGTCCTTCTCCTGACTTCGGTAATACTCCAACCTCTCTTTGTCTGTCATGTCTGGATCCATCTCTATGGGCTTCGACTGAGCCATTAGGCCTACATTTATGCACCGGAACCTGTCTGCAGATTGCCAGGTTGACTCCGTGAATGAGATTGTGATCCCTATGCTGCCGTCGGGGTTTGTTTTGCCTTCCATGTCCACCTTCTCGAACATCCCGCAAGTGGCGAGATTTTCGAGTTCTTTCTGCAGCTGCAACTTGGTGTAGACGCCGCCGGGGCGTAGAGAGATCATCTCGAAGAATGAGTCTTCGATGCCAACAGTGGCAAACCGGCGCCGGTCAAAAAACAAAATCTCGGACACTTTGTACTTCTTTAATCCACTGAGTTTGTTCAATTGAACCACAATATTGGCAGGCAGACCATGGGAGTCCCATTCTTGATTCTGTTCCTCATCCGCAAATGCAGGGTCCGGTCCAAAGAGCCTTTCCCAGAACCCTCCGCCGCTCCCATCCCCTGAGCCGAATCCATCACCACCTCCCCCACCACCGGATCTGCCACCGCCAAATCCACCCCTACCACCCGAGCCTTTGCTGAACGTGGAGGGTAGAGGGATGAGACGGATGACTAGGGTTGTGGCGGCAGCGGATAGAGAGACGATGGCAAGTGGCTTGCCGATGGATGAGAGGGGAGAAGCGCGGGGTTTAGGGTTCTGCAATGAAGGGGCGAGATCGTGTTTGCGGGAGGTAGCGCCAGGTAATTCGCGACGAGAGGGTGCGGCGCGTGATTCGCGACCGGAGCGAAGGGAGTGATTGGAGTAAATTAGGTGGGTGGGAGCGGCGAAGGCGTGCATGGTGGTGGTAGCTGTTGGAGCAGAGAAGAGAAGTGGATAAGGACAGGGAGAAAGGGAGGGTTTAGGCTTTCAGTCTCCAAGAGCAACTCGAGTTGCTGGAATGGGTTGCTCAAAAAACTGTACTATTTTATTTTAATGGTTATATTTCAAAGATGGTTTTTTTTATTTATATATCAATGAGCGAAATATTCAAGAGACACACTAAGGCCCATTGGATCAATAGCATGTGGGTAGTCTCTCTTTCTTTTCTTTAAATAAATTTCATTCAAATTAATAATATGATAAATTTCAATACGAGACTCATCACTTTTTACAATTAGATTATGACTTCCTGGTTTCAATGATGGTTGTTAACACGGGGTGGGGATCATTAAAATAATGAGGCTTGGTATGATATTAATGAATAAATGTTTATTTTTTATTAGTGTATATAGAGCCTGCCTTTATACAGAGAGAAATTTAGTGTAATGAAAAATACGCACAAAAATAAAAAAGTGTAACATTCTCTTACTTTCTCTAATTTTTTATTTTTTAATATTGTTAACGCTTAATATCTGAAAAGTTTAATAACTCCAGCACTATTACAATGGTTGAGTAGATAACAAGAATCAAGAGGAAGAGGAAGAAGAAGAAACAGAGGTGAAGAAGAAAGAAAGTAATCAATATGTTACTATTGATTCGTCATCTAGAAATCTATGAAACTCAGACTAAATATACAATTGATGCTAGATACATCATAGTGGCAACGGCTACAAGTCTTATCAAAGAAAAGTTATCGTTGCTGCTGTTGCAATTCAAAAACTGAAGAGAAGAAACAGAAACCAAACCAGATCTTATGCAATACAGCAAGAAACTGAAGCCCATGAACTCTATGAGCAGACCTGGCCCAGCCCAATAACCCTTCATCTTTAACATCCCCCCACAAGCTGCACATCACTGGATGTTCAACTTGGAAAGATGCTTCTTCAAACTGAGTATTGATATGCCTTTGGTTAATAAATCCCCAGGTTGGTCAGATGGCTTGATGTAGTGTAGTCTGATGATTCCTCGAGCAACCTTATCTCTGGTGAAATGGCAGTCCAAGTCTATGTGCTTGGTTCTTTCATGGAAAACTGGGTTACTAGCTATGTGCATGGCCGCTTGGTTATCACAATGAAGCTCCATTGGATATGGCAAGTAAAGGTTCAGTTCTTGAAATAAATGACTTATCCATTGCATCTCTGCTACTGTCATAAACATTGCTCGATATTCAGCTTCTTCAGAGGATTTGGAGACTACCTTTTGCTTCTTAGACTTCCATGATATTAAAGAATCTCCAAGCTTGATGCAAAACCAAGTAACAGATTTTCTGGTATCAATACAAGAGGCCCAGTCTGAATCACTATAACCTCTTACCTGCAAGTTGTTAGTTGCAGGATAAAATAGTCCTAATGTAACAGTGCCTCTAATGTATCTTAAAACTCTATGTGCTCCTCTTAGATGTAATTCAGTTGGTGTGTTCATAAACTGAGCAAGAGTATTCACAGCAAAACTCAAGTCAGGTCGTGTAATAGTAATGTACATAAGTTTTCCTACAATCTTTCTATATTCAGTAGGGTCTTCCAAGTATTCTCCAGAAGTACTAGACATTTTTAGATTAATGTCCACTGGAGAATTCAAGGCTTTGCAATCTGAGAAACCAGTTTCCTTAAGTAAATCAAGAGCATATTTCCTTTGGTTGATAATAAAACCTGCATGTGACTTAGCTACTTCCAAACCAAGAAAGTAAGTTAAGGTGCCTAAGTCTTTTACCTTAAAACAGGATCCAATAAACTGTTTAATCTCAGTAATTAAAACAAGATCATCTCCACCAATAGCCATATCATCAACATAAAGAAGTAACAACACAATTTTATTATTTCTTCTATAGTAAAACAAAGAGTAGTCAGCTCTACTTTGTTTAAAACCAAATGTTAACAAGGCTTCTTTACATTTAAGGTTCCATTGTCTAGAAGCTTGCTTCAATCCATATAGTGATTTATTTAACTTACAGACTAGGCCTTTATTATCCTTGTCATAACCAGGAGGAAGTTTCATGTATACCTCTTCATCTAAATCACCATTAAGGAAAGCATTGTGTACATCAATATGATGCACATGCCATTGATTTATGCTAGCTAAGGCAAGAAACAATCTGACTGTGGTGATTTTGATGACAGGAGCAAAGGTTTGAGTGTAATCATAACCTGCTGTTTGACTATATCCCAAGGCTACCAGCCTTGCTTTATATCTCTCAATTGTGCCATTAGGGTTATATTTAATTTTGTACACCCATTTAGATCCTATGGCTTTTCTACCCGGTGGAAGTTCTACTAAGTCCCATGTATTGTTGGCTCTTAAAGCTGATATTTCATTAGACATTGCCTGTATCCAGTTGTTATTTTTAATGGCCTCACTATATTTAGTGGGTTCTGAATGTTTATCAATGGTGGCAAGAAATGTTTGATGGGCAGCAGTAAATGTTTTCATGCTCACTGTTTTACAATGATCATGTACCATTAAATCAGTACAAGGTAAGGTTACATTGTTACATTCATATTCTTTTAAATAGTGAGGAGGTTTTCTAGCTCTCCTTCCAGTAGAAAAATCTGTATGTGCTGGTGTATCATTTGTTCTATCATCCTTAGGTATCACATCCTCTAGTTTATTAGTTATGGAAGGTTTCTCACTTAACTCTGAATCTGTTTGACTTAGAAAAGGAAAAAGATCCTCTTGAAAAATGACATCTCTACTGACAAATATATCTCTTGTCTCCAAATCCATAACTTTATAACCTTTAATACCAAGAGGATATCCTAAGAATACACATGCCTTAGATTTAGGTTCAAACTTAGAAATAATTGGTCTATTTAACTTAGCTATGCAGAAGCAACCAAAGGCCTTCAACTCACTATAATCAACTTCTTTTCCATATAGGATTGTGTAAGGTGTTCTCTTATCTAATATAGTTGTGGGTAATCTATTAATCAAATATGCTGCTGTTAATACACAAAAACTCCAATATTCTTCAAGCAAACCAGATTGTATTCTAATTGTCCTAGCAACATTTAGTAAATGTTGGTGCTTCCTCTCAACAATTCCATTTTGTTGGGGAGTATATATACACGTCCTTTGATGTAAAATCCCATATTTGGAATAAAAATCAGTCATGTTAAACTCACTGCCATTATCAGTTCTTATAATTTTGATCCGCTTATCAAACTGTGTTAATACATATTTAACAAAAGCCTCAATATTAGTTCTAGTTTCAGATTTTGTCTTCATAAGATATACCCAAGTCAAAAATACTTTGAGTCACAGATGTACTAATCCCAAAAGGTCTTCTTTTCATTTTACCAAAATGACATATATTACATTCTTCAATACCATTAATTCCGTGTGGCATCATCCTAGTTACATTGGGAGAAGGGTGACCTAACCTATAATGCCACACCTTTGAAGACACAAAATTTAAACTAGATACATAGTTCAGATTATTTCCAGCTTCTTGACTCCTCTTAACTCCAGTATCCATCAAATAGAGACCTTCATGTAAAATCCCCATTCCACTCTTCTTGAAGGTGCTTAATTCCTGCATTATACACCTGTTCCTTGTAAAATTTAGTGATATATCATTGTCTTATGTTAGTTTACTTACTGATATTAAATTAAAAGAGAAACCTGGCACACATAAAACATTTTTCAGCAACAATTTCTCACCTAAGTCTACTGTGCCAATATGTGTGACAGGCAATTTTCTACCATCAGGTAAGGTCACAGTTGAATGCATAACAGAATAATGATTTTTCAGCAAACTCACAGAGCACACAATGTGGTCAGTAGCACCACTATCCAATATCCATTTATGAGTATTGAGTTTAGATATGTTACCTCCTGCATTTGTTGCAGGGTTACTAACTTGATTGACAGAGGTGGAAACTTCTTCATTGCTGAATTTGTTCTTGATGAATGAAACCAGCTCCATCAATTTTGCATCCCATGTATCCATTTTTGATACATCTGCAACTGCAGCCTCCACATGATTTGCCTTTGATTGATAACTCCCATTGTTAAATTTCTGTCTCTTCACTCCATCAGGGAATCCAACCAACTTAAAACACTGATCAACTGTGTGGTTGTTTCTTGTACAATACTTACAGAATAGTTGCTCCTTTTTGTGAGGTGGTTTGTAAGCCTTAGAGTTATTATTCTTGGATTGAGTTGGTGCACCACTGTTCTGGCTTTGAAAATTCATGGCCATCACCTCTTGCCCAGAAGGATTGATTCTACTCATATTAAGCTGAGTCTCCTCTTCCTTGATCAAGCCAAGAGCTTTATTAATTTCAGGCAGCGGGTCCATCATCCAGATTTGACGACTAAGAGCACGATAATTATCATTCAATCCCATTAAGAATTGAGTGAGCATTTCTCTGTGCTTCTTGACCAAAGACTTGCTACACCCACATCATCCCTTGCTCATCCAGTTGGTCATATTGTTCCCAAAGAGATTTGAGCTTTGTGTAGTACTCCATCACAGTAGAGTTATCCTGCCTCATACAATAAAGCTGCCTGGAGATCTCAAAGAACCGTGCACCATTGAATGAAGAAAATCTATCTTTGATGTCCATCCAGAGATCATACGCTGTCTACTTGTCAGACATACTTGCCAAAACACTTTCAGAAATGCTATTTGTGATTCATGTTTGAATAATGCAGTCGCAGCTTGTCCACGCCACATAGTTAACATCACCCGCAGGTGGCATCTTTAGAGTACCATCAATGAATCCAACCTTGTTTCTGGTTTTTAAAGCCTTGACAGTCCTTTGACTCCATATGGTGTAGTTTTCACCATTCAACTTGAATGCAATCAAGCTGCTTGTAGTTAAATCCCCAGGCAGGATCGTATATGGATTCAGCAATGTGCTTTGCGACACGACACTGTTGTTCGTCATTCCCTGATTTTGTGCTTCAGGCATGTTTGTCTCAATGCTTCCAGTAGTATTCATCTCTGTGTTTGATGCGTTGGGAGCAGATCTAGTATGTACCATCGAAGCTCTGATACCATGAAAAGTTTAATAACTCCAGCACTATTACAGTGGTTGAGCAGATAACAAGAATCAAGAGGAAGAGGAAGAAGAAGAAACAGAGGTGAAGAAGAAAGAAAGTAATCAATATGTTACTATTGATTCGTCATCTAGAAATCTATGAAACTCAGACTAAATATACAATTGATGCTAGATACATCATAGTGGCAACGGCTACAAGTCTTATCAAAGAGAAGTTACCGTTGCTGCTGTTGCAATTCAAAAACTGAAGAGAAGAAACAGAAACCAAACCAGATCTTATGCAATACAGCAAGAAACTGAAGCCAATGAACTCTATGAGCAGACCTGGCCCAGCCCAATAACCCTTCATCTTTAACAATATCTATATTAAATTTATAAATTCTATATTTTTATAAGGAGAGAGTTACAACGTATTTTCTTTTACCAATAATTGTTTTTGCCAAAAATGATGACTCCAAATCTAAGAAAATCCAAGAAAAATATCTAAATCTCACCTCAATTCGACAAATTTGAGATGTTTTGTCGCTGGACTTAAATTGGAATTGGCTTTTGTGAAGATGGGTAAGTCCATTTATTAAGAGTTAACCCATTTAGTAATTCACATACCAACTGGATTGGAAATGCTCAAAAAAAATTAAGAGTGCTGGCATTTGAGTTTGGGGTTACGTTGAGATTTGGGCTGGTGAGAATAGTGATGCCAATAAAAACCTAACTAACTAATATTTTTTAGAGTGTCCGATAGGATTGCTCAAAAAAATCAACAAAATCAAAAACGATCGTATCAAATCGTTTAGTCGAGTTTCTACAAAAATAAATTTGTAAGTTTTCACTAAAATCAAATAAAAAACTAACACATTGACTACGATTCGACCAATAAATATCCAATAATCAGCTGAAACTCATTGTGAATATTCCTAATATCTGATCACTTTAAAAATCAAATATCAATCTTATAGGGTTTAGAAATAATTTTTATTATATGAAATTCTTCAAAATTTTGGGTTGGTTGAGTTTTTCAGTATTGACATATTAAAGCATGGCAGTTACATGATAAATCGAATTGTATAATAATAAATATTATAAAATCATATTATATAAAACATTATCGTACTAATAACATTGTACTAATTTGGATCATACTATCAATTATAGTTCTAACAATTTGAATTCTACTGCTAAAATTATAACATCGGACTAATATTAAAACATATTGATAGCAAGATAAATTAAGTATAATCCATGATAAATAAAAATGGTTACTGATAATTTTTCAAATCATATTAATAAAAACCATAATAACTTACTAGGTTATCAATTAATAATTATCCAAATTTATAAATCACAAATTAATTAGAATTAGAAAATAGTTATTCTATCATTTATGAAGAAAAAAAAATTGGAAGTTACTCACGTAGTAAACGACTCTTGAAAAGGTTTAAACAATGTTGGCATCCGAAATCAAAAAAACTAATGAGACTCATTTGAGAAAATCCTTATAGTCTTCGATCAAAGTAAATATTAAGTTAGAGTAGAGTCCTGAGTCAATCATTCAATATCGAGAGGAAGGTTGGGATATGTCGTTTACAACGGACCTAAGATTTTTGAAAACTAATTTCTTTCCCCAAAAAATCACAAATGTGTACTATTAATGATAACGGATTCAATTATAGTATTCATTACGATCGAATATTTTGAGCTTATATATCAAACAAGTTAAAATTATCATATATTTTTCAGATTGAATTTAATATTTATTTTAAACAGAAAATGCATCATTTGAATTTTGTCAGGATGAACATTACACGTATATTTTTTCTATTTTTATGCTCAAAACTACTTTCACAAGTTCGATCGTTCCGGGTTCATTTGCTAGGTTTTACATTCAACACACAGTGCTTATTACATAATATCTGGACGGTTTTTGACTCGGATCCACTACTATTTTCGTCATGCGTCGCTATATTTTGGCTGGTAGCATAGCATGAATCAAGAACGATGCGGAGCTGATATTTTTGGCATTGCCGAGAAATTTCGGCTGAAGCAATGACATCACCGGAGCTAGGAAAAATCGGATGACACTAAAGAAGAACCGAACGGTGGCGTGATTTTGAAAAGTAAACCCGATCGAAGATGGTCATACAATGAGAATGTCTTTACCTGTTTCTTCTCGCTTATGGCACACCTTCCGCATACAGAGAGCCACAGGAAAGGCCTACAAACTGATTTCCCGGGTTCTAACGACCTGCAACTACAGCCATGTCACTGGCCTACAAGAGGACTGCGACGACTCTAAGAATAACATCTTAAGTAATGGCGAAAACATTTATAGACCAACTGATGCAGACCTTATTGATCAGTTACAATACCATCATCATCATGGGTGTTTATCTAACCCATACTTCCTCAATAAAACCATATCGTGCTGTGCCCGATGGTCTCTTCTTGATATGGGAATTCAGGTCCACTCGACGATTATCAAACTGGGTTTTACTTCAAATCTACATATATGCACTGCTCTAGTTGATATGTATGGGAAATGCGGCAAAGTTGAGAATGCCCATAACCTGTTCAACGAAATGCCTGAGAGAAATGTGGTTACTTGGAATTCGTTAATATCCGGGTATATGCAAGTTGAGTGCCCTGAGCTCGCGGTTGAGATGTTCATGAAGTTGTTGACAGCGGGGGTAGCACCATGTTCTTTTAGCTTTTCTACTTGTTTGGCGGGTTGCGCCCAATTGGAGGATCCAGATTTAGGCGCTCAGGTGCATGGTCTATGTTTAAAAGCTGGGTTTTCAGATGATGTTGTTATTGGGACAGGTTTGGTTGATATGTACTCAAAGTGTTGCAATGTTGAACATGCAAGGCGTATTTTTGATTCTCTTGCCGATCGAAACGTTGTTACCTGGACTTCTATGGTTACAGGTTACGCAAGCGGTGGAGAGCCTGATGTGGCGATGCTTTTGGCTAGAGAAATGCTGCGGTTGGGCATTAGAACAAATTATTTTACCTATAACAGTCTGTTGACCTCATTTTCTTCCCCGGCATATTTAAATTATTGCAAGCAAGTTCACAGTCGTATAATCCGGGAGGGTTTAGAGTCTAACAAGTATATAGAGGTAACCCTTTTGACTGTTTATTCTAGGTGTAGTGATAGTTTGGAGGACTTTCAAAAGGTTTGCTCTGGTGTTACCCGGTGGGAGCAAATCTCTTGGAATGCTGTCATCGGTGGTTTCTGTAATCTAGGGCATGACAAAGAAGCCTTCAAATTATTTTCTGAAATGAGGCAGGCAGGCATATATGTCGACTTATTTTCATTTACAAGCATATTAGGGTCAATAGGGAGTACTTCAGCTCTTCGAGAAGGGAAGCAGATGCATGTTCTCATACTCAAAACTGGTTATGCTTCAAATATCTATGTTCAAAATGCGCTTGTTTCTATGTATGCAAGATCTGGTGCTATTGAAGACTCCGAGAGAGTGTTCCTATCAATGGATAAACATGATGTGATATCATGGAACTCACTACTGTCAGGATGTGCTCATCATGGATATGGCGAGGAGACTGTTGATTTGTTTGAGAAAATGAAGAGAACTGGGTTCAAGCCTGATAGTACCACTTACCTTGTTCTGTTATCTGCATGTAGCCATTCAGGCTTTCTAGATAAGGGGCTTGAATATTTTAATTTAATGAGAAATGATGCTTCAGTTGAACCTCCCAGAGCTGATCATTATGCCTCTGTTGTTAGTATTTTTGGAAGAGCTGGGTATCTTGATGAAGGCGAAGCTTTTATTAATAGCATGCCGATAGAGCCTGGACTTTCAGTATACAAAGCTCTGCTAAGTGGTTGTCAAGTCCATGGAAATAAAGAAATTGCTGCACGTTTGGCGAAAAGGATTTTGGAGCTATGGCCTGATGACCCTGCAACGTATGTGCTGCTATCAAATTTGTCGGCAAAATGGGGGTCTTGGGATGATGCTGCTGGAGTGCGTAAATTGATGTGTGAGAGAGGAGTAAGGAAGAAACCTGGTTGCAGTTGGGTTTGAGTTAGAAAGAAGTTTTCCATTCGCAAGGCAGAAACAATTCATTGACAGCATCAGTGCATTGGAATAAGCGATTTCTTAAGAAATCGGAACAGTTTTGGGTAGGAAGTCACTTTGCTGGGTTAAAGGAAATGAAAATGAACTTCTGTAAAGTTGGTATTTTCCAAGACTTTAGACAATTTTTACTGAATGCATTCATGACCTCTACATCATATTTCCCAAAGATTAACATGCACTATGATTTTGTAGAATGAACATCCAATACTGGTCAAAATCAACTAAGCATCTCTGATCTGTCTTAGTCTGCCAAAGCAATTATTGTCTTGTGTGGGGAAGAGCCCTGCTCACTGGATGTGATGATCAATCAAATCCCTTTTTCTAGATTTCTCCCTGGTAAGGTAGGTTTGACTGCAAATACAAGCAAGCTGCTGATTTGCTATATTTGCAGTGGTCAAAAGAGGACATTGCCCCAACAACATAGGGAACTCCTGCCCCGTGGCATTAGGCCGAGGAGTAGGACGGTTGTTACCAAGCACATGGTCAAACTGGCAAGAATTTTTAAGTCACTTTCAAGGTATTGCCATATGGAAAAATGGAGCCCACAAACATCTCTACTTCTTAGTTAGATGACACTTGGCTCATCTCCAAGAACCTCGGAAACTAATGCTGAGCATTGTCCCTTCTTTTAATTTCCTTCAAGAGTAAGAAGCAGAGGCAGAAAGCATTTCAAGAAATTTTCGTTGATGTAAATTAGAGCAATGGCTCAACTTGAGAGACATGGAAACACTCCTAGAACTCCTGCCAGCCCAACTATTGAATGACTTCTGCAAGGTAATCAATGACCATTTGTAATTGAATTGCAGTACCTGGCATGATTTATAGACAGAAGATTGTACATTAACAGTCCTCTGTAATGGTTCTATGTTCTAACAAGGTTCACATGTTAATGCAGAGGAAGCATCAAGATGGTCACCCCACACTTCACCTACATTTGCATCCCACCACGATGCAGAGGAAGATCACGGCCACCATCACAAGAAGTCAGTTCTCGCCAAAGTGAAGGAGAGAGCAAAGAAATGGCGACATTCTCTTAACAAAAAGAAGCATGGTGATGAAGATAACACCATGCCTTCCTGGGGTGTTAGCTTGCATGACGAGGAAAGATGATGAAGGAGATCCTGAATACCTCAGAGCCCCATGTAACATTTTGGAATATCCTTCATATTGATTCCCAATAAATGCTGTATATTTGCTTCTCTAAACAGGTTTTATTATGCTTTTCAGTGTATGAATCGGAGCTTGCATCTGACGAATACAGGGAGAAAGCAAGGCAGCATCCAGGAGGAGATCCGGTTATACCTGAAAAGCATGTTTTTTCAAACAGTGTGGCACTGAGTCAAATTTGAATTCTAGTCCTCTCAAAACTATACCAGAAACATTGACAAATGAGAAACAATCTACTGCTAAAAAGACCATCACCATGAAAAGCCTTCTGGTCCGACAAAGACCATTGCTGAAACTTTGAGTGAAAAACTGGCGCCAGCTTACACCACAATATCGGGTGCAACTCATGCTATCACAAACAGGATTCAGGTCCTCACTGTTTCAGCCTCTCCAGCTGCACTGGTCACCTCAGTGCCAGCAACTACTGAACATGTTTGTGGTACTGGGGAGCAAATATGGGACAAAGGAGTGTCTATGAAGGAGTACATAATGCACAAGTTCGAGCAAGGAGAAGATGAAAGGGCACTTTCTCAGGTCATTTCTGAGGCAATGAGTCCGAAGAAAACTCCTGGTTCTCCAGGCGTTGTGGATACGGTGAGAGTGGCGGTGTCTTCTTTGCTTCGAACTGAGGAGTCTCCCAAACCAGCAGCGGTTGAATCAGCAACAAACGCATCCATCAATGTTCCCATCCTTGCCACTGCAAACTCATTCCAAAATATCCCCATCTCTAACAATGCTCATCATCAAGGTAACATTTCCTATGCTGTGTGTCTTAGATTTTCTTTTCTTGTGGATCATTCACGTCTTTAATGGGTCCTACTGCCATTGTAGTTGTCAAAGAACAAAATCATGGAAGAATACTCCAAACTAACTGAAGGAGGAATTCGACGGCGGATCCATATTTCCTTTCTGGATCAATGTTTTAGTTTGATGTCCTCACAAATAGTCAGCTAAACTCATTTCTGATTATTTTCTTCTGGTTGGCTATTTCTTTACCTCCAATAATCAGTTTCTGGAGCTGTAGGAAGTTTAGAAGACTAAAAGTAAGAATAGCAATAAATGGTGGTTTCACACGGCTGCCTGCTTTAGCGCAATCTTGTGCTTTCCTGAAATTGTTTTTTAACGATATATGTTGCAATCAGTAGCATACATGTCATGTTTCTCAAGAAAATCAATTTCATTGTGTCAAACTAAAATGAACATCAACTACAATTGCAACAATCCATTAAACATGGAAGATCACTGATAATTATTGACGACGAGTATCTCGCTCTATTGATGGAAGAAGAAACCTGAAACAATTTTACAACAGGTATCGTGGAGACTATAGATTCAATCTCTTCCAAGCTCAAACAACTGTGGGACAGAGAACACAACAAACAAAAGTTACAACAAAGCAATAACCCCCAAAAGGAGGAAAATATTCTGCGCTCTGCAACTCCTGCAACATTGACAGAGATTAATGCAGTGACTCAGCTACCTGAGAGCGCAATCAAGTACCACAGAGTACAGAAAACCAGCCATATAAGGGAAAGATTGATACAACTCAAGCTTGATGATGATGTATAAAACGTCCACCATATGCATAACAAGGCATTGTTGTTTTTCCAAACCAAAAGATTGAGCAGAAAAGAGTACATAAATCAACAACAATGCAATTCCTAAAACGGCCAAAACGTTCAAGTACATGGTATAAACGGAATTATAATCCCCAATAAAGAAGATGGAACTTCAGGGAACTCCTCAAGTCGCCACTAATTATAAGCTAAAAAGCTCTTCCTTTATGTACAATAGGTCACCATCCGAGTCTTTAAATATTGATCAAGCATCCCAGCCCTTCCCTCAACCTTAATACAAATAATGAAAGAAACGTCTTAGCACCCAATAGAACCTCCAATTCCCTTCTTTAAAAGCAACTGCAACTTGATGGCAGCGGAATCAACATTGGCAAAATCAGAAGTCAAATTCTCCTGTTGCCTGCAAACAATACATATCATATCCTTGAAGTTTCCAATTGCATGATGATGAAGGACATTACCAGAACAGGACGGAAAGAAATTTAATCAATTGTGTAAGCTTAAAAGCCACCTTATTGAAGAGAATGTCCTTGTTGTTTATGTGCATGATGCCATCCTTCAGTGTGCACTTCCATCTGCTCTTGGTACGAGTTACCTGTCCCAGTTCCAAGCAAACACATAAGATTAGACAGCATTTAGACTTGTTTCAGAACTACACTACTTGAGATAAATGGCCGATGATGCATGATGAACAAAGAGCAAGGACTACCTTGTCAAATTGAGCCAAAACTAGATGCTGTGTGTTCAGCTCCTCTCCTTGATCCACATCATCAAATTCATCATCGTCATTTTCATTTAAAGGCTCATCCTCATCATCATCTCCAGTATCATTTTGAGCAATAGGAGCAGGAGTACCTGCCTGTAACTCTGAAGGGGCAAAAATGGGAAGCAGGGAGAAGAGACGGGTCAAATATCAGAGAGAAAATTGTGGTTTAATACTTTCAACAAGTAGACCAGAGACAGAAGAATATTGCAAGCTAAGCTTCCCGATCTAACAATAAAATAAATAATTTGTGCAATCATTTCACCTAACTTACCATTCGGAGCCGGTGTGTTCACAATGTTGTAATCTTCATTGACAGCTCCTTGATAATTATATATCTTCAAGGTCAAAAAACATACAAACAAGGGCAGAAGTTGAAAGAGTTAATTATCACAATTCTCAAGTATTTCAGACATGGAATGAAGGGCAAGGGATATAAGAAAGTGGGATGAACACCCTGCACTTGATCCTCCATGCTTCAGCTACAAACCCTTTATCATGCTCATATTTTTATACAAAAATATTAGATTAGAATGGAGATCCAATGATAAATTTGCATCATTCAATTTTTCGGTAGAGAGCAGTAAGCTACCTTCCAATTGGCAAGAATTGAGAGTTGAAAAACTACAAGCATTTAGACAATGATCACATAGTGCCTAGTTCACACTATTGCAATTTCAGTAACACAAAGCTATGTCACAAGACAACGTCGTAAAACCTCGTGATTGCTAATACTCTGTTGTGGGAGCTAGATCCCTGCTTAATAATTTAAAAGATAATTTTTCAAATGCGACGACTTCTCATGAAGATAAATCATTTAAATTTCTTTCCAAAATAGGAGAAGAAACCATTTAAGAAGAAGTAAACGGGTCATCGCGATCTGGGGGTTAAAACAATTCAGTTGATCAGGTAGAACTATACTTCAGCATGCATATTTAAAATCTATAATAAAGATAAACTCTCTTTTTCCAAGTGTAATTGGGTCCATACGTGCCGAGACTCGAGAAACTACAAAACTTAACAGTCAAAATAAATTCTAAGTTGGCAGAGGCAGAAAACTCAAGATCATGGATGTTGAGTACATGTCAGACCATTAAGATTCAATTGTCATTGTCACACTAACTATAGAGTAGTGTAATATGATTTCTTTGGAAAAACCATCAAGCATGTCAATGCTCAAGCACCAACAAAGAAATGCCAGTGGTATCAATAAGGATGCAAGCCAGTACTCGTAAATAAGAAGTTAAATACATCAAGAAATGGATATATGGCCATACATACATTGGGAGTAGAAAGCACATCATCGTAAGGATCAGGAATGGGCCCATCTAGTTGAGGAATCTTAGTAGATGACCTTGCCAAATGAGCCAAGATCGCCTTACTTGCAGTGGTGTCAGTATCACATCTAGAAAGGGAACCGTGTCCCAGACTTCCCTGAAGTCACCGTTAAATAAGTCAAAGATCGATAAAACCAATGTTTGGGTGGGGGGCTTTCCTTTTGGATACGAAAAATAAAATCATCCTCATAATATAACATTGAAAGATAATATGGATATTTGGAGTGAACTATCAGGAAATTATCTATAAGATTACAAGTTATTTGCAAAACCTAATCATAGTTCCCCTAATAACCCTAGCCTAACACAACTAGAAACATGCATTAGCAAATTTCACAATAGGTCCACTTTCTTCAATAAGGAAGTTTATAATATCTGCAATTCAGAGAAAAACATACCTCAAGCTGCAATGACTTAGAATGCGCATCTCCAGCTCCATCTTGCTGGGGTACATACCCACCATTTTGATATTGTGCAGGAAAATCCTCACGTTTTCGCTTTCCAGAAGACATCATGAAGAAGTCCTGAAATTTTCTCCACGTTATAAGATAGGAACATCTTATATTAAGGAAGCACACCACTAAATTCTTCAACCCATAGTTGTCAAAGCTGCACAAGGCGTAACACAAGGCGCCCTCCCTGTGTTGGGAGACGCCTAGGCGAGCACCTGATCCAGGAGCATGGCGACCAGGCACAGAACATCTTATTTTTGGGTCAGAGGGCCTATTTTCATTTTTTTTTTACTGGGCTCAGGCCATGACAAGATCAAACGCTTTTTTTAACTTAAAAAAAAACGAAAATAAGTCCAAGGAAATTTAAAAAAAAATCCTAGCAACAGCGTTTCTTCTTCAACGCAAGTCACCCTCCTCGCAGCTTCAATGTCAGTTGACCACAGCAAGGTAAACTATTTCTCTATTTTACTTTAGTTTTTCACTCCTATTTTGTCTTCAACCCCAGTCAAACAACACACAAGTCTCCTATTTTTCCTATAGAGTATAGATATGTTAGTGCTTCATGATTTTAGATTTAAGTTCGTTAAAAACTTCAGATTATATGATGTTATGACTTTTGAATTATGATTATGACTTGAATATATTTTTAGACGTGATTTTGAGATTGATGTTATGACTTATGAATTTGTTATGTTGAAATTTTTCTATTTATTAGAATTAATTTTTTATTGTTAATTTTGCACCTTGATTCGCTTGGGCGTGCAATTTAAGTGCGTCTTGCGGATAGAAGATGCGCCTTGAGTGCCGCCTAGCACTTTCAACCATGGATCACTGATCGCAATGTTATGAAAAAAGATTATCTGTCGCTATTTTGGAATGCAAAAACAAGTTACCTGTGTCGGGGGTTGATGAGAGGCCCCTCTATCCACCTCATCCCGTCCTTCCACATAGGCTACATGGACACAACCCCCATTACTATTGAACAACAGAAGACAAACCATTTGATCATAAGCAACAAGACTCACCAACGTTAACATCAAGTGGAGCCCTTTGATTCATCCAGGGAGATGGAGGTTGCTGCGAGAAAAAGGAAATTTTCGTATTAACAGGAATTATTGATTCATTACCAACAACACAGAAAGGTAAAATTACTAGAACATAAACAAACACCAAGTCCTTGATCAGTGGGAAAAGAAAGGCCATGAGCAAATCGATATTCACAAGATAATAACACAAGCAAAGGCTTCCGAAATAGAATCTTCAAGTCAGGGATAGCATAAGAGGCTGGTTGTTACCATGTATGGGTTAGGCCTCCCTACTTTCAACTCATTATTGCCAACACTCTCATTAGCTGGAGTGGAGTACTCACTGGGCCCTGTAGGAATGTTATACATTGAACTGTTCTCACTACCAGGTAAGGGCGTCGTCTGCATAGGAGTTTGAGCAGGAGTCTGCATGTCCAAAGAAATCCACATACAACGTCAAAATTTGAAGAAATTTCAAAATCCAATGCCAAAAATCAATTTATGACACAATAATGGATGTAAAGACGCACTAAATTGCACTCACTGGAGGGAAAAGCATTTCAGCTGTGGGAGTCTCATACTCATCAGTACCATCATACGGCACATTGAGGTCGTGTACTGGAGTAATAGGACCTCCAGGGGTCGGCTTGATCGCTGATGATTTATCCGATAATCCACATATAACACCCGCTTGCATCATCTTCATCTCCCAAATCTGGAAGAAAAAAAAACGTGAGATAAACATATATCAAAGATTTAATCAGCCTCAAGCACCACTATCCAGCCCCAAAGTTCACAAAATATCAAAACCCTAGGTCGGCTCAGATCGAATCCACACACACCAAAGAAGTGTAACCCCAAAATTTGATTAGAGCTTAATAACAGAATAAATAGCGAAACTATAAAATAAGTTTAAAGGAAATTTGGCGATCGGATAAGAATCCTTACTCCTTGGAGCTCGCTGAGGACCCCTTCCCCAGGTCCACCGTTGTTGACGAACTCGTCGCGGACCTTGTTGATGACATCCTCTATCACCTGTAGGTAGACAGAACTGGTAGTTGAAGTGGCCATTTGTGTCACAAGCTACCTCGCCTTCGATTATCCCAGGAAAATTCTCGATTCGGAAGATTTTGTCGAGAAAATTCGATAGAAAAATCAGGTGAGATAATCGAATATGTGGCGCATCAGAATTTGAAGCTTTAAGATCGATCACTGCTGAGGGTTCGGAAGCTCTGAAGTGAGATGAAGTATAGAGAGCGGCGACCAAGGACGGAGAGAGAGATGAAGGAAAAGCGGACTAGAAATGGTGAATAGAGAGTGGAATATAAATAGGTTTGCATCCGATTATATGCGTGTGTCCACGTGTCAAAATCTGCAATGGTCGAGATTGTTTTGCCTCGCCTGGTGAAGGTCTTAAAGCGGAAGCCAGTTGTGTAGTAAATGAAGTACGTGGAGTGGGTTTCGTTGCCTGGATAGAATTAGGAAATCGTGGACAAGAGAAGAAGAGAGAGCGGGAAGTGGTCAAGCCCAAACATGTGACTTCCAGTTGATCCAATAGAACTGGCTCATTGTTCACGCCTTCACGGCCTCTTATGGAATATTGTTGGACCGTCCAAAATCATATCTGGGGCTGCGATTTCTTATAAGTCAAATTTTTTTAATTTTCTTTTACGGATAAGTCATACTTTTCTAAGGTTTTTTTTTTTCGATCGAAACACACCCCAACAGTACAGTGACGAAAAACATCATTTACTAAGGTTTTTTTTTAAGTGTCAAGAATGTCCTTATTTTTTGAATTTCTAGAAACAACTATTTGAGGTATTGTCGTACTTCTTATTTGAGAATATTATTGATATTATCTGTGATTTTTGATATTGTTTATTGTTGATAGTGTTAATGAATTTTTTGAAATTGTTAGTACTGACTCTTTGTTGTCAAAATATTATTGTTATTGTCTGTGAAATCGATATTGTCAATGAATTTGATATTATTAACGAATTTGATACTGTCTGTTGTTATATTTTCGGTGAATTCTTGGAAGTTGTTGGCACTACCATAGTCCTTATTTTTGCTAGTGTCTGTGAATTTAGATATTATATGTGAATTTAATACTATTTCTGAACTTGATTCTGTTTGTGAACTAGATATTGTTTGTGAATTGATAATGTCTGCAAATTTGATACTGTTAATTAATGAATTTTATACCCTTTTTTAATTTGATGTTGTTAATGAATTTGAAACTGTTTGCAAATTTAGGTCATGTTTTTTGTTGTGAGAATAAGACTGATATTGTTTGATGTTATAGTACTATTTCAAGTTGTTAATAATGTCATGTTGCTTGTTATGAGAACACAGTTGATACTGCCTAATGATGTGATACTTTTTCAAATTGTTGGTACTATCATGCTTCTTATTATGAGAATATGATTGATATTGTGTGATGTTTCAAGTTTTGTTATTGTCATACTTTTTTGTGTGAAAACATGATGATGTTGTTTCATATTATGGTATAAAGTGTGAACTCTTCGTTTGCTTTTGTTAATGAACCCGGATATCCAAAAGCATGAGCACTTTGAATCGTTCGGCTGAGGAGGACGACTTGTTGCAACGTAGCAACAAGAAGGTTAGGATTAATAGTAGGGAGATGTTGGGTGAGATTGGTATGGTGAGTCTGGTGGAAGAAACACATGGCATGGTTGAGAAGAAGGGGGATTGCGTTCTGGTACACAGACTTTGGCTCCAACTTTTAAGGATACCCTGATGGGAGTGGATTGCGTGGAGAGTTCTTCGGTCGCTATGGAGGAGGATGATTTTGCTTCTGATGATGATGATGATGATGATTGTGAAGAGGATACGGCGGATGGGGAAGTGGACTGTCCTGTGATAAGGGTTTCTAAAGCAGAAAAAGCTAGGCTTCGTAAACCATGGAGGCAAACTTTAATAGTCAAGGTGGTAGGGAGAGTCATTGGGTACAACTTTCTTCTTAGGAAATTGAAAGCTCTATGGAGGCCAAAGGGTTTGATTGAGATGGTCGCTATCGATAATGATTATTTCCTTGTGAAGTTTGCATCGATTGATGATTATGAGTTTGCCAAGTTTGAAGGGCCCTGGGTGGTGTTGGAGCATTATCTTACTGTGAGGCAATGGCATCCTAATTTTGATCCTTTTCAGGAGAATTTAGAGAAGCTATTGGTGTGGGCTCGTATCCCATGTCTTCCTATAGAATACTATGACAAGGAGTTTCTCATGAGAATGGGGACAATCATTGGGAGGCCAGTGAGAATTGATGATGCTACCAGTATTGTATCGAGGGGAAAGTTTGCCCGTATCTGTGTGGAGGTGGATCTTACGAAGCCGCTGATTTCAAAGTTTCGGTTGAGAAGAAGAGTTAGAAGAGTTGAGTATGAAGGGCTTCACCTTATTTGTTTTGGTTGTGGCCGTTATGGCCATCGTAAGAAGATGTGCCCGTCTCGTTCGACAGAGCAAGGCCACGCGGGTGGAGCTGAGTTACAAGGGGCGGTTGAGGGAGGGGGTGCTCGAGTTGGTAATTGTCATAATTGGAAAGATGATTCCATAATTAATCCGGAATTAGTGGAAGATTATGGGCCATGGATGCTGGCCATGCGGAAGTCTCGTAATCCAGGAAGGAAACATGAGGGAATTATGGGGAGAGGTAATCAATTTGGTCAAAGCCTGACGTCTAGGCAAGATATGCGCATTAATGATATCAAAAGCAATAATCAGTTTGCTGCGTTGGATGAAATTGACAGGCATGTGGAGTTGGTGAACCCAGAGCTAGATATTGGGTTGGGCTTTAGGGATGAGGCAGGTTTGCTTATGGGCCAGAGGGAGGTGCCAGTATCTCGAGGCCAGGGACGGGGTAAAAAGCCAGATGTTCAAGTCCAAGTGGGGAAGGATCTTGAGTCAGGAACCATGGGTAATCCTGGGGATGAACGTGCGGCTGATCATGGGGGTCAGGATAGGGCTCCTATATCTAAACCAGTGAGAAGTGAGAGCAGACCAAGTCAAGCAGCTGCTGAGAAAGCGCATGTGGTAGTCAGAGGGTCTCTAAGAAGTGAAAAGATTGTGAGAATGGTGGTTGAGAATCAATGCCACGAGGATGTTGATATGAATCCAGTGGTGATGATAGAAGGCTCTTGCTCGGAGCATCATCAAGATCCTCCTATTCTAGGCAATGTTTTTGATGAGCCCATCATTGACAGTGTTGGAATGAGAGTTAGAGATAATGCTCGACTGCAAGAGGTTGGCCCGATTGCCAAAGGTGATGGATCTCCAGGGAATGAGGGTGCGGCTGGTACCTTGTGTTTGTGATCTGGTATGAGTTGGTGGGGAGGTTTTTTTCCAGGTGGTTGTGTTTTGTGGCATACGGGTATTTGGGTTTCTATGACTTATATGGATATTATTGTGTGGAACTGTCAAGGCGCTGCCTCGAGGGATTTTAACAGCGCATTAATGGATTTGTTGAAGATGCATAAACCAGGAGTTTTAGGATTGCTAGAACCTAAAATCAGTGGTGTCCGGGCAGATAGTGTTTGTAAGAAATTGGGTTTTGATCATTGGGTGCGAGTGGAAGCTGTGGGTTTTAGTGGAGGGATTTGGGTATTTTGGAATGATGCTTATCCAGTGTTTATCCTCAAGACGCACCCACAATTTATTTTGATGGAAATTCATCAGCAGGGGATGTCTCCTTGGGTTCTTTCTATTATGTATTGGGTTCTTTCTGTGATTTCGGCTGAGGAGGTTAGTTCAAGAGGTCGGTTTGATCATAGGAGGAGTGCAGACTTTGAGGATTGGATTTTTGATCAGGGTGTTTCTGATTTGGGTTTTTCAGGCCCATTGTATACTTGGAGTCGAGGTGTTCATGAGAATTCTTTTACAGGGGCAAAGCTAGATCGGGCTCTTGGAACGGTAGATTGGAGAGAGAGGTTTGATCAAGCTACAGTCTTTCATCTTCCAAAACTACACTCAGATCACTCACATATTTTGGTAAAATGTAACCCTACTCCTGGGCCTAGCAATTCTATTCAGTTTCGATGTCAGGTGGCTTGGATGACTCATCCGGGATTTCTAAGGTTTGTGGCCGAGCATTGGGATAGTGGTTTGGCTTGGTCCGATAACAGTGCTGCCATGGCCGATCATTTGAAATGTTGGGGGCAGACTGTGTTTGGGAGTATTGTTAAACGTAAAAGAAGATTGTGGCGTAGGTTAGAAGGGATTCAGCGATGTTTGTCAAGCCGTCCTTGTCAGAGCCTTATTCGGTTGGATTTGAAGCTTCGTAAGGAGTTGGAGGATGTTTTGCATCAGGAGGAACTTATGTGGTTTCAAAAGTCGAGGGTGGATTGGATTTGCTCGGGAGATCGTAACACAAAATTTTATCATGCTTCTACCGTCGTTAGAAGAAATAAGAATAGAGTTGGTATGCTTAAAGATGAAGAGGGCAATTGGGTTTCAGATCCTAGTAATCTTTTGCAGATGGTGCAGACGTATTATCAGAAGTTGTTCACTGCGGATAGAAGTTGCAATGTGGGTCTAGCTCCTAGAGGGTGTTTTCCCGTGCTTGAATCGGTTCAAAGAAGTATCTTGACTCATGAGTTCACTCGAGCAGAGGTTAAGCAAGCCTTATTCGACATGGCGCCATTCAAGGCTCCTGGGCCTGATGGATTTAATGCCGGATTTTATCAGAGAATGTGGGGAGTAGTAGGACAGTCTCTCTGTAATCTTGCTTTAGAGTTTCTTCAATCAGGGGTCATGCCTCGGGGTCTTAATGATACTTTCTTAGTTCTTATTCCAAAGGTCAGGTTTCCTGAGTTGGTTGGTCAGCTGAGACCTATAAGCCTTTGTAATGTAGCTTACAAGGTCATTACGAAGGCTATGACTAATCGGTTAAAAATGTTGCTCCCTACACTAGTGGCTCCTAATCAGAGTAGTTTTGTTCCTGGTCGTCAGATTGCGGACAACATCATTGTGTACCAGGAGGCTTTGCATTCAATGAGGAAGAAACGGAGTGGAGCTGGGTATATGGCTATCAAAATTGACTTGGAGAAGGCGTATGATCGTCTGTCTTGGGATTTTATCAAAGATACTTTGGAGGAAGCAGGGTTTTCTAGTGTTTGGGTTCGGAATATAATGCAGTGTGTCCAAACTTCTAGATTCTCTATTCTGTGGGATGGCCGAAGCAGGGATTGGTTTACGCCTGGCAGGGGTATCCGTCAAGGGGATGCTATTTCTCCATATCTCTTTGTCCTTTGTATTGAGCGGTTGGGACATATCATTAATAGAGCGGTTAGTGACAATAGTTGGAAGCCTATAAAGCTTTCTCGGCAGGGTCCTAATTTGAGCCATCTTTTTTTTGCTGATGATATGGTCCTCTTCGCAGAGGCATCTTTGGATCAGATCAAGGTGGTTATGGAGTGCCTTAATATTTTTTGTGATTGTTCGGGACAAAGAGTGAGCTATCAAAAGTCTAATATTTTCATGTCTAGTAATGTCTCTCCAGAGCTTGCGCAGGATATCTCGCAGTTGTCGGGTATTCCTCTTACGGATAATTTGGGGAAGTATTTAGGAGCTCCTTCCATTCATGGAAGAGTCAGTATTGGTACATATTCCCAGGTGCTGGATCGTATTTCTTCTAAGCTTGAAGGGTGGCAAGCCAAGTTTTTGTCTTTTGCGGGAAGAGTGGTTTTGGCTAAGTCTGTTTTGTGTTCCATTCCTATGTATGTGATGCAAACAGCTCTCCTCCCTATGGGGGTTTGCGAGAAAATTGAGCGGTTGGTACGTCGGTTCATTTGGGGAGGGAATGCGGAGAATAGAAAGATGAGTTTGGTAAAGTGGGAGGTAGTGACTAAACCAATGGGTGAGGGAGGCCTGGGCATTCGTAGAATGCATCATACAAATCTTGCTTTTTTAGCAAAGGTTGGGTGGAGATTAATCCAAGAAAAAAACTCTTTGTGGGCAAGAATAGTGAATAGCAAATATGTCAAGAGAGAGGTTGGTATAGCTAGTTTCCAAGCTCGATTAGGGGCTTCAAATTTATGGAGGGGAGTGGTGAAAGCGGCTGAGTTATTGGCCTCTGGTACTCGGGCTTTGGTTCGTAATGGTAGCAGTACTTTGTTTTGGGTGGATTTATGGATAGGGGATGTGCCATTATTAAACCTTGCTTTGAGGGATATTAACTATATAGACAGATTCAGCTCTATTCGTAGCTATTGGATTAGTGGATCTGGATGGAATTGGAGTAAGCTTCGGGGTCTGCTTCCTTCCAGCATTGAGAGTAAACTCGATGCTTTCATGTTGTGTGATGATGAGGTAGTTGAAGATGGGATTTGTTGGAACCAGACCAGCAGTGGTACTTTTTCTGTTGGGTCGGCGTATTATTTGGCTACAAATGGGTCTGTATCAAATTTGGATCCATTGTGGCAGGTTATATGGAAGCTTGAGGTTCCTCAGCGGATTAGAATGTTTCTTTGGCTGGTTGCTCATCGAAAAATTATGTGTAATGCGGAGAGGGTAAAAAGACGATTTACGGATAATCCTTACTGTGTGTTTTGCTCGGATCAAGTCGAGGATGTGGAGCATCTACTGCATGGATGTTTTATGGCTAAGCACCTATGGCAGTTGCTTCTTTCTCGTCATGAGTTGGAGGGCCAAGTTAATTTGGAGTTCAAGGATTGGCTTTTGCACAATCTCAGAGGGACTTCTGGGCGTCACATAGGGAATAATTGGGGCATGGTTTTTGCTTTGACGGTTTGGTGGCTATGGAGGTGGCGGAATGATAAAGTTTTTAATGGGCTTGATCATCCAATGTAGTCTCGATTTATTTGGATTAAAAAGGCTGTGCATGAGGTGGAGGAAACTTTTAAGAGGAATGTTTTAGTTCATGGGGACCTCAGACAAAGGAAGACCTTGCTGGTTGGGTGGTATCCTCCTGACCCTGGATGGGTTGCTTTGAACACGGATGGATGTTGTAAAACTACAAGAAATCTAGCTGGGGGAGGAGGGCTCTTGCGTGACTCTGGGGGAGGATGGTTGAAGGGATTTTGTTTGAATATTGGTGATTGCTCGGCTTTGGAAGCGGAACTCTGGTCTGCTTTTCATGGGCTGACTTTGGCATGGAATGAGGGATATCGGCAGGTGCGGTATGAAACAGATTCTATCTTGGTGGCAAATTGGCTTAGAAAGGGGTCCTCTCCGTCTTTATCTTTTTTGAATTTGTTGAACGCTTGCCAAGAATTGTTGAGGAGGGACTGGACCGTGGAGGTACTACATGTTTATAGAGAAAAAAACCAGGCTGCAGATTTGTTGGCTAGTGAAGGCATTAAAATGAGTAGAGGTGTTCATATCATCTTTGTTCCTCCTAGAGCTCTTCTGCCCTTTCTTACTGCAGATGTGGCATGTGTTGCATGGCCTCGCCAGGTTTCTTGCCTTGTGGGAGTTTAGATTGTTTTGGGTTCTCCCCTTCCGTTTGTTTTAAAAAAAAATATTATGGTATAAAGTTTTGGTGTTTCATGTTGTGGTGTTGTTTAGAGTATTGGTATTATTTGTCTTTTTTCCTTTGGCATGACCTTTTGTACTGTTTAATAGTTGGTAATAAGTTTGAGTAGTTTTTATACTTTTATGAGTTGGGACAATTTCTAATCATATAAATATGAATATGTTTTCAATATGATTGTACTTTTTTTTTTGCACTAGCATGACCTTTTTTTAAATTTTCTTTTTATATACAATCATAAAAGGATTGATCCAAATGAACAATAGTATCAAGCTCATTGATATATAGATGATGATGCTAGAAATATTTTCATTTTAAAAATTAATCAACTATATTTGTGAGAAGAAACTGGATAAGACAAAATGTCAAAAAAGTGACTTATATTTGGTACTGTAATACTATATATGTAGTATTTGGTATATTTGTCTTGTAAGTTGAAATTATAAATTGGTACTATAATCTAATATGAAATTATAAATTTGTACTATAAAATTATCTGATAATGTCATAGTATTTAATACTGATACTAGCCACGTACTCAGAATATGAGATATTGATACATTGATACTATCGTCTTACATGATACTGTTTGAAAAATTGATATTGTTGACTTGCATGAAATTGACAATATCACAATACCAACTATCGTAGTACCTTAACACATGACAATACTAGTATCACAACTCTAATCAATGCTACAACACATGAAACAGTATCACAATCATAACCAGTGTAATTACACATGAGATGACAATATTGTTGTTTCTAATGATATTGATACTATTGTTGGTAATTTTATTGTTTCAAAATCTTAAACTATTAGTGGTAATGGTATTGTTAATGATGTTGGTACTATTTCTAAATTTGATATTGTTATTGGTAATAATATTGTTAATAATGTTGATATTATTTTTGATTTTTATTAGTATTTATGATTTTCGGATTTAAGAGATTAGGATTTAATATTTAGGATTTTGGAATTTATAGTTTTGGGGTTTATGATTCAGAGTTTCGGGTGATTTTGTGTTTGATTTTCAAAAATTCTTATAATTTTTATTATATATTTTATAAAATCCTCTAAATTTTTTTGCTTAGTATCAAAAATTCTTCTGATTTATTTTGGTAAATTTTGCCAAATCCTCTAAATTTGAGACAAGTTTGTTAAATCTTCTGAATTTTTGGTTGTTTTTTGTTTGATTTTCAAACATTTTATATTTTTTTCGATATATTTTATGAAATCATCTGAATTTTTTTGCTTAATTTTGAAAACTATTTTGATTGGTTTTGGTGAAATTCTCTAAATTCTAGATAAGTTTAAGAAATTATCTAAGTTCACTGTGAGAATTTGACGGATGAACATTTAAACATATCTATCATGAGTCTCACTGGAAAGAGTTTTTTGTACTGATTATAAATCTATTTTGTTTTTAAATATTCGACTTGTATTTTGAGAGATAAAACTGTTCTAATATTTTTAACAGAAAAAGAATCTGATGATGTCAGCATATGTCATACACATAAAGATTTATTGAAATAAAGGGTAGTTTTGTCTATAATTATTTAAAGAATGTTTTGAAATATTGAAAAATTGAAGCTAATGAATGAAATACACATTTTTATTAAATGACTTATTGATGAAAAACTCCAAGAATAATTGTATTGAGAGATGTGTTTTAATGATATGACTATATCGAAATATATATTTTACTGATGTGACTATATTAAAAAATGTGTGAAGTATGAATTTTTAGGTAATAAAAATGGGATCCACGCAAATAATTTTAATAACAAATTATATTGTCAGCATTGTAGAGAAACCACAATGGCTCTAGCAAAATCATATATTGGGTCACACTTTTATTATATAAAAAATGATCCCACATATTGATGTACATCAATAAAACACATGTTCCAACATATTTTCTCTTCTAAAAAAAGAACCAAGTATCCACTTTTCATTCTTTCATTCATTATCCAATAAAATTATACAAAAATTAATACTGAATATCACATTTTTTTATAAAAAATCAATTTATATGCTCATAAAGAGCATCAAAACACATATATTAATATATTCATATTAAAAAATATATATTTCAATAGAGCTGTCCCTCACTTGTTTTAAAAAATAAACATTAGTATAGATTATCTATTCCCTCTTTAAACATTAATATTGCATTTGCTCTTAATAGAGATGGCTTCTTGGGGAGAGTAGAGTTCGTTAACGCAGGTACGCCATACTCGGCGGTGCGGATAAACTCTCCAGTCGAGAGTTCTGCGATTCAATTATCTTGCTCCTTACACACTCTGATCAAGATTCTGTAATTCACAAGCACAAGCAACTAACGCGACAGAAAAAACCCTAGAAAATGTCGGGCGGGTTTTTCCGGGTATGTTTCATTTCAATATGCGAGGAACCCTAGATCCAAGTTAACCACGTGATATACCAAATCTTTGAATTCGGTTCGGTTTGTAATTGTGGTTTATGTTATTCAGGGTACGTCTTCGGAGCAAGACACTCGATTCTCAAATAAGCAAGCGAAGCTGATGAAATCGCAGAAGTTTGCTCCACAATTGGAGCACCTGGTTCGTTTCATTGAACTTAGTTATTTCTTTGATTTTACTAGTGATGACTCTTCCATATTTTTAATTCACTGGACTATTTTAGTGTTAGACATTTTGGTGGATGCAATCCCTAGTCTGTCTTTATGATTATTGAGAATCGTGCCATTCAGGTTGACATGACCAAAGTCAAGATGGATGTCTTCCGTCCCTGGATTGCCAATAGGGTAACTGAACTTATTGGGTTCGAAGATGAAGTCCTTATCAACTTTATATATGGTCTCCTTGATGTAAAGGTAATGTAATCTTTTTCATTGTGAACATGTTCATGTTATTTCTTGATGTTTTGTTTCATCGTCCATGGTATTGTTGTGTTAGAAGAGATTTCAGTATGATGGTAATATTACTTGTTCTAGGAATCAAGAATTGACACCTGATAATATTGATTAAGTTTAGGATTGTTGGTTGCCAGAAAACTTCTGGGCTTTTCGCTCTGTTTACATTACTATTTGTTCCATGAATTGCACCAATTTATCATTAGTATTTTTTTCGTTGCAGGAAGTGAATGGAAAAGAGATTCAAATCTCACTTACTGGATTCATGGAGAAAAATACAGTGAAGTTTATGAAGGAGCTTTGGACACTTCTTCTCAGTGCCCAGGGAAATACAAGTGGTGTTCCTCAACAATTCTTGGATGCCAAAGAAGAAGAAACCCAAAAGAAAAAGGTTCATTACCTTCCTGAATCATTTGGAGTTCTAATTCTGTAATGTATTTCTATATATTGCTGCGTGCCGGCTTTAATGATGATAATGACGCCATGAATCATTGCAGGCTGAGGCTGACCGGATAGCAAATGAAATTCAAATGAAGAAAGAGAAGGAAAGTAGAGAACTCGAGCAAGAGAGGTTAAGGAAGATGGTAATACTTATTAATTCATGCTGGAGTTGCCTTTCTTTTAGCATTGTTTTTGGTTTTAACTTCCACTTGTGTTTTTCATGGCGTTCAGCTAGCTTCTGCAATTATTTGGGTTCATGTCCTTTACCTCAAACTACTGTAGGACGATGGGGTTGAAATGAAGGCCAACAATGCAGATTTGGAGCCTACCTTGAAGCATTTGCCGCGGAGGAGTTCCAGTGTTCGTTCTGGGGATGATAAAGAAACCAACAGGAGAAATGGTTTTAGTGGAAGAAGCAGGTGGGGACTTTCCTTTGTACTTTGTTGTGGTAACATTTACTCGGCGCTGTCATTTTTTATTGATAGGATATCATAATAAAACTAGAAACAATATATCACATAGAAGATAATATGCATAATAATCATCATCAAAGCTTTTATCCCAAAAAACATTTTGGGTTTGCTACATAAATCCATGTTATAAATTTGTAAATAATGGAAGTGTCTAATCTGTTGTGAATTTGTGATTCTATATAGCTATGGAATTGTAATGAACATTTCTCTTTTTGTAAAGGGTTTCTAGCTCTCCCCATTCAGTTGATAATTCCCCTGCTTCCCATAGGTGTCCTTCGTACTGTTGCGTTCTGTCTTTATGCTCATTATATGCTTTGGGTTCATTGTGTATTGATGGTTTTCGTTACAGGGCTTTACAATCTCGATTGACTAGCAAGTCCCTTTCACGTTCCAGAAGTTATTCAAGGTAGTGTCTAATTTTCCAGCAGTTGCTAAAATCATTGCAATTTGGTTCCTTGTAATTGGACACATGATATTGAATATGTATGTCTATGTGCAAATTTATTCACATTTTATCACTTGTTGACATTATGGGGTTCGATACATTTATAAATATGTTTTCAGTGACGGGCATAAGTCAAGGAGCATTTCTAGATCTCCTGCAACTCGGGGGCGCTCTATATCTTCAGAAAGGGTGTTTCAATCACCTAGAAGACGTTCAATTCCACCTCGTGGGGGGCACTCATCATCGGTTTCCCTTTCTCCTCCAAGGAGATCATCTTATTATAGGCGAAGATCTAGATCACGTTCACGTGGTTGGTCACCTTCTCCAGAATGGCGTAGAATGCGTTCTCCTTATAGAGACATATCACCTTCTCCGGTAAGGCGCCATTTGTCTTCACCCGTTCGGCAGCGTAGGTCTCCTATACGACATAGAAGGTCTCCATCACCCGTCAGGCGCAGGTTCCCTTCAAGTTTGCAGCACAGATCTCCTTTACATGTCCGACGCAGATCTCCTTTGCCCCAACGTCGTGGATCTCCTTCCCCCGTGTGGCGTGGGAGTCCTTCACCCACTAGACGTAGATCACCTCCTCCTGCACGGCGTAGGTCACCCATTTCAACAAGGCGTAGATCGCTCTCTCCTGTACGACTAAGATCAACCTCTAGGCAGAGACATTGGAGGTCTCCATCGACTCCTCTTTCCAGATCTCCATCGACTCCTCTTTCCAGATCTCCATCTCTTGTGAAAAGCAGATCGCCTATTCCTGTTCGCCAAAAATCACCTGGTCCTTCCCGTCGCAGGTCTCCTTCACCATATGAATCAAGTTCCCCATCTCCTATTCAAAATATATCTCGTTCGCCTATCAGGAGATCTCCAGTGTACAACAAGAGGTCCACAAAGGAGTCTCCTAGAGAAAAGATCAGGTATTTTCACTTTTACAGGGGATAACTGTGGGTCAATTATGTTTTTTTCGCACTTGGCACTTGTTGATAAGTGCAGGTAAATATCAATGACACTACTTAAGAATATTTGTCTGTGCATCGTCCATCTAGAACTATGATGAGGTCACCAGAGAAAGATCCTAGGGACTGTAGCAATTTGGGTAAAAAAGCGCTTACCTTGCCATCTTCTCCAGGTGGAGATAGAAGGTATTTTGACTAGTTTAGATAACTGTATTTTTGACATAATATAGGATTATAACTATTTGACATATTTCTGAACATATGTATCGGAAAATTGAGCATATGGTTAATGATAACAGTTCGAGTCCACATAGACAAAGAGAGCAGAAGCCTCGTAATGAAAGTCCTGCCACAAGCATCGAGGAAAAAGATAACTCTAGGTGAGATTTGATATTATACATTTCTGGTTGTCCTTGAACACATGTGCCAGTATCTTATCTAGATTAACGTTTTTCTGTGGGGTATTGGCTATTTCATTTGTAGGGGTGATATTGATCTTAAATCCAAGTCTCAACGTAAAATTTCTTCACATGCATCTCATGTCCGTAAGCAGATAGGTTCTCCTGTGAAGGTACATGGAAATGAAGAGTACCCTACCAAAAGATTGGTTGGCCATCGTGTTTCTGATAAATTGAAATCAAGAAAAAAAGAGCAAGAGAAAAAAAGGTATGTTTCTTTCTTCACAGTTGATTTATTTGGTCACTGGCATAAGTATGTGATATTTCAATCATTCCTTACAGCGTGAGGTCTTCTGGGAAGGTGGTTTATTCTGAGAGTTCTGACCACCAAAGATCACCAGCATTGTACAAGGACCTTCTGCCAGAGGACAAACATCGGGTATCAGTTTTGGAAGAAGACCAAAGTGTTCAGCACTCTATATCTCAAACTTTGGTGTTTGAAAAGGCTGAAAAGAATAATCGAAATGGTAGTTATGAGTCTGGTTCGGATCATGGTGGTCGGCACATAATTGGGAAAAAGGACAAGAGGAAGCATAAAAGATCTGAGAGGCGAAAAATGGCTTCTGACGATGATTATAGCTCTGATTCTGATATTGAGGATAGGAAGGGAGTGAAGAGGAGGAGGAAGGAAGAAAAGAAGCTGCGGAAGGAGGAGAAACGTCGACGGCGTGAGGAGCGGCGCCGTAGAAGGGAACAACGTCGTGCAGAGAAGCTTAAAGCAAAGAATCAGAATGATGCTGATTCTTCTGAAGGTGAATATGTTCGAAAGACGGGTTCCCGTGATGATGAGGGGGCAGAGTCGGACCAGAAGAAACTTGAGATAGAGTTGCGGAACAAGGCTCTTGAATCTCTTAAAGCAAAGAAGAGGATCGATCACTAACTGTGCTGCTGCATTTACACATTAAGCTTTTCATCTTATCCAGAAGCCCCCCAAAAAAATAATTCGTTACAAGTTTTCTTCAACTCTTGTTAACTAGTGTCTATTTCTTGGAATTTAAATATTTTGTATGGGAGTGCTTTTACATGTTGGTACCTTTTTAATGGAGTCTGTGTTTACTGCTGGCAGCTGAAATGGATAAAATGGGGATTTCCTGAGTTCATCTTAATGCAGAACTTGCTGGTAGATTTTCTGGTAATAATTGTTTTCAGCTGTTTGGGAATCTTTTTTTCCTTGGTTGTTCAGGATATTATCAGCTATGGATATGAGGGTTCTCGCTGCTTTGATTTGAGCTGATCCTTATTCTTAATGTCTGTTTTGCTGCATTTGATTTTTAATGTCTGAATAAATTCAATTCCATAGGTGAAAAGGAGAATTAAATAATGATAATGGTGCTTTTTGGAAGGTTGAATGATTCCCTTTTGCTATCAAAAAAAAAAGGTTGAATGATTCCCTTTTGCTAATTCAATTAGTATAAAGTTGGTACTGAGTTAGTTTTATGATTAATTGGTAGATGAAGATATTGTCAACTAGATGACTTGGTTGAGCAGGCTTGTGCTGATCCGCGTTTAAGCACCAAATCAGGTGAAGTTTTATTCTTTCAAGGGATCTTTTAGAAGAACTCAGTGTCTACCTGTAAATCCACAATGTGCTTAAATAGATTTCTTCTCAGTTTTCACTGTATTTCTGTCTAACATCTGTATGGTTGGCAGATAAAGAACTGTTCCTGGGAATTTGGAATTTGGGTTTTAGAACTTGTCCATGGTGATTTAGTTCTTGGACTCTGCCCCGATGTCGATATCAGTTGTGTAGCCTTGCGGTGTGATCCCGTACTTCTCCTAGCTATTGGCTTTAATCACGCATGGCTTGTGCAATCATTCAAAGTAGAGAATGTTAAACCTAAGTGTATTTTATTTATTTAGTAGTCTTTTGAAGAGTACTCGGTTGAATACTTGGATTCTGTTGGTGTAATACTCAGTCCATCTGAAAATCCTGTTTTAAACTCGATATTTCTTCGGATCCATTGTGTTTCTTCTTCACGAGGATTGTAATTGGAGTAGAGAATTTTACATTGTTTGCTGTAGTAATCCAACGTTTGTTTTTGTGCTCATATGACTCGTACATGTGAAGAAGCAAGTCTATCCCTCTCTTTTTTTCTCGAGTCTTTTCCACATATATGATCAACCTCTTCTTTCTGTGCTTGGGAATATTTTAACCGACTCTTGTGAACAAGGATCCAGCAACAAATGTAGGGTTGGGAAAGAGATGCATGCAGCCAAACCCTACATTGCGGAGATTTTATTTTCAGAATTTGAACTTGTGGTGAAGCGACGAAGCCACAACTTCACCCATTCTTGGGAAAAAATATTTTGTAAAAGCATCCAGTGTAAATTGTTCCTAATCATATTCAGATTATCTTCACGTTTTTTTTTTGGGATTTGTCATATACTCATCATATTAGATAGGAAATAGTTAAGAAACTCATTCGTATATGTTTTGTTACATACTTTTTTTGACCGCTTTACTTGGGGATTTCAGTCTATTCAATATACATATATATATTCCTTCTTGCTGGATGATCTTGAACATTGCATAATATGTTTGTTTTGCAACATAGTTTTCTTTAACGCTTTACTTGGGAAAAATTCTATTTTTGAATCGCTGTATACAAGTAAAGGAGTGACGTTGAAAAAGACTTGATGTGCAAAATGGCCCCCACCTGTCTGAATAATATCTCAACAAGAACAAATAAAAGTGACTCGTAAATGAGAACACAAGCAAAAGATCGATTCTCCAGGTACTATACACACAGAAAAGGCAAAAGCAATTACAAGGTAACCTTGTGATCACTGATCAAACCCAGAAACTAGTAGCAACTTGACTAAACGTTCGCTGTAGGATCATTTATCACGCCCAGAAAATCGTCCTTTATGGTACCAATGCAGAACTGCAAAAGGGGCCAAAATGGTAAGAATCATTCAAAAGCTAAATTTTACTGACAATAAATTTGTATTATGAACAAATACCATCCATCAAAATTAAAGTAAAGAACGTAAATGAACAAGAAGCATAAGTATCATCAATGACTTGTGTCATCCATTGTACCCCTAAAATATTGGCAAGATGGTTGGTAAGGGGGCGACCACTGAACCACTAGGCAGTGGTGCTCCTTTCCATGGCATGCAAGCATGTGACCAATCTTAGCAGGAAAGCTTTGACAAAGTCCTTTTAGTGAATGTGGAGGGAGGCTCTCAGCTCTGCTAAAACAGGTATAGGTCGGCAAATGAGTAATCTAGTGTTTACATATGAATATTCTGAAATAGTTTTCTCAAGAATTGACCAGGCTAAAACAATTCAATTAAGTATCTACACTATGTTGTTACTAGAAAGCACCACAATTTTTTGGTTTTGGAGCTTCCAAACCTAGAAGCTGGACTAAAATTTTTCTCAAAATTGATAATATATTTGTGGTAGGATTTGAAACTTAAAACTTATTCAAACTCCTAAGAAGTGGCTACCACAAGGCCAACAGCTCTGTGTTAAAATATTCTCTAATATGTAGCCCACTTTTAAAGAAAAATGCCAAACAACTAATGATATTAAGATAATGTATGGTTTTTCAACAAGTTTTATCCCAATTTCCTTGAAAGAAAATTTCCTCAATATTTTCTATGCACTCGTACAACAAAAAGAAGAACAAAGAAGATAACAAATATGACCACCAAAAAAAGAAGGAAGAGTTCGGAACTTAATTCATAAAAACCAGATAGATTTAACACATACAATTTCTGTAGCATCTACTCGAGTGCCAATAATTTTTAATCGTACTTCACTGTCCTTCTGAATTTTAACCTGGAGAAAGAAAGAGAAACAGATTTATCACACAGCTCGAATCTAGAATCCTAACATTACTTCACTTGAGAATGAAATGGATTGTGAAGCATACGGATCCATCAGAAGTTGTATAATTGGGCATGTCTCCAGGCTGGAACTCCATGTCATCCGGTATTAACTAAAACACAACATATGGATGTGAATAAGAATGTCAAAAGAAGATAATGGAAAATAATAAAATCTTAGACAGACCAATAAAATACTATGAATTATAGAAAATAAAATATAAACAAAGGTTTTTTAGAAGATCAAGAGAAATAACGAAAGTATCATAGTTAAGTAACACTCTTAGAGACCCCATGAAGGGCCAAATACTTACATGGTTTGAAACAAAAATTTGCACAGGCCCAGCTTCAGCAAAGAATCCCATCTGCAAGGATCCCAAACAAAGATCTTATACAAATGCCGAAATCACAATTGGGCCAACTATAGTTGTAGCATTGGGCGAAATACTTTAACAGGAAAAAAAGACCGACCAACCTTGTTCACCATGGTAACAACAGCTTCTAAGATCTCCCCTTTAAATGGCCTGAACACAACACACTGGTACTTCACAGGAAAAGTCACAAAGCCGGTTCCATCGCGAATCAATCCTTGTCCGATTTTCTCTATACCAGTTATTGCGACCACAAATCCATGTCGTCCACTGAAGAAACATAATGATTTTACCATTTCAGCGTCTTGCAGCTAACTTTATCTTCATCATTGCAAACACACTACCCTCTAATCCCTTTCTCATCAAAAATTAAGAAAAAATAGAAAAGATTCAAAATTTCATATGCATCAGCACTCCAATGCATTCAAATCCTTACTTCACAGTGAACCGTCTACGGTTAACGGAAATTGCAATGAAATTTCAACTCTATCAGGGAGCCAAACAGATGCTCTAATTCGTTTTTTAAACTCACATGATAGACCCAACACATCAAAATTCGTGTAACAAGCCAAATTTTCTGCTATTAACTTACAAACAGCTTATAGAAAATAAAAATAAATAAATAAAACATGCTCTAGCAAAATTAGGGCTTTCAGGACGTCCACGTTTTTGTTCTCAAAAAGAATTTTCCTTTACCGTAACTAAACCGAAGGGAAACATAAGGTATGAGATTTCAAACCTTTTAATGGATAAGACGCACAAGCGCACGTATATAAATACATACACATACGCGTCTCAATGCTTGCAAATTATTAAAAAAAAGAAAGAATTAACCTGCAAGTGCCCTCGACATCTTTCATGAGCTTGGACACGATGTTCTCGCGGAGATTGCGTCCAAAGTGACGAGGATGCAATTGCATATTTCGTTCCAGTACTATGTGGAAAAACATCTTCTCTCCTTTCTCTCTCTGTCTCTCCGTTCCGAAGTAAGAGACGGGAGTAGAGCAAGTGAATGATTCCGCCAGTTAAGCCGGAAACAAGGGGTATAATTGCATTACTTATATGGGCCGGGACTTGGCCACGGAAAACAACTTGGGATAATACAAATGGGCTCGGCCCATTAAATGTTATTTAACTGGGCCCAGGCTTGAATTTGTACCTGATATAAGTGATAAGCAAGTCCACGAGCATTAAAGACCGGGTTTTACTAGTTTCCAGTCTAGGTAAAAGACTGGACGCTATACAGTCCATTTCATTGAATGACACGTGTATGTTGATTTGGTCAACATTTATAATTGATTTTTAATTTGTTTTTCAAAATTTTATTATGAGAAGAATATGACAAAAATGGATATGAAGTTTTAACTTATTACTAACGAAAAACATGCGATGAAAATAAATTTTTTTATTTTTTCCATTTTTTTGTCGATGGATAATTTATAGAATTTTTATTTTGCTGACGGATTACCAATGAAATTTATTTTTTTGCCAACGGATTACAAGAGGAATTTATTTTTTATTTTTTGTCGACGAATACGGAATTTAATTTTTTTAATTTTTGGCCGGCGGATATGGAATTTAATTTTTGGCCTAAGGATTATTGATAAAAAAAATTCATCGGTAATTACCAACGAAATTTTTTTCCATCGGTGTTTAGATTACCTATGACGGTTTTAACGATGGAAATTTTCGATCGGCAATCAATATTATCGATGGATTTTTAGGATTACCGACAAAAAATTATGTCTATAATTCATGAAGTTCTTGTAGTGAGATTAACGTCGTCAAATTATTAGTTGGGTGATGCAGGACGGACCAACCCGAGTCCACGGGCTTTTCGAGCTCAGAGGCCTCGGCATGGCTCTAGGCCCATCTTGGACCAGATCTGCAGAATGTTGAAAGAGCATCAACGCCACCACAGCTTTATCTTCAATTGTTTTCCTTCAGATCACAAATGGAAACGAAATACCTCTGCAAAAGAGTTTTCGACTTCAATGGAGCATAGAAACTTCAGTGATCATATAAATACATGAAGCAGTTGAGTAACAGCCCATTGCAAAATTGATATCACAAACACCCGTGCACAAGAATCTCGCAGTGACGAAGTCAGAGACGAACAATATGTAGAGATTGTTTCTGAAAATTCAAACTACGACCTCTAAGTTGCATTTTTGCAACTCTATGACACATATAATCTAATAAGATAATGAAAGTACATTCAAGAACAAGCAAAAGATTATTGATTACAAAGGATGTTACAAAGATTAAAGATTATTGGTTCTAACTATTCTGTTCTCTCTTTTTAATTTTTTTTTCCATGTATATCGTTTTCCGTAATGAATCATGAATCTTCTGGGCCTCTGGCAAGGGACTACAAATCTTGAATGTGTTCCATGGCCCGGCTCATGGCTACTGGATAGCCCTGTGGGATTTTTTAATGGGCTACTCCTTCAATGTTTCTTTCAGGGCTTGGGTTGGGCTTTAGATGGGCCTTCATTTTTGGATCACATGTAGGCCCAAGTGTATAACACAAAATCCTTTAGTGTTTCCGTTTCGTTCTACTTTTTTTTCTCTCACCTTCCGTCAAAATGAAACAAAAAAAAACATGTTTGATTCACATTTTTCAATATGAATATCAGATCTCCCTGTTGCCATCCGCAGTCCTACATGCAGCTTCCATGCAGGATAAATAATTCCAAAAGAAATTGTGGAACTTGATAAGAAGCGCACACCAACGCAGAAAGAGTAGCAAAACCCACCATACGTAGAAAAACATCAATCTTTTCGAAACCTAATAAGAAATTTGATTATGGAGGTGGTGTAATATCTAATGATAAACTCTATTCCAGTATGAACACCAGGTTCAGACGAGCAATAGCATGAAACTTACATCGACAATTGTTACAATCTGAGATGGCAATCATCCTATCTCTGTCTTTGTCACAATCTGAGATGGCAATCATCCTATCTCTGTCTTTGTCACAATCTGAACTTTTTATCTGCAGGTTTGAGTATCTGGAAAGAACAGATTAAGCTTTCGTCGATGCTCATCATTGCACCGGCATTATCAAATTCGCCACAGTAGTTTGGCGCAGAAAATATCGTGACAAGCTGTCTGTCAGCAAAGAATTCGTACCCATCTTCAACAACCTGGAAGGTAAAGAAACTAGGTTCACTTCTTGAGTCATGAATAAAAATGAACAAAGAAGCAAGTATAACTAACCTGATGGGCACGACAAACAAGGTCCATATCATTCTTCATTAAAAATTCAGACACCCTATCTGCCCCAAATGTGTAGGAGACTCCCCGGTCATTCATCCCCCAGCCTTTGATTTCCCTGGCAGGATCCGACCAAAGTAAATCACAAAGCAAACCAGAATCAGGAACATCTGTAGGACGAGAGAAGTTCCTAATTTGATCCAAATTCTCTAAGTCAGGGGAAAGGCCTCCATGCATGCACAATATTTTCTCATCTATTAGTGCAGCCACAGGAAGACAGTTGAAACAATCAGTAAAGGTTTTCCAAAGTCTTACATTGAACCGGCGTTTACATTCATCATAAAATCCGTAAATCCGATTAATGGAAGCACATTCATGGTTGCCTCTTAGAAGGAAGAAGTTTTCAGGGTGTTTGATTTTATAAGCAAGCAGAAGGCATATTGTTTCCAAACTCTGCTTTCCACGGTCCACATAGTCCCCTAAGAACAAATAATTGGCTTCAGGGGGAAAACCCCCATACTCAAAAAGCCTCAAAAGATCGGAATATTGCCCATGAATGTCACCTACCCAAAAACACAAAGCAAAAACAACTACAGTCAATGAACACTTGAAAGGGCGGCAATACAAACTAAATATACAGATACTGAACAATATTAACATAACAGTGCGTAAAATCTACAAAATACAACATAGATACTCTTTCCAGAATGACAATTATCAGGTCAATCATACTACTTCACGATTAGTGTGCTGACCAAATATTATCTCCGAATAATGAGCTATGAGCCACAGCAAAAGATATAACTTTGGCCGCTTAGTGAGCTCATAAACTGGCAAATCAATTCTGTTGAAAGAGAAAGTTGGGTCTAGCTAATTCCTAGCTGATTCCAGAGTTGAACAATGATAGATAGAATGGAAGGACCAAAACGAGCTAGGCTCTAATATTATGCAAAATAAATCAATTTCTCTTATAAACGTGCTACCAGCGCAAAAATAAAGATAAGACACAAACAGGGATGATTGGAAACATGGAAGAACAAAAAGCTCAGGAAAGTGGAAAGCCTTGAAATGGACCCACATTAATTAAGCTTGCAGGAAAGTTCTGCACTGAGGCAATTAAATCATGCTTTCATATTCTTTTAAAAGACAACAGAGGTATTTGCAAAACCAGTAAGAGTACATCCCCCATAACATAAGAAGTTCAATACCAAAATTCAAAAAATATTTCGTTAATTGTAAACAACGAAATACAAACCATACATAGGAACTCCATCATCCAAGATCCTGATCAATCGCAACACTATGACTAATATTCAAATACACCAAACACCAATGTTCTGCAGAACTCAAGTACCATGAGAACAATTGATACAAAGTTCCTTCAACTAACCACTTTAAAGAGTAGCAAATTAGCAATAAAACTAATATATATGTTATTAACAAAAAAAAAAAAAAAACAGAATCCAAGTTCCAGGCCATGATCACAACTATTTGCCAAAGCCTCCTAGCAGGCCAGAAGCATCCACACCATACTTTCTCCGTCCAACTCTTGGATTTTCTCTTCCAATTCAACTGACAATATGATAAAATCACGAACTTCTATAAACAAATATAATATGGATAACAAACAAAGACACCTCCCTCATTGCCATCCAATGGCAAAATAAGTTCCTCCGTGGAAAAATAAACTTACCTAAAATGCTAAAACCACAATATGGCCACCAATAACCAAACCCTATTTTCATCTCTATAACTTAAAGTAAATTTGAATAAAGGTATATCACAAAATGTACCGCAGATCTTGATGGGGGCTTCGAGCTCAAGAAGATTGGGTTGTTGAAGAAATATCTCTCTGGATACAGTGCAGAGCTGCCGGATCTCACCCTCCATGAGCTGCACCTGCTTCCCCAACCCCGCCTTCCCGTGCCTGTGCTCCAATAATCTCCGGATGATGCCATCCAATACTGCAAGGTCCATGGTAGCTGGCTTCTGCTCTTGCTGCGCCATCTTCAACCCAACCCACAAAAAGACGAATTCTGTCCAATCTGCTTTTAAATACCACAACCTCAAAAAAGCTTGCTGTGTTTTTCGAATTGGGTCAGTGGTTTCGGACTTTTGGAAGATGGTACATGGGCGGCGCTCATCAATTTTGCTCTGCTTGGTATTCAGTAAATGACCGGAAATGAAGACTTTTAAAATGATTGAAAATGAGATGTTTTAAAAAGAAATTTACTCATAAGAATATTGGTTTTTGATGTTTTTCAAACCCTTCATAATTGACGTACTGTAAATTTTATCGAAATTGATGTGTTTTTAAAGTAGTGATTTTGACTGAAATTGAATTGTTTTAAAAGCGTCTCAAAATCAATCAAAATCACTAGGGTTAAGTACATTTTTATCATCAAAAGAATTGTGAAAAATCATTTTCATTATCAAAACTTCAAAATCGCATTTTGAACCTCCAATGTTTCTGTTTTGTGTCATAGTAGTGACTTGGGCATATTTTTTATTTTTGATCAGTCAACGCACTTTGACCCCTAGCTAAAATTGCATGTTTCACTTATGTGGTCAAACATTTATCAAAGTGGAAAATAATAGATTTAAAAAGAAAATTACAAATGGCAAGATCATAACCATTCATCTATAACAACATCATTTGATCAAACGGTTAATCAAAATCGATTTACTGGTCAAAACCAATTTACAGGCCTTCGTCTTCGTCCTTCCTAATCGGACTGGTACCGCGTCCTCACCCTGACCTACCACCACCCACCACCACCACAATCAACCCACACCTCTCTTCCTAGCCAGTACGCATCCATCCCACTAAATCCGACCATATCAAAAGTCATGGCTTGAATCGGAAACAACAACTCAATCCCCTTCTCCTCAAGCTTCAACCTCAAGCTTCTACTAATATGGGGTTTCCAATACTACACCCAACAGCCCCTCGACCCAATACCACCAGCACCCACCCACCATATGCAATCAGTGCTCCATTACCATATCCAAGATCCAACAATCCTCTATGAAAGAGCAAACCCCGACCCACTGTCATGGTATACCCATCCTTTCGGGCACAACAAACCCAAGGCAATTTTCTCCAATAGCGACAAAATCAACATAGAGAAAAATTAGAATTCTTGCCTGCTATTGCGCATATATAGGAATACCAAAATCATCAAATTAGTCAAGACCCAATCCAACCCCTACTGAGCCTCCAGGGTGTCCTTGCTTTTTTCACTTATCAGAGATCCAGGTAAAGAAATTTCATTTGCTTTGGTAGAGAGTGACGCCGTGCCATTCCAAGAACCAGAGTTAGTGCACTTTCATTTGCTCTGGATATGATCAGTGGAGGAGAAGGATTGGTGGAGGCTGAGACAAATTTTAGGGTTTTCTATATTAGAATTTTAATAAAATTATTTTAATTTTTTTTTCATTTTATGCCACTTCAGATATTCCTTTGCTAGAGAGTGACGCCTTCATGTCTACTCAACAAATTTTAACGGTTGTTTAATTGTCAGCATGCCACGTTGACCGTCCAAAAATAAAAAAATTGCCCGAGTCACTACTGTGACACAAAACAGAACATTGGGTGATAAAAAATGCGACTTTTAAACTTTTGATGATGAAAATAGTTTTTCACAACTCTTTTAGTGATCAAAAGTGTACTTAGCCCAAAATCACTACTTTAAATACATCTCATTTCCGCTACACGTTATTGTCAAGCAGAGCATTAATTGGCTTATTCTTTGGCTGGGCCTTAGTTTTCTTTTGTACTGGATTTTAGGCCTGGGGGCAATAAAGGAAAACAAATTGTTTTCCGTATTTGTTTTATTTTATTTTCTATTTCCTAAAAAACAAACAAAAAGTAAAAAAGATCAGGTTTAATCTATATTTACTTCTTTTTTTTTTGTCAATGAAATATTCAATTTAAAGAGGCTTATAGCCCACAAAGCATTGAATAGTTTATCATTTGGGGGCAGCTATTCTCACGCGAATTTAGTTTTAGTTTACATATTTTGTTTTATAAAATATTTAAGTTTATCAAATTATTCTTATATAATATTAATTTAGGACTTGTTTACTTTTTACACCCATATTTTTCTCAATATAATTAAATTAGATTAAATATGTTAACCCCGATTCTTTTAATTAAACTCTTAAATAGGATTTGTTGTGGAATTTTCACATATTTCATGGAACCCATTGGGCTGACCCGGCCCATTCAACCAGCTCTCCACTGTTCAAAACTCTTTAGACCCACTACTGGTACAAAGCAGTACCAGGTTCAAAAGAAAAGAGGCAAAACCCACCATCTATATAAGATAGAATTACATGAATCTTTTCAAAACCAGAAGTAGAAACTATACTATGGTATAAGAACCAGGTTCAGAAGAAAAAACAATGGCATGAAACTTACATAGGCAATTGTTACAATCGAGATAGTAATGATCCTAGATTTGTCACGTGAACCTTAACTTTTTATCCGCAGGCTTAAGAATCTGGAAAGAACACATTAAGCTCTCATCCACGCTCATCAGCGCACCGGCATTATTAAATTCACCACAATAGTTTGGGGCAGAGAATATGGTGACAAAGCTGTCTATCAGCAAAGAATTCGTAACCATCCTCGACGACCAGGAAGACAAGAATCTCGAATCAACTTATTCAGTCAAAATGAAAAATGAACAAAGCGGCAAGCTAACTAACCTGATGAGCACGACACACAAGGTCCAAATCAGAAACCTTATCTGGCCCAAATGTGTACGAGACTCCCCGGTCGTTCATTCCCCACCCTTTGACTTCCCTAGCAGGATCCCACCAAAGTAAATCACAAAGCAAACCAGAATCTGGAACATCAGTTGGGCGAGATGAGTTCCTAATTTTATCCAAATTTTCCAAGTCAGGGGAAAGGCCTCCATGCATGCACAATATTTTCTCATCTATTAGTGCAGCCACAGGGAGACAGTTGAAACAATCAGTAAAGGCCTGCTGAGTGCTGAGTTTTTCGAATTGGGTTGGCGGGTTCGGGCTTCGGAGGACGAGGCAATTTGAGTGGGACGTCCTGCTTTTGTTTATAGTTAGTTATTATTTTTCAATTTTTTGCCCTTTTGCGTTAATTGACTTTATTTTTTCGCTGCGAGCGATATAGTAATTAGCAAATATAGCTCCTGTGTATTTTGTACAATGTAGATTGGTTTTACGGCCTACGGAAACGTTTTTCAGTAATTACACCATGTTTGTTTATACTTTGTCACTCATACTCTCGACACTCTCAATTTTTATATTTTATGAAAAAATATACTCTATAAAATATATTCTCACCCAAACGGACCCTTAACCTTATATATACAAAGCTATTAAAGAGTCATTTTAAATTAATTGATTTTAATGAAAAGGACAACCAAACTCCGCCAGCCTTCGCAATTCAATTACTGATTTTATTGAATAGCAATAATGTCGACGAAAAGTCAAGCCCTACTAGACTCTCTCGATATTTTCTGACGTTGAGCAACTGCAGTGTTATCATAATTTTAAGTACTCCAAATTTTTTAATCGTATGTCATCTCTATTACATGTAATTAAATCTTATTTATTTATTCACATTAACAAAATACGTTTTTAAATATATCCATATCAGTAAAAATAAATCTTTTAATACAAATTTTTCACACTCTATTACTAAACTCTTCAAATATGAAGTGTACACATATTTCAATATAATTTTTTCACTTTTTTTACTCTAAAACATATGTTCTAATATAATTTTTTTCACTTTTTACATATATTTTTTCTTATGAATCTCCCTCGGGATGCTCCAAAATTTCCAATATTTGCACTTCATTGCACTTGTTTTTACGGAGGATGTATGGGCAAAAAACCGTCATACATTTGCCGTACGACATCAAAGGCTTGTGAGCCCATGTCAACCATGTGTGGCCGTACGACATCAAAGGCTTGTGAGCCCATGTCAGGCATGTGTGGCCGTACGACATCAAAGGCTTGTGTGCCCATATAAGGCTTGTGAGCCCATGTCAGGCATACGTGCCGTACGACATCAAAAGCTTGTGTGCTCATGTCAGGCTTGTGAGCTCATACGACATATAAGGCTTGTGAGCCCATGTCAGGCATACGTGCCGTACGACATCAAAGGCTTGTGTGCCCATGTCAGGCTTGTGAGCCCATACGACATATAAGGCTTGTGAGTCCATGTCAGGCATACGTGCCGTACGACATCAAAGGCTTGTGAGCCCATGTCAGGCATACGTGCCGTACGACATCAAAGGCTTGTGAGCCCACGTCAGGCATGTGTGTCCGTACGACATCCAAGGCTTGTGAGCCCACGTCAGGCATGTGTGCCCGTACGACATCCAAGGCTTGTGAGCCCATGTCAGGCATACGTGCCGTACGACATCACAGGTTTGTGAGCCCATACGACATATAAGGCTTGTGAGCCCACGTCAGGCATACGTGCCGTACGACATCAAAGGCTTGTGTGCCCATGTCAGGCTTGTGAGCCCATACGACATATAAGGCTTGTGAGCCCATGTCAGGCATACGTGCCGTACGACATCAAAGGCTTGTGTGCCCATATAAGGCTTGTGAGCCCATGTCAGGAGGCCCATTGACTTTTGTTATTAAAAGGTCCATCTGCTTGATAAACAGGTAAGCCCACCAAGGCTCATTAAGCCCACCAAGGCGCATGAAGCCCATATGTTAGACCATGAGTGTAATCTCATCTAATGCATACGGTAGAGGCCCAAAACAGGCCAATAATAGCTAAGAGCTTGACAGCTCACATGAGTCACGTGCCACGCACGTGACCCGAAATCCTATAAATATGAGTAGTCCGAGCCTCTAAAACTCTCTGGTCATTTTCTCTAGCTCCCCTTATCTCTCTAAAAGTCTCTGCTTCTCTCACTACAAACTTTCTACCGTACGACATTGTGCAACCGGTCGGATTGTCGAAGGCCTAGATCGATACCTCTTTGATTGTAGATTTTTGGGTCTACGGAGGAGAAGCATATGAATATGGAAAGCACGTAAAGCGCTTCCTTTCCTTCCATTTCTTGAGATACCTAGCTTTGTGTGATCTCTCCACAGTTTATAATCCGTCCCATTTGTTCAATTACATGAATCAATAAGTCAGAAACCCCCCAGCTGCTTCAAGGTTCTTCCTCTTAGACGAACTGGGTTTTCAGGTATTTTCATGATGCCTTTGCAATATCAATTGATGCCTGGGTACTAGTTTACTTTATTCTAGGTTTCATCTGGTTTAGTTTACTTTATTCTGGTGTTTTGAACTCTTTTTTTTATTTTGTTTCACGTCATTTTATTTGTTTGTAATTATTATGATTTTGATCGATTCACATACTTGGATGGTGCATTTTGCATTTGTTGCAGTTCCTTTTCTGGTTCCATCCTAATTCCTAGATCTAGACCTGTGAAACAAATTAATTCCTTATGATTGTTCAAATGTTGTATTAAACCATTAACCCCAGTCTTGTTATTGAACGACGCGATCATTGTGCATTACTGACTTGCTGTGGTTTGAATGTTTGATTGATGATACATTGAACTGGAGAGTATGAAGTGATATTGTTGATTGACAAGGTTAGGTAGCGAGTTACTAAGGCAGAAGATTGTTACCCAGAGTGAAATATTGCCTCTAATCTCTATTATCTACTTGTAACATAGGGGAGCTGTGAAACAGTTCTCTGGGACACACCACTCTTATAAAAGTATAACTTGTGGTTACTAAGGCGTCTGGTTAGGTGAGTAGGTCTCAGAAGTCAGAAGTGTTTTATCATTGAAATGAGAAGATCCTGGTTGAATTCTGAGTTTGCTCAATTCTGTACAGCTGTCTTGCAAGTTTTAATAGTGTTCAAGCTCACAGATTTTCTATAACCATATTTGCTTCCACTCGAGGGTCTTGTTTGTTTGTTTGTTTTAGTTCAAAATGATCAATTGCTGTCAAAGTTTTGTTTTTTAATCAAAGTTCAAGCTTTTGATCTTGCATGTTACATATATAGATAATCGGTCGTTTAAGGGTCAATATTTGTCTTATAGTTGACAGTATGAACTGTTAAGAGTTTTAGCATCGACAATGTCTCACCCACTCTTGTTTGAACTTTATCAAACTCTAGTACTTTTGTTTTACATTGCAATTGCAATTGCATCGTCCAAATAGATGGAGCATGAGGAAGTCTCTAGTTTGATATCAGCTAGCCAGCAGGGTATTGAAATGGTAATGGTACCCATGGCAAGTGATGTGCACCCGGCACCATCACAATCATCTTGTAGTTCTGCCTGTGCCTCCTACAGCACCAAAAATACAATTTTTCGAGTCAGAACAACGATCAAAATCAGCAACGAAACTTTCTGCCCTCTAATCTTCAATCTAATGATTATGATAGTAGAGGTTGTTGGTGGTCTAAAAGCCAACAGCCTTTCAGTGATAACAGTTGCAGCGCACTTGCTTACTGCTGACTAATCTTTTGGATATAGCCGTCTTGAAGTTTTTGGTTCCTTTATATCCATGCAGCTCATATGGCTCATCTCTGGAAGCTTAACACATGAAGCGGTTAAAAGGATTCTTCATAAACATTCAAAGGTGGAACGGGGCACAGATGTTTTGAGTTGCAGCATTCGGATTTATCATTAAATTAATCATGGTTACAAGGTTGGGTCACAACCATGCTCATCATTCTTGTGTAGACAAAGATCACAACCATGTTCACAATCATGAAGATGAGCGATATGAACAATGTATTAAGGGAGTTAGAAATATTCATGACCTGCATGTTTGGGCCCTCACAACCGGAAAGTATGTGTTGTCTTGCCATTTAGTAGCTGAAGCATGGAGTTAGCTCTAATGAAATACTGTGCCAGGTTACAGATTACTGGAAATAATATACAGAATTCACCACATAACTGTACAAAGTTGAACAATAGTTGTCTATCAGGCTTTTACTTCTCAACAATATCAATGTGTATTTTTATACGGAATCTCATTGGCTAACCCTAAGGCTATGCTTGGGAGACCGATTTTGATTGGAAATGAGAGTTTTTTAAAAACACCGGTTCCATTATGTGAAAACCAAGTTTTTATTTTTTTAAAAAAAATAAAAAAAATAAAAAAAATTAAATTAATTAGCATATAAGGCTGTCACGGGAAAGAAAAGAGAGAGAGAAGGAAAAAGGAAAAAACAGAGGGAGAAGAAGAAAAGAAGCGCAGAGGAAGAGAGGGAGGAAGAGGAAGAAAGAGGGAGGATTTTTTTTCTTTGGAGAAAAACAAAGAAAGGGAGGTTGCACTCAAGAATTTGAGTTTCCATAACCTCAAAAATCTGGATTTCTTCAATCTTGAGGTAAGGTTTCATAATCTCAAAACCTAGGGTTGTGGGTATTGATTGATTCCGAAAATTTATGGGTTTTGGAGTTGGAAGTTGTTAAATAACCATGAATTACATTCATTATTGCTAGATAAAGCTTGATTGAGGTTGAGAAGTGATTTTGAGGAGTAGTTGTGAAGAATTGCAGGATTTTCACGGTGAGTTTCAGTGTTTTGAGAAATATGTCTGGAAATAAATGTTTGGGTAGTGTATTGAGTATATATATGTGTGTGAATTAGGGAGTGGAGCTTGAAATTGAATGGGTATTGCTTTAAAGTGGAAATTCTAGAAGTGGAAGGTTGGTGGAGGTATTGAATTTTGTTGAAAGTGTTTTATGAGAATTTATTGTTTTGGAAATAAATTGAGAATTGCTTGTTTATTAATTAGGTGGAATTAAATTGAAGGTTGGTTGCTAAAATCACAAGGTTTGGAATATTTTCTCCAACGAGGTAGGGATTATTTTTCTAACCTTTTTCCGATTCCTACATCAATGCCAATGGAATGGGGTTTGATTTCTTTTGATGTATTTTGAGCTGAAAAATGCTATTGTGGGGTGGAATTCTGAAATTTCTCAATTAGTAGTGCCTTATCTAAATATTTCGAATAAATTGAGATACTCGATCTTCTATTGAGTTATCCATATTCTTGGCATAATGACATAGTGAATGTGTGTATATTATTTGCTAGCATTTCATCTTGTATGGGTAACATGGTGCATTGTGTGTGATATGGTGAGTTGGTATATGCACTAGATAGAGCCGGGAATGACCGGGTCTAGTGGCACGATTGAGATGAGATTATATGGCGGTGCACTAGATAGAGCCGGGAATGACCGGGTCTAGTGGCACGGATGGATGTGGCCACCATTGTTTGACATAGCATGGCATCTTGCTGCATTATCTTTCTTCCATTGATTCCAGCCTATTTATACTCTTGATGCTCCTGCCATATCCCTACTGGGCTTTATGCTCATCCCTTTTCCTTTTCCATCTCAGGTGATATAGGTACGAGCTCTGGTGCTCATGTTACGGATCAGCAAGAGGGAGGTACTTGACTTGGATGGCCTGAACATGTTTGGGTATTTAGTCGGGTGTGATGTATTTTAGTATATTTTCTAACTTATGGATAGTTGGAAGATAGTACTTTGGGTAAAATTTATTATGGAGGATTTATATTATTTTTGTTTCATGGTTGGATGGTTTTGTTGTGGAAATTGTTTACGTTTATTATATGGCCGGAGGCTAGAGTGATGATTTTATGATTTTGTGATTATGGTTGGAGGCCCTGATTATATTTTTATGGAAGTGTGATAGATTTTCTATCTTTGGTGTTGGAGTTGGTGGATTTAATTGAAGTGTATTAATTGTGATTTTTAATGAAAACTTTAGGGTGGCATGCTCCGATTTATGGGGAGGTGCTGTCCAAATTTTTGATAAATTTATGGAATGGTTTCCATTGGTGGGTTGGTAGTTGGATTATGGAATTTTATTTCTTTTTATTTTATTTATTTGGTCGGGTGACACGCGGGTGCACAAGTGTGTTGCCTAAAGTCGCGTCTCGGAAACGGGGCGTGACACATTAACACTTGCTTGAATGATTTTTGGAGTCATTAAAATCCCCCGAAATCAGCCTAATATAATTTTTACTCGTTTAGAAAACATTACAATGGATGTTTTCACTGATTTTATTTTTTGTTGACTTCTCTACCCCTGACCTAACCTATCTCGCTCACGTACGCAGGTATCCTAATCTATCTCTCTCGCGTACACAGGTAGCGTAGCTTCTCCTCTCCGGCTGATTTCTCGTTTCTTCTCTGCTTTTGCTTCTACGGCACTCCAGCATTACAACAACCATTAAGTTACACCTGGCTAACATACAGTAAATCAAGCATCCGTAAAAGGAAGAAAAACAAAGGAAACCATCCCAAAAAACTACTGTGTTTCCATTTTCACAAATCACAAGCTCCTTCATCACAACTCATTGAAAGTTAAAAGTATTCTACAGGTCTCTTTCACCAAAAAATGAAAAGAAAAAAAGAATATAGAGAACAAGACAACTTGCTAGCATATCTTTTGTGTCCCTCAAATATTTTCTACAACAGATTAGGTAGAACAGCAGCTTCTTTTGTTTGTGTTTCCTGAATCAGCAATATTAATGGTGGTTCCTTGACCGGGAAGTGTGGTACTGGCAGATCCTTCTTGAGCTGCTAATGCCTTTTTGCTGATGATGTTGTAGATCTCTGCTAGTATTGTTTGGAATGCTTTCTCAACATTGGTAGCCTCCAGTGCTGATGTCTCGAGAAACGAAAGACCCTCCTTCTCAGCAAAGGTATGCCCATCCTCCTCCGAAACAGCTCTGAGATGATTAAGATCAGACTTATTTCCGGCCATCATGATGACAATGTTAGAATCTGCGTGGTCTCTCAATTCTCGAAGCCACCTTTGGACATTGTCAAAGGTTTGCCTCTTAGTTATGTCATAGACAAGGAATGCACCGACTGCTCCTCTATAGTAAGCACTGGTTATAGCACGATACCTCTCCTGACCTGCAGTGTCCCAAATCTGTGCCTTAACTGTCTTACCCTCTACCTGTATCAAAACATCCAGACATTAGCTACACTGGCACTAACATTAAATACCGGAAGCATAGTGACTTTCAAAGCCCTGTAGAGCAACAAAAAACAAATATACCACTCAGATAAATCCGAAATATTCTGTCAGTATTTTCATGAAGAAAAACACAAGCACACAAGCACCTTTACTACATACCGAAGCAGAACAATATCCAAACCCTGTAGATTCCTAGTAACACATAAAAGCATACCACTCAGCTATATCTGACAGTTTCTTCAGGAATTTTATAAATAGATATACAAGCAACCATCTAACACTCTTATAACCCTTGACACCTTGTAGCTGTGTGAAGTATTTGCAGCCACATCTACGATCACCCCCTCATATTGATCGAAAATGTTAAATAACAAATCTGCTCATTAGCCATTGTATACGATTTGCCCAACAATAGACTACAACTAAAGCAACAAGAAATGCTTCAATACAAAACGACTGTTCCAGATCAGGAAAAACTAAACATCCCATCAGTAAAATAATGAGAGAAAAATTACAAACGGGCAAACTTCAAGCAATTAGTTAAGATACTTAGACAAGTCATATTAGCAATCTAGAAAGAGAAAACAGAAAGCTCACAATTATCTCTAATTTCAGATGAAATAATTGATCAAAGAACTCCACAAGGCTGAGTAGCTTTCAATGCTTATAATAGGATGAGAAGAACCCAATAATTAGAGGTTTTTAACCAGCAAGAAAATTTTAATCAACTTCAACACAGGCAATTTTCCAACACCAAAAGCTCATATCAAACGTGAGTAAAATTGAATATGGACATCTAGGATTTGCTAAATCAGCCAATATTTCTTAAATTGATGAACAAGGAACCATATAAATATAAATAGCAATGATGGTTAGCGAGAATACGACATCCTAAACAAAAAATTGAATCGCAACCAAATGCTTCATTTGCCCAATACGAGCAAAGCAAACTTCACCAAACAGATCGACGGCTAAAAAAGACAATTAAACATACGAAACCCGAAAACAATCGATCAAAGTGCTCACCTGAAGAGTTCTAGTTGCGAATTCGACACCTATAGTGGATTTAGACTCCAAACAAAACTCGTTCCTGGTGAATCTGGACAAGATATTAGATTTTCCAACCCCCGAGTCCCCAATCAAAACGATCTTGAACAGATAATCGTATTCGTGATCTACCCTATTCGCCATCTATCTACCTCCACTTCCACTCTCCGATCTCTCAAACCTGTCAAAAATCCACAAATTAACAAAAACACAAAAGCATATGCACACAAGAATATAAAAGGAAGCATACATGCATGCATAGATCTGGAGCAGACCAGGATTACCAGGGGAGAATAGATCAATAAGGAGATTGTAGACTCTTGCGGGGGGTTTGATGTGAAAATGCTTGGTTTTAATGGAAAATTTGTTCGTGAGCATGGACTGGACCAAATATCTCTGTTTGAAACGGCTAATAAATAAATAAATAAAAATAAAATTATATATAGATGTGGGTTTTTTTTAGATTTTTCGTAGGGACCTCATCGAGCCAGGCCGGACCGGCATTTTAATCTCCAAGCCCTTTTAAAGCAATCGGGCTTCGGGCCAAATGACAAAAATGAGGCCCAAGCCCGGTCTGGGCTCAGTGAAGGTGAGCTTTTGGCTCGGCCCAATCCATTTTTTTATGCTTTTATTTTTTATTTTTGGGAATTATAAAATCAAAATAATTGCATTAATTTTTATATATAATTCAAATATTGAACTATATCAATATGAATACATTAATAATGTTTTTTTAAGTCAACACATTAATAATGTTACAGACTTATAGAGTGTAAAATTGCATGATATATAAATATATACACACACACATACATCTCAACTAGGTTGACATCTATATATAATATTCTTATTAATCATTTGGATCACTCTCAGTCTCTTATATCTTTAATTATAAATACATAATTAGAAAGTTACAATTTATTATGTATGAGTAATCATGATCCTTTAGACTAATTCATGATCCTTAATCCAACCAGCTCCCTTTTATATCTCATGGGGTTATATCCCATGAAATAACAGATTTTTTTACAGTGGAATGCGTACTATTACAATGGAATACGTTATTTCATTATTCGAGAATCTGTTATTCCATTGTGATAATACAATGGAATAACATATGAGATATTTCATTGTAATAATTCAATGGAATAACAGATTTTAGTACAGTGGAATATGTATTATTACAATGAAATAATAATTTCATTGTAATAAAATCTGTTATTCCATTATAATAATACAATGAAATAAAATATGAGATCTCATAGGATACAATCTCATGAGATATATATAATTTTCCTAATCCAACAGATGGCAAAATGGTACCCTTTTCAAGGTGGACAAATGTACGGTCCAACTACTAAATTTGTGAGCCCAAGTAAGAGTCAGAGACCCGAAACCCAATACAGTACTGTCTACAGGCTTTAAAAGACACAGATAGGCTTGTTTTGTGAACTCCACTCCAGGCTTCCGCTCTCTCTGTCCCCGTCTGTCCGTGACCAGGTCATGATTAGAGCTTGTGCTGACCAGCAAAATATCATTTTTAGCAGATCGTCTTAAGTTTCTCGCTTGCAAGGTTTAGGATGGCGGTTGACCTGCACAACAGAGATGATGAGTTGGCGCCTCTTAAGTTGTTCACCGGTGAAGATAACGCTCTTACTCTTCCATTAAACAAACCCATCAATTACCAAGACTGGTCTTATTGGTCTGCTTTATCTGATTCCGGTTCTGCTCTTAGTTCACCGATTGACTCTGAACTTGGTTCCTCCGAGAGCAGCGAAGAGTTAGAAGATGACGATTACATTGCGGAGTTAACTCGCAAGATGGCCCTTTACATGCTTCAAGATGACGACAATCATGAACTAGAAAATAAGGTACTTAAGATTTGTTCTTCTTTCTTTGATTCAATTTGGTTTGTTTTTCTCGTTAAAATCGAGGTTCTGGTCACAGTCTTGCTCAAACCAAGAAGATGTGGTTATGATGGAAAAGTTTGAGAGGGAGAAGGTGAGCGAAGACGTGCCTAAATACAGCGATGGCGATAAATTTTCGAGCCCATCTACAGAACCTACATCAGAATCTGGGATTGAGAAGAACCCGGATTTCGAGTTTCCATCAAAGCAAACTCTTATTGATAAGCAAATACAGGTGAGTATGCGTGTTTTTTTGTTGTTGCAGATGCTGTTAATTACTTAGTCTTCTTATATCTGATTCAATGTCGTAATGAACCAGTTTTTTTTGGGTAAATGTCCAGATCTACAGGCTTAGACAAGAAAAGTACATGAAGCAACAGTGGGGCAGTAAATTCAATGTGAATAAACAAAACGGGATCAAACGAAGAGCTTGTGGTGGTTTTGTTAATGCGCAAAAGGATGCTCCATGGCCTAATTTAGGCCAGCAAACAAGCCACAGTCGAATCAAATCAGACATAATGAGAGTAGTCTTTCTTGATCATCAAACTGGTCCAAGAGCCGGGTGTTCTGGGACTGGCATGTTCTTGCCTCGTGGCATCGACAATACCACTTCTAATTCACGCAGAAAAACAGGTAAAATTACTCACTGTTTGTGATATTTCAGTGTCAAGAGTTGGTTATTTCTGAGGTTCCTCGGTTGTTGGAGTGGAATATTACCAATGCTTTCAGGGTTCCTGAGCCCTGATTGGGTTTTATATTCCAAGATTCCTCTTTATGATAACAAATATTCTTGTCGATCATGGTGGCCAAATGCATGGAAATGGAATCTTTCTTTCTCCATGGTCCACTTGACGCAACTTGTTGCAGAACAGAACGTCCCAACCTACATGAAATGTCGTCTTTTGATTGACAGGTTACCCCACTGTTCTTATACCAGCAAAAGTAGTGCATGCGCTGAAACTTCATTTTGACAAAATGGGTTCCCCGGCAAGACCAAATGGGATTAATTTCCAATCTCCAGCGTCAAAGCACGGGCAATCACAGTCTATGCCGACCACAAGCGATCCAGAGATGGGTCTTCCTCAAGAATGGACTTATTGATTGGCAGATTCTGCTCGAGAAAGGTTCTAGAAAGAATAGTAAAAGAGGAAAAGCAGGGGACTAATTATTGGTCAAATAAAGGGAATCTTATATAAATCAAAGTTTGTGTAACTTTCCCAGGTGGCTGAAGTAAGTTAAATTGAAATATTTGTGGATATTATAGTAATAATTCAGCTACCACCATTGTTATCTGGTTGTGCTCGCTTATATGTATTCCCCCGTTCTGTAATAAAATTCCTGTTTTTACGTGTATGTGGAAGCTGTTTGATAAAATGCCTAAAAGATTAGACTCCCGCAAGTGACTAGTCAATAGTCATTGTCTCGCATAATTTGCAATTATTAACAACTTTTAAGTACGTTTAATTAAAATTAGCGAAACAGTAGGCATCCCATCCTTGTGGTTTGTCCTGTTGTCATAATTATCACTATTTCTATTAATCATATATGAATCTAAGTGACGCAAAGCGAAATGATAAAAATGAATTATCAGTGTAAAATCACAACAACAATTTGAAATTCACCAAGCAAAAGTTGGTTCAAAACCAAAAGATTTCTTAGAAATTCAATAATAATTCCTCCAAGTCGGCCATCAGCCACAAGGTTACGTAGCAATAGAAACCCTAATATGAAGCAAAAAGACCAAAAGGGACTCAAAATAAAAAGTCAACTTAAAAGCATAAAATTTTGACTGTCCGTCGACCTGCCTTAAACAACTTATTTGAAGACGCTAACGACCTCAACTGGGTTCCTCGACTGTCCACGTTATGGAGCACTGAAAACAGTATTTAAAAACATATTATAATAACCATTCTGATAATCGGATCAAAAGTTACGGCACTTTCTGCTATACCGATATTTTGTTCTTCTTTCTTTCAATTCCAGCTTCCTTCCAATCGAATTCTTCTTCGAACTCAAACGCCACTCATTCCGCATCACTGAGCTCCCCAGCTTGGAGAAGAAGATGACTTGGGTTCTTCAATTTGGGAGGTTGATACTTGAATCTTAATAGTGAAATCAAAAGCACCTGCAAAAATCAAACCACTTGAATGATAGCCTAGCCTAGTGTTGAAATGTCTAGGTCAAATCATATAGATTCAGATAGTCCTGAGTTTGATACTCATTAATAGTAATCTAGGTCGAATTGAATAGATTCAGATAGTCTTAGTTCAATTCTCATCGAAAACAATATCCTTGTGAATCTTTATAGGTCAAATTATATAGATTCTGATGGTTCTGAGTTCGATTTTCATTAAAAATAATATTATTGTAACCACGCGTTGAATTTTGACTCAATTTAAATGAGAAACTTATGTGGGTGTAGTCTAACAGCCCGGGTCTAAAATCATATTAGATGTCCGAATGATAAATTTGTATGTTCTCGTTTTTCGAAAAATTCATAAAAATTGCCATATGAGTGCCTGTGAATAATTTGGACCGGAATATCTGCTCTTCTATCAAGAGTTGTTGTATTTTAGTCCACTGCATAACTTGCTGTCATTCTATTTAAATAATTTTTAAAAATATTATTTCCAATGGTTTGGAACAAAGGTGGCTTTCCATATTCGTTAGCGATATTAAAAATTATATAATATATTGGTACGTGAATATACTATGATGGTTACTCACTACCCAACAAAATGTTCTCAACATTTATCATTTGTTAGAAAAATAATATATACCCTGTACATTAAAGTAATGTGTACCCTAGTAGGTCCACATTTGCTATAATTTTAAAGTTTCTAATAATTCATTATTTGAGTGACTTGCCATTCATCTACAGTACAAGAACTTCTAAACTGTTTTGTTTTTTTAGAACCCATTGACCATTTCTACATTATTGACGACAAATCTGAATTCGTTTATTATTATTGTTAATTTTTTAAAAGAAAACTCAAACCATATATTAATCAATAGGAGTAAATTCAGTTATTAAAAAAAAGAGTATATCCAGACATTTAAATTGAATAAATAGACGGTGAAACCACCCAACGAAAACAGGCATTGAATAAAAAATACGTCTTATGAAAGTCAGAGTATCCTCAATATTATTATTGAAGTCGGGGAATATTGCCGAGGCTGATAATCGGCAGAGCATAAATATTTTCTTTTATTGTTGGGAGTGCCGTAACAACCTGAAATGAATCCCCTTCTAACTGAAAATGTATGTGACACGACAACCACATATTATTGTTTTAATAAATAAAAAAACAATGACATTAAATTTCCAATTTGTCAAAACACTTGCGCAAATTGCAGCAGCTAAGTGAGAAGGAAATTACGATGACGGTCTTTTAAAGGAGACCGACCACTCAGATTCGGATTCGGATTCATGGGTCCACTGTCCTCCAATTTCGCCTGGGACTTGTCGCTGTTTCGTGAATCCAGCTACTTCCCAACCTCAATATCTTCCCAGGAGACGTGTCCAAGGAGACATCACAACTTTCATAAAAAACCAGCTTTTGTAAATATCAACGTTATAAGAGGAAGAAGGAACGTTATCAGAAAAAAAATAAAAAATTATTCGAGACTTTTGATCAATGGGCTTGGGCTCGGATGATAAAAATTGGGTCTAATGGGCCAAAAACAAAAAATATTATAAACGTTAAAGGAGCACCAGATATGCAAGAGTATTACAGTGAAATCCGCAGTAAAAACAGCGGACTCGACCACTCTCAAACACACACACACACACACGCTTTTGCTGACAGACTTTAGCATTGTTAGAATGCTAATTAAAACCTAATAGACGACTTATCAAGAGGAAGTCCTCCTCGTGTGAGAACCGAGAACTAACCATACAACTGCCATAAAAAAAAAAAGGCTATCTGCCTACCTTTATGAACTGAACATGATAACATATTAATTAAAGCTAGCACAAAATAAATCTCAATTCTTAAAATGGAAATGCAAACTTTGATTAAGTCCTATTTAATCAACCAAAAAAGAATCAACGATTAAGCATGTCTAGAAACAGAAATAATTAAATTAGTCATAAATCAACAGGTCATCTGAGGAAGATCAGAATGAGAAGTTTTGTGAGGAGTAGTTGTGTGTGATTTCTTGAAAACCCTACTCCCAAAGAGCATGAACCCAACAGCATGACCGCCCACGGCTGCCAAGAACACACCGACATTGAAACACATGACGGCCAACATCACCAGCAAAGAAACACCAACCCTCAAACCGTGCAACAAGGTCTGAACCAACCCAGCGGCGACATGGTTTGTATCGGCCTTGATTAGCTGGCAGTGAGAGAGCCACTCAACAACAAAAGCCAAAACAAAGACCACCACCAAGGACACCACGAACATGCTAGAATTGCGTCCAGGCCATCCATCGAACAGTACCTCTGCATCATTCCCCCAAAAGAAGGTCATGTGCATCATCATGTGCCGGTGCCGCGGCATGAAGTGACCCTTCGGTGCTCTCACACCCATACCCATAACATGATCATACATTCCATCCATCTCTCTCTCTCCCCCTCTCTTCCTGGAAGTGTGTTGACAATGTGGTGGTGGTGGTGCCATGGTGGCAACAATTGATAATAAAGGAGGAGACTGTTGCGGGCCTTGCGGCTGAGTCGGTTACATTTATCAATCCCAAAAAAATCTGATCCTACTAACCATCCTGATAGAATTCGAATAGCCTATCCCAGAGCCGGACCTTAACCCAGCTTCCCAAGGCCGGATGGACTCAATTATAGTGGACCGAACGATGGGCATCAATGTAAGTCTACATATCATCGATGATTCGATGACTAATAAATTCCTCTGTAGTAGTAGTAGTAGTACTTCAACCCTACGAAGCTTGAAGCCATGGGCCATGGCTGATATTTCATAAAAATCACCGTTTAAACTTTAAACACTTTGCGAAACCCAAGCTGCTTGGGTAGGCCCACGATAAAACTTGGATAGGCCCAAAACAAAATAAAGAGTTGATAGGCCCATAAAAAAATTAAGCTTGGGTTGGCCCAAAAAAAAGAAGAGAAACTACCCAAAATCTCCATTTTCACCTTTTCGGTACTACAAGGCTTCTGCGATTTTCTGGCCACTACCAACCACTTCCTTCTTCCACGAGAGACGAGGAACAAGCAGATTCTGACATTCAATTTGAAACCAGATAATATTAGATTTGGTCTTTGAATGTTTTGAATTTGAATTCTCAATATCTACATCGAAAGAGGACGCGTTTGAATTGTTGATAATTAAGCGGTTTCTATGGAGATTTAAATGTTTATGGTTGATTGATGTGGAAGTATAGTCTCGGTGTTCAACCATGCCGGTTTTCATTGATCCCCGCGAGGCCCCTAAGGTTTCTCTCGCTCTATGTTCTTTCTTTGCTCTTTCTTTTTTCGGTCTTTTGATTAATTTTTTTTTTAATTCTTAAAATGTGAAGCTATGGAGGAAAGTTTGCGCAGAGACGTTGGTAGAAATTTCGCTACTCTCCGAGAAGTGGAAGTTTCTTCTCGCTGGAATCGTTTTTCAGGTTTTCTGTTATTGAAAATAATTTCATGCGTTATTAGTTCCTATTAATTCCGTGAGTTTATATTAGCAATAAAATCAAGCACCGACAGTTACAGTCTCGTCTCTCGTGTTGTTTAGGAAATGACTTTGTCAAGATTAAAGGATGCTATGACGTTTACATTATGTGTCGGAATTCGAATTTCTACTACGAGTTATGCTTATTTGAATTTCAGGGGAAAAAATAAAAATAAGAAAAAAGGGTACAAACGAATCTGCAAATTAGTCAATTAAGGTAGCAACTAGCAGTAATTAATGCACATTTATGATCTTGTTTTAGTGGGAGTTCTTTATCTAATTTCAGTGAGCTGGAAGATTGGCTTATTGCTAACTGTGAATCTGTGATGTCTTTAGTCGTTAGTTTTCTGCTGATTAAAGAACTACAAAAGAGAGTAAGAGCCATTGAATTAGATGATTGGCCTACTTAAATAGTCTAGAATGAAACGATGAAACTAAACTGCTGGCTTGAAGATGCTTATAGAATAACTCTCTTATTTTTACAGTATATTCATGGATTGGCAGCTCATGGAGTTCATTACTTGCATCGGCCTGGAACAATACTTCAGGATGCGGGCTTCTCCCTTCTTCCAGTGTGGAACACTATTGCATTTGTAGCATAGTATTCTAATTCTTACTGTGAAATACTATGATACTAACTTCTTTTTGCGAAAATGTAGGAATTAGGTGAAGATAAAGCTTACATTAGCGAGACAATATTCACCTTCATCTTTGGTTCCTTTGTATTGGTAATGTTTTGTAGCTAGCTTATATAGATATTTATTTGAATCTTATGTTCCGGCAACAAGTTTTCCCTTACACGGTTTATATGGTTATTTCACTGTAGTTGAACCTTTAATTCCATCTGAATATTACCTTTTCTATTTTCAGCTCGTCCATACTGTTGGTTTTTTTTTAAACTTTCTGTAGTGGCTTGGGGCTTATAACTCTTTGTAGTGGCTTTTGGCTTAATTGTACATCAAATATATTAGAAGCACATTAACATATTTGCTGTGCTTTCCTTTTCTTTTGGTGATGAAATAAGTTTGGGAAATATACCGGGGTTTGGAATGGATAATCAACTAAGGAGGAGATAAAGGCATTCACTGACCAGTCTACAGAATATTGTTTATGAAACTGAAACACATGTACTGTGACGGATATTTTACCTTTTTATGATGGTTCTCATCTCATATCAGCCTCACTGGTTAGTGACTTGTTATCCCTTTCGAATTACCAGAGCCAGGACCTGAATTACTTTCAGGAATGCCTGTGTAGCTAGCTGTTTTTTTCCACATTATTCTTGCATATGTTTTGAAGTTGAAATATCTTAATATTAATTTCTAGGACTCTTCATATAAGATTCTACGTCATTGATTGGTGACACGTTGTAAATTATATTTCAGTGGACTTTTCACCCCTTCGTTTTTCAGAGCAAAAGAATCTATACAATTCTTATATGGTGCAGGGTTCTCGCTTATTTGGTGGTAAGTATATACTTGTCTTATTAGCATCATGTTCGTTGTTATGTGGGTGTTGACCTATTCATTCAATGTTTTTAGTCAAGCCTCTGATGACACTGTAGAGATTATATCTGTTTGTTTATTTCAGAAATCAAAACTTATACCGACATTTAACCCAAACAAATAAACAATACCTCTTCCTGATAGTTAAATAATTTCCGGTAACCCATAGCCCTAGAAAAAAAGCCGCTTCCTCGCTCAAAAATAAGCCTTCTCCTCACTTTCTCAAAAGTTACTTTATACGTATGGTGCCATGGGGAGAACATCTTCCAGTTTAGGAGTCATTCAACACAACAAATACAGACCAAGAGGGTGGCCTAGATGTTTAGATTCCAATAAGTTAACTTATATTTTATAGAACATTCAGTGCAGTTGATAAAAATGGGACATATTTCTTATTAATATTATTATATGCAATCTCTTTTTTGAAAAATTTACACCAATGATGTCAGAGATTCTTCCAATTTGATTAGATGAATGTACGTTGAATTGTGGACCAGTGCCAATGATTCCAACCCTTGGAGTCTGCTGCATTTGTGACGTGACCTAGATGAATCTAGGTAGAAAACTTAGGCCCATTATATTATAATATCTTGATTGGAAACGTTGTCAGGATCTCTACTGCCATGAAAACTCATGCATCGGTGTTCCATGTGTGGAGTCCCACAGCTATCTGAACAGATTTTCTTTTACTATTTCAGTATTTTGACACTATTAGTTCCCCTACTTGTGCTTTGTCAACTCCAAATTATCCACCATGGACTATATGTCTATATCTATGTTTTCGAGAAGATGGAAAACTGGCAGTAACATTTCTTTCTTGTGCGATGCTATCTGTATCTTTCTTTCTTGCTGAACTCACTGTCCCCTAGCTGTATGAGTCCTAGGCAGTGAACGAGAAATGCTCATAAATGATGTCCCCCAGCTGACTGGAAGAAAATTTCCCCAAAATTTGATGCTATTGCTCCATTCCCACTGACTTTCTAGATTTACGTTATCACTGTTGCAATTCGAGAGGATGCATTGTTGTTACTAGTAGTTCTTTCTGTCTTCCTCATATTTTAATTTTGACAATTCGTTATGCCATTCTTTTTAGGCTTCTCAAATTCTTCGGATCCTCACATTCTATTCCACTCAGCTTCCTGGTCCAAATTATCATTGTCGTGAGGTAGTAGTTTCTGAAACCTTGCATGATGAGCATCCACTCCAGGGCTATTGATACTGATATGTTATGGCAGAGTCTTATGTTCATAATTATTGACTTGTAATTGAAGTGATTTTTTACAATCAGGTACAACTGTCTCTTTTCAGGGCTCAAAACTTGCGACTCTGCCCCCTCCAGAGAATGCACTTGAAGTGCTTCTAATTAACTGTTAGTTTTAACATTCTTACAATTTAATTGGTTATTCAATGATAACATTATACTCATTCAATTCATGTTTGATTTACAGTTCCCAGAGGAGCCATATATGGCTGTGGTGATCTAATTTTTTCATCCCACATGATTTTTACCTTGGTCTTTGTACGCACGTATCAAAAATATGGCACAAGGAGGTAAAACTATACCAAATAGTTAAATGTAATGCTCCTTTGCAATTATTTATGTGTTTTGTTATTCCTAGTTTCCAGCAGAATTGATCTACGTATCAGGAAGATTTGACACTTGGTTGTGTGGTTTTGAACTCAGTTCACTTGTATTTACATTTTCTTGCCATCTGGCTGATCCCTTCAGGTGCTTTAAGCAATTTGCTTGGTCGCTTGCCGTGTTCCAGAGCATCCTGATACTGTCATCTCGCAAACATTACACTGTTGACATTGTTGTTGCTTGGTAATTGGAGAATAACATCCTTATCATGAATTGTAGTTATTTACCACAGTTTAGTTCAATTTTGAGATTTTCAATCCTCATGCAGGTATACAGTAAATTTGGTCGCATTCTTTGTTGATAAAAAGTTGTCGGGTTAGCATTCACATTGATGCATTTTTTGTTGGTTATTTTAGTGTCAGGTTACTTATACTAACGTGAGTAAAATTTTCTTCAAATTGTATCCATTCCAGAAATGCCCAACCGCCCAGCTGGATATGCACCCACGCCCCTGCTCCCTTTGAGCAGTAGAGACAAGGATGGTGAAACCAGGGAAGAGCACCAAAAATTGCTCGGAGAGGACTCTGCGAATTGATTTGTAAATTATAGTAAATACTTCCTCTCATATTACTCAGTTTCAGAAGGCTCTTTCAAGATCTCTAAATTCCAACTTCCGAGTTATAGTAGGTGGTAAAATTGTACATAGATGTCAGCACAAGCTGAAGATAGCGGTGCTGATATTACCACAGGCTATACATCATATGATAACCGGTACATCCAATTCACTCAGTTGGGTAATGAACCTGATTTGTGCTAATAATCCAGTTTTTCTGGAAATGTAATAGTTCTTCTAGTTGTCATATTCTAGTGTTTGGTGAAGTGCATGGTATAGTAGTTTGTAGACAGCGGTAAATCACATGCCCTTTCTTTTGTTTCTTTCATGTATCATACAGGCTGTTCCCTTTCGCTTTTGCTGTTTATCGCTAGTAGTACATGGCGTCTGCCGTGTCTTGCTTTTTCAATGTCAATTGTATGCTTTTAAGGGATAGTTACTTGAGTCTGCATGCACTTCCTCTCTGAGAATTGCTTGGTGCAACAGAATACCCTGATTTAGAATTAACCTTCTGAGCTACTTAGGCACATATCAGCCCAAATGTAAGTTCTGCCGTCATTAGAGCAATCACAGTAATGACATTTTGCTGGACTTAGCAAAAGTACACAATGGGTCCCATTTTTATTATATAAAAAAATCAAATCACATCCGTACTTATATCAGCAAAATATATTTATCAATATTGACACATCAACAAAACATAAAAGTCAAACATCTATTTTTCCATTCTTTAATAAAATTACATCAAAATTAATATTAGACTTTATATCTTTTACAAAATATCAAGCTCCAAACACATTCAGAGAACATGTTTTAGTGCTCCCTGAACGACTTGAGGCTTGAAAAGCCAGGCTCACTTTTTGCGGGCTTGAACAAAATTACTGTCAACGGGCAAGGCCTAACCAAAACCATAGACCAAAACTATATTTGAGGCCTTAAGTTAAAACATTTCCTGCCCAGCCTGCCAAATACTATGGGCTCAAAAATAAAAAAGAGGCCCTAGTCTTGAGTCTCATAGAGTCATAGAAAATCCTAAGTGGGTAGACTTTCATAGATTATAAATATATATTGAGTGTTTGAAAATATTATTTAATCATTTATTAAAGAAATTAAAAAAGTTAAACGGTAAATAGGTATCCGGTGATAAATGGTTATGAAAAGGTTTCAGTTTTAAAAATCTAAATGATTTTTTAAAGAATTTTGATATAAGGTACATTAAACAATAACAATTTTAATATTTCTTAAATGGAAGGGTACCGATCCATTGTTATTCCTAATTGAGAGTTAATTAATGATATTCAAATTTGGGCCTGTAGCTATACAGTGGGCAAGAGTATGGCCCACCTCTCACTGCCTTTGGTTTAGCCGTTTAGGGCTTTCTTTAATTTAATATCCCTGATTTTCCTCCATCCGACAGAGTAGAGTCGTCCGTCTCTTCCTCTATTTTATATCATGCTCTTAACAGTTATCTTGGGAGCTCCGGCAACGCTTTTGTGTTTATTTGTGTGTAAGGTAATCGCTTTATGCATCTCCTTTTGTAATGGGCTTATGAATTTTGTAGAAATTTGCGCTGAAATCATATTATTGTAGCAACTGATACTAGGGAGCTGGCACTTGTTTCAAATTGAAAATTGTTCTGTTGTTACTGTGAATCATGTTTTTGTTTGGTTGTGTGTGGGGAACAGGGACAGAGTGTTAGATGTGGGCGGCGAGATTCGACTGCCATGAATGGCATATTGTAGAGGAAATTTGGCTTTAAGAGTAGAGAGTTCCACTGACGTCGGTCTGAAAATCATTGTTGTTATTTTTATACAAGCTCTAAGGAGAACATTTGAAAGTCAGAGAAGAGAAGCCTGAGTAAGTTTGTTTAAGAGGTTGCAGAATTAGAGTGGGAGAGAAACTTTACATGTCTAGGCTTTTACAAATTCAAAACATAAAGATGTTTGAAATTTTAGGCCTTTTCCTTGAATTTACCTTGACCTTCTTGCATGTTTTATAATTGTACAAGGTTAGTGATGGAGGCAGAGGTCTCGAATAGTTAATATCTATGCATGTTTAGGTGGGCATGTACTTGCATATTTATGGGTGAAAATATATATTGTTGTTTGTTTCCAGGATCATAAATGGCAGCAGAACACGGTACTTTGACAGATCCTACTAGCTCAACATTTTCATTTATTGATGAGGATCATACACTTGCAAATTCTGTCAGATTCACCCTGAATCAAGAGTCAGTATTCGCCTCTGCCTCCACTGGATGTTTCCAATTTTTGTTGTTATCTCGAATACATCTTATCCATGCTTGAGATTAACAACATGTCTATTTTACCATTCTACCTATTGAGTAATGTTTATTCACTTTGCAGTGGGAGGTAGATTGATAATTCTCCATTTCATTATGCCTCTCAAGCTCTAATTCTTCAAAATACACTGTTATGCGAATTGCTCTTTCATACAGTAGTTCCTAAATGCCCAAACAAAATTTCAATTGACTTCTACATCCTGCCTTTAAGTTTTCCTGAAACTCTTGTTTTCCAAATTCTAATGTTTAGTTGTCAAATTATCCAGAGCAAGGTCCCTGTGAGGATGAGATTGATTGAAACCATATTTCCTTGAAAGCTTCCTGTTCATTGAATCCTATCGTTAAATGTTTAAGGTAGGAAAGTATCAAAACATTAAAAGTCTAGAATAAATCTGAATAACTAAACGCTTGTCATTCCTTATGACATATGTAACTCATTTACTTCCTCTGCAATGATGTTGGTTTTGTTTCTGAATTGTGAATAATTATGTAACTTTTTAACATATAGATGCTTATAACATCATTTGCAGTCCAAGAGTATCCTTCTGTGGTTACAGCATTCCTCATCCTTCAGATGCTAAAGTCAATATCAGAGTACAGACAACAGGTAGTATTTAAGCGCTGATATGTTGATATTTTTAATAGTGCATGTCTTATAGTAAGATTAAGATAAATCTATGCAAAATTTTCCCGGTGTTACAAGTTGACAATGTTTCTTCATCCAGTTAATCTTGTTTTCCATTTACCCCAGTAGGAGTGTATGCAGTTGTGGGTTTTTTCTTTTGTGAATTTTGATTTCTTGTTCGGATCTTTGCAGGCGATCCAGCGAGAGAAGTAATGCAAGATGCATGTCAAGATCTGATGCTTATATGCCAGCATGTAAGAAGCACTTTCAACAAGGCTGTTGCTGATTTTAAAATGAGCCCGCCATTGGAGACAATGGAAATTGAATGAAATAGTGATTGCAATTAGATGAATTCCCCTTCCCTAATGTTGAATCTAGCTGGAGACAATTTTGCCAAAGATCACCTCTTTTTTTCAGAAGATATGGGAAACATCCTCAAGAACACTTGATCTGAGTTGTTGACCCAGCCTCTAGTTGTTTGAAGAAGCCCTTCACTTAAATTTATATTTTTCATGGAAAGCAAATATATATAAGTTTTTACATTGTTGTGTGAAGATTTGCAAAAGTAAAACTCCCTCTTCAAGATACAGGGGAAAATTGTTCAGCCGGATTGGTATGATGCCAATGGAAATCTAGGCACACTCTGGGAGTTGTACCTTTGACTAAGCAGAGATATTACAAGAAGTTTGTTCATTTTATGACTTTGAAGTGAAAAAACCAAGAAATGATGAATGCTAAGACCATGCATCAGCCAAGCAAGAATTTCATTATGCGGCGGCTGTGCCAGAAATCTTGGTTTTTTGCAACGATTACAGAAGCAACAGGTGTTGGTGGGGCTACGGTTATAGAAAAATGTGCCTCATTCACCTGATCACCAGCAACATTGACGGCGGTAGCACCACATATCTGGCATATCCTGATGAAATATTTGAATCATGTTAGGAGGGAATAGAAAAAGTCGTATTTCAATGGCCTAAAACTTTGAAGATGAATAGATGTAACAAGAAAGTCATGTTTACTGTAATTGCTTCTTTTCTATTTTACAAAATTTCTCTATTAATGGCAGGCTGAGATGCATATCGCAACCTCTTGCATCCTATCACTCACTTCCACAATGTCAAGTCTCCCCTCACATCTTCATCTACATCACAAACTAATTCCTCTATTCGTGTTTACGAGAAAATCCATCACGTCCATTTTATTTTATTTTTGCCATTCATTTTTCTCTAGATGATATTTTAAACTTGTATGAAGTCTTCGTTTGTTTCAGAGTATTACTCTGTCCCCATACTCTCAGTTTTTACGTTTTACGAAAATTTATACTCTATCAACATACTCTGATCCAAACGGAAGATTAATTAACATTTTTAGTTGCGTCTTTTTAGTTCTGTCTGCCTGCCTAGTGCTGTAACTTGTGAATGTGCTTTTGCTGACCTGCAATATTGGGGATAACGGCAAAACACGTTAACCCATGAATATGCTCAAATTGAACTAATTCCAATCAAATCTTCAACTCCCAAACCTAACAATTGTGTTTCTAAAACGTTTTCTTTCTCCTCCTTTTTTCAATTCATTTTTTTGTTCCTAGATCCCAGAACTATGAGAACATAATCTAGAACAAAATCACATTTTTGAGACACAACAAAGCGATGATTGGAAACAGACAACTGGACTTGTCATCCGGAATTGTTACCTCATGGAGAAGCCAAGCCTGAAATCGCACTTATATGATGCACAGAACCCAAAAACTGGTATCCAGAAATACGCAGAGTACTGAGCAGATAAAGTTGAGGCCTTTTACTTACATATTCCCCTTGATCTTGAACCATGTTCCTGCACAGTTCTTGCGGGCAGCTCCCAGATCACCCTTACAAGTTACAAGAGCAACCCAACTCGATAGCTAACACACTACAACTCTCCAAACCCAAATGAAAAATCCTAAAATCTCTCTCCATTTTGTTACCCTCCACTCTCCAAGTCCACTTCTGACATGCAATCTGATGCAAATGACTCCCTGTGATCTCCAATCTCTCCAGAGGACTCGCCGGAGAATGACAAGCCACTTTCATCACGGCTATTGTGGCCTCTGTAATAATGGGTATTGAACATTTTTGCGAGATCCGGGAAAGGAAGGTTTGTAAGAATGAAAAGAGACCTCAGACGTGCTTCCTTCAAAGGGTTTTACGGCATGGTTTCTGCTTTGAATTTGAAGGAGCCTCTAGAGTTCAATTCCAGTTCATTTTCTTGTTTTCAAAAGTAAAATCGGTGTATGCGTGTGGATTATTGAGTCGGTTTGAGTCTTTGAGACTGTGCTCATGCAAAGGAAACAGGGCCAGATGTGTTTGTGGGGATATTGTAGAAAATAGTCCTTTTCTTGGTGGAAGGAACTTCAAAGGTTTCTTCTTCTTCTTTTTGTTTATTAATATTGCCATTATGAATAGAATTATTGAGAGAAACACAGTTTAATGTACTCACATCAATCTCAAATGATAATATCATCAAATTACAACCACACCATAAAATGTTTCAAAATTATAAAATTAATTAATAATCCCCAGAACAGATATAAATAATAATAATAAAAAAGCATGTGCAAGCAACTTAAGAGGATATAAATCACACAGCAAATGGAGCAATGTCTTCAAAATGGTATGGTTCAGCGCTGGGACCAAGGGAAGTCCGGACATATTGTTGTGGTGCTGCTGCTGCATCACCAGAGCTTCGAAGTTCAATCATGAAACGGTGCGTATTGGCTCTCTGCTTCTCACATGCTAATGGCAAATAAGCCCCTGCACAGGCATATAAATAAGCTCAATGATAGAGTAACACCGCTTTTTTATTTAACTATTATTTAGTTTAAACAAAGAGTTAATGTATTCGTTTCAAAGGTCTTGTTTCATCTTTCATATTTCGATGTGGTATATTATAATAAATAATATGATATCAATTCATGAGTAGTGGGTGACAATGCATGTGTAGTTAATAATGCACAAACCATCTGTGAATTGATACCGCCTCATTAGTTTCGATGCACCACATTAGCTTATAATGTGATATGCCAAGAGCACTGAATAATTTATCCAGTCCCGGATGTCGAGCAGGGATTCGGTAATTAAGTTTTATGTGTCTAACTAACTAACATGTACCTTCTCCAAGAAACAAGTTTGAGTAGAGATCAACGACGTTGGGGCAACGCTGATAACAATCCGGCGAACAAAGCTTGGCAGTGAAATGACGGTCATAGAGAGAATCCGATGAGATTCCGACAGTGTACCTATCGAGACCACAAGCATTAACACAATCATCTGTTTCAACCACTTCTCTCATCATCCCTTCAACCAAAACCTCGGACGTCTTGCATTGGTACTTCACATTTCCCTCACTGGACGTCTCCTTCTCTAACAAGCATCGATATCCAGATGATGAAATCGCAAAGGAACACAGATCCGCCGGCAAGCGCTCGCATACCAGTTCACCTAGAACATCAAAAACAACAACAGTGTAAGAGAAATTAAACCAAAGAAAATACTTACCTAACAATTAATGAAATTCAAGCTTTGAGATGGGTTTGATTGTACCAAGAGCTCCTTGGAGGATCAGAGACAAAGCAAGGAACAGAACCAGAGCCATTTTGGTGAAAGAAAATTGTGATAATCTATTGGCTCTGTTTTTTCCGGTTTGTGATGATTGTAGGCTTAAGAGGGTTGTGGTATTTATAGGAGATAGTAGTCAAAACTCAAAACTGACGATACATTAGATGTCCACTCTCCACATGATTAATATGGTATCATATTTCTGTATGGGACAGATACTTTGTCAGTTTATATCTTATTTTACTCTAAAAAGAAAAGGAATGGCGATTATATATTAAAAATATGAATACAGTTGAGAAAATGGGGTTTTGTTGGGGGCAACGGCAAATTGTCCAAACAAAGCCAAACACAAGCATATCATTCATAGTATTGGAATAATCCTTAATCCGGCATCTGGGAGTTTTATATGTCTATGACCTTTGATGGTTATCTATCAATTTCTTTTCTTTAACTGTCAGCGTTTAATTGAAGACCTGCGACTTTCTTGGTTCGTGTCTCAATTACGTCCTGTGCCGGACACTAACATAAATCACTTTAAAAAACCAAAAAATTATATGATTTCTGCACTGAATGGTCTCATAAAGTTGAAATTTATTCTGGTTTGCCTTAAAAAGCCTTTAAAATGTCTGTTATTGTCTGCAATAACTTTTCTCGATGATTACATCATTTTGGGAAAAATCCTTTTAATCCATTCGAGGTAGGGGGCTATGGACCCATCCCGACAGAATAAGCCCCCACCCAGCCACGCTTAACGTATTGTTTGGGAAGTAAGAGGGGAGAGAAAGAAAATTTTGAGAGGAATGGAAAAGGGAGGGGAGGGAAGGCGAGGAGAAGTTAATTTTACCTTCTTTTGTTTGGATAGTCAAAAAGTAGGGGAAGAAAAAATGAAAAGTATATTTTTATGATTTATAAGATTGATATAAATTTACCATATTATCCTTGATACTAATTTATAAACGTATTATTATATATTTATTTATATATTATTATTATTATTATATTTATATATATTATTATTATTATGTATAAATTTATATAATATCAGGTGGATCTCACGCTATATAATTATATATATTATAACAAATGAGACCCATCTGTTATATGGTGTAATATAATTCAAGTATGAGGGACAAAATTGTAAAGTAGTGGATGGAACCCACAACTTCACCTCCTCTACCGGCTTTTCCATTCTAAAATGGGAGGAAAATAAAACATGTGGGCCCCCACATGTTTTGCCTCCCATTTCTTCTCTTCACATTTGCCCTCCTCTTCCCGAACACCCTTCTTTCTTTTTTTCTCTCCATTTTACCTCTTAATTCTCCTCTCCCCTCATTTTTCACTCCATCCAAACAGTACGTAAAAGTCTTGTTGGCATTTTAGTATGGAGTGCGACTCCAAAGTGTTGGCCAGAACTTTCACTAAAAACCATGGATTCATATGAAATTACAGGCCAACCCCTTCCAAAAAAAATCCTACGTTCCCTTTTCAATCACTATAAAAATATTCTTGTAAAAGTCTCTGATTTAGGACAACCACAATAATGATTATTTGTTGGAGTCAATAAACAGGGGTGGTCTTGAGGTGGGGAGGCAGGGGCTACAATCCAGGGCCTCTAATTTTTTTCTTTTAGGGTCTGTTTGGATCAGAGTATGTTGATAGAGTATAAGTTTTCGTAAAACGTAAAAGCTGAGAGTGTCTGAGAGTATGGATGACAGAGTATACGCTAGCGTATACTCTCATCCAAACACCCCCATAAACTCTCATCCAAACAGGGGCTTAGTATTAATGGATTATAATGTATGTATATAGTTTATTTCTAAAGCTATTATTATTATATTTTTGGTGTGACATAGTGGTTATATGTTTACTTTGCATGTCTAAGGTTCGATTTCTCTCATAGACATCGTGTTAACATGTTTCTTTTTTCTTCTTATTCTTTTCTTTTTTTATCATAAAATTGGATCCTATTGCCATCACATCACATGGAGAGTTGCAGAAAGTCAAAGTTATTTTCTCAAAAAATATTCAATTGGGTGTCTCAAATCCATCATTTCTTTCTTCCATTTTTTTTTATTTTCTCCATAGTTTTATTATTCAGTTTTACTTTCGAGTTTCTAACTCCCTTGATAAAATCAACACGTCATCATATCATTTAATATATTAATTACTACATAGGATATACTTTACATATTATTATTATTATGTGTTTAACATTGGACTTGCAAAAAATTTAAGTGACACCGAAGTGAATTGTTTGTGGCTTGACAAGAAATGGCAATTAATGGAACATGATGGGATATCAAAATTGATCAGACAATCTTAATCAAAAATAATATAGTATAAAACAAAGAATTGAATATTTGTTGAATAATAATAAAACAAATACGAGTGAAAAAATGATGGATTTGAGAAGCTCATATGAATATTTTTTGGGAAAAGAGCTTTGACTTTTCACAACTATCCATGTGATGATAGGAGAGTCCAATTTTATGATAAAAAATTGCTTAATTTAGCCCTTTTACTTATCAAAATCGATCAATTAAGTCCTTTGTATTTTAAAATGAGTCATTAAACCCCTTTTAGTTATGAGTTTTGATATAATCGAGCACTTTAGTCAATATGTAACGTAGATAATATTTCCGTTAGTTTAGCGAGATGTTTTTTAAATAATTTCTAATATGGTAAAGATTTGGTGTTGACCAAGAAATAGGAAGCCACATGTAAAAATTAATGACCTAAAATCCAAAATTCAAAAAATTAATGATAAAGAAAAAAATAAATTGATATTTTTCAACACCAACAGATCCACCAAAAAAAAGGAAAATTGATTATCAAAAAATAAAAATAAGAAAAAAAATCTGGATCGAGACTATTAAATCTCAAGCTGGGTTACAGCAGATCCACCAAAAAAAGAGGAAAATTGATAAACAAAAAAAAAGAAAAAAACTGGATCGGGATTATTAAATCTGAAGTTGGGTTGCAACAGATCCATCAAAAAGGAAGAAAATTGAAGTTGGGTAGTCATGAAAAGATCAATACATAAGAGGGGCTTTTCAATCTGAAGATTGGTGGAGATGGAGATGGAGATGGCAGCATAGTTGGCTCCAAGACAGATAAATCGGTACCGTCCAAAACAAACATGGCTCGGGAAAACAAACTCAGATCTTTGTCAAAGAAGAGAGACTCAGATCCGTGTGAAAGAAGATAGAGAGCAGGGGATAGAATCAGAGAGAATTTTTAATTCAAATTTACAGATTTTTTAATTGTTTTTGATATTACAAAAATACCTCAATCAATGGTGTTCCGCCACGTCATATGTGGACCAAGACTCTTCATGTCTACCAGGCAGTCTCCTCGGTAAGAGTGCACCAGCTGGACCTACCAAGGTGAAAAACAGCTGGATGTGGTCCACAATCATAATGGAAAGACCCACTTCAACAGTGGTCTCTAGCCCTATATAAGGCTCAACAAGTCAGGTATTATCCAACTTAATCACAATCTAAACTTTGGCTAAGAGAGAGCTCTAGTCCGAGGAGCTTGTCTGACTGAATAACTACTGACTTGAGCGTCGGAGCGCCAACGCCAGAGGATACCCTCTGGTGCGGCCTTTAGCTCACCTTTGTTTGTTGTGCTCAGCTCCCAGACTGCTTAGCTGATCAACCTGGACTGCCCCACCTGCTGGTCGGTAAGCTGCCTGCCAGGCTACCTAGCTGGTCAACTAAGGCTGCCTTGCTCAGCTGATTAGCTCCCTGGAAGGACTTTCGTCCGTGCATTATCGCAGGTCTGACCCACTGAACGTCTTCTCGGTAGTGACACCTTTTTGATGTCATCAGTTTTTATCTGAGGTATTTTATTTTTTATTTTTTTTGTGATAATGCCATGTAATATCATCCATCATTTTTATTAAAAGCTATGTCAAATATTTGTTGTCACATAAGTAGTTTTTAACGGAATCTTAAGGGTATCAATCTTAAGGGCTAATTGATACCAAAGTCGAAAGTAAAGGGGCTTGATTGACCAATTTAAAAGTACAAGGGCTTGATCGACATACTTTGATAAGTGGAGGGGCTAAATTAGTACTTATCCCTAAAAAAATAAAAAAGAAGAAGAAATAAACACTTTCAAGCTACTAAGGATGGCAACGGGGCGGATCGGGCACGGCACGGATCAGGGGTGCCCCGCTACCGCCCCGCACATTAAACCTAATGACCCGATCTGGCCCGCCCCAACATGTGGGGCAGATTTCCCCGATCCGTGTCCGCCCCGATCCGCAGGGCCCCCTGACCCGATTACTCTTTTGCCTAATTATTTACGCTATTATCCTAATCTTTTTTTAATATTATTGACATAACCATAACTTAAAAAAATCACTAAAGTCTAACTGTGTATTCTAACCCTAAAGTCAAAATTCAAACTTTAAACTATAGTTCATAAATCATAAACTAAGAGATTCACAACCCTAAACCCTTTAAATCTTTAATAAATAATAACATCTTAAGTTTTTATCAAAAAATACAAACTAAAGTTATAAAGTATAAACATCTCATGATTAATAACTTCTTAAACATTCAAAATAATAAATTCAATATAAAGTATAAACATCTTACATCTCATGAGTCATTAGTCATGAACTTAATTATGATCTTAATACAAATATTAACTACATAAGTAAACTATATGTGTTATATACTTATATTAAGATATGTATAAATATCTTACATCCCCTAATATACATATATATATATATATATATTAATATATGTATTAATTTGTATATATACGAATCGGGTCGTGGCAGAGCAAAGATCTGTCACCGCCCTGATCCGTGGTCGGGTCAAAAAAATTGATCCGTGTCCCCCCTATTACTTGTTTGGATCAGATAATATCCGCGCGGATCGGGTCGGCCACGAATTGCCATCCCTACATGATACGCCTGCTCCAACCTCGACCACTAGGCCAAAAGAGAAACATAATAATAATCGTTGTAGAAAATAAACTATATGTTAACATTATAACCCATTAGTACTAAAAAAAATCAAGGGCTCCCGAATTTTGGAAGCCTTGGACAACCACTCCTATCGGCCCACTTCAAGTTCGCCCCTGATTAGGACATGTGTTTTTGTTGATGTGATTATATTGAAAGATGTGTGTTGCTAATTTGGCTTGACTTTTGGATAATAAAAATGAGACCCAATATTAATTTTAGTGAAAAAGGTATGGAGGAATGAAATGTTAATAACTTGATTGATGAGAATTGAAAAAATTGTATTATGAAATGTGTTACGATGATGTGACTATATTAAGAGACGTGTTTAACTGATGTGAATAAGTATGATATCATTTTTTCTTTTATAGAGATGGAACCCAAGTTAACGGAGACATTAACAATCTACCATTGTGGTTGCCTCATATGGATTCTGTTCGAGGAAGGTTGAGAAGGTAAACTTTCGAAAATTGACACCCTTGACAATTAACCATTGATCAAGACCAACAAAGATCAACACACAAAGCATAATTACCAAATGCCATATGTCTTAAGGTGCCAACATGCTACTCTCGCTGTAGATGGATACCACAATAAAAATGACAAAACAACCATCGATGTTTTCTGGAAGATCCGGTTTAAAAGATCCCATCCCTATCAAATGCAAAGCAACAAACAGGAGCAAAAGAACCAAGTCATGATGATGACACAGTAAAAAACAGTATGCAAGCCGATTATGCATATACAAATCAAAGCTAAATGCCACAGAAGAGAAAGGAAGGGGTGGGGTGATTCCATCAACTACTGCATTAGAAGAGGAGGACAAAGGGGGTGAAAAAAATAAAATGCTAAACTACGTCCTCGATCCTTCGCCCTAGTCTATTCCATTCCACATTTGAACTTTGACCAGCTTCAAAGAACAAAAAAATGTTTCACACAACCTTCAAATACATCTGAAAATAAACTGACACCCAAGTACTACAACATCCTATGACTGTGTGCCAAAGCATCAAGCTGTTTGAATTTCAGATTCTGCAACACTTTCAGCAGACTTGGTCAAGTTTGGCATGGCTTCCGCTGGTTTTGTTGAGTTTCGAATGTACTTCCAGCAGCGCTTGTGAACTCCGCTTATTTTCTTGGGAGCATCTGCAGCCAGCAAGCCTGTATATAGCACACCAAGTTACTCAACCTTCATGTACAAGGAAATAACTAGAAAGATATGCTATGCTAGATATAACTTAAATGCGAGGAAAGGTCCAATGTCCATAATTTGCCAAGATACTACTTCTAGGATGATTAACCTCAAGAACATAGCAAATATCCCATAAGAATATTTGTGAAATCATGTGATAAGCCAAACAATGTTTCTGCAAATTATAAGTTTCATTCAAGCCCCTTTATAAAGATCTATACTAGTGATTGTATTAAGGATCAATTGCTATAATCACATACACAAATTGTGATTCACAAATAATGCCGGAACTTGGTCCAACTCCTCTAAATAACTAGCACATACAAGACAGCACAAGCTGCTATCTCAAAAAACATGTCCCAGGATCAAACTTCTACTGCAATACATTGCCAGCCGCCTCCTTAATTAGATCAACATATAGTTTATATTTGTACATTGCCAATCTTAGATTACTTCCTCCTCCCAAGCACCATAACATCCTCATCATTATTCAACTTCTTATTCCCACTTAAGTTTTAGCCTGTACCAGTGTCTTTTAAGTTCGCACCCAGAAGTGGTTGAGTTCGTCAAACCAATAATCCAAGACAAGTGAAAACTGATGAATGGAATGATAAACAATAGAAACCAAAAAGAAAGCGATGACCTGCAAACTCAACTTCTCAATTTTCAGTCACAATGGCATCAACAGGAATGAGTCCAAAAATCTTAATTAACATAAGATTTTGGCATTCACAAATAACTTATTAAACCATACAGAAAGATTTAGCTACCCACAATAAAGAGAATATGCTGAATATCCACGTATTGAGTCATTAAAAAAACGAAATATCAGCAAAAGCAAGATATGAGTTGCAGAACTGCTTTCAAAAAAAAAAAGTTGCAGAGCTAAAACCCGGCCCTAATAAACATCAAACGAGTACAACTCGAAAATCAAATAATTGATAAATCAACACTGACCGTCCTTGTGAACTATTCCCCATGCTTTTCCATGCCTGCCATCCTGCAACAAACCAAAATCCAGTTAATCCCTAACCCTAAACTAAGCTGAAACTCAAAACACGGAGGTATCGCAGTGAAATCTTAATAACATATATCAAAATCAATAAAAAAAAAACTCTTAATCAAGCTTCGATCATGACTACCCTAGTATGAAATTTTCTTGGGAAATCGAACAAACAAGAGCCGAAAGTACAAGAAAGGGACCTTGTTTAGATTGATTTTGGTGATCTGGTAAGAGACACCGCTCCAATGAGTTTTGGCCATCTGGTAGCCGATTCCCCAGTTGGGCAAGAACTGAGCCACCTCGAACAGGTTCTTCTTTCTTCGCTTCGGCTTCTTCAGGCCATTATTGCTATTAGAGTTTTGGCCAGAACTAGGTGCGGAAGTGCTAAGGCTTTTGAACAAGTTCCATGAAAGCCTCGATAGGCTTAGGTTTTGATTGGTAGCAACCATTCTGTTTACCATTGTAGCCGCCATTTCCCGACCTGCGTCGCTCGTAGGCGCTTCCTTCGGTTCGGTGCAAAAAAACTTCGAGGAAATATGTATGGTTCTATAAATTATGAAAAGGCCCTTCAACTTTTTAATATTTCATATTGTGTCCATGAAAACGCTGTCGTTTTAGCGTAAGTTAATGGGCTTTTGGCTAAGGCCTATCTTATTTACAAATTTTCGCTTTGATGTTCAATTGTAAAGAAAATCAAATACCCGATTGATTAGACTTTTCAATAAATACAAGTATTAACTGAGGCTCCTGGATTCAAGCTTCATATCGAATATCGATTCAGGCAACTCTGAACAGGAAGTGGAGATCTGGAAAAATGGTTGAACACACATGCATAATCGAAAGTTGAAACCAACCCATGAATCCAAGAACTTAAATCACAATACAAGAGCACTGTTTTAGTAGTAGCAGAAGGAAGACACACTACTGCAAATTAAGAGTTGCAAAGTAGGCTGTGAACACGATGCATGATGAAAAAAATAAACTACTAGGTCCAGATTCAATAATAGAGTACATAAACTGTTTCTTCCACTGGTGCCACTCTACACATAAAGTTCATTATAGCATTCTACAGAAAAATAAAAAACCTGCAACTGAGAAGTTGAGGGTGAGGTGAAGTGATTACATCTCCTGAAAATCTTCCTCCTCCGGCTCATAATCTTCTTCATCATCTGCGGTTGCATCTTGATACTGCTGATATTCCGAAACCAGGTCATTCATGTTGCTCTCAGCCTCAGTGAATTCCATCTCATCCATACCTTCTCCAGTATACCAATGTAAGAAAGCCTTTCTCCTAAACATGGCCGTGAATTGTTCACTGACTCTCCTGAACATCTCTTGAATGGATGTTGAATTGCCAATAAATGTGGATGCCATCTTCAGACCAGTAGGTGGGATATCACAAACAGTTGATTTCACATTGTTAGGGATCCACTCAACAAAGTACGATGAGTTCTTGTTCTGCACATTTAGCATCTGCTCATCCACTTCTTTGGTGCTCATCTTCCCACGGAACATGGCAGAGGCTGTCAGATACCGGCCATGCCTTGGATCAGCAGCACACATCATGTTCTTTGAATCCCACATTTGCTGGGTGAGCTCAGGAACTGTCAAAGCTCGATACTGCTGAGACCCTCGTGAGGTAAGAGGAGCAAACCCCACCATGAAAAAGTGAAGACGAGGGAATGGTATAAGATTTACGGCAAGTTTCCTAAGGTCAGAGTTCAACTGACCAGGAAACCTCAAGCAGCATGTAACTCCAGACATAGTTGCCGAAATCAAATGATTCAGATCACCAACTGTGTAATCAAGGCAAGAAAAATTGTCACCGAATATTTGAATGTTTCAACCTTGTACAGAACTGAAAATTTGACAACTGCAAGCATTTGGTGGTTGAAACTACAGATACCTCTTGTTCTAAAAGCAATGCCTATAATACTCGAGAAAGATTGGAAACCTTTAGAATGAAAAGGCATTAAAATAGTCCTCAAAAACAAATTTTACATTGCCAATGGGCAATTGGTGTGCATCTTATTTCAATGCAGTGCATCTTATTATTTGCTTCATCTCACATAGTTTATGGCTTAATATATCATCAAGTAACAGAAACAATCAGACCAATGCATAAGAAGCACATAAGCACAGTCAAGTACACATTCACTAGTAAACATTTAACAAAATTGAGAAATTATTTGCTCCCATATCATCACTATAAAAAGAACACCATGTCAACCGGGCAGAGGGTCAGATAAAGTTAAGGAAAACTCACAACTTGGAGTAGTAAGCTTGAGAGTGCGGAAGCAAATGTCGTATAAAGCCTCGTTGTCCAGAACCATACACTCATCGGCATTTTCCACAAGCTGATGAACGGACAGAGTAGCATTGTAAGGCTCCACGACTGTATCAGAGACCTTGGGCGAAGGAAATACCGAGAAAGTAAGCATCATCCTATCTGGATATTCCTCTCTGATCTTCGAGATCAACAGAGTCCCCATTCCAGACCCAGTACCACCTCCTAACGAGTGGCAAACCTGAAACCCTGAACAAACATCAAACAACATAATTTATCAAGCCCAATAAAATCCAAAAGCGAACAAAAAACTCGATCAAGATAATTGATATACGAGGTCAAAAACATTAACCCTAATATATAGATCATTCACATTCACCTTGTAAGCAGTCACAATTTTCGGCTTCTTTTCTAACCACATCGAGAACCGAATCGATCAACTCTGCACCTTCGGTGTAGTGCCCTTTGGCCCAGTTGTTTCCAGCACCGGACTGGCCAAAAACGAAATTGTCAGGCCTGAAAATCTGGCCGTAAGGCCCAGATCTGACAGAATCCATTGTACCGGGTTCCAAGTCCATGAGAACCGCACGGGGGACAAATCTCCCACCACTGGCCTCATTGTAGTAGACATTGACTCTCTCAAGTTGCAGATCGGAGTCACCTCGGTACTTTCCAGTTGGGTCGATGCCGTGCTCCGCGCACAAAAGCTCCCAGAACTTGGCACCGATCTGGTTGCCGCATTGGCCTCCCTGTATGTGAAGGATTTCACGCATTTTCACCAGGAAAAGAACACGAAGAGTGAAGGCTTCGCCGAGAAAGAGAGAGAAGGAAGGAAGAGCGGCGGAGGGGAGAAATGAGATTAGAGAGGCTAGAATTTGAAGGTTTGTACAGAGAGAGCTACAAGGTTTTTAACTTTCTTTAAATTTTCAATGGCAGGCCAATATTATTATTTTCTACGGAAGAGAAAAAAAATCAGCGAATAGTGGGCTGCCACTTCAAAGTTGTAACGGGCAGAATGCCAAAAGTTAGAACGGGATAAAAATTTAAAATTCAAATTCTCAGATACAGCTGGCGGGCATCGACTGATTTTTTTTTTCTCGAAAGGGAGAGACGGCTCCACTTTCTTCGATATTTTTAAGCGGAATTTATACAGAAGGATAAATAAGGACTTTTATAATTAAAATATCCTTCATAAAATAGGACAATGTTATTTCTAACTTTGAGTATAACACTTTGATCTCTTCCTCATCCTCTTCTTCTCTTTCTCGTTGATCTCCTCTATTTTTCCTTGATCGTTGTTTATTCTCTCTTTTTATTTCGTTTGTGATATCGATTGACAATTAATTTTCTTCTTTGTTACAGAAATCAAGTGATAAAAATATTATAAAAATAATATAATAATATATTAATCAAAATACCACTCATAAAATAAGATAATGTCATTTATAACTTCAAGTATGTAAGTGAATTCCAAAGTCCGTTAGTCCCGGTGTGTACAGGTTAAGACATTTTGGCATAGCAAAGGCTTTTTTGAGTTCCATTCGCCATTTCACTACTTCATCTAGTGCTTTTGTGGTTGCATTAAAATCATCCGCATCAGTTTATCTAAAAGCTCATCATGTGTTAAATTGAAGTAGTGGAATTCATCTCACACAACAACTATTGGATTACGGTGTTCAGTTACAGTGGCACGCGAGTCTTGCAGTATCATTGTTCATGCGCGGTTCCCTTTCTCAGATTAAACGCCTGTTTGGATGAGAGTATACGCTAGCACCTATACTCTCAGACACTCTCAACTTTTACACTTTACGAGAGCTTATACTCTATGAGACATACTCTGATCCAAACGGAAAATATAATATCTCTCATCCATCTCGCAGGCGCCATCGTCGAAGCACATCTCCCTATTCTCAATTTTTGACCTAACATTTGACGATCTAAGACAGCCATCCTTGTTGATACAGCTGAGGTTAGTGAAAAATCTCTTGAAATGTCGAAAGCGAGTGAATAGCAAGCGACAACAAGTTTGTTTTAATCCAAAATGGCTGCTTGGTCGATAGAGATGTGAAATCGAAAGAAAATGGCTAAAGAAATGGGGAGAAAAAGAAACAACCAACAGAGGGAGAGAGACTGAGAGTGAGTGGCTAAGAACAATGAGGTTTGGCGTTGTTTGTGCTTATCTAGTTCAATTAAAAAAATACTTATTGTTTTTATATTAGAAGAAATATGACAAATAATATGTTACATATTTATATATTATTATTATATATATTATATAATATATAACTAAATATATTACAAAGTTTGACAAGAAAAATAGATTGAATTTAATTAAATAAAAGATTTTGTAGAAATTAATATTTAAATGATTTATGATATTAATTTGAAGTAATTGATGTGCGTTATTACTGTTTCAAAACTATAAATTGATAAAAATGTATATTTTTGTTAGAATTTAAAAATAGTTGCCCTGAATGGTAAGGAACTTATATTATTTGTACTGCATTTCTCAGTATTGTGTTACATTTGCCCACATACAATCAGCAATTTTGTCCTGAAAATTGTTCTCTCATCCTTCATCTCCAAACCAAGAGGAAGAAAGCTTCATTATTATGAGATTGAGAAACCAGTGTTCACATTACTTATCTACATGATTTTCAACCGACACAAACCAATATGATGATTAACATCCTTTAAGTCCTTTTTCACTCGTCTGTTTGGATCACAATCTACTCCTTTACGCTGCTTACTTCCGTGGAAGTTCGAGCAGATGAGCTTCTCGGCACCACTTGTTAGAGATTGAGCCCAAAATAAATATTTGGATCTGGAACTCTTTAATTTCATTGGTATGGCCAAATCTTATACAAACAATTTAACCAATGTGTAAGCCGTTAGATGCATTCATTTGAAGATCAACCGTTTGATCAAATGTACCGAGCCCAAGCATCCAACAAAAATTTGAATATTCTAGTTTCTCTTTATTCAACTGGAGCGTCAACTTGTCAGGAGTAAAAATACCAAACAGGATAAAGAAAATGAAGCTCAATTTTAACAGAATAAAGAAAAAGTTCCATGCGCCTTGCACTACACCACATATGGTTGGAGAAACTCCAAAAACCATAAAAATCACCTTCAAACCTTAAAGGAAGTCTAAAAATATAAAGGATGGTTGCTAACATAACACAATGCAGAAGGAAAACGCCAAGCACGTGAAGAAAATATAAATTTTCTTACTTTTGATGGTTACAAATGAGAACATAAGGTAAGCTTGTTTGCAAAAAGGCATTCAAATTCCAGGCTTTGTCTCATCTTCATCCTCTTCGATCTTAGGAGCCAAATAAAATCGTATATAACCCATCTCTGCAATCTTATACTCAACCACAACAGGCAGTTCTGACGACAAGCTTATTGTAACTGTGCTTGACAAAGGAGTAGCCTTAGTAAAGGAGTTCATGTACCTTAATGCAAATGTCAAAGACACTGGCTCATTCATCTCTATAATTGTAGCTTCTTCAGGCTGGGAAAAAAATGTTATCGCACAAATCATAAAACTAAAGTAAAAAAAATCAAGCATGCATGACAGACAAGACATAATACAAACGTGCATAAAATTTCTCCAACGGCACTTTGAATCACATTCTAATTGCTGCAAAAAGTGCATTAGAAGAATTTCCTCTTTGTTATGACCATGACAACTCACAAAATGACAACTCGGCCATAATAGCAAACTGCAAACCTTATCCACTGTTGTGTTCTGTCTCAGGACTATATTTGCAGCTCCAATGTCACCTCTTGTGGAGAACTTAACACCTTCCTTTGTCACAGAGATCACAACTGCAGGCATATTCAAACCCATTACTCATTTTCTCCTCAACAACAAATATCAAGTAAAATAAAAATAAAAAAATCTTAGCAAAATGCAGCAATACCAGTATCACCAATGCTGCTGAGATCTTTACAAATCCTAGCAAACTCTGCTGAAGGCATTCTAACAATAGCATGGTATTCAGCCTCTGGAATCCCAAGGTGCTCGCTGTCAATGTCCATCAGTTTCATCTCAAAGTCTGATATCTTGTCTTGTGCTTTAATACATCACACGAAGGAACACAAATAAATAATAGAAACAAAAGTTCAGCTAAGGAACACAAGAACTTCAGAACAGATCAGCCATGCTTCAATTGAAAGACAATAATATCTGAATATGTATAAGAGACTAACAAATTTTCTATAAGTGAGGAAAACCACTATCATAATACATCAAACGTAAAATTCCACTGCCTCAATTCTAGGAAAATTTTAAAACAAAATAATATTAAAAAAGAGATCAATAAGATCAGAACTGCATAACTGCCCAGGATTGATCCAAGAACGAAAAGAAACCAAAAAGCTTTGGTTTATATTGAGTTGTTCTCTCTGAAATTAGATTATTAAGAATATTCCTTTGAAAATAGCGTGTTAAGGTCACGTATCCAATCTTCTCTCTCGTCATTTCACCAAGAAACAAACATATACTGGTTTCTTAAACGAAATTGAAAAACCTATAGATCGAAAATTCGTTTTTGTCAACCATCATTTTCAAACCAAACAACCTAATTCTTCCGGAATTAATTAGCAATATAGCTTAATATTAATAGAGCGAGACTAAAACCCTAATCCCCTTCCACCAAAACCCTAATCCCAGCCAAAAACTCAAATTATGCGGGAACCAAATAATCGTAGTGATGGAACAACTTACTTGGACTTTCGAACATGAAAGTAACAGTGTCGCTGCCATCGTCGGCCTTAATCGTGATGATGTCATCATTTCCGGCACACCGAAGCATCTTGGACATGTTATTGAGATTCATGCCCATGGAGAGGTTCCGGTCACAACGGTAGTGCTCAAAACCCTCGGATCTGAGAAGCAGAGCCACCAGAGCAACGTGGCTGGAGTCCATGGCCTGAAGCGAGAACCCGGTCGCCGAGCAGTCAAAGTTGGCATCGTTCACCAAGTCCTTAATCGACTCCAAGACTTTCTTGAGAAGGGAACCTTGCACGAGACGAAGCTCTAGCATCTTTGTTTCGAAGGTTTTTCTGCGTTTGGATTCGTTAGGACTAGAGTTAGGGCTTCGAGTTCAATCCAGAGAAATTGAGCGTTGAAGAGAGTAGTGGATTTATGAGGTTATCCTCTATTTGATTCACACTTTTGTGATTTTAATTGGCGCCGGCGGGATTTGCGAATGTAGGGTTCCCGCCACTGTTTTTGATAGAGGAATGATTCCGCACATTACCGCTGCATTTTAACCATGGACCTTGGCTTCTCGTCCAATGCAAAGGGGTTATCATGGAGTTAAATACATATTTAATAATCGAAAGATTTGTCATTTTTTTTTAATTTTGGTAATTGAATATTTAAACGTTACAGATTAATAATTTATTTCAGACCGGTTACTGTAGGTTATCAAATTGTATTAACAGAGTTATCATTTTGGAACAACAAAGTTGTTATATTGAAACAAATTGAAACTTTGAATGACTTTTATGTAATGCTTAAATATTAAGTGATCAAAATGACAAATCTTTCAATATTTTTTAATTAATTTGTAAATAGGGTGGTAAATGATTTTTTAATTATTTTATTTGTAAATTATTGTAAATATGATTAATTAAATAAATTCAAAAAATTTAAATATATAAATATTTCATAAACAACTTAACATGAGTTATCCAAGCCGGAATCAATGTTTTTTTTCCACCTCAACCTATCAAACACGGTCATAACCTGCAGGATTTACCTATTTTTTTTTTCATTTTGCACAAAGTTGTGCTCTTTGACAAACCATCTAATCATAAAATATTGGATTGTTTATCGCCAGGTAAAATCTAGGATGATGCGAGATTCAACCTACAAAAGCACCCATGATTGTTTTATAAGGACTTTGAAAAATGAGGTAAAATCTAGGATGATGGGAGATTCAACCTACCTACCAGTTTTTTTCATATATGCTTCAGCTTCTTTTATACATGGCTAATTCATTACTAATTGCGTCAGACTGCCAAAACTGCGTATTTGCATCCAATTTTGCCGCATTTTAGTCTATGGCTAACTGAATTTTTTTAATCAATAGAACTAGCATTTTCTTAATAATATATTACAGATGACTCGTGCCTTCTGCCAAATTTTAGTCGGCTGGGATCTTGGAAAATGTGGTTATGTTCTTAACTCTCGAGCAAGTAAGATTTGTGAATCATGTTCTCCGGTGCTTTTACTCCTGAATGTGCATTTATGTTTTGAAATTTCTCTAGTTGCATGAATATGTTGGCAACTCGATCGGCATATATATAGGTGAACACGATCGTTTTATAGGAATTTCATTTAGGAGCTTTTCATTTTTCACCCTAGGTTTAATGGTATATCTGAAAAAGAAATCTAAGAGGTTTTCTGGTTATATGTGAATTTGTGTGAGTTCAGTGGACAACTCAAGTATAGCTTCTCGAATATTCATGGATTTAAATTTGAAGCAATTCAGATGAAGCTGCACGACTGGCCGAAAGACATTCATTCTACTTCCAGTCGTTAAAATGCTCTTACTTTTTGTTTATTACTCTCATGACAGGCAAAGAAGTTAGTCAGAGGGGAGGTAGTCTATGACTACTGATATTGAGATTGGGAAGGAAGAAGACAGTTTTGCTTATTGATTGCCTTTCCTACCGCATGATCAGGTTTCTTGCACATAAAAGTAAGGTAAACGTCTGCAGATATTCCTCTCCACATTCATTTATCTATTGCCTATTCAAAGATAACTTCGAACCACATGTCCAAGAGAGTGCACTTTTTATCTGGTGTTAAAACTGTGTCTCCCTGTCCTATATGAAGTCAACATTTATGTAGAATGCTGTATTATGGGTTATGTTCTACTCTCCTTGTGTTTGCCAAGAAATATCATATATTATATGTCACTACTCTGCTGGTTTCTTTGAAATATTCAAATCAATTTTTGTGCCTTGCCAAATGTAAATACATACATTGTGACTATTGATAAATCATGCACTGTGCGTAGAATAAAGAATTGCTTTGGCAGACACTCCACCGGCGTCGAAAGTTTCGGACTCATTTTCCACGTGTGTATGTGTTGGTGGTTCATCTCAACGAATCTTTGATTGTAGTGATTCTGCACTATAACGTCATTGTTTCAAGGAAAATCCAGTTTTTAGAAAATTCTTTCCTAATTTTCTTGAGGGAAAATAAATATCAACATGTATTTTATGACAAATTTTTCTTTGAACCATGGAACATTATACATTATTTTCATTAACTAAGTTTCCATCAGTTTTGTTATTTTGTGGAATTATCAATTGAGAGATGCAAACTCAAGTGTCACCAAATTTTTGTTGTGTTTCTGTCAAAACGAATCATCCTATATCAAGCTGCAAGCATCGAGGGAAATCATATCTATATCTATACTTATATATAAAGCTCGTGCACTGCTGCAACTATACTTATTTTCTACTGGTTTCTCCCGGCGAGTACCGGTCTTTTAACGCCCTATACTCTCGCAACTGGTGTTCTTTCCACAAAAAACTGCCCAGCGAAACGACGTCGTTCCCCTCGATGTCGTCATTGGCGTCATCACTCCTACACCACCTCACCGACAGCATCTATATCTCGCTTCCTCCGCTTTTCTTCGCCCTCTACTTTACACGAAAATCGGAGACTCCATCTTCGCCTTGAATCCAAGTATGTACAAGTAAAAGGGTATTCTCTCTAGCCCTTTGATTTTTCCTCCAGTCCCTGGCTTCTCATCATCCCTCACTCTTCTTCGTTGTCCTCTTTGTCATGAGGGATTCAGAAATTTAACTCTCAATTTGTGGTGTTTTTGCATCTTATTGACATGGAACTCACCTGCTTCATGGTCATTGGCCACAACAGGTATGTTATCTTCTGGTCACAGGTGTTTGGGGTCGGTTTTGCTGATTTAGGATATTTGTTAGTGTATTTATCGTTCTCGCTTTCAATTTGTCGTTTTGTTTGTTATTGCCTGCTGAGTTCTGCAATTTCCATTAATCTACCTCGCTCCATTTCGTGTCTTTCTCCTGCGGATCAACGGACTTGGCTCTCGATTTGTGACTCTCTTTTACTTCTGATTTTAGTCTTAGTGCAATGACCTCATATCTCTGTTTTTGATGGTTCTTTTACATATATTTCCTGGAATTTCAGAAACTCTTTGTCGATTCTTTCAATCTTGAATAAATCTGGAATAATTGTTGAGCATGTTTTGTGGTTCTCTTTCTTTGTAAATAATTGTCCTCAATTCAGTCAAGCAGCGGAGGTAAATTCCACCCATTGTTTAAAGGTTTATTGCATTATTTTTGTGAACTTTGTTTGCTAGTGATTTTATGCTCGATTCTCAAAGTCTCAACACGAATGAGCGATGTGGTGTGCTTTGTTCTTCGACAGTGGATTGAGGTTAGTTCTGAGCATTGTCGATGAAGGTGATGAATTTGGCTAGATGAGATGGTGGAATTGGGCACCCTAGAACCAAACTTTGCATTCATAAATCTGCATATCTCAGTGAGAGTGACTGATGGTAAGAGAGTTTATCCTTCTCCGTCCTCTTTTCCTCACTGTGTCTTTCTGATACTTGGATTAAAACTCAATTCTGTTGAATTTTAGAGTATACTACGATTTAGAAGGGATTCCAATTGAGAAACCTATCACAGTCGCAGATCTTGACAGGTGACTTCAAATCTTTAATCAATATCGGGTGTCCTCTTATGGGTCACTCTCAGTCTATGCCAATTTTAGCCAAATCCGTTGTCTACAAAAGGAAAAAAAAAAGAAATTGAAACTGTTGTATTCACTTCTAGGTTCGACATACAACTCAATTTGATTTTTTTTTAGGGGGGGTGGGTGGGTTTGTGCATAAATGGATAGGGAAGAGAAGAATCAGAGAGCTTGTAGAGCGATGGGTGAGGATTTTTTGTTGCAGTGGCAGAACAGAAAAATGCTTATTAGGGGGATGAGACTCAAAGACCCTGCAATTTCACTGGGATCCACCAGTTTAATTTGTCGGAAAATCACGGCTCGGAGTGCTAACCGATTCTATGCGCACCAATTGAAAACATGTATTGTTGTTCATGTGAATTCAGAGTGCTAAAGTTATAGCATTTATCAAATTTCCTGAAATTAATTTTACTCAGATTATGACTTTTGTTTATTGCTTTGCTCCCTGCAGGTGTTTGCTGGCTTTTTGGTCTCCTCTGAAGACGTCGGCTTCACCTAAAATTTGCTTCGGGTATTATTAGATTTCATGAGCAATTATTCTTCATGCTTATGTTTCTTCGATCTATAACTTGAGTTATTTAAATTTATATATATTGTTTGATTGGGCTTTGGAAATTCTGGAGGAATTCATATTTGCGTTTTCGCAAATATGAAGATTGTGTTTCTGCATTGGCTATAGAGAAAATTTCGGATTAGATGGCATGCCCAAAAGCCTAAGCTTAGACTCTTCATCTTTTCACCTCTTATGATTTCATATTTCTTAGTTCTAATTCAAACTCCATTCCTCGGGAGTACTCTTTTTTTTTCTTAGTTCCTTCTGCAACCTCATTTTTTTGTTTTTTGTTCAGTGACCCTGATAGGATGTGAGGCAATTCACTGATTGACAAACGTACTCTCTTTTAAGTGGAGGGAAAGCATGTTCTGATGTTCCTAGCTGTTATTTTCGCATCATTGACATGTCTATTTAAATCTAATTTGCATTATGTTCATGAATTATTGAGGCATCTGTTCATTTGTACCAAGTTCAAATCTATTAGAGGACAAGTTAACAATATGCAGAGTTCATTTAGTGTGCCACGACGATAATTGTCATTTATGTTGATTACATGCAGCACTTGAGAAATGCAATCAACGTTAATGGAACTTGCATACTTATGTGGGAATGATGCATACAAAAGGGGTACCAAGATGGAAGCTGGGAGTACCATCTTATTGGATCTCATGAGATTGAAAAGAATGTAGTTGCAGCTTTTGCAGCAATTTTTGATGTCAAACATATCAAGAACTCTTCGACAGTTATTGTTCATCACCTTGCATTTTCTTATGCCTGCTTTACCTTTGAACTTATTGTTCAGTGGCAGATATTTGAGCAGTATGCAATTAGTGTTCGATTAATTTGATTATTGCAACTATTTAAGTGATCATTGTCATAATTATAGTTATTGGATATTTTGAGTAGCTTGATTATTGCAAGTATTTATAGCATTTACTTTGTGTTGGGTCCATTAACCGGGTGTCATTGTCCCTTATGCTCTAAGACTACGTTGGACATATTCGATAAATGGAGAACGTTAGATGCGGAGGTATTTATTCCACTCCCTCCCTAATCGTTGGAGTTGCACAATGATTCTGTATTAGTTTATGAACAACTCATTTTTTACATTCTCATGCAGCTAGCTTAAATTGACCATGCTTTTTTGAGAGATAAATCGGGTGAGCTGATCATCTACTTCTGATAATCAAAATTCCTCATTGGTTCTACGTTTGGATGAGCTCTGTTGTTCTATTTGTCCAAGTTATAGGTCAATTTATTATGGAGAAGTGGCCAACCACTGTATTCAGACTCAAGTTCAATTGCAGCGTGTCTAAGGCACAACTGCTGCGGATGATGAGTATGGTAGGATGGTTCAAGAGTAAAAGAAACGAATTGTAACCGACTCAAAGTACCTTTGATGTATTATTCGTTGTTCATGAAGAAAAAATGAATTAAACAAAGGATTCACCATCCTCTATTGCATTAGGACCCCCACATATAGATGCAAAGCGTGACGTGACTATGCCAGTTTTTGTCTGTTCTTTGTTCAGTTTATGACACTTACATTACTTATCAAAAAAAAAAAAAAAGTGTGATGTGAAGCCGCATTTCTCATATCAGTTCAAATCTATCAATTAAAATTGTAAATAGGCCACATGCATAGCGTGTGTAGCCACATTTATTCTTATATCAGTTCAAATCTATCAACTAAAATTGCAAATATAGGCCACCCGCAGCATCGCGCGGGCTTCACCCTAGTTGCAATCAATATTTGTAGGGAGTTTTAATAAGAAAACAAAATAGAAAACCAGACTGTGGGCCATGTTTGTTCGGCTCTAACATAATGATTCAATGAAGGGCCCAGGGCTTGAATTCTTCGGCCCGTCAAATGATATTTTGTGTGTCGGTCCAGATCAGGCCCGCTATTGAAATATAGAAATCTACACGCAAATCATCGGCTCTCGCATTTCTTCGAGCCCTAGATGTACGTCTGGATGCGCGGCATCTCTGAGTGAATACATACGCATATACACACAGATATTGAAGATTGTGAATAGCTGAGATGGCGCATAGATTGTTAAGAGATTACGAGGCCGATGGATGGGAACGCTCGGATTTCCCTATAATCTGCGAGTCCTGCCTCGGGGACAATCCGTATGTTCGAATGGTATGTTTTTTTCCACTCCTAGTTAAATCTTTTAGTGTTTTCAGATTTGCTTAGATTCATCTATTGGTGGTCGAAAATGGGTTTAGGGTTTAGGATCTTAACGTGATCTGTTTAATGGAAGAGCTGTCTTATTGATAGTAATAAGTAAAAACTTTGATTGAACGAAAATAGGGAAAAGAAGAACACAGAGTAACCATTGTTTTTTTCTTCTTGAGCTAATGTCTGATGTTTTTGTGGTAACTAAATGGCATGTATGTATTTGGATGCAGACAAGAGCAGACTATGACAAAGAGTGTAAAATATGCACACGGCCATTTACTGTTTTTAGGTGGAGGCCTGGTCGTGATGCAAGATACAAGAAAACTGAGGTCTGCCAGACATGTAGCAAGTTGAAAAATGTTTGTCAAGTCTGTCTCTTGGATCTTGAATATGGGTTACCAGTTCAGGTTCGAGATACAACGCTCAGTATCAATTCCAATGATGCCATTCCGAAGAGTGATGTTAACAGGGAATATTTTGCAGAGGAGCATGACCGTAGGGTGTGTATATTCATACATTCAAGGCACTTTATTTGCTTATTATTCATCATATCATGATTAATTTTCATGATTATGTTGTCAATCTGTCAGATAAACCTTACTTTGGTTTGTATATTTATGGTTCTGACTGGACTGGAAATGCTATGCATGTTGATCAATCATATTTCATGATATTTTGAACAGTTTATTCTGTACCTAACTTGTTACCACTGTGTAATCTCTGGTTTGCACCTGCTTGGTGCCTCAATAAAAAATTTCCATTCAAAAAGAAAAAAAGATGGCTTTTTTAGCCTGATAAGATAATGATGATAAACTTTCAGATTGTTTTGAAGATATGTTTCACATTTGTAAATGGATGGTTCCACAAGTCAGAATTTGAAGAAGTTTGATTTTGCAAAATACATAAACGTAGTTCTTTTTTTTTCCCTCCAATATTCTGTTTATGGGCTGCCAATATGATTTATGTTGCTTGTTAGCTTAATTGTTGATTCTTTATTCTGGATGAGATCTAATCGTCTAAGTAATGTGGGCATGATTATGTCAATGTTGATCTATGTTGGTCACGTTAACATCATGCATAGTAAATGATGATATGTTCTTCCACATGTTTGACAAATGCATCGCACTTCCACTTTTCAACTGCTCCTTGCAGGCTAGAGCGGGTATTGATTACGAATCATCTTATGGAAAAGTGCGGCCAAATGACACTATTTTGAAGCTTCAAAGGACAACACCGTACTACAAAAGGAACCGAGCACATATATGCAGTTTTTATGTTCGGGGTGAATGCACAAGAGGGGCCGAATGCCCCTATAGACACGAGATGCCCATGACTGGGGAGTTGTCGCAGCAAAACATAAAAGATCGTTACTATGGGTAAGTACCATTATTTTACCTAGTATGAAGTGGAGATATGTAAACTTGATCTCTCGATCGTGCCAACTCTCTATCTTGCGTTACTTCTTTTCCCCAACCTTTGGTCTATGCGTTCATGTTGTTGAGCATGTTAATTTGAGTTATGCTAAGGGGAATGAGAGATCCTTTAGGTGTTTGATGATAGCGTTTCTTCAATCCTTTGTTAGTACTAGACTATTAGTTTAGCTTAGCTGGTCCATGTACTGCTCTCAAGTAATTATGCTTCTTCTCATGCACAGCTATTGCAGCACACCTATTCAGTGAGGGGTTGATAAAGAATTTAGATATGAGGCCATCAGTTCTATCTTCTTGTTGATTCAACTTTCTTTGTCTATTGTCTCGTTCAAGGAACTCCTTTTAAGTTCCTTTAATGTCGTATGTTTTGTCAGCTTGTTTGCTATTAACTATGCATGACATAATTGCTTAATTTAACTGATTTGTATGTGAGTGGAACTACTGAGGTGTTAAAACTTGTTAGGAAGATGATGACAGAAGTTGATTATTTTGACGATACTATATTGCCTTGGCATGTTCTGGGACTGTCATCTTTTGAAACACTGCTCATCTCCTTGGTTTATTGAGTAATTTCTTTGGAGGACACAAGCTCAGTTTTGAAGGCCGAAAATACTTTTAACTGAATAATTTTTCATGTATTTAAATTTATAAATTTCTTTTGGTGTCTTTGGAGGACTCATTTCTTCTTTGTGCCCAGTTGAGTGCATACAAATTTCCTCTTACCAATTCATTCAATTGCATACAAGTACATGTGCACATGTTTTTAAGTTGTTTCTGTTTCTCTTTTAGTGTCAATGATCCTGTAGCGATGAAGCTGCTAGGCAAGGCCGGTGAAATGCCTTCGCTGGAACCTCCTGAGGATGAAAGCATTAGGACTCTGTATGTTGGCGGTCTTGATGCCAGGGTTGCTGAGCAGGATTTAAGGGATAACTTTTATGCACATGGCGAAATTGAATCCATAAAGATAGTAATTCAACGAGCATGTGCATTTGTGACCTACACAACCAGAGAAGGAGCAGAAAAGGCTGCAGAAGAGCTCTCTAACAAACTCGTAATTAAGGGTTTGAGACTGAAGCTGATGTGGGGTAAGCCTCAAGCATTGAGATCTGAGTCTGAAGGCTCAGATGAAGCAAGGCAGCAGGCTGCATTGGCACATGGAGGCATGCTGCCTCGGGCAGTCATATCTCAACAGCAGAACCAGTTGCAACCTGGGAACCACGACCAGCTACCACCAATGCCCTACTACAATATTCCTCCTCCCCAGCAGGAAAGAAACTTTTATCCGTCAATGGATCCTCAAAGGATGGGTGCGCTTGTTCCATCTCAAGATGGGGCTCCTAATGGGCCAGCGGGGTCTGGTGAGAAGAAATCTGGACCTGAGAAGCAGCAACAGGCTCAGTATTATGCTTATCAAGCTATGCCGCCACCTCATGGACAATACCATGGGCAACCTTATCCACCATATGGATATATGATGCCGCCTCCTCCACAGCCCTATCAGCAGTACCCACCACAATACCCCGCTACAATGCCATTGCAGCAGGGCGCACATATGACACAGCAGTATCAGCATTCTGGACCTCCAAGGGCTGCACTGCCAACGTCCGCTTCCTCTGGTCCTGCTGCTCCTTTGCCCACTTCCGCTGGGCCTTCAACATCTGTATCCACAGCACCAGGGCCAACCCAACCATGATGATTGCGGACCACTTGTTTATGCTTTAATTGTATAATATTTTGTTTTTTGGCAATTTAACTCAGGTAACGTGTCTCGGATTTTTTGGCTCTATATACCTTTTGCTCGTACTCATGGGCTTTGCTCTTGTTCACCATTTGTTGGTATTGTTGCGCTTCGTTTCTCTTCTCATATGCTTGACCTGAATATTCGAACTCTTTGTATATAGCAACTGGAAAACGGCTACAAAGAAGAGTTAAGACCAAAACCATGATCGTGGGATCAAAGTCATTTGCCACCCAAGTTGCGACCAGAAGAAATAACGATTAGTTTGGCGTGTAAACTGTCGGTTTTTCTCGGTGATTGGCAATTATTTTGGTCATTTCTTACAGCCCTGAACAAGATTTTCGGCGGTAACGACTAACATGTACCCTATCAATTCGGGATGATTACCCCCCTCGGGTGTTAATTAGGCAATTATCGAACTCGAACACGTATTATAGGATCTAATCCTTGTCAATTGTTATGAAGCCCAAATCTGTATCCAGAGTCCAAAATCGAATGCCAACTCAACTCCCAGTATAATGTCAAGTCTAGAATATCCATTCCGGCTTTTCATTTTTCTTTTTTTTTTGAAAAAGGTAGCCGATATACCTCCATAATAAACTTATAAAACTCTGGGATGAAAAGGTTATTCAAACCGATAGTCCATCTGTTTCAAAATGAGTGTCGTTTAAAGTTTTTGCACAAAAATTAAGGAAGCTATTAAATTGCTCTAATATTAATAAAAAATAAATACATTTGATCGAAAAATTCTTATTAAAAATGATAATAAAGGTAAATTTAGAAGAAAAAAAATATATTAATTGTATTTTAGATTTATAAAACAATAAATAATAAATATTTTGAAACAAAAATAAAATTTTAAAACGAGAATTATTTAATAGTAATTGAGAGAGCATATTGCTCTCTTCACGTCCGCTTCTCCAGAAACTTCTTCCAACTATTTCTAAGAGTATGTTTGATAAGAGAGTGATAAATATGAATGTAATATATTACTAGGGTAATCATTACCAATCTCTCCCCATGGATAATCATTGCATCCAAAATATGAAAAAAATTGCTTAAAAAATTACATGGGTAACTAAGATACATGAATACCAAACATGAGTATTAGTTTACTCAAGTAATTTTAATTACCCTTGTAATCATTTTTCCCCTACCAAACCCACCCTAAGCATAAATAGCTCTCTCCGTGAAACATTATTGTAAAATAATCAATCTCTGAGAAATCGAGAGCGTACGAGGGATCGGTTGCGCGTCGATTGTTTCGATTTTCTACGTCATTGCAATCATCTGCTACGGCATGTCATCGAACTTCATAGCATCGCTGAATTTTTTTTCTTCTATTCGTGTGGTTATCGTATTCTTTTGAAGAACGACAATAGTGTTCTGGCGATGTAAATTGTTAGGGATGGATCATATATTGCTTGAATGAGTTCATGATGATGATGATAGACTGCATGCAACTTATTTATATTCATGCAACTTATTTGTATTCAACTTGGATATACAAAAGCTCAAGCATATTCGCTAATCTGCATACCAAATTATAGACCTTAAAACTGATAATAAAGCTGCCAACCAAATTTCAATCTCCATAGTTTACAACAAGTATCAGGATGGCTGGTCACCAAAATATCAAGAATCTCATCTCAGAAACACACAATCAATCAAGTGATCCATATCTAAAACGAATAGAATTGAGAGATAAATCCCAGTTTTGATTAACCCTACAACATAGGAGATGAGACTTCAAACTCACAGACAATCAAAGTCCACATAAAAGTGCATACAAGTAGAGGTAAACCAGAGCATGAATCTCAGACTTCATTGTTAGGGCTTTGAGTTGAACAAGTGAACATCAGTCTCACAAGAATCAGAAAGAAAAAATGAGGAATGAGTGGATTAAAGATAATAGCCGTGGCCACGGACCTATGAAAGGGAAGAGACGCGCAATGCTCATGAAGGTCTGCGAGCAAAACAAGGCAGGTGCTGTAGTGGACCAGTGGTTATGGCAGCCATAAAAATGGACCTTTTGTTTTAAGTTAAAGTGGTGTCTATTGTACACAGTTGTAGGGAAGGTATAATCACTAATGACACTAACTTAGAAAATTCACAACAACCACCAAATTGCATTGAAGTGTATAGTAATCACAAGAAGTTACATCGAGTATAACTTTCAATGCCTAAAAGTTCCGATTATCAGATCAAGCCATAAAAAAATGGCAAGGAAATAAACAAATATGAATCAAAGTATTGTAACGAACCTTAGCTCCTCCCTTCATATCTAATTCCAAAAAGTAACTACGCAGCATACACCACTTCTTGAAAACAAAGGCAGCGAGTTATATCACATTTTACTAGCATGTTTACCGAACAACGAATGACGTCCTTCAGCAATTAACTCCCCAGTTACTTTGTTCTTCACAAGAACAATCGTTCCAGAGTAATTTCCTTTTTTTCCTAAAACCCTTGAAGTAATCTCTAGCTCTTCCTGCAATGTTGGCATCACGAAATCCGAATTTACGCCACAAAAGAGGTGAATGAAAGCTATGAACGTTCAGCAACAAAACAATTAATAGTCAAGAAAGCAAAAAAAAAAAAATGCACAACATTTGAAAATACAAAATCAATCACCAACAACAATATTGACATAAAACAGAGTGATAATTTGAATTCAATTCAATCAAACACACAAAAAAATTAAATAAAAAAAAAACAAAACAAAAATTGCATCTCGTCGCATTAGAAAAATAAGAAGAACTAGAAATTTCATTAGGCATCGGCATACGTACATGGACCTTTGCAGTGGAAATGAATGAAATTGACATGTCCACTGACACATTCATCGGAAGACCCTCAACGTAAACCACCGCGCCGCCGACTTCATCCACAAGATTCGCAATCGCGCCTGTAGCCAACTTTCCACTCATATCCTGTTCAACGACAGTTCAATCGAATCCAATGCTCTGTTTATAATGAGGGATTCAGCAAAAATTTCAATACTAGGAAACAAAATTTTACAGATTAATGCGATAGGGAGGTTTTCGGTAGTCTTACAGTAAGGCGATGAGGGACCTTGAAGGTGCAAGAGACTAGCCCGGGCTCGACTCTGTCGACTCGGATGCCTCTCAAGGCAAAGTCTTCGTAGAAGCTGGTGTCGACGCCGACTCGGGGAGGGTGACCGGCTAGTCGCGACACAATCTCTGACTCGTCTTGGTCCAGTTTCAGAAACTCCTTCACCTTCTCCATTTCGCAGTTTCCTGATGCTTTGTCAGAGATTTGCGAATTCATATGTGATGGACTTTGATATTAAGAAGTGGATTTGGGTCTTCAGATGCTTCCTTCAAGGCAAACGGACACCGACATTGGGCTCGAACTGGGTTTCGATGAGCCCATTTACACTTGAGAGTGCCCTAGGCCCATGTATTTAAATGAATGCTGTTTTCTTCTCTCTGTTACCCAGCAGTTGAGCTGCTGCATTTGCCTTGTGCGTAATAAAAGGTTGCTCAACTTTGGAGGTCAGAGAAGATGTTGCCAATAATTGTATGAGAGAATGGCGGTACACTTTTGTGGATTTATTAAAATGTAACTTCATCTATAAAATTTATATGGAGGTCAATTAAGTTTACTATAATTTTTATATTTTTTTTATAAATAAAATTTAAAATATTTTATCTCTTAAAATGCATGAATTTTTTTTTAAAAAAAGTTACATATTCAAACTCATAACGTAAAACTCTTTCTAACAAGATTCATTATCGATAGTTTTTAATGTATTTTTTTAATTATATTATTTTTTAAAAAATAATTTAATTAGTATATATGCTATAAAATTTTGTTTTTTTTACTACTGTAACCTAAACAAAACAATGGATTTATAAAATCCTAACGGACTCGTGTATATTATTTTTATGTTGTAACCTAATAATAAGTGTTAAACCCTAAGGAAAACATATTCACTAAACTCTAACGGGCTCGTGTATCGAATTTTCATGTTATAACCTAAACAATAAGTGTTAAACCTTAAGAAGAATGAATTCTCCAAACTCTAACGGACTTAACGGACTCGTGTATACTCAACATATTGATTAAAGAGTATAATAATTAATTAAAAGAGAGAAATTAATATATTTTTTAAAATTAAATTTATTTTTTTATTATATATTTTTCTTGAAAGCCTCTAATCTTGTCATGAATCAGAAAATAAAAATTAAACTTAATTACAAATAAATTTAAAAGGGTGCAATAATAGCCTCTCTGGGCGGTAAACAAGATAAACCAATGAACGAGAGAGACACGATTGAAGACCAGAGCTGTTACGGAGGATCCAATATCTTGGGATCAATGGAGGAGTGGGAGACATTGACCAAAGGAGTGGCGAGAGTGATCAAAATAAATTGGCCGTTGATATCTTTTGGCGGCTCTCCTCTTGAAACAATGAAACTTGAAAGCTTACCGATCTGATGTGGTCGATTTTCTATCCATCAAAAGGTGCAGATTGCGACAGGTGAGTCTTTTATCATTATTCTTGGATATATTTCACAAATAGTTTTTGATGTTTGTAAAGATTGGAGAGTGTCTAATGCCCAAATTTTGTGTATAGATTAATGTATGTACGAGGGAACTTTTTCATGAGTTGCAGCATCCACAAACCATAAATCTCCAATCAAATCTCACTACGTATGACTTATGTTTCTCACTCTCTGTATCTGAGGATTCGAAGGAGCCTGGGAGAGCTTGCTTTTGAGCTACAGTGTTTTGTCGTTGTCTTCCATGGCACAGGAGCTCCAAAACACTTTACCTACTTTTTTTTTTCCCTCTTTTATTTTGGTTGGTCAGTTATCAAGGAAAACGAGGGAAAGAACAAGTCTTTGAAGCTATTGTGATTCAGTTCCTTAGAATTCAAAGTTTTCCCCAATTGGGTTTTGTTTCATTTTCAGGATTCTGGTCTTAACTCAGCTTCTTTTGATTACTTTCCCAATTGGGATTTCAAATAGGCTGAAGCTGCAGAGAGCTCCTTAACTTACCTTTCCCTTCTTGGGTTTTTGTTTCCCTGACAGGTTTCCGTTTCAGTTCTTCAAATTATTTCAGGGCCTCGGTGTTCTGTGTTGTGTTCCTTAAAAGAGTCATTCGGTTAGTTGTGCTCCTAGGGTTTAAAGAGTATTTACTTCATGTTTTAGTTTTAAATTTTTTGGAGTTGATAAGTTCTTTTTTGAATTTTTGGAAATGGTGAGTCCTTTCTAGATTCCTTGGGAGTACGCCTACAATATAGAAAGAAAAGCTATTCTGATTCCTTTTAAATGCTTATTGATTTAACACTGGTTTTTTTTTGTGTGGTGAGATCTCCACCTCTTCTGCATTTCCCACTCTGGGTTTCTCCTCCCTCACTTCCCTGTTTCTCTTCTCCTTCCCCATTTCAATGAATTTGTTCAGATTATAAAGTATGCATAACTAAATCCTTTTTCCCTTTTTGATTGGATATATTAAATGAAGTGGGAAATGGAAGTTCTGTCTCCTGCATCCTACCTTTCAACTGCAAATTGGTTAGTTGGGGACAGCGAGAACACAAGATGGACTGCAGCGGAGAACAAGATTTTTGAGAAAGCTCTGGCAGTGTACGACAAGGACACACCAGATCGGTGGTACAAAGTGGCAGCTAGAATTCCTGGAAAGACAGCCGAGGATGTTCTGAAGCAGTATAGAGAATTGGAAGCTGATGCGAGCAATATTGATCCAATTCCTGGATATAGTACCGGTGCTTCTCCATTTACATTGGAGTGGGTTAGCGATCATGGCTATGATGGGTCTAGGCAGCAACATTATGGAGCTGCTGGAAAGAGATCTTCATCCATTCGACCACCTGAACAGGAAAGAAAGAAAGGAGTTCCATGGACAGAGGAAGAGCATAAGTAAGTCATGATCCTGTTTGAGTAGTTACTTTTAGTTGGGGTTTCTTTTATGCACACAAGTAGTTGAACTGGTATCGGATCCTCAAAATCAAGCTATCTAGATTCTAGACATAATTTTAGGAGGATTGTGCTAAATTGAATAGATATCATTTTGATGGACATTTGCTTATCAGAATCAGCAATTTGACTCGGTTTGCATCTCCAATTGGGCGTGGTTGCAGACTTTTTCTGATGGGGTTGAAGAAGTGTGGAAAAGGGGATTGGAGAAACATATCGCAAAATTTCGTCATAACCAGAACGCCAACTCAGGTGGCTAGTCATGCCCAGAAGTACTTCATCAGGCAGGTTTCAGGAGGCAAAGATAAGAGGAGAGCCAGCATTCATGACATAACAACAGTATCTCAACGAAACTAGAACTCCCTCGATGGACAATAAGGGAGATTCACTGGTGCAAGAAGCTGCACTAAGTTTCCTGCAAGCCAATTCTGATTCCACACCAAGAACACATTATCAGTGTAATCTCAGCAAAGCAAAGGGGCTATGCCATCTAATTCAGTGAAAGAAAACATGTCCATGGCCTCATCTTTTGGAATCAACTCATATGGCCTTAAAATGCAGGGCCAAGATCTGCATAGAAGTTCTGTTCATTAGTCTTCGTACATTGGAACTTAAAATCTGGTTTTCCAGATGCAATCCTTGCAGCGATAACCTCATGGATGGTCCACATTGAACTCCCCACCGCCCAATGCTCCATATATGTCCATACCAAACTCGTTGTGTGGCGAAAGGACGAGGAATGCTTTGCTCGGAATTGCTAGTCTGGATTACAAAACTGAGAGGGAGAAGATTCTGAATTTTCGGTTTTCTCCGTATCTTAGATTCCTGCAGCTTTTGTGGTTTACTTAGCTTTATAACCAACAGTTGAAAGCAGTAGGATAGAGGTGCATTTTTCTGTGCTTTTGTAAGTTGTAAATGGTTTTGAAGCAGAAAGAGCAGACTATTGTTGGATGCCTTGAGCTGATTCTTCCGGGTTAAGAAAAGAAGGAAAAGCGATGCACCGAGAAGCAGACATTTGGAATTCAACTGCAATAGAGGATGAAAGAATGCCAGGTTTCAGGCATATCTGATAGTCAAAGCATAATGTAAGACTTGTTGAACATATCCACCTCTGTTCTGGATATTCAACCTTTCGGCATTTCTGTTTTTTCTTTTTCTCAAGTCAGTAGATCCGTTCTCAAATTTAGACAAATAAAAAATGTTGTTGTTTATGTCCATGAAATCATCATGATTTTATGATTCTAAAGCGTAAGAAGTCAACCAACAATAGGAACCTCAAGAAAGAAGCTTTAGTTTAGTCGAGATAGTGAAATATCGATCATCCGTTTGGATCAGAGTATGTCTCATAGAGTATAAGCTCTCGTAAAACGTAAAAGCTGAGGGTGTCTGAGGGTACTCTGAAACAAAAATGTGGCAACTCCTCACAAATGCGGAGAATTATCACCTAATGAGACAAATTAACAATGATTATTTCTACTATGCACGAGAATCTTCGTATGACTGATAATTAATTGTCTTACAAGTTACAACACATAACTAGAGAGAATTATGAAATTATTTGAAACAAGTTCTTGATTGGTATTTGAAGGTCATGACAAGTAGTAAAACCAAATATCAAAGTTTCCTGTGCAATTCCCATATCTTTCGTTGTTTTCTTACAATTTTGGCACAAAGCAACAATCACAAAAGCCCAGTAATCACACCCATGTCACTTGTAGATAGTAATTAAGCAAAGAATATTCATGCAACAAAGGCAATAGGGTCACTCAACTAGCTTTTTCCCAGGGAAATGACAAGACCAACCACCATATTTTTTCCAAATGACAAGCCCTTCTACTATATTCTCATTTTAATCAGACACCTTAACCAGTTATGATTCTCCTCAGGATATCTTCTAGTAAAAAAAGAGAGTATATATAAGTGAAGCTATAATTTGCTCTGAATGAGCACTCAAAGCTTCCGTGGGCGTTGTGTGATGTGCATGGAAGTAATTTTGATTCCCCACATTGCCTCAGCGGGCATTGAGAATCCGATGATAATCAGTTGAGCGGCCTCGTTGTTAGATTAGATATAGAAGAAAAAATGTTGAGACAGAAAGTGGAGAATATGCATCAATCACACATAATATTATCTCACATCCTTTCAAATGGAACAAGTCAGGATAATACAACAGCGCAGTTTAATGAGTTTCTACATGGAAGGAAAAAATGCCAAAAAAGACAGGGACATACCATAAAAGATAAAAGATAGGGACACACACATATGGACTTGCCATTTCTGCATCAACATTATTAGTCAAGTAACTCGGACACCACACCAGCCTTAATCTTCAGGACTATTTATTCTACAGATTTCTCCTCATTGCATGTCAAGCCAAAACCAAGGGGGAATAAAGGATCCGATGAATTTTGCCCGGCATGTACTGGCAGTTGTTCACTCTTTTTAAGCCATGTTACGGGTAACCTACCCTCAAAATCGTAATCTCCAAATATAACATCTGCAATTCCTGCTCCTTCACTTCCAGGCAGCCACGCAGCGATGAAAGCGTCTACCTTTTCCAAAATCCAAGGCTCCAGAACTAAGGCTCTTCCAGATATCAGTATTGCCAATGTGGGGATTTTATCAGCCACGGAGCTTACGAGCTCAGATCCATTAAAGGGGATAACAAGCTCTGAATTGTCCCCTAATGATTCGGAATATGTACTTTCACCAACAACTACAACAGCATAAGAGAAATCCTGACTAGCTAAGGTCTCTGGTGATGGATGTTTCTCATAAACCACTTCAGTTTCATCTCCCACAGCTTCTTTAATAGCATCCAAGACGGTTGTACCTAAAATACAAATTATTGCTTGTGTCAGGCCAACAAATACTTAAAAGCCATAACTTGCAACATAACATTGAAGCCGAAAATTATTGGCCAGATGTCCTTCGTTGCTTAAAGGTTCTATTACAAGTGTGTGTGCTGTTTTGTGAGTGTGTATAAATGCTTCATTCTAATATTCGATGAAGCCAACAAAAGTACGTAACTTCATACCAATCGTTATCTTGCCACTGTTTCCCTGCCAAAAAATTGTCCAACCTCCACATTGATAGCCAAGGTCGTCAGCATGTGTGCCAGCAACAAGAATTCTTTTGGCGTTTCTGTCCAATGGAAGAAATGATTTACTTGGATTCCTTCCATTTTTCAAGAGAACCAGCGACTTGCGGACTGCTTCACGTGCTAGTTCTCGATGCAGCTGCATAAGAAAATCTAATGCAATAAATTAACTGTTATTATGCAACAAAGATGGAAGAATAGCCTACAGTAATCATATTTTAATACATAAAAGAGTCGGGACATCAAACTAAAGAAAGTAATTGAAATACGAGGCCAAAGGAAATTAGGGCCAGCAATTCAGCAGATTAATGTCCAAGTATGTGACTAGGCCAGGCTGGCCAGCCATATTCTGAAACCTAAAGTTTACCTTGCAACCTACTATATGCAGCAAAGATCTATCAGCGAAGGGATATTCAAAGACACCCGATATAAACTTCACTCTCAGAATACGTTCAACAGCATCATCAATCCTGGCCATTGTTATCTCCCCTGATTGCACCAGAAACATCAAGTCCTCAACTAATAGTTCATACCTATAAGGCACCATCACCTGCATAAATTTCAAATTGAACAAATAAAAATCCAAAACAAGAAAAGTGACTTTTATTCTGGGCTTTTAGGAATTAGATATTTATATCCTACCATATCAATGCCAGCATTTATGGTTCTGGAAATCCAGTGGCGATAGTTTGAACCATAAGGCTCGCCTAGTCGGTCAAGTCCTTCCCAGTCAGAAATCACAAAACCCTGCACCAGAGTATTGCCTTGAAATTCACGTAGATGAAGAGCAAGTTAAAGTTATAGCAGTGGGATCCAAACAATAGAAAAGATACTAAAAGAATTAATTTGACTATTGTATCCTGTTTGTGCCCGACACTGCGCACAACAAGAGCTTTGTGCACAGCAGTTATTCACCTTTTACATTCTAATCGGGACAGCGCTTGGTTTTTTTCTAAGAGTTTTCCAAACACATGAGCCACAATGGCTGTTTACCTTAAAACCTAGCTTATCTTTCAAAACTTCGGTAAGGAGAAAATGATCGGCGTGCAGTCTACGTCCATTCCAGCTAGAATACGATGCCATAACAGTGGAAACACCCTGGGATAAACAGTCGAGATAAGGAGCCAGATGGATCCTCTCCAAATCTTCATATGATGATATTGTGTTTCCCTCATTTATTCCTCTATCAGTACCGCCATCTCCAACAAAATGCTTGGCACATGCAATGACATTTTCTCTGGAGTCAATGAAGGAACTCAGTAAGATGAATTTCTAATGTGTTCAATGCAATGTAGGAATACAATATGAATGTTTCTATGTCGAATTGTCAACACTGTTGACAGAACAGAAAGAAAAGAGGAGAAATTACATGAATTTCATTTTAAGATGATTATCCAAGAAACAATACAAGGACTTGCAATTTAAATCTATACCAATTTCTGACACGCTAAGAGTAAGTGAGAGGTATATGTCGAATTATAGAATACTATGCAAATGTAAACACTATCAGTCAATAGACAGAAACGCGAGGATTGTACTGCAAGTAAAAAATGGTAAGAATCTACGGGGTTACCTCAGAAACTTATAATAAGTCAATGATGACTAGTGTATGAAAGTGTGAAGCAGAAATTCTCTCTACCTTCCTGCTACAAAAGGGTAGCCTTTTTGGTGTCCCTTGGATGGCTGTCCCTGCAAACCTGTTACAATGGAAGTCATCTTTCTGACGATGTCAGTGTCTTCGCTGTAGCTTTCATAGCATCTTCCCCATCTGGGATCTCTGCATACCTGTAAGTTGCAGGCTGGGTTAGTTAAAATTCTGTTGATCTAATGCAATCAAAAGTGGCATCACTCCAGTTTGAACAGATGGCGTAGCTAGAATCATATGAATATTAAAAAAGACTGTTTCCAGCCACCCATTTAGTCTCCCGTAGACCCATTATGTTTTTTTTTTGTCTAGTCATGATGTCGACTAGTTAAGAAGTGACCCTGTGTTCCAAGTACCTATCCTAATCCTATAAGAACGAACTAGCTTATTTAGCCTCACTCATCCACAACAGGGGAACCCTTGCCTATGTCACACCGCATTCGAGCATCGATGCAAGGTGTAGCCACCGAGGTACGTCCGTGCCAGCGCTCGCTCACTTATCACCAGGTTCCGATACAATGTGCCGCGCTCAGAGAACATCCCAACAATTTTTTTTATTCTCATTCGTGTACATAGTTTTGGTAAAGTTTTATGCTCATCACCGACCGACTGCAACTCTCCTCCTTTATCCGCACTTGGGCTGGGTGCAAGCGCAAATGAAGTTTCTTCATTAAAAATTCTATTTCTACTACAAATATCTTCTACACATTACTTGTTTCTTTTCTTACAAAGACACTGCAAGAGAAATCAAAGGAAAAAGAAAATAAAAATCTATAAACTTCGATGACTTACAGCCACGCAAGGAGCAAAAGCAAATTGGATGCCGCATGCCCTTACTTCAAGAGCGGTTGCAGCTCCTATCCTTTTTACTAAGTCTGCATCTCTGTCAGACCATCCAAATCATTAGGATCCGGAAGCAAATTTTGGCAACGAAACCCTTATTTATTGAATCCCCAAATATAATGAAAGAATTGAATCATTGACGTTTTATATGTGATTTTTCCTTAAGTTCAAAACCCAAAAAAATCAGTTGCTTAAGACCTAAATATTTCAAAAAAAAACACCGATCAACAAATAGGAAACTGACCTAGTGGCTCCAAGTCCAGTATTGTGAGGAAATATAGTGGCACCATAGACACCACTGTTACCATGGACCGCATCAATACCATATATAATGGGTATCCCAAGCCGAGACTCGAGTGCCAACTTCTGGAATCCATCAACCATTTCAGCCCATTCTGAGGCCACGGCTTTCTCAAAGGGCATGCTCCCTCCGCCGTTAAGTACACTCCCTACAATATAAAGAAATGTTTACACTTAATCATAGCAGTTGAATCAATTAAAGAGTTCTTTTTTTTGGATGTTGAGCGGAAATAGGACCTTACCGACGCAAAAATCTCTAATGGCAGAGGGAGTGGCGATGCTGCGCTCGATCTGGGTCATCTGACCGACTTTCTCTTTCAAGGTCATACGGGATAGGAGGTCTTTCACTCGAGTTTCAGTGGGTGCATTTGGATTCTTGTAGAGGCAATCCATGTTTTCGACTTCGCTAATTCTCTCCTCCAACTTCTGGACAAACGAAAGTTTTTCGTATTTGATTTTCCTAACGTTATCCTATTCAGAGCCTGCGAGACTTACCATTTTATGCGCTCTTATCATCCTTTTTTTTTTTTTTTTTTTTTTTTAACACTTTTTTTGATCGGGATACACCACTCCTATTTTTGCGGTAAGGGCCTAAGGGGATACACTCCATTGTCGTAGATCATCTACTTTTGAAAAGTGTAAAGATTCCATACATATCAAACTTTTCTTTTGAAATTGACATTCTTCTAACTAGAGAGCGGTGCAAGTTTTATATTATAATTACAGAATACAATGACATATAAGCCATTATTGCAAGCTGTTTAACTGGAGGACATTCATCTATATGGGCCGACTACAAAAGAAGTTTCATCCGTTACAAAAAGAAGTTTGAAATTTTATTGACTTTTAGTGGCGGAAATTTCTGTCACTAGCCAATTTATCATAAAATTTGATAATCTCGTCACTAAATGTTTCACTTTTTGACTTTTTAGCGATACACAAATTTTCTATCTCTAATTAGCGATGACAAAAAAATTATTGTTAAATTCGTCTCTAATTAGTGACAGAACAATTACTGTCTCTAAGTAGTGACGGGTGTTGTTTCGTGGGTTAATACAACATGTGATCACCCAAGATGGCTCATGTTCTATTTTTGTCACCCAAATATCAAATGTTTCAACTATATCATCCAACTTTTTATTTTATTTCATTTTGGTCACTCGATCAATTTTACCTAAAATTGGGCGTCAAACTTGAGATCAATAGAACATGTCGTGGTCATCCAAAAAATAGATAATGTTTCATTTTCGCCACTCAAAAATGAAATGTTTAAACTTTATCATTCAATTTATGATTTTATTTCATGCATATTGACCACTCAAATAATCTATGCTACTTGTTAGCCTTTAGTTTTGCTTAATTTGGGCTTCGACTTTTATTTATATTTTATTTATTTCAAATTTCATTTATATTTATTAACTTTTCTAAAGATTATCCCTGTCTTTGTTTATGTCTAGAGTTGGAACAAATTATCATAATTTGCCCTCGTCTATGGATCAGTCGACATTTTTCACAAATTTGACGAACAGAGGCTCATCGTTGTCATTCCTAAACTGAATTCCGAATATACTTATTGGAAGAAACTAAATTTCTTTCAATTTGAACCCTAGTGATCTCTATAAAAGGAATGTTGAAGTACCTAATAATTCTAATCTTTGTTGCGGAGTCTATAACTTATACGTCCTCTAGTGGAATCATAACGACTTACTTCAATTTTGACTCTATCCCCCGATAGTATACGGATAAAACTGCTCCGGATCCTTCCGAAAATATAACCTAGATTGAAATCTTCATTATCTAAACGAACCCGAAACATACCATTTGGAAGTGATTCAGTAATTAAACCTTCATGATTCCATTTTTGTTCTTTCATTCCATGCAAAACCTCCTTAACTTAAAGAATCAAGTAATTAATGTAGGAGGAGTCAGATTAAAAATCCGTCCTTTCTCTTTTTCTTTTTTGTTTTGTGAAAAACAAAAAAGAAGTTTCAAAACAAATTCGGATATCAGAAAGATTACCATATATAACACAAAATTTCTCCTCCGATTCCTTCTAGTCGAGCCTCTTGATCTATCATTATGCCTCGAGAAGTAGATAGTATTACAATCCCCATTCCGCCTAAAATTCTAAGAATTTGTTGATAGTTAGAATAGATTCGTAGACCAAGTCAGCTTATTCGTTTTAAATTTAAACTAGTTCTATCGAGCCATTTTCTATGTCGTAGGATTAAAACCAAAAAATATTTGTCGCTTTTGCGATGTTTCCTGGTGTTTTCAGTAAAATGATCAAGTCGAGCGATGTTAAAAAAATGTTATAGCTAGTTAAAATCATTTATCGATCACGACATGTCTCACTTTAAAGATGCGCTTCTTGAGGGAGAAGTTCCCTTTGACAGAGCACATGGAATGCATGCATTTGAGTATCCAAAGACTAATTCCAAGTTTAACAGCCATGTTAAATCATACCGCTATCGTGATGAAGGAGATCGTCTCGATTATAGAGGATCCAAGTCAATAAAGCATCTCTTTAATGTGGGTGTAGGACGATTTTAAAAATAAGAAACACATAGGAGTAATCAATGGAAAAAACAGCTTTCAAAAATTTATTGCTAATTATGCAAGGTAACCAGGGGACGACGAGTCTACGTGCAATCATATCCAGATATCCTCATATTAAGGGGATCAACTTTGACTTGGCTCACATAGTCCAAGATGCCATACCTTTCTCAGGTATTGAACATGTTGGCGGGGACATGTTTGAATGAGTTCCTCAAGGAGAACCAATTTCCATGAAGGTATGATCACCTTTTTTGATTTAATAGAGGCCATATATATGTCAATTGAGCTTATAAGTTTTAACATTTGCAGGGAATCCTCCATGAATGGAGTAAGAAGCACCGCATACAATTGTTAAAAAACTGCCACAACTCCACACCAAAAGATGGAAAGTCATAGTTATGGAAGCAGTCCTTCCAGCTCTGCCTGATGAAATGGCTGAAACAAAATTCACCCATCTCTCCGATATTATGATGATGATGACCCAGAATCCCGGTGGAAAGGAGAGAATGCGAGAAGAATTTATGGCTCTGGCCACTGTTTCTGGGTTTCGTGGCATAGCATACGAATGCTTTGCTTGCAACTTTTGGGTGATGGAGTTTTTCAAGTAGATATTGGAGGAGCTGCCGACTGCAAGCGAAAGTGCCAGATTGCCAGCACTATAACTGGGCTTTGCCATGCATGCTAGATTAAAAAGTCATCTTGAGCCGAAGTTGTATATACTGTTCATTGGCCCGTTGGCTCCTAGATTGGGCCTATTTTAGTGGGCCTATAGTCTGTTTAAAATAATAATATGTGTATGTAATTATGTATGCACTTTTTAATAACTTGGGCCTACGGGATGCTGCGGCTCCTGATGGCCCTGTACGGCATAGTTTGGTATTTATAGGAACTTGTGTACCAGACCAGAGTTGTAAGGATTTTACTCGCGTTCAGTCTGGTCAAAAGACTAAACGTCGTACAATCTATTTTATTGGACGACATGTGAATGTTGATTTGATCAATATTTATAAATGATTTTTAACTTTTTTTTCAAAGTTGTATTATGAGATGGATATAACAAAAATGGATATGAAGTTTTAACTTATTATTAACAAAAAACTTGAAATGAAAATAATTTTTTTTTATTTTTTTCCATTCTTTTGTCGATGGATTACTTAGAGAATTTTTATTTTGCTGACGGATTACCGCTAATTTTTATTTTTATTTTTTGTCGACGGATACGGAATTTCATTTTTGGTCGATGGATTATCGACGAAAAAATTCATCGATAATTATCAACAATTTTTTTTCATCAGTGTTTAGATTACCTATGACGGTTTTAACGATAGAAATTTTCGATCGGTAATCAATATTATCGATGGATTTTTAGGATTACCGGCAAAAAATTATGTCCATATCATGAACAAATATATATCTTAAAAATATTAATTAGGGGCAAACTGAATATTTAGTGTGCGATGACATGCATATTGTAATTTTATTTTAAATGTTATTTTTTTTGATTTGTGGAGATTATACCATTTAATCTAACGATAAAAATGTGAACTATTTTTATATAATTATTTGACTAGACTGTTTTGTAGTTCAACCCGAGTTGCAAAGTGGTCATTTGATCCACTAAGAATTATATAAGCATTTTCTTAGTAATTTAGATAGTAGAAAATTAAAGCATGAAAATGGCACAACAAACCATAGTAAAAAGAAAAGCAGAAGAATATGTGGGATTTCATGTGGCAAGGCTGGCTACAATAGCTGCAAGATTCACAAAAACATTCCTTAGATATTTGGATTAGCATTTTCCACTTGTGGTTTTTGAGGGTCAATGCTAGCTTGGCATTCAGCCAGATTCTTGACCGCACCTTTATCGTGCTCAAGAGAACTCGGATGACTTCCTCCAGCTGGTTTCGACAGTTTTGCAGCAACCTTATGATAACCTACTGCTTTCAGTTCTCTGTTGGGTTTAGGATCTTCTTCGCTGCCCTTGTCTTCAACATGTTCGTTCATGCTAAGTATAACTTTTGCTCCCTCCGTAGAAGTCGATTGAGTATCACGTGTTTTCTGCTCGACATGATGTCAGAAATATGAGCATTCTTACGAAAACAAAACAGACGGCATATATACGCACAAGCAATGCACGAGAAGATGAGATATGAAAATAGTCCAATTTACTTACCTCTGATTCTGTAGAATTGGCATCAATAGATTGTCGGTCCAGTGATTCCTTGACTGAAGGTGTTTCATTATTTTCTGTCATATTCAGAATTAAAGTTTCCGGTGGGTGTTCATCCAAAGTTATATTTCTTAATATGATCTCTGTGTCAGATTGTAGGACACCTTGCTGATCAAAGTCTAACGTGGATATCCGATCTCTCGGTGTCTCGTTTGGCAATATGGAATTTGGAGATGAGGATGCACTCGAACTGATGGTATCTTGTTCAACCACAAATTCTAGATTTTTGGCTGAACTGAGGGGATCATCAGAACTCTGAATGACCACCCTAGAACCTTCAGCATCTGTAGTGCTTTCCACTTGTTTTCTCCCATCAACTGAATTTGATATATCCTCATTTTCTTTGTGCTTAATTGGATCTCTGGCATCTCCAATTACCTTCATATTTTTGTTCTCCTCTGATGGCGTTCCCTGTTCCATCACAACTTGATGCTCAACCGTCTTATCAGCGTTGCCACCTCCGTCAGTTGGTTTTGAAGATTCTCCGTTTGCGTGCACTATTGGATCATCCACCTCATAAACCTCCTTTATCTCCCGAGTGCACTCCTCGGGAGAATTCAATGCTTCCTATTTGATGTCAAAATTTACAGCGGTGAGTCTTACTAAGCTTTCATTAAAGCTTCCTTTGTTTTTCAACTCTCTTTTCAATAAGAGAAATTAAGCAAAAGGAAATTTACTGCATTAATTCAAATCATAAAAGGATAATTGAAATTTTGATTTGCTGCCAATGAAAGTAAGTAAACATGAGTGATAAATTAGGTATGTAGCATAGAAAAACGTAAATCTTCAACTAAAAAGGCCATTTGTTTTCCGTCTATCAAGGAGATACTGACTAATATCGTATAACTATGGTAATCAGATTAACTAACCTCTAGCTTTTTTGGAATCACTTCTTGTTGAGAGCAAGCCACTGATCCCTCCTCATGTTGCATGATCTTCACTGCTTCTTCAGCTGATAGTTCGCCATTAGAAATAGAAGACCTATGTTCCCCAACTTCTTCGGCTACTTGTTTGATGGTATCTGAGAAATGCATTGGTGCTTGAATTCTCAAAGACGATGCTGAACTTGCATAGTTTGAATCTTGATCTCCTACCTCTTCGGACAAAATGGATAAACCTAAGGGATTGTCTAAGTTCTTCTCCACAGTTGAAAGGTTTTCCCCCAAGGCATCCTCCTCATTGATCTCATTAGTTTCTCTCAAACTTGATTCGTCTTCTCTAACTCCATGAAATGAGGCGCCCCACATTTCTTCACTACCAGATGTAATATCCCTATCTATGTCCCCATCATATATCAAGGAATCTTCATCACCGGATGAAACATTTCCTTCAATTGTCAAAGGAGAACCCAATTCTGAGACCTCCACTTGCAAGTCAGAAGCAATGGAGAGGCTAGGGGTATGACCACCCTTTTCCATGTAGAATGTGCAGTCTTCCATTTTCAGCTTGTCAGCTGCAGATGGACTCACATCGAATGAATGCTCACCTACAATTTTCCTCTTCGGCAATGGGCAAATGAGGGTTTTCTTCACAGCTCTACTAAAATCCCCTGGAAATTTATCCACTGTTGGCTGCAACACTTTTGAAACTTTAGGTCTATTTAAAACGAAGTTATGTTCATCGTCTTCTGATGAAGATGACAGACTCCATCCATCATTGTTGTTCCCTGAATTTGTCTTCATTTGATTGTCGATTCCACAACTTAAGTTGAACTCCCTATCTTTTCTCGTCTCTAATACTTTCATATCAAGGCGACTGTCAATTTCCTTATCGCTTTCAGCTTTGCTACTAACTTGATTTGTGGGCTGGGGAGCTTGAGTCACAAGATCAGTTACACTCACAGTACGAAAAATGGTAACACCTTCTAGAGATGATAACTGCTCAATTAGTTGGTCATGGTTTCCCATTTCTGCAGAAAAAGGGTCTCAGTCTTACAAGCAGAAGCAAACATAATACTTCTCAAATAGAAATAAAAATTGCTCTTACCTTGTTGGGTTTTGAATCTAGATGATCCTGGGCCCTGTGGTGCCTTCTTATCAATGTTGAAAGAAGGATTTATAGTAGGCTCATGTCGAAGTTGGTTGGGTTCTAATGGGGAAATGGGTCCCCAACAAAAGCTCTCATGCCTGCAAAAGAGTAGTTCTTTTTGATGAGGGGATGCAAATTCTTGGTGGAAACTGTCTGCTGTAAGATCGGGCTTTTCTTCCTGTGGGTAATATGGGAGATCAAATGGGTTCCTTGCCGGTAACAAAATAGAAGGAGCGGAACCAGGCATTTGCAAGCCCAAAAGTCCATTGTGATTGTCCAGGATATCCACAGGGTTATTTCTTGAAATAAGAATGGGAGCTACTTGAGTCACAGGAACACTGTCCATGTCAATCAGATTTTTCTCACCTTGCATTCGATGTAACTTTCTTGCCCTTCGTTTTGCTATCAGGCTCTCCAACCTTCTGTTTCTTTCTAACTCAGAATCCCCAAGATCCATAAGATTCTTTTCATCATCCTCGGTCCATTCTACAGCCTTATTATTCCCATCCTCTCGTGCCTCTTCTTCATCCTCCTCTCCTTCTGAGCTAGAAACATCTGGCTCGCTGGCTCCATTACCATAATTCTTTTCTGATTGCTCATCATAGCCATTTCGTGAGTGGATATCAGACTTTGATGGTTCAGCAACAAAGCCTGGCCGATGTTCATCGAGTACTTGAACATTTCCAGAAGCAGATGCACTACAAGACGCACTTTCTCCATGATTCTTAGAGAACTCCTTTTTCTCTTCGGAGTCTAATTTTGGAACTTCTTCCTTTTGCACAGACTTGCGAAACAAAGCATCGTCCAAAGTTTCCATAGGAATTACATTTTCACCCATTTTCAAATCCCCTTCATCCCATTCTCTGTTCTTCTTTGTGAAATTTCTTCTTACACTTTTCTGGTTCCGTAGAGAAGATCCACTGTCACTTCTAGTCACAACATCATCAGCGGCAAAAAAATTAGATCTGACAGACGATAACCGTTCGTCGTCTTTTCCATCCCTTACCATAGTTTGTGGTTGTGATTTGAAATAAACTTGAACAAAAACAGCGGTACAAGCAATGAATGGAGAAGAATAAATCAAAAAATAGAAAACTCTTGGAAGGAACATATACAGAAGGAAGCAGAATATTAAAGTACCCGAAACCAAAGGATACTTATGTATGAGTCTACAACCGGTAATCATAAGAAATCTAAGAGCTTTCCACATGTACATTGGAACATTCTTTGCGTCAACACCCATCTCAAACAAGCTATAATAAACGACAGAGGAGTTTTATACAAATATACACTAACAAAATATGTTAAGCTTCCTTCTGTATATATTCTGGAAATCTCAAGAAACAACGCCGATGAAAATATTCAAAGAAAAACCCATGTACGGAAACTGAGTTTTGATTGAAATGCAAGTGGGATGTGAAAGCAATAATAAAAATTTCAGGAATTCATTTATTTTTTTGTAGATCAAATGTGCAATAATAGGAATGAAGAACCCGAAATGATCACCAAATCATAAGTTCCCAGAAAGGTGGAGGTAGTTTTTGTTTTATTTTTTTTTTAGAAATCCTTGTTTGGTGGACAGCTCTGTGAGATCCCATAAATTAGGATTTCTTAGCTCCTCCATCTCTCCCGCCACGATTCATGGGATACGAAAGGACAAAATAGCAAACAGGTATTTGAAGAAGTGGCGGTAGGGATTGAAGTAGAACAGTTATTTACTTATTTTACCCACGTGACCATTCGGTTCTCAATTACTACGAGTCGTGCCCCTCACTGTTTTACCTACGGCCTTCAAATTCAATTAATTGGGTCATAATTAGATGGGTCTAGTCTACTCAGGTACCCACGTTTGCCCGCAGTGTAAAGATGTTGAACCCAATATACAGGAAAAATCCGCATGCGTTTGGATGAGAGTATGGGTGATAGAGTATACTCTCTCGTAAAGCGTAAAAGCTGAGAGTGTCTGAGAGTATGGGTGACAGAGTATACTCTCTCGTAAAGCGTAAAAATTGAGAGTGTCTGAAAGTATGGGTGACAGAGTTCCAAACACCCAAGCTTTATTTAGGCCCCTCGAACCCTCTGTGGTGGTGTGGCCTCAAATCCAACCAAAAGCCTGTTAACATTGGCGTCAATAGATTCTTACCCTGTAAAACGAAAACTAAAAATGATACGACGCCGCCCGTGTCTCCACGCCATCATCAAGATCTCAAAACAGAAGAAACGTAAGTGCTAATGACCTACGGAAATAGTAAAAAATAGTGCAACAATAAGGAGGAAAAGTAAGGATTGGAGTTGGAGGTAACATATACTAGAAAAGTAGGCGCCATAGAGAGGAAGACCGAGGTACATGATCTAACTGCACACATTTTCTACGAGACTGCACAAACAAATACAAACAAAAAATATATGATAAAACCCGTCCGCGGAACGGCAAGGCTTAAGCCTGCAACAACATATATAATATTCTTTGATTTCCACGACTGTTTTACCTTTTAACTATGTGTCCTGGACTCCTGGTTCATTACAACATATGTCACCATCACTTCTCATCTACCCGAGAACCTGCATCGCAATCAATGAACCCGTCACACTATGGGAGCTGCCCATGCCTCAAGTCGTTACCTTACAGACTGAAATTAGCTGTGAAGTTCATTTCCAAAATTAATCCAATGTAGAGAATCATTCACATTTTGCTAAGGATTCTTCATCGGCAAGTGCAAAGCCATCTGTAGCTCCCGTCGATTCTTATAGAACTGAAGCTATTGAGGATTATCAATTCAACTTCTTTGTAGTCCCGGTCAAATTCTGTGACTGCTAATTCTGGCTAGGCTCTTCCTTTTTTAAGCAAAATCGACCCATGAATATGTCTGCGTATGCATTTGTCCAAAAAATATGTACATAAGGAAATATAATGTGTTGCTCTCAGTCCTGCATTAGAGTATATATAAATGGCGTGCTCTCTCTTGTTTGCATTATTGGCGATAACAAGTCATAGACTCTCAAATATTATGGAGTAGCTACATGAATTCTCTGCTCAAACCTATTTAATAATTGACTGCGGATTCTCTTTGTTATTCAATCTATATTAATGGGTCCCGGATAGAATTATGAATGCAAAGTCTTTGAAAATAAAGCCACAAATATGACCCTGTTATGATGAGGTTCATATATAGTTTACAGAGCTTTTTGACAGAGTTGGCTGAACTATTCTTCACCAACAAAGGCCGTGAATCAAGAATTTATACATCTTTTCTTATTACTCTACGACTATTAACATTAATCTCATCTATAAGAACTTTTGTCCAATATAGGCAACTGATGTCTACAGAAACCTTACTCCAACTGAATAAATTATAAACACCCCCACCCACATAGAGAGAGAGAGAGAGAGAGATCTGTAAGGTGAAATCATTTTATATTTGACAATTTGAATGCCACTACATTGGCAGCCCTTAAATATAGAAATATAAGAACAAAGAGAGCAGGAAAAGAAGCAGAGAGTACACAAGATGAGAGACTAATCACGGGATGAGCCAGAGAGACCATGCTCAATTCTTTGCGAAGAGACCTCCAAAGCCACCCTCCTTCTTCTGGGGAACCGCAACCGAGTTCTTGCGGCCATTGGTGGTTCCTCCACTACTCTTCTCATCCGCTTTCTTCAAGATTGGATCAGTCTCATAGAACTGGTCTTCCTTGTGTAGATACCCCAAAATCTTATCCAGAAGACCCCTTTCCTGCTCCTTGCTCCCACCAGTTCCTTTGGTGGCTGTGGCCGCATACACTCTCACGATGGCCGGAGAGAATGTAAATGGAAGAGAAGCCATTGGTTGCCAACACTGCTCTGCTTCTTTGGTTTCTCTCTGAAGTCTGAAGAGAGTGATTGTGTGAAAAGCAAGAAAAAATGTATGGCTATGGTAATATATATTTGCAAGGTGATTTCTGGTCCATTGGATTTGGATGAAGAGGGAGATTGTGAAGAGGAGTATTTTTAAGGGAAATATGACCAGACCCCCCAAACTATGATGTATGTGCAAATACCCCTCTGAATTAACGTAAATGGCAAACAGACTCTCAATATTGAGTTGACCGTTAAAGAAAACGGTCAACTCTCCCAAACTAAAGTTAATTTGACGTTAATTGTAAGAGAAATATGTCCAGACCCCCCAAACTATGATGTATGTGCAAATACCCCCCTAAACTAATGTAAATAGCAAACAGACCCCCAATATTGAGTTGACCGTTAAAAAAGGCAAGAATTAGGGACTCGAATAAACCACAACCAGCTCATACTGGACATATGAGCAAGAAAAGAGAACAACTAAGATGTAGAAAATGTTCCAAAACAGGACACAATGTCATAACATGTCCTGCTTTGGCTGCAGCAAGACAAGAATCATTTGAGGTTAGCTTCATTGCTTTGAACTGTTTAATTTTTTTATATTATACTTGATATTATTTTTCTTGCCATGATAAATGCAGGATAATTCGTCACAAGCTTCCCATGATAATTTGTCACAAGTTGGCCAGTCAAGCACCCCTACCCCTGCCCAGTCACAAGTTGGCCAGTCGAGCACCCCTCCAGAAATGAAAGCTCTAGCCCCTACTGTCAGAGCAACAGCACCAACTGGTGCTTCAGGTTTGAAGCCTTTTGTTCCATTGAGGTCAAGAACAAAATCTCCAATTAAAATCTCTCAAAAAAACCCCAGAAAAGGACCTCCTCACCCTAAGATTCCTATTGTCAGACCTTCTAAACGAGACTGAACTGAAGATCAAACTAATTTTGAAGACAACATCATCCTTTTGTCTTGATAGTTAGGTAGGATTGGATAGCTTCATTGCTATGTATTTGACTGTTTGTTTTTGGACATGGGATTGTTCTTATGTTTTGATTTTCAGAACTGTGACAGTATGTTTCTAGACATGATTATTGTTGTTGTTCTGAATTTGGTCATTTTATGTTTTGTGCAAATAGCTCCCTATAATTTCTGTTTTGTGCAAATAGCCCCCCAATGTATTGCCAGTTATTTCTGTTTTTAATCAGGTTTAGTAGAGTTGACCGTTTTCTTTAACGGTCAACTCAATATTGGGGGTCTGTTTGCCATGTACATTAGTTCAGGGAGGTATTTGCACATACACCATAGTTTGGAGGGTCTGGGCATATTTCCCTATTTTTAACTCCACAAGTAGCTTATCCTCTGTTTTTTATTTTTTACTTTTTTCGTTTTTAATTTTGAGAGGAGGAAGATTGAAGTTTGAAGGCGAGGGCCAATGATGATTATTTTTGGTGGATTTTATTATTTATATGGATATGGATTCGACACGTGGCAGGATGACAGCCCATCTAATTTCATAATTCTGTAATGGTCCTGGGCCTTGGGACAATACTTGGGCCTAGAAGACTTCTGGCAAGAAGTCCATTACCAGTCCCTTGTTTATATCGTTGGGCCTGACCCAGTATAGATAATATCTTCCGTACAAGTTACCACGGGAGCAATGACTCCTCCAAATATTTCATGGCTAGCTGGAAATTAATGAAGCAACAAAGGAATAAATCATTATCTTCAATCATAATTCATAATTCATAATTCATAATTATTCACCAACACAACTAACAAAAGCTTTTCTGACGATTCCACCAAATAGAAATTATCTCTATTTCCCCATGGAGTATCAGTTTGAACATCCCGTGCTAGCTTCAGTGTAACCATCTCTTTCAGTTTCAAAGAGCCTAAAAAATAAGATTTCTATGAAATTAAATACAATACTCCGGAAGGCGGACCAGAAATTTGTACTCCATTCTCTCTCTCCGCTCGTGCAGACTGGAACAGATTACTGCTGCTGCGTAGTTTTGACTCCGCAACGGTTCCAACAACGAGGCGAGGTCCAGATTGCCCGTGTAACTAATCAATGGCAATGTAATTTTTACTTGTGAGAAGGGATTTAATTAGGAGGTAAGGAGGGTTTTTTTCTGGTAGCTTGCGAAAATTAGCCACGAAATCGATGATCCGCTGCACCTATCATCTTATGATGATTCTTTATTTTGTGAATCCTCCGGGCAGAACAAGTGAAAGCAAGAGTCATCTTCTTCATAAGGACCACCAGCTATGACTATGATCCACGGTAGTTGAGGAAATGGAGGGTAAGGTCCCGAAGAGACATGAATTCTCCGAGACAGATCTCCAATATGAACAAACCGATTGAAATATATAGTACGACCTTCCGAATAGAATTTGTTATATATATGGAATGAACCAATTAATGGCATTTCAAGCGTAAAAATGGAGTCTAAATCCTGAACTAAACAACAACAATAAGTTTTAATTCTGAACTAAACGATCATTCATAATATAAATTGGCCGCTAATGATCCTGGTTTTGCAAGCGCACATAATCCCCATAAAACTGGGGATGATTTTCTTCTGAATGAGCAGTATAGGCATAACCTCCATGGCTGGAGACATCTAGTCCTGCAATTTCTTCATCCACCGATATCCTCAATATTCCAAGCTTGTGGAGGGCAAAGAAAATGGGCCCCATTGTCACACTAACCCAGCCCACAATAGCTAAAAGCTCCACGACCTGCGCCCCCAATAGACCCCATCCTCCGCCCATCAACAGCCCAGAGGGCCTCGTCACACCAAGCTTCCCGGAATCATAAGCTTGAATAACAAATTCTTCCTTGGCAAACAACCCGGTGAATATCAATCCCCAGGCACCACAGCCACCATGCAATTGGGTTGCCTCTAATGGGTCATCAAAGTTAAGTTTTAAGGCTAATATATTGAACCCAATCAAGACCCAAGCTGCTATGAATCCGCACACAATTGCAGCCCATGGCTCAACAACTGAGCAGCCCGATGTAATGGCAACAAACCCACCAAGCAGTCCATTGCACACATCCAATGCATCCCAGTGGCCCACCAGTAAGCGACGTCCAAATAGGGTTACTATTCCAGAGGTTGAGCCTGCCAACGAAGTCGTAACCGCGGTCCGGCCCACTGCAGTCCAGTTTCCTTGATCAGTGGTTCTAGGGTAGCCCACAACAATCTTGCTGAAGGACCCTGGATTGAACCCAAACCAACCGAACCACAATAAAAATGTTCCAAGCACAACCAGGGTTGCATTGTGACCACGCATTTTAACGGGCTTTCCAAATGCGTCAAACCGGCCCACTCTCGGGCCTTCTATCAGTGAGCCCCAAAGCCCAGCAATCCCACCGACTAAATGCACGGCACCGCTGCCAGCAAAGTCAATTGCACCTGAGCCGAACAACAACTGGCTCGAGCTAGGACTTAGCCAACCACTTGATGACCAAACCCAATGAACAACAATTGGGTACACGAACCCAGATAAGAAAAAAGAGAAAACAAGGTAACTGCTGAACTGGGTTCTCTCTGCTATAGATCCACTAGTGATTCCAGCAACTGCTATAGCAAAAGCCCATTGGAAGAGATAGAAACTGTAATCATATGTAGAGTTTGGGACGTCACTGAGAGCAAAATAGCTCGTACCAATGAAAGGATTGGAGTTGGATCCATCACCAAATGCAAAAGCAAAGCCAAAAAAGTAGTAAGAGATGCTACCAACGACAGCATCAACTACATTGGTGAGCATTATGTTGAGGGCATTTTTGGCTCTGACTGAGCCCGCACACAGCATTGCAAACCCAAGTTGCATTACGAACACCAAATAAGCTGAGAAGAGTAGGTAAATGGTGTTGATAGAGTATGTGACACTCTCTTCCCATGAGAGCTCCATGATTACTGGGGGGAGAGAGAGAGAGAGAGAGAGAGAGAGAGATGGTTCGAGCCACAATAAGAAGAGGGAAGATATGGGTTGGAAGACGGCTAGCCTTTTTTTTGTTGAATGGTGGTTGAGAGAGTTGGGGGCCCCTTGCTCGTCCTAGTTGTTGACTGGTTGTGCATTCTGCTTCAATGGATAGACCAAACACAATATTGCCTCACCCACTTGGTTTAATGGACATTATAACTCAGGCCTCGGGATACAGGTATTATTGACACTGGACAAGCAGACCACCAGTCCTTTCACAATATTAATTATCTTGTTGGCTGCAGTTGCAGAAGCGCAAATATGCTCGTCCATTCACTGGGGATTATGGCAAGCTCCCAACCCCACGACCATGATCCAGGGATCATGGATTCAAACTCTCCCTCCACACACACAAAATGTGTGGCAAAGGGGAAATAATAGACATCTTCAAAAATCATTGAATAACAAAACAAATAAAAATAAAATAACAATGTCTATTCTAGACTAGAGAATGATACTAAATCCTGCTTGTCTCCATGATTTAATGTTTATATGATGAAATCAAATGTACATTTCGTTGGGGTTCTGCATGATGGAACCTTCTATAGCGAATATCCATACTGCAGTATAAGGTACATAAAGATAACAGAGCGGTAATATTCGAGTTCCATTTATAAAGCAGCAGGTGTAAGACTGAGGTATCAATATCAATAGGATGTCTTTTTTCGTGGGATTCATTAATAGTATTTACGATTTTAGGTGGTCACTGTCGACCACAGGAACACGGCTAGTGAGTGAAGGTCTCATGGTAACAATTGCAGATTCATTAGCGCCAGCTTTTAGAGCGGCCTTTCCAGCCTCTAAGAATCTCCTGACAGCATCTTCTGCATACCTATTGGCTTCACCCACTGTCATTCTTTTGCCAATATCAGGGTAAGTACCCAGGACATAATCCCCATTAAGCTGAGATGCAAGCTGGATCAGTTCAACTTGAAACTCCGATAGGGATGCGTCTTCTCTTGGTCCCCACGACCGCAATGATGTTGTCACCTCAGGAAGAGTTTCTACAACAAGAATTAGGATTGATTCAATTAAGACTGCAAGATAGTAAGCCAAAACCAGGAGTGAATACTTTTAATAAGGCTAATATTCCTGTAGGAAGGTCTCTATATAACCGTAGGTCCTTGAAGCAATCGCACTAACGATAATGCAACAAGACCTAGTTCTCACAGAATGAGGTTAAGAAATTCCAACAGGGCCTAGTTCTTACAGAATGTCTGGTTTAAGAAATGGCAAATAGCAACATATGCAACCATGAAAATGAGGCACAATTCAGAGATCATAGATGCAACTTTGACAGACACCGAGATACATGTGGAATTGTGGATATATGGTAAGCTTTTTTGACATCTCAAATGAAGCAGAAGATCAAAAGTGTGGTTTCTAAATCTAATAATTCAAATCAAATAATCAAACATAGGGTTGTGGCCTAAAACCAGTTGATGATATGACCACAATAGACTATTGCTAGAAGCTTGGGGTGCAAAAGTTGAGAAGGAAAGAATCAAAGAAATTCCACTACTCTATCCGGTTCTGTCTTTGTGCAACAAGACAGAGAGAGAGAGAGAGAGCGCCAAGGATTTTGGCTTAACAGGATGGATATTCTTCTAAAACTGTAGTCACAAAAAAAAACAAATGCATACAAAAATCTGGGCAGAAAAAAAGAGTACATAAAGATCCACACTGATTTGTAATTTGTAAATACTACAATTACTTCCCAGGAACAAAATAATTCCAACAGTAAAGAAAAGATATCTCTGATATGAAGCTTCAACTTTTATCAAATCAAAATACTTCTCATGAACCCAAAAAAATAGCAGTCAGAACCATATATCTTAGAGGCAAACCTGGACAATCATCACGAGGAGAGTCACGAAGGTAAAAGTACTTCTCAAAAGTACCAGCCCACGCATCCCTCTTTGTCAGAAAATTAGTTTTTAGGTTGAAGAGTTTCTTCACGGTTGCAGGAATAGAGGAATGTTCAAATTGTGAATAAGGTGTCGGACCATCTGGTTCATGAATCACTGCACAGTATAATCAACTATCATTTCAAGTGCCAAAAGACGCGAATACTCAATTAAGGAATATAGAACACAGGTTCAAACCTATACAGGTAATAAACCTTGGAAAATGATTGCAAAAATAAACCAGATAAAATTAGCACTCCATTGAAGCACTACTGAGACAGATAATCTAGCGACAGGTGACAATAAAAATGTTCAAAAGTACAACATCAACTAATGATACCTAACTGTCATGTCTAAGTAAAGCCGATCACAAATTCCAGTATAACAATGTCGTGTCGATAAAGAAACCAATACAAGGCAACGTCTTTGTCTAACTGATAGGCATGAGCAATCTAGTCACTGAAATTTGCTTAAAGGAACTGTAAACACTAAACATAATAGGATTTTCTGAGATTATAGGATCCTTTTGGCACCAAGCTCCACTAAGAAAGAGTGCCAGATCAGAACAATTAGCAAGTGACAGCTGACAGCTCCCTCCATTACAAAATTTCTAAACTTTTCACAGAACTTAGCACCCATTGAAGGTGTTCAAAAGCTATACGCAGCTCTTTACTTACTCGTATCATGATCTAAGTTCATTTCAGTAATCCGCAAATTAGCATCTAGAATTAATTTCTCCACAATTCAAACAATATTGAAATCAAATTTTCTAATAATAAAATCCTAAAAGTAGAGCTACAACAAAATGGGGCAGTGTTTAAAAGACGTACCCGTGCCCTTCTCAATCCAAGGCGAGATCAACAACGTAGGAACTCGAACACCCAGCCTGTCAAACCTGAAGTAAAATGGGTCGGGTCCAATGATGCCGTCCGGACTAGGCACCCCAGAGACCGGAGTAGGCACGTGGTCATAGAACCCGCCGTGCTCGTCATACGTGATCAACAAGGCCATCTGCTTCCACTGCGGGCTCGCCCTAAGTATCTCGTACACCTCCTTCACAAATCTCTGCCCTTGTGCCACGTCATGCGACGGATGATCATCGTTCGCGGGAAACAAGTTCACGTCGAAGTAGCGCTGCTCCACCACCGCGTAGTTAGGTAACCTCCCTAGCTTGGCGTGCAACCTGAACTTCAAAGGGTAACTGTGAAATTTGGTCACGTGCTTTAATTTCCTCAGAGAATTGAAAAAGAGGGTGGCCGGAATATTTTGGTAATAAATTCCAAATGTGAGGCCATTTTCCTCGAGCGAGTCAAAGATGGTTTTCTGAGGAAAACCATGGATGAGGTCTTTGCGGACGTTGCTCATCGCACCATGTGAGGTAGCTGAGTGAACGTAGAAACGGTTCGGTTGAGTTGACGCGGGGACCGAGGCAAACCACCGGTCAAACACCCCGAACTCCTTGGCCAACTCGGTGTACACGGGCAAAACACCAGGTTTGAAGCCGCTCATAACAATCTTGTCCATTCCTTCGCTCATACTCCGCGCCTGCTGTGCAAACCCGTCCATCAGGGGCTGATTCGAGGAGGTATCGTTGGACCCGAAAATCTGTTCTCGAATTGCCTGAAAGGAGTGGCCGGGGTCTGAGTCAATGAAGAGAGCTTCGTCGGATACGAAAATTTTGGAGGAATTGGGGTCGGAGGCGTTGATGCGGTTCGATTCAGACCCAGTTAATCCATCTATGTCCGGCCGGGAGGACTTGAGCCAGCCAAGAACGTGGTCAAAGGAGCGGTTCTCCATGACGACGACCACAATAGTTTTGATCGGGCCATCGATTTTGTGCCGTCTCCGAAAACTATCAAAGTCGAGCGACTGAGTTGAGATTACAAGGTAAAGAGACAGCACAAACCTGAGAGAAAATCGCCGGAAAAGCATCTCTGATGACCGGGATCTTCAAAGTCCCGGTGACTAACGAGAGAGTCCAGTCGTGCGTCCACAAAGAGGTAAAACAGGAAAAGCAGGGTTAAAGCTAAAGTAAACTTTAAAGATCGTTGATGCCGTGTCAACCATCCGAATGCTGAAACCTTTAACATGGCACGTTGCACTATTTCTGACCACATGATAGAGTTGTCAGCAAGCGAAGTAATGACTGAAACTGATCCAATCAAGTTGCTTTGAAGTTAACTATAATTATATAAAAGCGACAAGCAACAAAACTACCTCAAAAGTCTAATGTATTAATTGATTCTCACTTATAGGTTTTAAAAATAAAATAAAAATTATGGAGGATGAGTTTTGTTGGAAATTTTTTTATATATAATTTAAATATGTAATTTTTTTAAAATCTTACAGACAATAGAATAAATATGTGAGAGAAATATGGGCAATAAAAAAAATTAAGAGATGTTTTTAATGTATATATATATTAATATAAATATGACCTCCGTTTGGGATAGAGTATAAGCTAGTTTATACTCTGTTTCTATACTCTCAGACACTCTCAGCTTTTACGTTTTACGAAAGCTTATACTCTATCAACATACTCTGTTCCAAACGGACCCGTACAATGTATAAATGAGCGTGTAAAACTACCTCAACTAAACGGAGGCTAAAATCTGCTACTTTTAATTATTTTGTCTTTTCCTCCAGTCTTTATTGCCTCGATATAGACTTCTAAATGGTGCTCATTTTTTTTGTCAATAATATATTTAGAAACAAGACTTGATAGATACTAAACTGTGTGCATTCAACTTACCTATGTAGAAAGCTCCACAGTTGTTTCACAACAAAAACATATTACCAGTCAGTATCTCGATCTATGATCTCAACTTAGCTAACCTAAAAAAGATGAAGAGTCATCTTGAGTTTGTTCGGGCTCTAGATCCAGTTGAAACAGGAAGATATTGAGACTATAATTTCAGCTTAGCATTTTTCATGCATGTGTTTCTTGTTGTAAATTGACCTTTCGGATCGAGCAGGATTGCAGCTTCCAATGAACTTGAAATAATAAAGGCGAAATTGGACACAAATTTTACGTGGAAAACCCGTAATGAACAGGGTAAAAACCACGGACCAGTATAGAAGAATTCACTATGGAATAGAGGATTACAACCTACTCTCTAATTTAACAAGGAGGGAACAATGACACTCTTTCTTGAACTGGGAGAAAAAACTAAAAATCTCTCAACACAAAACCTCTCTTTTCTCTCTCACTCTCACCCTCTCTTTCTATCTACAATTGTTGTGTATTGGTGTGTTTTACAAATGAGGAGATCATGCCTTTATATAGGCTTAGAGTGATGTCAATCTTGTAAATTACAAGAATTGGGTAACCTACCATTGATGACTTGTTGTGGTGTTAGGCAACCTACCACAACAACCATCAATGACTTGTGGTGTGTTTCTAGATATTGATTCTTGGTGGTGTGCTTATAGGTATTGATTCTTGGTGCAACATTTCTAACGATGACATTATAGTCTATCAAAATTATAGAGTCTAGGGAAAAAAGAAAAACTCCAACTTAAAGTTTATAGGGGTAGAAAAGCGATCAATGGTGATGGCATTGGGAATTTGGGATGGTGAAGAGGGGTTTGTGCTATGGCGAAGATAAGTTGATGACATGAGGGAAGACGACGTGAGTGGCCAACCCCGAGGCCCATACATTAGCAGGTGGCCCATTGACAGATGTACCAGCGGGCTCCACCGTAGAAAAACGAACAGCTGAGCCCGGGATGGTCACTTGGGGATCCTTCCTTCACCAGAAAGTGTTGCACCAAAACTAAAAACAATGATATTGAATTGTTGAATAGTCATAATTAAGTACGAGAGTTTACACATGCATAATCGGTTTTTTCTTTTTAACTAAAAAAGGAAACCTCGATGTATCTATCAATTATCAAACCAAAAGCCGTGTGGATGTGAAGAAACAGAGTCAACTGTCCTAGGAAAGAAGCACGCAGCGGTTTTTAAGTATTTTAAAATATCGAAAGGTAATTTATAATATTCATTTTTTATATATTATACATTTAAATATGCTGTTTTCTTGTTCAATAATGGGGGCTTTTTTCCCCACTTGTATTTAAAAAATAATTTTTTCATCTCTGCGTCTGCTGATTTTGACCATCCACATGATAATGCATTAGAGATCGATCCACTATACGCGGAAAAAAAGACAATGGTAAACCATGCAACTACGAATTATTTCTCTCTCTCTCTCTCTATATGTACACACTCACACCAGGAAGCTGACACGCGCACCATTGATGCATATCACATAGCTAGAAGGGAAATTGAGCACTTCACGTCTCTTCTCATCAAAACCTTCATGCTCAACCTCAAAAGGTACAGATCTGCTGTATGCACTTGTTTCTAACTCCAAATTATATTGTTAGCTAAAACTACTGAGAATGAATGTCTTTTGCTTAATTTTGCAGGTTTACTATATCGGGTCAGGTCCACAGGCTCAGCTTGTTAGCTCGCCAGAAATTCTCCAACCAATTAATTAAGCCCAACAATGAAAGCTAGCATGCTAACTGAAGTAAACTTATCATCTTTTCATCTCCTTATCTTTCTTTCCGTATTAATCTTGAATTTGCCCAACCTCAAAACTCCATTAGCGGCCACCTTGAATGAAACAGACAAGCTAGCATTGCAGGCCTTTAGAGAGTACATAATTGAAGATCCATTAGGAATTATAAGCTCATGGAATGAATCGATGAGTCACTGTCAATGGATTGGAGTAACATGCAGCACTAGACATGAGGGGAGAGTTACTGAATTGAACTTGAACAATCAAGACTTGGTTGCTTCAATACCACCCCACATAGGAAATCTCTCCTTTTTGAGGTACATCAATCTTGGAAGCAACCGATTTAGAGGCAATATTCCTCCCGAGATAGGTCGTTTGTCACGGCTGGTACATCTCAATGTCAGCAATAATGAAATTAGAGGGGAGATTCCAAGGAATTTGAGTTCCTGTTCAAGTCTGGAAGTCATTAACTTGATGTATAATAGACTTGAAGGTATAATCCCAGATGAGCTTGGAAAGCTTTCTAGCAAACTCACTAGATTCTCAGTCTCTATAAATAATCTGACTGGGAATATCCCGCAATGGCTAGCCAATGCAACTTCCCTGACTAGACTCTCCATGGCAGAAAACAACTTTCAGGGACCAATCCCAGCTGAGCTTGGTAGACTTTCAAAGCTTATACTTTTTCAGTTTTCTGGAAACAATCTATCAGGAACTGTACCTCCTTCAATTTTCAATATTAGTTCACTTCTTTACTTGGATGTGGGAACCAATCAATTGCAAGGTACAATCCCATCCGATATCGGGTACACTCTTCCAAACCTGTTAGGTCTTTATGTTCCTCTGAACCAATTTTCAGGTCAAATACCAGCTTCATTAGCCAATGCAAAAGGACTATTTGACATAAGTTTTGGTTTCAACAGTTTTACAGGAACTCTGCCTTTAAGTATTGGAAGCTTGAAGGATCTTGCAAGGCTATCAATTACAAATAACCAATTGGAGAATAATGAGACAGAAGGTTTGAGTTTCTTGACTTCGCTGACAAATTGTAGCAACCTTCAGGTGCTGGATTTAGGCGGCAACAAGTTCAAAGGCCAATTACCTGCCTCCATTGGCAATTTCAGTATTAACTTAGAATCGTTGATAATGGGATCAAACCAGTTATCAGGCAGAATTCCAGAAAGTATTGAGAACTTGATCGGCCTGACGCGATTGGCGTTGTACAGGACCAATATCACTGGTGAAATTCCTGCTGGCATCGGAAAACTTGAGAAACTGGAAGATCTTCACCTGTTCAGCAATAGGCTTTCCGGAAAAATTCTTTCTTCCTTTGGAAACAACACTAGATTGCTTCGTTTGTTCTTGCATGAAAATCTGTTAGAAGGAAACATTCCTCCTACTTTGGGAAATCTTCAAAACCTTCAACTTCTTTCATTGTCAGCTAACAACCTCTCTGGTGTTATACCCACAGAAATTGTAAGCATTTCATCTCTGTCTGTTCTTCTCAACTTGTCACAAAATTCTTTAACAGGGCCATTACCTCCAGAGATTGGTAACCTGACTGCTCTGACGCAAATTGACATTTCCCATAACAAATTGTCGGGCGAAATTCCACTTGCTATTGACAATTGTGTCATGTTAGAGATGATTAGGTTTCAAGACAACTTATTTGAAGGAAGCATTTCATCCTCATTGAGTGCCTTAAGAAGTCTTCATTTCCTCGATCTTTCGAGAAACAATTTTTCTGGTAAAATTCCAGAATTCCTTCAGAATCTCACTCTTCTGCAAAACCTCAACTTGTCCTCTAATCATCTTGAAGGAGAAGTGCCTGTTGGAGGAGTCTTTAGCAATTTAAGTGCAGTTTCAGTTACTGGAAACAATAGGCTCTGTGGAGGAACTAGGAGCCTCAGTCTGCCCGAGTGTGAAGCCCGAGGTCGAAACAAGAATCAAAGATCTCTTGTTCTCAAGATCGTGATTCCAGTGATTGCTTCATGTGCAATACTTGCAGCATGTTTTCTATGTGTTTTTGCTTGGAAGAGAAAAGCCGGAAAGAAAGCTTCTGCGACGCGTCAACAAATCGAAGAACATTTTCCACTGATTTCATATGCAGAATTAAGACATGCTACCGATGATTTTTCACCATCTAATCTGGTTGGTGAAGGAAGTTATGGCTCCGTCTATAAAGGAATTCTGGATGGTGAAGATGGAATAGTAGTGGCAGTGAAGGTGATTAACCTTAAGCAGAAAGGAGCTTCCAAGATTTTCATGGCTGAATGTGAAGCTTTGAGAAGCATCCGTCATCGGAACCTCATAAAGATCATGACCATTTGCTCAAGTATTGATTTCAAAGGCGCCGATTTCAAGGCTATTGTCTGTGAATATATGCAGAATGGGAGTTTAGAAGTATGGCTGCACCAAAATGAAGAGAAGACAGATACGGCGACACTGAGTCTCGTTCAAAGACTAAACATTGTCATTGACGTGGCTTCTGCCATTGAATATCTTCACCATGACTCTGAAACATCGATCATCCACGGTGATTTAAAGCCAAGCAATGTCTTACTCGACCGTGACCTGACAGCACATGTAGCGGATTTTGGGCTAGCCAAATTTCTCCATGACGGCGTCAAGTCTTCTGCAAAACAATCAATTTCAATCGGGATAAAGGGAACTGTTGGCTATGTTGCTCCAGGTATTGATTTCACCCTTTTGACATTCAGCAATGCAAGAAGTCTCGTTCACTTGCCTGTCAAATTTTCTTTTAACTTGCCAAATTAAAGTACTCTGCTAGTATCATGAACAGCTTTGCTTTCCTCTCTCTTTCGCAGAATATGGTATGGGTAGCGAAGCGTCTATGGCTGGAGATGTGTACAGCTATGGAATTCTTTTGTTGGAGATGTTTACAGGAAAGCGACCAACTGATGCAATGTTCAACAATGGCCTGAATCTTCATGAATATTCCAAGATGGCATTGCCTGAAAGAGTGATAGAAATTGCTGAACCTTCCTTGCTTGTTGAAAATGAAGGAGGAGTTGATGAGAATTATAATTCCAGAAGTCGCAGAGACCAAGAATTCGGAATCAGAACAAAGGAGTGCCTGGTTGCTGTCATTAAAATTGGGATTCTCTGCTCAGTTGAATCTCCAGTTGAGCGAATGGGGATGAGAGATGTTGCACCTGAATTACGTGCAATTAAGCGAAAGTTATTGGGAAGCAGGACTTAAAAGTATCATCTTTAATCCGATATGATCAGCAAACTTGCCAATTTCAAGAAAATCACTTGTCTTAAGATCACACAATACATTTTTTGGCATCCTCTGCCATTAGGAATGAAGTTTGATTGTAAATTCACATTGACATTTTATTTGTTCATTCTCATTTCTTAATAAAATGAAAGAGACAAGAAACTTCACAGCACGTGCAAGTTCTTTAGAAAAGAACGCTAACATATCATGCCCGGCTTTGGGGGCTCCTGTACTTAAAAACTGAACATGGGTCATTAGATCATATCTTGATTCAATGACTCTCATAATACACAAATAATGATAAGCCTTTCCACCCTAGATAAACAGAAGCCGCCAAAAATTGTTTTCTCCCTCCCGTTCTTTCTCCCTCCAATCAATAGTGGCTCCAAAAAATCACTCTTCACAAATGGAAGAAATGGAGTTGGTGACCATTGAATCAAATGCTATGGAATTGACTCATAATCTCATATGGCACAAGGAATTAAGCTATTGCCACGGAGGAGGCAACATATGATCCTTGGGCTTGCCGCCGCCCAACAATGAAGACCCAAGATCAGCTCATTACGTTAAACCCGAAGATATGTTGCCGAATGGTTTTTTGGGCCAGGTCCAAGGAAAGGGAATGATGTGCGGGTGGGCTCCTCAAATGGATGTCCTAGCCCGAAAGGCAATAGGAGGTTTTGTATCACATCGCTGGTGGAACTCGATCTTGGAGAGCTTGTGGAACGGCTTACCTATTGCCAGGTGGCATCTGTATGCAGAACAACAACTTAATGCATGTTAGGGAATTGGGGTTAGCAGTGGATTTAGGAAAGGACTATTGGGGAAATGGTGAGCTCATTATGGCAGATCAGCTGGAGAAAGCGGTCACAGGCTTGATGAGTGGTGATAATGAAGCGATGAAAAATGTGAAGAGAATGAGTGAGATGGCTAGGATTGGTGTGATGGATGGCGGATCGTCATTCAATTCGGTTGGGCTACTGATTAAGGAAATTCTAGCACCTTTTAACTATTAATCTAAACAATGCTAGCTTAGTGTGAAATTCTATTTACTCTTATAAAATTAAATCAGACAACATTTTTATGTTTAGATCCGGGCCTGATTTTAAATCGAATAAAATCTATGTTTGACAAATGTATGTAATCAATTATTGTTTAACCAATAATTAACAGCAATGTAATTAATTGTATTGAATGAGATTAAGTAGGTTGTAATTTTCTATATGAAGAGTATAGTTTGAGAGCTAGAATTGGTTCAAAACCATTTTTTGATTAAATAAAGATCGACTTCAAAATAATTATGATAAGCATGAAGTTTAAAGGTACAAAATGTGAAAAGGTGGGAATCCCACATTGAAAAATCAAAAGGCATGTTATGTCTATATATACTCTACTGTTGGACTATTATACTTGGACCCGAGAACATTCAAGTTTTTTTGTGAGGGGGAAGAGGCTCCACATTATGGAATTTGGGTTCTCAAAAACAAACTTGAGCTCGTCCACCCGTCGAAGTGGGGTTGGTAGTGGCTTGCCCGGGCTTGAGCCTCCCTGTATGATGACGCAGCGTTAAGCGAATGAGATCAAACCAACTTCCAACACCCAGGAAGTCTAGAAACACAATAACTGGAAAGTCTGAAAATGTTCTTCAAGATTGCTTCTGCAACACGATTACACAGAGAAATATCCTCCACATAAGGATATGGGCTGAACTAAACATACTAATACAAAAGCCCAACAGAAAATTACAAGGAGACTTAAACATTCAGCCCAAAAGAAATGACAAAAAAAAACACTCCATAGCTATCACTTCTTCCCAGCCTTGTTGCGCAAAGTCTTCTCTACATACTGCTCAGCAAGCTCATCTACATCAGTCTTCTCTGCATGAAAGAAACTCGACCTCGAGTTATCTGATATGTCTAGGTACAAAGGCTCATCATCGGCATGGAAAGGAGAAAGGTCAGAGACATTGAAAGTCGTGGAGATACCCATAGTAGCAGGCAACTCAACAATATAAGCGTTATCATTGATTTTGCGGCTAATCTTGTAAGGGCCATATTTCTTTTGTTGGAGCTTACCAGATGCTCCCACAGGTAGTCTTTCTTTGCGAAGAAAAACCATGACTTGATCTCCCACTTCAAAAGGCAGGTGGCGACGATGTTGATCAGCAGCCTTCTTATACCGGAGGGTGGTCTTCTCCAACTGGGCTTTGACATCAGCTTGAATATGCTGCCAGTCTGAGGCTAAAGCCTTCGCTGCATCACTTGTTTTGAACCCTTGAGGTAACGTCACCAAATCAACTGCATGCCTGGGAGTATGCGTGTAAACAATGGAAAAAGGGGATCTCCCAGTAGCACTATGGACAGCGTTATTATATGCGAATTTAGCTTGTGCTAATGCGAAGTCCCACTGCTTGGGCTTAGAACTACAGATAGCTCGAATTAAATTGCCCAAAGTCCGATTAACTACCTCGGTTTGACCATCCGTCTGTGGGTGGGCAGTGCTGCTATAATTCAAAGAAGAATCAAACAACCTCCACAATGTGGTCCAGAACTGACTGAGGAACTTACTGTCTCGATCAGAGGTGATAGATTTTGGCACGCCATGAAGTCGAACAACTTCTTTAAAAAATAGTTTAGCAATGCCACAAGCATCAGAGGTCTTCCTACAAGGGATGAAATGTGACATCTTGGAAAACCGATCAACCACGACAAAGACGGAATCCATGCCTCTTTGAGTACGCGGCAATCCAAGGATGAAATCCATGGTCAAGTCTTCCCATATGTTATCAGGTATAGGAAGAGGCATATAGAGACCAGTATTTTGAGACGAGCCCTTTGCCATTTGACACACATAACACCTTTCAACAATTTTGGTAACATCACGGCGCAAATGAGGCCAATAATACCTCTCTCTCACTGCTGCCAGTGTTTTATCAGGCCCCATATGTCCAGCAAGACCTCCACCATGCAGGTCCCGAATCAATTTTTCTCGCAAGGACGTGCGTGGAATGCACAATTGGTTTCCTTTCATCAAAAACCCATCATGAATATAGAAATCATCATCAGTGAGATTGGCGGAACAATTACTCCATCTAAGACTGAAGTCTTCATCTGTTTCATATAACTCTTTCAGCACATCAAAACCAACAACTTCCTGTCTCCTAGTCACCAACAAATCAGCTCGTCGACTAAGGGCATCCGCAACTTTGTTTTGAGCTCCAGATTTATGGTGAAGTTTGAATGGAAATTTTTGCAAAAATTGGGACCATCGTGCATGTAAATCCTTGCTGATCCTCTTTTGGCTATTGAGGTATTTGAGCGCCTCATGGTCAGAATAAAGGACAAATTCTTGACCAATAAGGTAATGCTCCCAATGTTTTAAAGCCCGAACAACTGAATAGAACTCTTTGTCATATGTGGTCCATCGCCTACGAGCATCACTCAATTTTTCTGAGAAAAAAGCTACAGGCTGCTTCCGCTGGGAAAGGACAGCACCAATACCAACCCCACTGGCATCGCATTCCACCTCAAAGAGAGCATCAAAATCTGGTAGAGCAAGGACTGGAGCACTGCATAACTTCTCTTTGAGCACAGCAAAACTAGTGGTAGCCTCATCACTCCAAGAAAACTTTCCTTTTTTTAAACATTCAGTGATTGGAGCTCCAATGGTACTAAAATCGCGAATGAATCTCCGATAGAAAGTTGCCAAGCCATGAAAACTTCGAACTTCTGTGATGTTTTTGGGAATGGGCCAGTCACGGATAGCTCTAACTTTTTCTTCATCTACTCGAATTCCAGCAGCACTAATTACATAACCAAGGAAAATTAGAGCATCAGTCATGAAGTTACATTTCTTAAGATTGACATACAGTTTGTTGTGCTGCAACACTGTGAAAACATCACGGAGATGCTGAACATGTTCCTCCTGTGACCGACTGTAAATTAAAATGTCTTCAAAGTAAACAACTACGAACTTGCCAATAAAAGGTTTAAGGACATGATTCATCAAACGCATAAAAGTACTAGGAGCGTTAGATAACCCAAACGGCATTACAAGCCATTCATACAAACCGTCTTTTGTTTTGAAGGCAGTTTTCCATTCGTCCCCGGGCCGAATTCTGATTTGATGATAACCACTACGAAGATCAAGCTTTGTAAACAAAACAGCCCCATACAATCGATCCAACATATCATCAATTCTGGGAATTGGGAACTTATACCCTACTGTGATTTTATTGATAGCTCGACTATCAACACACATCCTCCAATCGCCATTCTTCTTAGGGGTTAACAACGCAGGCACAGCACAGGGACTCATACTTTCCTGAATAAGCCCTTTGCGTAATAATTCTTCCACTTTCTCGGTGAGAATATCACTTTCTTTGGGACTCATTCGGTAGTGAGGAAGATTGGGCAAAGAAGCACCTGGCATAAGGTCAATATGGTGCTGGATAGTTCGCATAGGAGGTAACCCACTCGGCAAATCATCGGGAATGACCTCCTTGAACTCTTATAATAACTCCATAACAGGCTCAGGTAAGTCACTTCCTTGTTGTTCACGTTCGCCCAATAAAATATGCTTCACCACTAAGGCATAAACCCCTTTAGTTTCGTTCATATCAGCCTCCAACTCTGCTATAGAATGTGTCACAGTGAAAGAAACTTTGTCTCTATTTTGCATGGGACGCAATTTATGCTCATTCTTTAAAGGTATCAAGGTAAACCGTTGACCAGAGTGTTCTACCCGATATGTATTGGCACGCCCATCATGCATAGCTCCCACATCAAATTGCCAAGGCCGGCCAAATAATAGATGACAAGCATCCATATCCACGACATCAAAATAAACCTCATCTTTGTACTGGCCAATAGAAAAGGGAACTCTACACCTGTGAGTTACATTGAGTTTTTCCGCAGCATTTATCCATCCAATGGAGTATGGTTCAGGATGCTTCTCTACTTCCAACCCAAGCTTATCAACAATGGTATGACTAATGATATTTTCACAGCTGCCTCTATCAACTATAACATCCAGCAAGCTTCCAGCAATAGTACATCGAGTTCTAAATATCTGATGCCGTTGTGTATTATCTCCATGCTTTGGAGTTAACATTAACTTTCGCACTACACAGTTCTGCTCAACATACTCTTCACCATCAGATTCACCATCTGCATCTCCATCAGGACCACAGTAAATGTCTTCTTTTTCCTCTTCCCGATCCACCATATGAACCCCTTTTCTTAATGGGCAATCACTCGACCTATGCCCCGGTTCGTTGCACTTGAAGCATTTTCCTGGAATGGGCCGCAAGTAAGGATTAGTGCCTTTTGGAACATCTTTAGTCTCCCCTTCCTTTGGCTTTCCCACAAATTTATTGGCTTTAGTACGCTCACCCTGAAGTGACACATCTGTGGTAGGTCTACTTGGTTCCCCCACCTCCTTCGAAGTGCCGCCACCAAGAATTTTTCGAGAAAACTCAGGTTTATAGTTGCTTCGCTCTTGAATCATCAATTCGGCCTTTAAAGCCACATTTCTCGCTTCAGACAGATTCTTGATAACCTGAACACCTATTTTATCACGAATCATAGGTTTAAGACCCTCCAGGTATCTAGATACTTGCTGGCCCTCAGTCTCACGCAAATCATTCCTCTCGGCCAATCGTAAAAACTTCGCAGTGTACTCATGCACAGTTCTCTGACCTTGCTTACATCTCTGATATTGTTGGAACAGAATTTGCTCATAATCCGGTGGAAGGAAATCTCGCAACAACAACTGTCTCATTCGGTACCAAGATCTAACTGGAGGCCTTCCTTCACGACTTCTCCGCGACTGCACTCTCTCCCACCAAGCAGAAGCTCCTCCTTTTAACCGGCAAGCCACTAACTTTACCCTCTTGCTTTCTGGAATCTCCATGTACTCAAAGAATCTATCAATCTCAGCCACCCAATCTAAGAATTCCTCAATGTTCAGGCTACCATTGAAACAAGGGATATCCACTTTCAACCGAAACTCATGAGGCTCACGTTCCCCCATACTTTGTCTATAGTAACCTGTATTTCTTGTAGGCTCATCAAAATATTCTTCTTAATCTTCAGAGTCATCGGTGAACATGGTTGGACTGTGCCGGATTGCAGGAATAGGCCGACCTTGAAGGTGCCTTCGAGTTGTGTCATCTCTAGTGCGCCACCCAGAGTCAGTCCTATTTTTGTTGGTGTCAAAGCCTAGAGCATCAAACCGACCCACAAGATCTTCAATTCGTTTCTCCAGCCGCTGAATCTTACTGTCAATTCGTTGCTCCAAAGCTTGCATCACCACCTCTTGGTCAACTGCTCTTGACCGAGAAGTCTCAGCCCCCTGAACTCCGCCACGGAGACCGCCGCTTGTTACACTTGAATCATTGGCCATCGAGAAGGAGCGACAACCCTGCTCCGATACCACCTGACGCAGCGTTAAGCGAATGAGATCAAACCAACTTCCAACACCCAGGAAGTCTAGAAACACAATAACTGGAAAGTCTGAAAATGTTCTTCAAGATTGCTTCTGCAACACGATTACACAGAGAAATATCCTCCACATAAGGATATGGGCTGAACTAAACATACGAATACAAAAGCCCAACAGAAAATTACAAGGAGACTTAAACATTCAGCCCAAAAGAAATGACAAAAAAAAAACACTCCATAGCTATCACTTCTTCCCAGCCTTGTTGCGCAAAGTCTTCTCTACATACTGCTCAGCAAGCTCATCTACATCATATGAGGCTGAATTGGCTTACTTAATTTTTACACCACGGCCCACTCTCTATATACATTGAACCTGGACTAAGAAGACTAGTTCAACCTGTCCGGCCACCAAATTAGTATGTATCATCTTGAAGACATATATATATATATAAGGGCTGTGACTGCATGGCTTTGCATGGGTGCTGTATGGGCTACTGTTATTAATTTTGTTTAGTCTTGTATTTAAGTGGTCATTTTCCTTTATTTGTATGACTTTCTTTTTGAAGGCTGGAAAAATTTTATAACTATTATTTTTCGGTTTTCCTCCGCCATGTTCTATAAAATCTTGAGCTAAGCCTATTTATTTATCAAAAAAAGAAAGAGCATTTACAGTGGACGCTCTATGATCGTTGTGCATGTAGAATTTTAATACATCCATAGTGATGCACTCCTCCCGTGAGGGAGAAAGAGAGAAGGTGAGAGAGAGAAAACGTACATTTCAAAGAGCAGGAGGAATGATGTGGCATCTTTTTGTTCGTTACATAGATCCCATGCACAAAATTACTTTTCTTCTCTTAAGCGTGACTCCATATTTTAAGTTTGAGTAAAATTTTTAGTTTATTTCAAGCGTTAAATCCTCACTATTGCAGGCTTGTACGGCCTTAACTTTTTTAAAATGGACACTGTTAAATCATCCACAGCAGTTACTCGTAACAGATTTTCTAAATTCCAGCAAAAATACACTTTTTCGCTAATTTATAGTTTTTGAAACAATAACAACACACATAAATTACTTTAAATCATTTAAATATTCATTTTCACAATCACTTTTTATTAAATTAAACTCAATCTACGTAATTTGATTATGCAAGTGAAGTAGTATAATCATCAGAAGCCCGAATCACATATGCAGATTAAAATAAAGTTCAAATGCAAATAAGAAAGAAAAAAATCACATGTCTGAGCAGATGATCAATTCAAATCAAAATGTGATGATCAAAAGTACAATTCCAAATTGCAAATAGAAACTAATCCAACTACAGATAACTCGTTGCCCAATTACAAATCCAAATGAAGTGAAAATATTGCATCAAAGAAGACAAGGCAGTAACATTAAACAAAAGCAATAATAAGCCATCTTGAGGTGAAGGAATTCCAAATCCCTTGTGCTCATTCACCTGCATCGTCACCTGCTCTCATGACTCCATCTCATTCCCCAAACAGCGCAGTAGGAGGCCACACACACGCACACTCAAATTCCCACCAAGACGAAGCTATAGCATAATAAAGCCTACGAGCATCCTTCACTCTAACTTTCTCAATAGCACCTTCCTTTGCACTCAGTAAACACAAATTAGCAATAAGAGAATTCACAACAGACGAAGTTGGAACAAAACCCAAACATAAGAATATGTATCAGGCCATTTGATCTGTCGAAGAAGAATGAAATCTCAGAATACCTAAAAACCTCCTAAATTCCAAACCTAGATCGATCCACTACCAGCAATCAAGGAGAGGTTTATATAAACGAAAAATCAAACACAAAACATGTATAATTACCTAGACGATGACTGCGGAAGAGGTCGATTCTTCCATAGGAGACGAGTGACGAGTGTCGTGCGTGAAAGAAGACGAAGAACGGAGCAATTTTTCAATAAAAATAATAACAAGCGCGTCTACAGTGGGGCGCGAGATGTCCAGCCCACTGTAGCAAAACTACAAAACCCAGTCCAATACCCTGATGTGAGCAAAATTTACACTAAAAGACAAAATGATTACTCTATTTTAATGCCCAGTACATATTTACAGTGACTATTGTGGGTGATCTTAGAGCATCCCAACCGATATTAATATGCGTGATGCCAAACCATTTTATTTATGCCGGACAATATCTACACGCCTAACAATTAGATAACCTGAAACAACCACCCGTGATTAATTGCACTTATGTGTACTAGGAATATAGAGTTAAACCACCAAATACACATGCCGATGGATGGGACCATCTTACTTATAAATGCTAAAGAAAACAATTATATGACCCTGACCAAGATCTTGTGCGACAGATTTACAAGATACTACCTTAGAATAAGGTGGCTGTACGTTAAATTAATAAACTAGCTTATTAGAAGAATTATTTACACCAAAGCGAAAAGTTGCGAGGGGAATTGAAGCGAAGCGGATATATCCGTTAGTATGTGATATATATATATAAAATTGTATTTTTGGATGCCTAGATAACTTAGATTTCTCATGTCAAAAAAATTATAGACTCAATAACGCAAGCATTCTTACTGAATCATTTAAATCTCGTGTTTTTCTTCTTTTATTATTGAATTGCTTTACTATATAATTTTTATAATTAATATCTGCATGTTATAATTATGTGCCTGCATGCTTAGAGCACTTGCAGCAGTATCTCTATATGATTCCCCATCCCCAGATTTAGATATTATCTACAAAAATATTGACCCAGCAACTTCCCTATCTCTATATGACTCCCTATACAAATCCTTATTTCTAGTTTAGATCCCCAAGTTGAGGGAGTTGAAAAGCAAGGTCCCTATCTTTTTCCTTTACCTAATTTATTGACACGTAGCTTAAATTTGACGGAAGAATTTTCCGTAAAGAACATTCGTCCGCTTCTTCCTCACTGTAGTCCGCTTCTTCCTCTGGAACCCTAGGCGCTCCTCCCTGTCGAAACAATCATCGTTCAGATCTCGAGAGGCCATCCAAGTTCTTCTCCCTCTCGAAGCAATCCAGGTTGGTCTCGATTTCGATTTACTTCTGAGCTCTCGGTTTCTCCTTGATTTTTCGATTCAACTAAGATTTCGATTTACTTCTGAGCTCTCAGTTTCTCTTTGATTTTTCTTGGTTGTTGATGCCTCGATTTCTGTCGATTGTCTTGATTTTATTGTTTGTGTCGATTTGTCTTGAAATTGGTTTTGTTTGTGTTCAATTCTGCTTCGGATAGTTTCAATGAAGGAAGTATTGTTGAGGGAAGTATTGTTCTGTTGGGGGAGTTGCATGGGCGTGAAAATTCGATCTCCTTTTCCCAGCCTTGTATTTAATATGGATTTTTGTTGTCGATGGATCAAATCTGTATTACTGCGGTGATTTCTGAATCTTTAATTTGCTTCCCAGGCAATGTAATTCCTTTTTTTTTGTAAGATTCCATGTTTTGCTATAGAGGAACTGATTGCAAGCACAGGAGCGTTGCCTTGTAGTAATTTGTTGGATTATATGCTCGCTCTATGAAATTGATCTGGGAACCAATATAGGGATACTGCTGGGTGCGTATAGCTGAAACTGACTCCCTATCCTGAAAAATGATGATGTAAACTGTTAGCATATGGATAGGGATAGGGAAACTGCTGCAAGTGCTCTTACAATATCTGAACTATAATTACTCCGTACAAATCTTTATATTCTGGTGCACACAGTATATGCAGAGTGAGAATCTTACGCTAATTAACTTTTCTCGTGACCACCACGTTAGACCCAAAAATCTACAATTAAATAAATGTCGATTGAGGCTTTCGATAATCGGACTAATTGCACAATACCTTACAGAAAAATATTTATAGTGAGAGAAGCGAATAGAATTTTAGAGAGAGAAGTGGAGCTAGAGAGAAAATAACCGAGAGCTTTTAAAGGTTTGCACTACTCATATTTATAGGATCTTGACTCACATGTTTGGCACGTGTGGTGCATGAGCTGTCAAGCTCTTAAGCTCGTGTTGGGCCGTTTGTTATTCGTTCTGTACCTTTTGGTGAGATTGCATACATGGCCCAGCTTGTGGGCTTGACAAGGTTTAATGGTGCTAGTAGACATATACGTTGCATAAGCCTTAATGGGCTATTTGTTTATTAGGCACATAGGCGTTTTAATGACAGAACAATTAGTGGGCTTATGAGCATTCAATTATTGGGCCAACAAGTCTGACATGAACTCATAAACCTTGTATGTCGTACGGGGCGCTCAAGCCAGGCATAGGCTCACAAGTCTTGTATGTCTTACGGGCTCTCAAGCTTGACATGAACTCACAAGCCTTGTATGTCATACGGTATGTGTAAGACGATTTTTTGCCCATACACCAGGGATCACAACTAATGTAATAACTAGTGTTAGTCACTCTTTAAGATATAGAACAAGTTGAAAGTTCAAATCCTACCATATATACACTAATAAATACTAACAGACTGTAATAAAATCAATATTGTTTATAGAAAATAAAAACAAACAGTATTCCATTTTTTTGTTTTATACGAGGACTTGATTATTGAGGTGAGTCAACATGCTTTTGCAGTTGTAATAGTGCAGTATTTTTAGCATAGAATGCTCCTAGAAGAATCCACTATTACTGTTCAGCTGGCCAAACCATTAACCAACCATGTGAATGCACCAATCTCCAAATACAGTAGAATGGCTAGCTATGATGTTTTCCTCGGATCCAACGTTCCAGAAAACCAATTTGTTATTGAATCAAGTGAGGCCAACTTATTTTGTTAAATCAATTCGATCTTATTAGGCACTAATTTATACTTATGATATTACCATTTAAAAAGTAAAAACATGGATAATATTAAATAAATGGAAGTTGGAGAGCACAGCGGCCCCCAATGGGTCTGTCTGTGAGTGGGTGGGAGCCAATTTTTTTCATGGCACAGAATGATTGTCCTTGTGTGTTGCAGCGCAATGAATAAATTAAACCAAGCCCTTTTAGCCAATCGCGCCCGTTAAATTGATTTCCAGTGAACGATTATTGTCCGTTGAATTAATATGGTATCACTTTCACCAGTCACCATTATTTAACGTCAGCCAACTTGCATTACCAATTCTCAACATGGACCGTCGGTTCCTCACCTCATCGGATCTAGCTAGATATTTTTCCCTTTTTTTTTTGTCTTATTGAAATATTAAATAACGATTAAAGAGAAAGGAAATTTAAGGCAGATATAGACAAAACAAGTTCCAAGTTGGTAATTATCCTGTGATATTTGGAGATATATTATTATATTGAAGATATTATTAGTATTTATCAACGTGCTATAGATAGCACAAACATCTGAAAATTTATGCACGTGACTTAAATGACTAAAAGAACCCTAGTATTAGGCGCATAAATAGTGCTCAATTGGATTACGGAATTTTCGCCGTCGATCTTCATTAGAATTACGGAATTACCGAAGCAGAATCGACATTTCACTATAGTGGCCCTGAGAGTCAAAGTCGTATACATGTACACAAGAAAGATTAAAAGCAATCACGCGGTCAAAAAATTGGTCACGTATATTCTTGCCAAATACTACACCTGTCAAAGTAAGAATTGAAGGGGTCGGTGAAGTCACGTTTTCATAACCACGGATGCCGGTGGATTTGGACACGTGGAATGATAAATTATGGTTTTTTCGTAAAAAAAAAAAACCTCCTTACCGGAATTACCTTTTCCACACGATTTTCGGATCCACAGCGCAATTTATTTATTTATATATTTTAGATTTTATTTTTAACCGGACTTCTGCAGTCTCCGTGGAGAGAGAGATTTTTGTCACGCGGAAAAGATCCAGAGAGCTTCTCTCTCTTTCTTGCTCCATCAGTATCACTACTTCTATTTGGTTATTAGCCGGAAATTTCATCGGAGATTCTACAAAAGTGAGTTCTTCTTAGGAATCTCAGATTCTATGCCTTTTATTACGGTTATCAGGTCCCATTTTCCAGCGATAGTATCGATTGATAATCGTTTGCTCTGTTTTAGAAATTTGAGTGGAAAATATGAGTTGAGGTTTCTGGTCTTTGTTTGTATATGTTTTCCAGCGTGAGAGAGAAAGTACGAGGGCGTGATGGAATCTTAAACGTTTCATTTATTGACTAGTGATTATTTCCGTTGATTTTTCAGGTTCAAGTGAATTGGAAAGAAGGGATAAGGCAAAGAGGTGTTCTTAGTGCCTTTTAAAGAATTTGTCAAGCTTTTTCGCTTCAACAATGGGGGTGAAAGTAGCTTCCACATGTTTTCAATGGCCGCAGCCGGTGCTTCCTCATTCGTCTTCTTCCTCACAAGCCCTAGCCTCTGCAATTTCGTCTCCTTCATCGAAACGACGGTGCCGCAGCGAAGGAAGAGCTACTCTCGTGTGCCGGTATGTGCAGAGACTCGACCGATCGGCTCTGTTTGGTTCCCCTTCGTCTAAGCTCCGCAGATCTCGGTCTTACGAGTACCCCAAGTCCGGTGTTCGGACTATGAGGAGAGTTTGCAGTGCCAGCTTGGACGCCTTCCCTGACGAAGAATTCTCCATGAAGATGCAAGAATTAGCACGTAGGTTCCAAATCTCCGACGTCAAAGACAATGATAACGCTAGCGACGCCTCCGTGGACGATGAATCGGAGGTAGTTTCTGATAGTAGAGACAATCACGACAATAGCTTGGAGTCTCCAGAGTTTAGGGACGACAACAGTAGCGCCAACTTTGTACAGAACGGTACGGAATCTCCTCTTGATTATGTGGAGGCGCCGAATTGGCAGGAGAGGGATTATATTATACCGGGGAGTATTGAAAGGAAGGCAAATAGTGTTGATCTTCCACTCTCGCTCCGCATGATAAAGAAGAAGATGCAATGGCAAGAAGGTTTTGTAGAAGCAGGGGAATCAGCATATTGTTCTGTAAAGAAGGCTTTCTCGTCCATGGTGTTTATAATCAGAGAGCTCCATAGATACACGTTGCAGATGAGGGAGGTTCTGTTTTATGAGGATTTGGAGGGGATTTTAGGCCGCGTACAGAAGGAAATGCACGCTTCCTTCGTGTGGCTATTCCAACAAGTGTTCTCACATACACCGACTCTCATGGTGTATGTGATGATTCTACTGGCAAACTTTTCTGTACATTCCATGGCGAGTAACGCTGCCATCGTAACTGCTCTGCCTTCCACATCTTATACTCGAGCAGCGACAGCGTCAGTGCTGGAAGAAGTAGAGGACCAGAGCCAGAGGAGTCAAAAGTTTGATTCTTCAGCGATCAAGTCGTTTTCAGTCTCGTCTTCCAGTGGCAAGACAACTTCCATAGGCGGTAACAATATTGGCGGTGGTGGCAAGGTCCGTCCTGCAGCTAATGGCGCTGACGGTGATGGAAAGTTTGACAGTTCGGACCAGTGCAGAACAATTGTACCTGACGGAGCTTCACAGGTGTCCTCCCCAGGCGGTGCAGAGGAAGCGGTGTCAATTTCGGGGCAAGACAGTAGTGAAGAGTTAAAATTATGGAATTCCATAGTTGAAGAAGCATCAAGAATGCAAGCTTCAGTGAAAGATGAAGCTCTGGATCAGGATAGCAAGCAGAGATTAGTCTCCCCTGTAAACGCAAAGATTGAACCAGATGATTTTGTGGAATTCTTCAAAACAGACTTGTTTTATCGATCGGAGTTGACTCTGGATCCTAATAACCCTCTTCTCCTATCCAATTATGCTCAATTTCTCTTCACTGTCGCCCATGACTACGAGAGGTAAACATAAAAAAAGAAAGAAAAATCTTTTGATTATTTTATTTGCAATTGTTGAAGTGGGAATTTCCATGATACTTTCATTTCACAGCTAGATCAAAGATATAGCAACAAATGAGCTGATTGTTACTTTCGTGTTAACGTCAAACAGGGCAGAGGAGTACTTTAAGAAAGCTACAGCAATAGAACCACCGGACGCGGAGGCATACAGCAAGTACGCGTTCTTCCTTTGGAAAGTGAAGAGTGATTTGTGGGCAGCCGAAGAGACGTTTTTGGAAGCCATTGATGCAGATCCTAACAATGCTTATTATCCTGCCTACTATGCGCATTTTCTATGGAACACTGGTGCGGATGACACGTGCTTCCCTCTCAGCCCCCCTGATACCACCCAAGAAGCCTAGAAAGTAGAACGACCCCTAATAATCCGAATCGAAAGTAAAAAAATAAAACCCACCAAGGTCTTTCCACAGAAAAGTTGGGAATTTTGGTTACTTTTGTAATTGTTTTGACTATTCTTATTTAGTTTTTATAGAATTAGTGAAAGGAATTTGTAGAGTGGTGGTGGGAAGTGACAGCAATCGGCGGAGATTTTTGCTGAGGCGTGTCTTTGCTTTGAGATTGGTGTTTCTGTTGGGGGGTGTATTGACGATCGCTTCGCTTGCTCGGCTTCCACCACTTTCTTTTTCTTGTTTTTTTTTATAATATTTTTGCAGAGTTAAAAAGTGTTTTATTTTGGTTTACTGAATCCACATGGAGGCAAAGTGTAATTAGTCTTGTTTTTGTCAATAAAATGTCCATTCTTAATCACAAATTGGCAGTATTGATCAATCAGCTATCAAGTTTCAATCCTGACCTCAGATTCCGGGAAAAGAGGACGATGCCCGATCTCATGCTCTGCTGAACATGCCGTCGTACGTAGTTTAGGAGTTCTTTTAAATTGCAATTGTGTCAGAAAGCGCTCTAGGAGGTAATAGTTAATCCTCGTTTAGTCAACCGACGACATAGTAATAAAGAAGTAGCTTGATTCCTTAAAATGAAAAATTAAACTTAAGAGCGAGCTGAGAAGGGTGGATTGATTTTTTGCATTAATTGGTTGGTTTGGATCCGGAAGAAATACATTCCACTAGACATTCGTACGATTCGTCTAGCATATGTAGTTAAATATCACTTCGACACTGGGCAGCTACTTTCGTGTGGTGTGAGGAACCCAATTGAAAGGGTTTTTGTTTTTGTTTTTATTTTTATTTTTTTGCCAAAGTCAAGATTTGAATCGAAGAAACATTAAGGAGGAAAATGAATTGGATTCAGTGAATGTGTCCCATATGAAAATGAATTGGATTCTAAGCCAACAACAAAATGACATATGATGATAACGTGAAGAGATCTTGATATTAAAGCTACTCCAATAGGCCATAAGTCTAATGTCTTCAATTACTGATTTACCTTCCCATCCCACCTCTCTCTATTATATACTTTTTTCGTCTCATTTTAATTGTCCCTTTCACTTTTTCATACAGTTTAAGAAAATATTTAATTTCCTTTCAATTTAACGTTTATACCCTTATTTATAATGTGCATGATTATTGAGTTAGTTGTTGATCTTTTCAAGTTAAGGAAAAAATGAGAAAAAATGGTAAAAAATAATTTTCATTAATTGAAATGAGCATGCATTTTGGGACATCCCAAAAAAGAATAAATTACAATTAAAATGGAACGAAGAGAGTATAATGGTATAAAAATTTAGTTTTTAAATCATTTTTAGGTATCCAATCCAAATTAATATTTCAAGGCCCATTTCAATTTATTTTAAGGGCTTGTGCAACACAACTCACACTCACTCTTGGTTTGCAACACCGGGCTCTTATTGGGCTTATTTTTAAATCCAACAATCTTTAGCAAGGCCCAAATCAAACTGGATAAAGGTTCGTTGCACATCTTGCTCTTAGTTGGCTTGGCCGCTCCGTGATGACTTGATTGGGCAAGCGAAGTTAGGTTTTCTAATGGGCTAATAACCTTTATAGCCCAAACTAGATCAAGGGACTTTTTCAATTGGGTTTATTACCATTTAGTCATTCTAGGTGACATGTTTCACCAAAAAGTCACATGGTAAATTTTATTACTAAAAAGGCATACATTTCACGATTACCAATGTAAAGTTTGAAATAATTTTTTTAAAAATGGCAAAAGTGCCCTTGTTTACACGTCTCTCTTCCAAAATTTGGTAGATATTTTATCTCTCTCTTCTCCACTCTCATTTCTCTCACGTTTCTTCTCTCTCAATTTTCTCTCACTAAAACCAGAGATTTTCGACCATTTTCGGCAAAAATGAACCGGTAAGTTCCTATTTTTGTAGAATATATATATCTCTCTCTAGATTTGTAGTTATTTTTCAAGATTTCTTCATTTTTTTCAAGATCTATAGTTATTTTTTGAAGATCTTCAAGGTTTTTCTTCCGAAAACTTAGTTTTTTCAAGATCTGTGTGCTTTTTGCAAGATCTCTAGTTGGTACTGTCATGTTTCTTGTTTGAAAATACGTTTAATACTGTCTGTGACTGATACTGCCTTATTCATTGTGAGGTATTGATTATACTGGTGATACTATATATACTGCATTGAGTTTGACAGTATATATTATTGGTCATTGATTATACTGGTGATACTAGATATACTGTACTGGTTGATGCTCGTGATGTTCTGATACTGTAAGTGTTGATACTAGCGATGTTCTGATACTATCAATGTTGATACTGTCTTGTCTTTGATACTATCTTATGATTAATACTGTCTTATACTTTATGTTTCTGATACTATGAAATTCTCATACTACTCTACAAATGGGTTTTCTCAGTCTGGTACTATGAAATTCTGATACTACTACACAAATGAGTTTTATTCTGATACTATTAAATTTTCATACTACTCTATAAATGGGTTTTTATCATTCTGATACTATGAAATTCGGATACTACTGTACGAAATGTACTATGTTGATGCTGTCATTCTGCTGATGATAATGTTGATACTGTCATTGTTGTTCCCATTGTTAATATTGATACTATTAGTGTTGATACTGTCAATATTGATACTGTCAGTGTTGATACTCGTGATGTTTTGATACTATAAGTGTTGATGCTCGTGATGTTATGATACTCTAAGTGTTGATACTCGTTATGTTATGATACTGCCTTATTCATTGTGAGGTATTGATTATACTGGTGATATTATATATATTGCATTGAGTTTGACAGTATATATTATTGGTCATTGATTATACTGGTGATACTAGATATACTGTACTGGTTGATGCTCGTGATGTTCTGATACTGTAAGTGTTGATACTAGCGATGTTCTGATACTATCAATGTTGATACTGTCTTGTCTTTGATACTATCTTATGATTGATACTGGTTGGTGCAGGTGGCCCACATTTTGTACTGTCCGTGCAGTTTAAAAATCAAACTGCTGAGGGCATTTTTGGAAGTGGAGCTGGCCCATTTAATAGAGGCGCGCGTTTCCCTATGGTGCAGGTGGCCCACATTTTGTACTGTTCGTGCAGTTTGAAAATCAAACTGCTGAGGGCATTTTTGGAATCTCGAAATTGTGTTGTGACTGAATTTGTAATAATGACACATTGTGTGACTAAGTGGTAAAATTGGCCACTGACAGTGACCGGCCAGTAATTCACCCTTTTCAATTCGCTTCCGGTTGCCATAACTCGACTGGGCCATATAAGTTTTTTTTGAGCTGTTCTTTTATTTTTATTTTTTTATTAATAACGTTACTAATCATTTACTCCACATTTGATTGAGAATGAGTTTAAAGTAAAAATGAGTTTAAGATGAACTTGAACTGGAGAATAGGGAGACGTGAATGAGTTTTAAGATAAATTTGTGTATATTTGATTGAATGTGAGAATGAGCATAAGTTTTGATTTTAAATGATTGTAATGTAGATAAAAAGACTTTATTATTCTTTTATATTAAATTGACAATTTTATATGAGATTTAATGAAAGTTAAATTTATAATTTCAAAAAAATATGTTATTCTCCCATGAGAAGAATATGATTCATGACTAGGGATGTAAACGGGGCGGGGGACCCCTTCGCCCATCCCAGTTAAAAAATTCGTACGCATCCCCATAAAAATGCCCTCTGGGTATTTTAACTTTTGCCCTATCCCAATATCCGTTGGAACGGGGAATCCCTGCTTATTTACCCGTCCGGTCAACTTCAATTGTAAAAATTACAATAAATTTTAAAACTTAAATCAATAAAAAACTATAAATATCTTTTATATATTTTGAGATGGCAGAATAAATTGTAGTAACTTATATACGAAATCATTCATGGTCAATTCTTAAGTTTCATAACTATGTATGTTACCCATTAAATAAATACGTTTATTGAAAAAATTAAATATACAAGACCATAATTGAATTGACCATCCCATGGATGCTATCCAAGTATCTCGACTGAATTTATGGGTCTAAGTTGAAATTAGTTTCCTCAATTACATTGGAATGCATACAAATTAAAGGCTACATGTACACCCATAAAAAAGAGAGGCTATGCATGTTTTAGAGCATATATCTATATAACCATAAAAGGAAGAGTTTCATGTTTTTCCCATTTCAGGTGACGAACTTGGAACAGAGAAAAATCTTTGTCCGGTCAATTGAGGTCAACAACCGAGTAAGCACGTGTATAATTTAGCGAAGTTTCAGAATTAAAAAAATAATAAATAGAGACAAAAGCTTTTTGTGGGTAAATCGTCCTATGGTACTTCGCATTTGAAGCAACATTTTGATAGGTGTCCTAGAAGAAAAGCAGCAGGGGGTGACATAAGACAAATGGTTTTGAAAACTGATTTGCAAGGAGATATTAGTTCTAGTGCGTATAATGAAAAACAGGGAAGGGAGAAATTAGCAAAGATGATTATTCTCCATGACTATCCTCTTTCGATGGTGGAGCATAGAGGATTTAGAGATTTCACAACTACCATTCAACCTTTTTTCAAGTGTCCTTGTCGTAATACTGCGAAGAAAGAAATCATGAAGATTTACGGGGAAGAGAGGGATAAAGTTATGAAGTTGATCGAGAACAATGATAGTAGAGTTGCTATTACAACTGACATGTGGACTTCTAGTAACCAAAAAAGAGCTTTCATGTCAGTTACGACACATTTCATTGATAAATCTTGGACATTACATAGTCAAATCTTGAGGTATAACTAATTAATATGTTCTTTCTTAAATTAAGTATAATTTTTTTATTGATTGTTTACTTCATTGATAATTTTTTATTTTATTTTTCAGGTTTATTTATGTCCCTTGCCCTCGTACAAGTGATGTGCTAACCGAGGTGTTGATTGATGCTATGCTGGGATGGAATGTGGACTCAAGGTTATCTACTTTTACTGTGGATAATTGCTCTACTAATGATAGTATGATGGGTAAGATAAAAACAAAATTGAGTGTTGATTGCTTATTGAATGACGGGTCTATACTTCACATGCGTTGTGTTGAACATATCTTGAACCTTATTGTTAGGATTGGTTTAGATGTGATCAAGCATGCCATTGATAATGTCAGGGACCGTGTAGTTTTTTGGACAACATCTCCGAAAAGAATAGAAAGGTTTGAGGGACAAATGAAAATTCCCTGTATTAGAAGATTGGGTTTGGATTGTCCAACAAGGTGGAACTCCACTTATCTAATGCTTAAAACTACTTTGGCTTATATAAAAATGTGTTTCCTAGACTTAAGTTATTTGAGTCAAATTATGTGCTTGTGCCTAGTGAGACAGAATGGGAAACTGCAAAGGATGTTTGCGATAGGTTGAAGTTGTTTTATAATGTCACTGAGTTATTTTATGGGACAAAATATCCCACTGCCAATATATTTTTTCCTGTGATTTGCAAGATTAAAATGGCATTGAATAAATGGCTCATGTCCTCCAATGAAGTAATTAGTAGTATGACAAAGAGTATGGTTGCAAAATTTGATTCATATTGGAATGTGATTCATAAATTGATGGGTGCTGCTGCAGTATTGGACCCGAGGTATAAGATGACTTTACTTCACTTTTACTTTCCTATGATTTATCCAAATGACTATAGTGTACCAATTTACAACATTAAACAACTCTGTTATGAGTTGGTGGAGGAATATTATACTAGAATGTAGAAAGTGAATGATACAGAATCTGCAGTAGAGGGAATGAACACTTCAACTTCAAAAGAGAGTTCAGTAACTATTGATAGTGTTATCAGTTGTTTGTGAAAATGATGAAGACTAATAAACCTAGTAGTTTCAGAACTGAATTGGACCACTACTTGGAGGAAGATGTTTTACCTGATAATTCTCAGTTTGATATTTTATTATGGTGGAAGTTGAATGGGGTAAGATATCCTATCTTGCAAAATATTGCAAAAGATATATTAGCAATTCTTGTATCTACTGTTGCTTCAGAGTCTGCATTCAGTTCTAGTGGAAGATTTGTGAGCCCTCATCATAATCGACTTCATCCAAAGACGATAGAAGCATTGATGTGTGCTCAAAGTTGGTTGTGGAATGAAGAGAAAAAATATGATGGTAAATTTATTTTATTGATTATTTATTTCCCATTTATTAAGAATTCATAATATTCGTAAAATTTTAATATTAGTTTTTTTTTTATATTTTTTCTAGTTGGAGAAGACTTGTTTGTTTCAGATGGTTATGCACCAATTTATGAAAAGGATATTCATGTGCATGATGAAGGTATTAACTTTTATATAAATTTTAATTCATATTGCAATTTAAGTATTCAAAGTTTAAGTTGTTATTTTTGATAATTGTAGGATCCGAGATTACATGTGACAAATGATAACATTATCACCAACTTTTATGAAGATGGGCCTTTAATAAACTTCAGAGGTACCGTCCTCTTTTATAAAAAAAAAAAACTTTTATGAAGATGGGGTTTACCAAACTTTATTGAAGATGAGATTCATTTTGAATTTATTAGTTGATTCAAACATTTTGATTTTTGATGTTTTCTGGACTTTAGAGTTTAGACTTTGGTTCTAGAGAATTTTTTATGTTTTGAATTATTTTTGATATTATTTTTACTTTAGAATTTGATTTCATGTTCCTAGATTCATAATCATGAAATTCTAATTGGTGTCATAAACTAGCAAAATATGTGTCGCATACTCGCATGGATAAATTCGATATTCGTGGAGAATACCAGAAATCCTATGGATAGGATATTGATTTTGATTTTTTTTATCCGTAGTATATGAATATGGATATGAATACATTATTTTTATTTAGGATTTGATATGAATTTTGAAAAATCCGATCAAATGCCATCCACCATTTGTTTAAAGATTGTTCATATTTCACAATATTTTTATTTATTTTGGTTTTTTTCATTTATGAGGAAATGATTAATTAAATGTAGATTTAATAACGAACGCACCTATCTCTGCACCTCTCTTTCTACTTTTGTCCAGAGAGGAAGCTCAGGAGTTATACCAAGTTTACATCCTGAGCCGTTGGATGAATCAGCGGATTTTAAGCCATGTGGCTCATTTACGAGGCACACATATAGCTTTCTCTTCCGCTCTTGTTATGGAGTTTCCTTATAAGGACTAGAGAACAAAAGAAAACCCGGCCATAAATCAAGCTTATCATTTCTCCGGCCCCTTTGAAGCTCTCCTTTCATGGAAGAAGCAAGAGTAGTTAATGATGGTCGTGGTGGTGGTGATGGTGTTGGGTATCAAAATCACCAAACAAACCCTCCTATATGTCGACCCTCATACCCACCTTTCTCAGCCATAGACAGGTTCTTGTGGGGTCAAAGTAGTCATTTCTCAACTCAGAAGTATTACAAGGAATCTGCTGTTGGTCTTGGTGGGTTCTCTTCTTCTTCTTCTTCTTCCAGTACCGGTGGTGGTGCTGGAGGGGCCATTTGGGATCGTTTTCAAGAAATAAATTTTCTCGATGGGTTTTATGTGGACGGAGAGAGTCTCAATTGGTCGCAAGAGGGAAACCCTAAAGAAGATGTGAGGGTTGGAGTGAAGAGTGGTTCAAATAAAGGGGTAGGAAAGAGAGGGAAGAAAGTTTGCAACGAACCTTTGATCAAAGGACAATGGACAGATGAAGAAGACAGGTATATCTGTTTATATACTATATATATGCGTATGAGGTTTTATTCTTTTTTTTAGTGAAGTTGACAGAGAAGTGTTTTTGTTTGGTTTTGTTTTGTGATTTGTGAAGGAAACTAATTAGGTTGGTGAAACAATATGGAGTGAGAAAATGGGCACAGATTGCTGAAAAACTTGTTGGTAGAGCAGGTAAACAGTGTCGAGAGAGATGGCACAATCATTTGCGCCCAGATATCAAGGTGGTTGTTCTTTTTTTTTTAGTTAATGTGGTAATTTATTTGTTTACCATTTCATAGTTTGTTAGACCTAAGGAGCTTTGCATGTACTTTTGGAGTATTATGGGATTAATATCTTCTTCTTTTTTTTATTTTTATAAATCATATATGGATATGAAGATAATGACTTGCAAACAACAAATATTTTAGGGTTAAATTCCAAGTTCTTATTTTTTGGATAACTTTTTAAGGAATGTGAAACCCTAGATTCCATGAGTACTATCTAAGTTGATTTGCAATGCTTTCTCTAATTTCTAGATATGATGGATATATTGACGTGGATTCAGAATTCTTGCCTCTTTTATATCAATGACAATAAAATATGTAGATTAATTGAGATCTTGTGCAAGGATCAGATCCATCTATATCAAGGAAGTCTCTTCTTGTTAATTTTCTATCTTAGATCTTTCATTACTTAATTAGCGAATAACTGGACTCCGTATGCATATTTCAGTATCAGGAGATCAAGATTGAAATCAGTTTCCATTTATATAATTAATTAGCTCATGATGGCAAGTCTGCATCTAGTCATTTTTCTTGAACACTTACATACATTCTATACTATGGATTAATTTCATTACATCGGTAGCTTTTGCCTTATACTTTGATGTGTGTATTGCGACGTACAATGTTTTCTCCATTGATGTGGATTGCTTATGTTCAGAAAGATAGCTGGAGTGAAGAGGAAGAGAGAGTACTAGTTGAAGCTCACGCCCAAGTTGGCAACAGATGGGCTGAGATCGCAAAGAGAATTCCAGGAAGGACTGAAAATGCAATCAAGAATCACTGGAATGCTACTAAGAGGAGACAGAATTCCAGAAGAAAGAACAAGCAATCATCACAACCTGATAACCAAAACAGCAACAGGCCTCAGTCATCAATTCTCCAAGACTACATCAGAAGCAAGAACCTAAACAATAATACTTCCACCACCACCAACACCGCCTCCACCACTCCGGCCAGCTCCTCCGCTATATCCGAGGACCCTTCGAGCCAGTTCAATTACGTCCTCCCTGAACTATCCGAACCAACCACTGATGACTCTCCTCCACCGTTGTTTTCCCAAACATGTGATGATGAACTCTACTACTTCATGCAAAACTTCTTTGCTAATAACAATCAACTGCAGTCACCCACTCGTGATGATCACGGAGCTCTTGATTTCTATAAAACCAACGGTGGTGATTACAATCTCAGTGGCACTATACCTACAATTCCAAACCCTAATGTAAGTGCCAATGTGTTTCAACAAGAAGAAGAGACTCCAAGAACCCATTTGTACTCGGACCTCTACATCTCTTACTTATTGAATGGTTCTTCTGGCCGTGCAACTTCTTCATTGACTGCTTCACTTGATTGCGGTGGCTACAATAATGCTGCTGATGACATGAACATTGATTTGGTGCTGGATCAAACAGCCGCTGCTTCATATGAAAAGAAAGATATGGACTTGATAGAGATGGTGTCATATTCGTCCAGGCTCTCTCAGGGCAGTACTAGTAACACCATTAGCTTATGAATTCAGATGTGATGCTGCATGCCTAGGATCTAGCTAGCTAGCTACAAGCTTAGCTTAATTTTTAGCTGTTTAATTAACATTTGTGGTGCTTTATTTCTGTGTGTTTGTTAGCTAGGTTTGCATTGGTAAAGTACTAGCTAGTGGGATATCAAAGAAGAGAAGTGGCTTAGTTCTTTGATTTTATCGAGGTGGGTGTTTTAGAGACAAGTGGCATTTGTGCTTCTGTTACTTCTTTTAGTTGGACTTCAATCATGCATTTTCATTCCGGCCGGTGTTCTTTTCGTTTCCGTTTCTGTTTTTTTCCTCCCTTTGCGCAGTTTCCTCAGCTTTAACTTTTGATTTGCAGGGCCAGTGCGTGAGAATGTGTATGTAGATATATCTGTGTGTTGTATGCGCGCGGACACGCACATATATATGAACTTGACGTACTGTCCTATATATATATAGATAGATTTTTTTTTCATGATCGGCAATCAAACATATAGAGTTAAATGCATTAAATACTAATATCATGAAGATGTTAATTTCATATTTATTTATTTTCATGATCCGTCGCTTATTTTTCATTACATAAAATAATGTCACGTCATTCCATCTTCTTACATACTCTTTTTAGTAAATTATTTTCTCATCCTCATGACTTGATGAGAATTCCAAATTTTAAAACTCAATAGAATTGTAGAGCCTCAAAAACCAGCTCCAATAATTAGAACTACGTACCTGTCTCAAAGTGCGAATGCCATGGTGTACATGATGACTCGCATTATAAGAGAGCCTCTAGATCTCATTCGAATTTCGAAATGATCAATTGAGTGCTTAACAAATTTGAAAACTTGTTGGCCGTTACAGAAAAATGGAATTCAATGGGGTTATAAATGAAATTTAAAGTAATTCATAAAACGATAACGTTCTTAATTAATTTAGGCGAATCGACCCTTCCCAGCTTTCCCAAAGTCACCCATCAAATGACCAAACACATGAAAGTAATATGGAATTAATATATTACCTTTCTTAGACCCATTGTTCTGTTCGTTTTAATAAACCCACGAGAAAACTTGGGCTGAAAGGCCTTCTAGAAATGGACTGTCTGGTGATAGAATGGATATGAAGAATATGAAAGAGTTGCAGAATCAAGAATCATTCACAAGAAGGAAGAACGAGCTAGTGAAATCTTGGAGAAGAAGAATTCTTCATTTCTGTGTGTCATTAACTGTAATGCATGCAAGGCTATTTATAGCAAATCTAACTAGTTATGTTGTAACTAACTTCTATAAATAGAAATACTATAGCTACCTATTATTTATAGAAATGCTCAGCACAATTAAGTTATAAATCGTGGAACTTCCCGTCAAGATGAAGATATATATATATTCAATGTATTCAACTTGCCAATTATGTAATTAAATGGCTATAATCCTAAAGGCTTTGCATACAGGTTGGTGAAACTCCCCTGAATTTATAAACCAGGAGGAATAGACATATATATGGACCTCCTTTGATAAGTCACCAGGCAAGAAAGCAATATTTATGTAGAAACCAACCCTGAATAGAAGCAATTGCAAGAACCAATCTGATAGTGGTTATCTTAGACAGAGGTGTGAAAGTATCAACATACTCAATATCAAATTCATGTTTATAACCTTTGGTCACCAATATGGACTCATATCTCTCTCGACTGAGCCATCTGAGAGATACTCGATCCTATAAAGTCATTTGCGACCAATAGGATGTTTTATGAGAGGGAAGAGAAGTAATAGTCCATACTTGATCCTATAAAGTCATTTTCAATTTATGTGTTTTGGCAATAATGCATCTATCCAAGGCTATTTATACCAAATCTTACTGACTCTACTGAACTAACTTGTATAAATTGAAATACTAAAGCCACCTATTATTTACAGAAGTGCTCAACACAATTAAGCTATAAATCGTGAAACTGGACTTGATGACTCGCGACCTTCTTTTAAAGTAAAATCACTCAGTTTTGATGGGCTTAAATCAAATAGTATACTTAACGCTCTCAAAACATAACCTCCATTTTAGCTCCAACATTGAAAGTGAAGTATTTGTTGTTAAGTGGGTTCTATATATTATTTACAATCTAACAATTATTTCACATTCCATGTAAATTTATTTGAGGATAAAATAACAGTCATATTTTGTTTTGTTTCTTTTTCTTTTTCTTTTTGACTAAGGTGAATTAATGGCTTTGTAATTGTCACTTGAGTTGGAATTAGTGAGTCGTGAAATTTGGCGGACCAAACTATCTACTGGTTAATGGTATTGAGCTGGGTCTACAAATGTCATCAAAGCAAAGACTCCTTCATGGTGTGTAGGGTTCTTGGACTTTTCGAGGCCTCGTTCTGCTTCATTATACACTCTCCCTCTCTACATATACAGACCAATTCTCGAATGTACACTTAATTAAATATTATATTAATTAATATGCCGTAATGTTAATTTTAGAACACAATTGTTTTATTTTCTGTAGTATAAGGTTTGGTTTGATTAAAGTGAATAATTTATTGATTTGAATCATCATCTTTATATTAGAGATGAACAAGGAAGTTAGGTAAGCGAAAAATTCATCCAAACACATGTTTTTATACATAAAATGATAAGAGTCTCTATACGATTTTTCTTATATACAAGTTAACTCTCTCATCATCATCAATCCTTGAATGGCCCCCACTGCCACCTCCTCCGACTACGGAGTCAAACCGCCATCCTCCTTATCCGATTCACAGCCGACCCTTCCCGCCACGGACCACTCGACACACCAACATGGCTCGCTTCATATTCATGAACTTGAACTCCTCCTCGATGTTCATTGGGATCGACACGTGAGCTCTCCAGCTTGTAGAAAGCGTGGAGATTTTGTCCATCTTGGGTGAGAATCCAGACTTGATAATCCCGCACCGCAAACGATACAATATTGCTGGTTACAAAGGCTGCAGGCGTCACCGTTAAGTGTCCCAGGTCACTCATGAAAGTCGAACACGAGAACCTTAGGAGCTCATTGCCGTCCACGATGCACCTCTCGTCTCTCCTTCTAATGATCCCGTTTCGTGAGGCTTTGGCTTTGACTAATTCTCTGTACTCTTCAAATCTGGACAGTATCTTCCAACTGTTATGGATCTTCAAGATCCGATGAATCTCCGGAAACTCATTCTCCAAATTCCAACCCGTTTTGAATATAATTCGAATTATGTTCTTACCCGAATCGCCATCGACGAGCTCTGTCAGGGCGTGTTTGATCGCTTGATGTTGTTCTAGAAGTAGCGATTTATTGAAGATTTCTCCACAAGCTGTGCAAGGAAAGATGTCGTTTAAAACTTACGAGTATGTTTCAACAAAAAAATCGGGGCGTTGCCCCGGGCCCTAAACTATTTAGGGGCCGGCCCTGGTAAGCAATTTCTTTTATCAAATACCTGTTCTCCAGAAAACCCCGCACGCAAAATCACCCAACGTCACCTACGTTAACCTCAACAAGATCATCTTTCGAAGATGAAAGAATGGGTTGTTGGCGGAGATATCGGATTCTTGGCATGACGCCGGCGGTTTTTGACAGGGACCAGGATCGGATAAGTGCGTCTCTAGTGGGACCATGCCACCATGGAGACGATTGACAGTTGAGATGATCTTGTTGAGGTTAACGTAGGAGACGTTGGGTGATTTTGCGTGCGGGGTTTTCTGGAGAACAGGTATTTGATAAAAGAAATTGCTTACCAGGGCCGGCCCCTAAATAGTTTAGGGCCCGGGGCAACGCCCCGATTTTTTTGTTGAAACATACTCGTAAGTTTTAAATTACTAATAAAAATTAAAGTAAATAAAAAAAATAAATTTTTGATGGCTGGAACCCAATTTTGGGAGATTAGGTCATCACGCCTTGAATGTTATTGCATTAAAATTAAACTAGTCATTACAATATTCAATTAAAAATATAATTACATGAAATTACATAAATATTTTACATCGTACTGTATTTTGAGAGGCAAAGTCATCAATAACAGCTTCGAAGTCACACTTCTCTAATACATGTTTTTCAATGCATAATATGGCCAGTCCATTCATCCTCTCTTGTGACATAGTTGACCGCAAATAGTTTTTCAACAATTTCAACTTAGAAAAACTCCTCTTTGCGGATGCAACAGTTACTGGAACAGTTAATAAAATTCTATAATCTATGGAAACATTTGGTAAACAACTCAAAGAGTCCACAAACTCAAGAACTTGAATGGATGTCTCTGTTCCTGCAGGCAAGTAAAGGATCAACACTTGCAATTCACTAAACAAATCATCCCCATTAATATTTGATTTGCTGTCATGTTTTAGAGCAGTTACAAGTTTGACACAATATTCTTTCAAACTGTTGTATTCCATCTGGCAAAACCTCTTAGGATCAAATAAAAATCCAAATATATCCTCAAATGTTTCCAATTGTTCAAATCTGTTCTTCAAAGAAGAAATAGCAACATCAACAACAATTAGAAAATAATTAAGCCTAAATGATTCCTCAACATACACTGAGGTATGTTCTTCCTCAGTTTCATCAAATAATTTTTTCCTACGGATTTGTCTTTTTTTAGGAAATATAGGTTCAATATCTAGATCAGCTGAAATCTTTTTGGCACTTTCCATAGCCAATGGGAACCCAGAAGCCGTATAGTTTTCAAAATAAGAAATCAACACCTTCAACCTTGTTACAGCAACATCAATTTGCATATCTTCAGATTGCAAAAATGCACTAACACTCTGAATTTTCACCAACACAGTATGCCATATAGTCATTGCCAACAAAAACTCGAAATTCTCAAGTTCATGTGTAGCTAAACTTTCAGCTTCACTACTGACTTTAGGATCTTCACTAATTCTTGACAATTCAAATAAAGCATCACGTATCTCAACAATTTGAGTAATTATTGTTGTAACACTTTCAACATGTTCTTCCTTTTTCCTTTTATTTCTTTTTTGACTTCCCTATTGATGTCTCTTACCAAACAATTTCCAGCTCCTGAACAAAACATAAGCAATGACTAAAAAAACACTAGAATAACAGAGCAAGAGAATTATAAAATCCGAAACAATTCCCATTGCAGCCTTAACCACTCTCTCAGGTGCTAGACACATTGTCTCATATAGCACTTTAGTTCAGTAATAGCAAGTCACAATCAACCCAAAATCCCCCAACGAAGGGCCATCAATCAAACAAAGCAAGAATAAGAGTACAAGAGGAAAACAACAAAAGAACAAAATATGCATCCAATATCCAACAAAAGCCTACATAAAAATCTAAAAAGAAGAACAGCCAGGATTCTACCTTCAATGGTCCATAAATTAAAGTTCAGCTTAAAAATTAACTTGCAAAACAACAAACACATGAAAAGCATAACTAACACCGTTTCTTTCCCTCCAAATTTTCATCCACCAATGAATAATCGATTAAAAGAATTCATACATAACTATGCACAATACAGAGATACAGTACATAACTATGCACAACACAGCAGTCTAGATCCTATACTTGTTCATAGATGATTAGTGTCAGTGCCAAATGGTAGACCCATAATTGATAACTCTATGATCCACTTTCTTTGTTCTATGAAAGAAAAAAATATCAGATTTTTCTTTCTGGTAGAACATGTGAGGGGAAAACAAACCACTAATCTTCTAAAGCCCAACAAAAAGAGTAATCAATTACAAGCAACTCATTATTCATGAACTCAGAACTCTTGATTATAATGAGAAGAAATTCGAAATCAAAGGACCAAGAGCCATTTTTACTAACCAGAGGCTGAGAGAGTGAGAGACTGAGAGGCAGTAAGCTGTAAGCCACTGGAGTAGTGGAGTCTAGACCTAGAGAGGAGACGATGGGTGATTCCGGCAGGCGGCAACGTTGCTGGCTAGTGGCTTGCTGCGAACGGGCATCGGGCGGAACGACGATTCTCACGATTTCGTGAGTTCTTGGTGTTCTGTCACTTTGTGTTTTAGGGCTTGTACCGCCCTTGTTCAGGGCCGGGCCTGTTGCTTACAGGGTTTGAAATGAGATGGGGAGATGCCAGAGGAAGAGTGAGGGGATACCTTAGTTCGGCGTTGGCGATCCTTGGTTGAGATATAGAAGCAACCCAGATGGAGGAGGAGGAGAAAGATTGAGAGGAACTCCTACACTCGCCAATGATGAGCAGTTAGTTAGCTTGAGATTATGCTAGAGATTATGGAACGCAACTAACTGTTGTATTGGTAAAAAAAATCGTATTAACATGTTTATGTTTGACCAGTCAAATCAGTGAAATCAAATATTCAAGCTTAGTTGTTATAATAATTATTCCATGGGTTAATATCGTTTTTAGTCACCCAAAGATATATATATATATATATATCTCACCCAAAGATATATATATATATATACAGTTTTTCTCTTATACGGGTTTATCTTACGGGTCTAAACTACGGACTTGTATTTTTTACCCTTTGATACATCTAATGGCTCATAACCCATTTCGTATGTCATTTCCGTCAAAACTGTCATTTCTCCCCCTTCGTCAGAGTCGCCAACCACTGGACCAGGTCTTCCTCTCTCCCTTCGTCAGAGTCGCCAACCACTGGACCAGGTCTTCCTCTCCCCCTTCGTCAGAGTCGCCAACCACTGGACCAGGTCTTCCGCTTCCCCTGGTCTTCCGCTTCGTCTGAGTCGTGCGTTGGTATCAAAGGCGAGCTTCCCCTGTTCTTCCGCTTCGATTATTTCGTACGGTGGCTTTTTTCACCATCTGTTCTTTCGTTCGCGACCCAGTAGATTGCTGCTGCGACACACCAGTTAAGTCAACCCAATCTTCTTCCTCCCATTCCGCATCTCCTTCCGTGCGGATGTCCAAGAATTGAAGCTCGGCAGAAATTGTTAGGTAAGCATAATGTAGGAAGAAGTTGTTACAGTTTTACTCTCTTCTCTCGGTGCTTTAGATTATTGCACTTCAAAATGTATGTATGCTGTTTTGTTATTGAATTTTTTTTGAGTTACAATCATGACATATAGAACTACTTTGATATGCAAGCACTGAGTCTTTGCAAATTATGAAAAAAATTAGTTGTATTTGTTGGGTGAAATCACGTTAATTTGAGTATCAATAGTTTGATGCATTCCATATTTCCAGCTGGAGCATTGTCATTAATGTGAGTATATTATGAACATATAAGTTGAAATAATTGAAATTGACAACTTTAATTGAGGTTTTTTATTTTACCTTATATATTCTGCCTATGTATGATCCTACTTTTGTGATTTTTAGGAATATTTATCATCAATAATGGAGGGCATTACTACTGGATATCATGCAGTCTCACAAATCGATATGGGTTCCTCTACTTCTAGTAATATGAATTTTTTACCTTAAGTAAGGCCGGAAATGATTCCCCGAATTGGGCAACAGTTTGATTCATTAGATGATGCCCAACATTTCTACAATGAATATGCTAGAGAAGCCGGCTTTAGTATTCGAGCGTGGACTACTAAGAAAGACAAGAGTAATGAGATTACTAGGCGGGAATTTGTGTGTTATAAACAAGGGATTCGACAAGTGGAGAACCCAAATTATGTACCTAGAAGAAAGCGGGGATTAACTAGAGAAGGGTGTGAGGCTAGGATTGCCTTTGTCAAGTCAGATACTAATCAAAAATTCATTGTTTCAACCTTCCATGAGGTCCATAATCACAACCTTACAACACCAAGAAAGGTTCATTTGCTACGGTCTCACCGTAGGATGTGTCCTGCTAAGAAGTCTTTGACACAACAATTGAGTGCCGCCAATGTTCCAATTCACCAACAAATTAGTATTTTGGAGTTGGACGCTGGAAGTATAGAAAATATTGGATGTATAGAGAAAGACTTCTACAATGCTAGACGGGATGAGGCCAAAACGTATGCTGGGCATGATGCTCAACTATTATATGAGTATTTTGAGGTGGAGAAGGAAAAAAATTCAGACTTCTATTTTTCAGTGAATATGGACGAAGAGAACAAACTAACTCATTGTTTTTGGGCAGATGTACAATGTAGGAGGGCATATAATAATTTTGGAGATGTGGTAGTATTTGACACTACCTATAATACAAATCGATATGGTATGATTTTTGCACCACTTGTTGGAGTCAACCACCATGGACAAGCTACGCTCTTTGGATGTGCGTTCTTAAGTGATGAAACGACTGAGTCATTTGTATGGCTTTTGCAGCAGTTCCTGTTGGCTATGCCAGTAGGTCCACCTAAATTGATAATCACTGATCAAGACCCGGCAATGAGTAAAGCTATTGCTCAATGTATGCCAACCACTGTGCATCGATTTTGTATGTGGCATATTCTAAATAAATTTTCGGAGAAGATAGATGCAATCAAGTGGAAAGATCACTATCACCAGTTTCATAAGTGCATATGGAATTCGGAGACTCCTGAAGAGTTTGAATCTCAATGGTGTGAAGTTATCGAGCATAGTGGATTGTCCGGCAATGAATGGTTGAAAACAATGTACGATATCCGCTTCAAGTGGATTCCTGCCTTTATTAATGATACATTTTCTGCGGGTATGTTATTGTTATTTTTTTCAACTTACTTTCTAATGAATTTCTATTAAAATGTTAGTGTTCGATTTTGTAAATTACTGACATTGAAGTATTTATGCAGGAATGTCTAGCAGTCAAAGAGCAGAGAGTTGTCATTTTTTTTAAGTCTTACGTGTCAAAGAAAAACTCTTTGATGGATTTCGTGGTTAGGTTTACTAGAGCACTAAAACATCAAAGACATCAAGAGCTAGCTATGGACCACAAAGACATCAACGAACAACCCATTACAAAAACAATGTGGCCCATAGAGAAGTCAATGGCTGAGTTGTACACACGGACAATTTTTTACAAAGTTCAGGATGAATTGTTTCAGAGCATGGCCTACACATCCACAACTCAAAGTATGGAGGAAAACATTTGCATCTATAATGTTGGGCGGGTTGATAGTAATACTCAGAGTTCAAGGAAAATTATTGAAGACAGATCGTTGAATCGTATGAGTTGTTCTTGTAGGAAGTTTGAGTCTTGTGGATTTCTCTGTCGACACATTTTTGCAGTTTTTAGCAAGATGCAATTACAAGCTCCACTACTTGATACATACCTACTCCATAGGTGGACTAAATCTGCAAAATCTTTGAATTCATATGGAGGCGGCCATCAGATAGGTGTTGGTGAATCCAATGTAGTTTTAAAACATAACACATTACGTAAGCTCACTGCAAGTGTGGTTGAGGCTGCATTGGTTAATAAAGAGGCATATAAGGTTGCATTTGAGACATTGGAGTCTCTCAATTGCAATCTTAGCACCATGACATTAGATTGCGGAGTACAATCTTCTATGCCTAGTGTTGATCGTTCACAACCTGTTTACAATGACCCATAAAAAGTTAGAGCTAAGGGTTGTGGAAAGAGGCTTAAGGGAGGTAAAGAACTTGCTAAAAAAGTTAGGCGTTAACGGGGCAGGCACATGACAAGCGGAATTGTCTCATGCTTAATAATGCGTAAGTATTGATGCACTTTATTTTTGTGATATATTTTAGTAAGGCTGTTAACTACTATTTTTTTCAGGGATGAGACGACTGTGTGATGGAGGAGTACTCTTGCTCTAAGATAGATGGAGTGATCTTGCTTTTACAGAAATGGAGTAATTTTTTGATGGAACTGTTGTTGCTTTTAATTGTGTAATGGAAGTGTGATGGAGGAGTACTCTTGCTCTGAGATAGATGGAGTGATCTTGCTTTGACAGAGATGGAGTAATTTTGTGATGGAACTGTTGTTGCTTTTAATTGTGTAATGGAAGGCTCATTTTATTGTTATTCTGATTATGTATGGAATTTATTGTAATGTGTTATGACAATGTTATGTACTCAACAGCATGATGGGGGTGCTGTAATTAATTCTACTGCAGTATAAGCTTTCAAATTTGTGTAAACTTCTAGTAAAAATTTGCCTGCTTGTTTATGTTTGTGGAAGAGTTGCCATGAATTCAGTCTGAGCATTGATTGTAGAACTTTGAAATTTTTCTGGAATTGCAGCAGCTTTGCCAAAAAAAAATTATGTGTAAACTACTTTTGTGCAATGAGATGAAATTTTTTTGACATAAATCATTCCTCTGTTCATTAATTCTTGAAGAAAATGTTGTCTTACAACACAAGCAGCTAATGAAAGGTACACAACTCTGGGCATGTTGACATCAGTTTAACATACCCTGAGTTTGGGCAGCACAACTACTCCAGGAGAAGCACAAACACTCTGCCTTCTAAATTTCTACAACTCAGGCAGCACAAATACTCCCCAAAAAAACTTCAAACATCAAAGCTAGTGCTAAACAATTTACAAATATAATCAAACTAACTTGTCTTCCAAATCAAACTCAACAATTTCTCTTCCAACACAAGCAGCTATTGATAACACCTGCATATCTTGCACAGACCAGGTAAAATGTACCCACAAAAGCCTCATTTGCTTGAGGATGCTGGCATTTATCAGAGTGAACCGGAAATGAAAACCACAGAAGATAGTCAAATAAATTCCACTAAGCACAGCATAGAAAAGATATAAAATGATCATACAAAGGAAAGATTTACCTTACGATATTGGATCCTCAAATCGTCTATGGAAGACTCAAATGCTAGGTTTGAATACTGGAATGGATTTAACTTGAAGCATGAAATAATCCTGTCATTATGAGATTTCACCAAAGAGGTAAAACCAATGCAATTAGATAGAACAAGGCAGAAGTAAAGCAAATACGAAATTAGAAGCCAAAACCCTCTTTCTGCATCATAGCCAAATACACGACAACAACATCATAACCTGAAAAATTTGAATCCAACTGAGCATCATTTTGTAGAAATAAATTCTCCTTTTCCATTCATTCAGAAGCAACATAACCCTTCTCTGATTATTCTCAAACCCTTTCCCCTAATTGTAGGAAAATCAATAGCAAAAAATGGAATACATAACCTCGGGTCACTATGGCGACGCCGACCAGAGCCATGTATCGCCTTGGATGGGTCTCAATTTCTGAAGATAGAGATTAGGCATGATGGGAGTGACGGCTCGCCTTTGTCTGGGTCGCAATTTCTGAACACGGGAAGCTCCGGGGTCAGACGAAGCGGAAGAATAGGGGAGCTCGCCTTAGATACCAACGCACGACTCAGACGAAGAGGTAGACCAGAGGAAGCTCCAGGTCATGAAGATCGACCAGGTCCGGTGGCCACTCTGACGAAGGGGAAGAAGGTCTGGTGGCGCGACTCTGACTTAGGGGAAGAAGGGCGGATGAAATGGGAGAAATGAGAGTTTTGACGAAAATGACATACGAAATGGGTTATGAGCCATTAGATGTATCAAAGGGTCAAAAATACAAGTCCGTAGTTTAGACCCGTAAGATAAACCCGTATAAGAGAAAAACTGTATATATATATATATATATATATATATATATATGTCATATTCCATTTTTCGCATCCTGTTTTCAAAACTTTCATTTTACACATTATAGTTTGATTTTGTGTCAGCCTACACATCCGGACAGCTTTAGCCATTTGGATTATAACACATCTCACTTGTTTGAAAATATAATAAATAATAAATAAACAATACTGAATTGTTTTAAAATAACAAATTCTTGAATTATTTTGCCGAACCCTAGCCTCCACTTGCGACCTTAAATCTAAGGGCAAATCTACTAGTTGGCTTAGGTGGGCTTGAGCCCGGGTGAGAAAAAGAAGAAGTTAGTATACTACTATAGCAGTTCACGCTTCAGCCTCCAAGTCTTCGATTCTCTTTCGGCACCCCTACCATTGTATAAGTTCAATCAACAGTGTCTTGCATGTGTTTGACAAAATGACACAAAGAAGAGATATTCCACTTTTACTCTGTTTTTGTTTTGTCTTTTGTGATGTTCAACTTCTAGCAAAGTATTGATGATTTGAAAATTATATACTGATTAATTGTATTGTCTAGCAAAGTATGAATCTTCTAAACTTGTGAAAATTGCAGAGGAAGGTTAATGACTTAATGGTAATGTCTCTGCCTGCACATGATTTTTTTAATGGTTATGGTAATGGTTGGTGTTAGGAGACCATGTCACAAAGATATTACCAATACCGGTATGTCGTGTACTCATGTGATAAAACATTTGTGTTCTTGCCTTAAAAATTGATGATATGTATCTTGTTGGTTGTGGCACTATAGATGAGTAAAATTGGCCATGGATTTGGTGAAAATTGATGATTATTTTAATAATTAAAAATTGATTGGATATATCCTGTTGGTTGTGACACTCCGTATGTGTTTTAGACATTAAAATCACTCGCATTGTTTAGAATTTTTTTTTGGGCTGCTGCCCTGAACCCATCACTTTTAAAATCAGCCCAGGGTAAATAAAACTCATAGATCCGCCATTGCTGAAATAGCTACATAAAGCTTTTTTTTTATAAAAGATGACGGTACCTCCAAATTTGATTAATAGTCTCACTTATGGCGGAGGAATACCGAGATTACAACGAGAAACAACTCAAGACAAAAGAAAACAAGACGATACAACATGAAGCAACTTAAAGACAAAGGAAAAAAAACTCAAAGGAACAAGAACAAGCAAGCAACTGATAAAACAAAAAACTAATAAGCAATTGAAACAAAAACAAGAAGAAACCGAGAGCACCAAGGCAAAGAAAATCACCAATGCAAATATGAGCAAATCTTTGCCCCTTCTTTCAGAGGAAATCTTTGTCATTCGAGGCAATGGATGTCTTCTACGCAGGTATCAATCATTTCATTATGAGCTCCTTGGCCTTTCGCCTTCCAATGAGCAGTGATGATATCGACTACGATATTAACAATGCTTGTGGAATCTGCATGACAAGTATCAATCACTTCAAATCCGTTTTCCATACTTTTTAGTTAAACTAGCTAGTTGAAATATCAATGCTTTACTTGAGAGGTAAGAGGTGAGAAGTGAGAGGTACGTAGTGTTGAGTCTAAAATAACCTACTAACAAGTGTACTAGTCAGAAGAATAGTACAAGTGGTCAGTAGAGATCGTATCCACAGAGACGGAGATATGACTTGATCCAAGTGTTTATTTACATATATTTATGGACAATGCAAGAAATTAAAGTTCCACTCAAGTTGATTTGGTTTGCAATTTAAAAGGAATACAAGCAAGAAAAGTAAAGTGTTTTTGGACTTTTTGTATTGAAGAATGCAAATGCTAATGCAAACTGTCACTAGGCAAGCTACACTAATGTAATGAATTCAAGTAAAAGAATGAAGCACCAAGACTTCGGAATCCACCAAGGGTCAATGATGTACAAACACAACCAATTCACTCATACATTTATCAATTCGGGTATAACGAATTCGTACCTAAGTTGGTTTTAGCGCACTTAAGCCAATTTCCTCATGTCAATCACTAACCATCTTATTGGTCTAGGTTGGATGTTCCTATCAACATTCTAGCCATCTTATTGGTCTAGACATGCATAAGAATTCATGAAAGCTCAATGGAAATAGGATTCATACAAACTTGTTCCAAACCTAATGGAAACAACAATTGCAATCTAAGGTCCCAAGAAGCATGATTAAATAGATATTTCACCATCTACAAAATCCATCAAACAAATCCATTCCAAACCCTAAGTGGTGATCAAGCACAAAGAGTAAGAAGAATCCACAATAATCATAGAAACCAAAGATTTATACCCAAAAAGATTCACATATAAACAAATCAATTCATACAACCATCATTCAACCCAAGGCTTCATCCTAGCCTTGGTGATAAAGAGTTTAGCTACACATAGAGAGAGAAAGAGATAAGCAAAGAGAGAGAAACATATTGGTAGAACCCAAAATTGGAAGAAACACAAGCCAAGATGAAGAATCCGTCATTCAAGCCTTGAATCCTCCTTCTTTCCTCTGTTTTTCGCTCCCTGGAATGGCCGTTCGATAGGTTAGAAGTCATCTGTTTTTAGGGCTTTCGCGAGATAAAAATGCCCAGGCTTTAGTGCAGGGGCGCCTAGGCGTGTAGGAAATGCGCCTAGGCGCCTATCTAGAAATTGCAGTTTTCTGAATTTTGCATTCTCCCCTGTTCCGTGCGTGGCCCGTACCGCCCAGGCGTGTATAAATCACGCCCAGAATAATTTGGAAGCTTATTATTGCCCTCATCTTGCCAAAATATTTACCATCTTTTTGTTCCGCACCATCAATTGCCTATCAAAATCCAAGATAATAGATAAATGTACCGAAATGATAATACCAATGAGATAATATAGGGTTATTATCACCAAAAACAATAGGTATATTCATACCTATCACGTAGCACGGAGGAGGGAAAAGAAAGTAAAAGTTCTTTTTTCTTCATTTCAATCATTCTCAAATGGATCCGACCTCCGGTGACTATCTTGTCTGGGAAATGGGTAAAATATGTACAGCTCGATTTGGGAAATATTTCTATGGCGTTGGTGGACATCAATGTGAACAAAGGTGGCTGATCGGGCCTATACCCTCATGGTGATTGTGTACTTTGAGGTGTGATTCTGGCATAACCATTCCATTTTCTTGAATATTGATGGTCAAAATGATATTTCGAACTTGAGAGGTTAGATTTGATAGGTCATCGGTCCCAAACTATTGATAGAAGACAGAAGAGGGTGGTGATTGTATTTTTTCAATTGGGGAGGATGGTGTATCTGAAACAAAACAAGTTGAATTTATTTATTTATTTTTAATATTTTGCAAAATTTACATGTGGCAACCAATTTTCATATGGATTTGCCATCTGTGAGGTCAAACTGCCACATGGGCAGTTTTGCTGCCTGGGTGTGTAGACTGGCACAAAATAAAAATCACGGTGTGCAAAATGGAATAGAATATATCTTTGGGTGACTAAAAGTGATATTTACTCATTATTCTATATATTAAGCTCAAAGACTAATTAAGAGTCACCTAACCGAGTGGGGTGTGAGAAATAAATGTCTCAGATTTAAGAGTGTTAACGATTAATTTTTAACATATTTTGATCAAACTATTTAATCAGTTAGTAATCGATTTTGTCAAATTTTTTTATTTTAGTGTGTGTATTTCTTTATTAAAAAATCGACCAATTAGTTTCGATTTTATCCAAAAAAAAATGCCAACCTTAATCATATTGGTTGCTCTTTCTCTTGGCATTCATTATTCTCTTGATTAATATTCCATAAAAAGATGACAGACTTGATTGTCGGAGATCCAACGATTGACACCATACCAATGTGAGCAAGTACCCCTAGTCTTTTCTTAACTGGCTCCGTAGGTTTCTGCATCCACAGGCCATCCAGCCAATTATTATTATTATTTTGTGATGCATGTAAAATTTCATTTCCCCCTGTTTGGATTAGAGTTTTTTTAACTTATACCCTACCTAACTTATAAGCTTAATTTCATTGATTATCTATCGCATCAGTCACATGCCAAAAAAATTCCCTCAATTTCCCTTATTACCCCTGTTCTCTCACACATTTGTCATTTTATCTCTCAAAATATATGTTAGATATTGAAAAAAATTACATATTCGAATTCAACGCATAAAGATCTTTCCAACAAGACTCATATTCAATAGATTTTATTTCGTTATTAAATTAATTTACATACCCCTTATAGTAAATTGACAGCTTATACGCTATTAAAACTTACACTCAACCAAACATCATATAGCTTATTTGAAAGCTTATACGCTACCTAGCATATACATACTCTGATTCATGTAACCTGCTGGGGCGACCATATATTTTTCTTGTTAGACGAATTCGCAAAATAACTTGCGGTAAAAAACTAAAAGCCATTCAACTTATGTTAAAAATGTATACTGTGAAGGACAAATGAAGAAATGAAATAACAGGAAGCAATGTCGGGTGGACGCGTGTGATACTGATCGATAGTACCGTTTTTATAATATGCATGGGAATACATCTAATTCTTGTAGATAAGACATGGACTTGGCTTGAGCCACACATGGAGTTCCTGGTTAACCGGGGCCAGTGCATTTGCCACGGACTCTTTTTTTCTTCTTCTTTTCTTCCGTTCTCTTCAATTATTTGATCGACAGCTACGTGATATCGAAATTAAGAAGAAGAAGATGCATTAGTTTGTCTTTACATGACAGTTACAGAGATTCCTTATTTGCTATAACTCTATAAGATGGAAGCCAATCTAGGATTATATGCTTCTTTTTCTTCACGAGTCTTCGTTTATTAACAGAAACCATAGATGTTATATTAACGCTAAATATCACAAGTTTATATAACACAATATTAACCTAATTTTACATGACATGCTTAGTAAGCATATGTCATGACAAAATCAAAATTTTAAAAAATAAAAATACATCATTTGAAAAGACTCACTGCTGAGTTTTTTGTAAAAGAAATTTCAAAACATTTTCTATTAAAATATAAATTAGATTTTGAAAAACTTACATATCCAGAATCACTAAGTATATAAATCTTTCCAACAAGTTTCATCATTGATAGGTTTTATTCACGCATTCTTAATTACATTGTTTTTAATTAAATTATTTTTATTGATATGTGGGTTATGTAGGCTCTAGTATTTATTTATGGGCACTGATATGGTCTCGTGTATCGGATTTTTATGTTGTAACATAACCAATAAGTGTTAAACCTTAAAGGAAACAGATTCGTTAAACCTTAACAGACTCGTGTATTGGATTTTCATGTTGTAACCTAAACAATAAGTGTTAAACCCTAAAGAGAACAAATTCGCTAAACCATAACGGGCTCGTGTATCAGATTTTCATGTTGTAACCTGAATAATAAATGTTAAACCTAAGGAGAACACATTTGCTAACCTTAACTGACTCGTGTATCGGATTTTCATGCTAGCTACAACTTAAAAGACTCGAATTGACTACTAAAATTATAAATGTCCCAAGTGTTAAACCCTAGGGTCCTAACTACTAAACTCTAAAGGGTTCGGATACACAACGCAATTTCAATTAAAATGCATAAAATAACGAATATATGTTCTACTATCATAGTGTAATAAAATTTCAGCTCAAATAGACAATCTATACATCATATATATGAACTACATTGTTGTTAAAAACAACGTAATTGAAAAGGCACAAAAAAAAATCAACAATGAGTATTATTAGAAAGAGTTTTACGTGTTGAGTTTGAATATGTAATTTTTTCAAAATTTAACATATATTTTGAGAGATAAAACGTTTAAAATTTCATTAATGAAAATAAATAAATAAAAGTATATATGTACAGTAAATGAAGAGAGAGAAATAAATGAATATTATTGATATTGATTTTTGAAAAACCTGACCCGCTTACATGGCATAAAATGTAGATTTTGATTGAATTAAATTAATAAAAGTTGGATTATGTGACGTTTTTGTAGATGTTAATGAATGAAATTGATTTTTGACAAAATTATTGACTAATAAAAGTTGAGTTATGTAACATTTTTGTTGATGTTGATGTTGATGGTTAGGCATTCTCAGCCCAAACAGTCTGACCATGGTAGTGGGCCATTTAGGGCCTATGGCCTCATGACTCATTTAGCCCATTAAAATTTAAAACTTTAAATTGATTTCCTTTTCCGTTATTTAACGGCCAGACGCCAAGTTTCCGATCAGAAGTGCTAGGATTATCCATGACGCTGACACGTGTCGTAACCAGCACCAATCCCCTAAATATCTTTGAATTCCTTATTAAAAAAATCTTCTTCAGAGGCTCTTGAAAGTATCTCTCGGTCTCGGTGATGAGCTGAGAGGTTCGCTTTCTCCCGCCATGTTCACCAAATCGCTTCTGGACTCTTTCTATCCTCATCTTTGGCCGAACCTGCCACCCGATATTTCGTCCCGAAACAGAACCTTATCTACCGAGTCATGCCCAAAGTGCCCGTTTCGGTTCCGGGTCCGGGTTCACTCTCAGGAACGATGTTTCACGTTTCAGGTTTCGGGTCGGACAAGGAAAGGAAGAGTATGGGCGGATGTAAAATCCGAGCAGCGTTATGAGACATCGGAGACGGTCCCGGAATCGTTGAAGTTAAAGGACTCGTTTGAAAACGAGGTTTCGGTGAGGGATGAAAGTGAGTTGGGGAGCTTGGTTCCGTGGTGGGAAGAGTTTCCGAAGAGATGGGTCATCGTGATCTTGTGTTTCTCAGCTTTCCTTCTCTGTAATATGGATAGAGTAAGCGCTTCTTTTTCCTTTAATAGCTCTGGCTTGCTTACTACTTTTGGAGGGTTCAAGAAGCAGGGGAGACCGAATAAACAATCCATACCAGTTGATGTTAAAGTTCAAATTTAGAACAAAAAGTTGCAATTGATATTTGACATAAATCTTTAATTTGTAGCTTAAATACTCAGTAATAAAGCCGTAATCGTCAGTCTCGACTTAAGTATTACTTTCCAGTTCATACTGGAATCGCCCATTTTTGGATTTTTTAATGTTCAACTCAGTTACTCGCGGATGGTAAATTACTTCTTGTTAATTTCTATAACATCTTACTCATTCCTATCATGGCCATTAATCTATACACAAAACATACAAATGTTTTTACCTAACTAGTCGTTTTATTGGTACTATTTAGTTGGCCGTGTTTGTTTTCATTGCTATTATTGACTAGAAACTTAAAATATAGTCTTTTCTTTTGCAATTTGGTGATCTGGATTCTGGAGTAACAATTGTGCTTGTCTATAATATATTCAAAGACATTGAGTCAACAACTTTGAACAGGCTTTGTTTTGCAGGTAAATATGAGCATCGCTATACTACCCATGTCTGCAGAGTTTAACTGGAATCCAACAACTGTTGGTTTGATACAATCTTCTTTCTTCTGGGGATACCTCCTTACACAGGTAACGAAGTTTTCTCATAGTTGTCTTGTGCAGTTATGCTTTGCTTGCATCTTAATATACATATTGGTATGGATGTGGCCCAATACTTGCGTTCCTGCAATTCACTAGAAACTAGAAAGGTTCATTATGTGGGCCTTTAGTAGAGGAGAAGCCTTTTTTAGTTGATTGTGTTCAGAAAATTTATTTTTTATGTGTTGCATTTTATTTGTTCCCAAACAAGGGAAAGAGTTCTTGTCCATCATCATTCTGGTTAAAGATATTCATAGTTCACATAACAACGTGATATATAGATTCATACATTTTCTTCTAACTTAACCTTTTTTTTCAATGACAGATTGCTGGTGGCATATGGGCAGACACAATGGGAGGGAAGCGGGTCTTAGGATTTGCGGTGGTTTGGTGGTCCATTGCTACTATTCTCACTCCTATTGCTGCTAAAATTGGGTTACCTTTCTTACTCGTTGTTCGTGCTTTCATGGGTATTGGTGAGGTTGGTCTTCTAATTTTTAATCAACCTTTGTCAGTTTCCTGATATGGAATTCTAAAAATGGAAAGAACAAAAGATTTTTGTCTCATAAAATAGAATAATACGACTTGCTTTATACTCTGCTAATATTTTATGTGATTAGCAAATATTTTTTTTTTTGTTCCTTACCGACTAAACATGATACCCAATGATAGAGTTGCATTGGTGCAATTTAGAGGTTTGATGTCTAATTTTTTAAAATAGTGTCTGCATAAATTAGGTAATGCTTGTACATCCCGCTTGTCCTTGATATCGCCCACTACGAGAGCTTTATACACGAGATTTGTTTACACAGATGAACATGTGATCGAGTGTTAGAGTCGGAGGGTTGTAATTTAGAGGTCGCATTTTTAATTTCTAAAATTAGTTTCTCCACATGCCCCCACCCAGTGAGGGAGCCTTTTGTTTACACAGATGAACATGTGATCCAGTGGAGTTACAGATAGGTCACTTGTTCAATTTCTGAAAACAATTTCTCCACATATTAGATGGGGGATAAGGTCTGCGTCCGGCATACCTGTCCTCGACTTTGCCTACTATGGAGTTGTTTATTTTTTTTTAATAAGCACTTGGCCCCTCTTTGTTGAGTTGGTCTCATTTTCTTTCAGGGTGTTGCTATGCCTGCCATGAACAATATTCTATCTAAATGGGTTCCTGTATCAGAGAGGAGTAGATCATTAGCCCTTGTCTACAGTGGGATGTACCTTGGTTCAGTCACTGGCCTGGCCTTTTCCCCATTTCTAATACATGAGTTTGGTTGGCCATCGGTCTTTTTTTCCTTTGGATCTCTGGGAACGGTTTGGTTTACTTTGTGGCTAAACAAGGTAACTTCTGCATCATTGTCGATATTTCTTGGCTTTTTAACCAATTTGTTCTTTTTTTTAGGACTGATGGAAGTCATAGAGATGCTGGAGAATTGCAATACATTCATGCCATATAAAAATTTGAGCATGGATTGGAAGCCTTAATATTCTGCTTTGATTTTATTTATTTTTCCCTTGTTCAACATTTCTGAAGTACATTTTTTCCCTCTTTCTTAAATACTGTCTTGCTAAACCTTTTCCTTTTAATTCTTTGCTGCTCTAGGCACACAGTTCTCCTCTTGAGGATCCTCAACTGCGACCTGAAGAGAAGAAGTTGATTCTCGCCAGCAGTGCTTCTAAGGAACCTGTGAAAACAATACCTTGGGGATTAATATTGTCAAAGGCACCTGTATGGGCCCTAATTGTTTCTCATTTCTGTCATAATTGGGGGACATTTATTCTTCTTACTTGGATGCCAACATACTATAATCAAGTAAGTGTTTTTACCACTTCTGCTCCAATACTTTTGGCTGTTGGAACAAACAACCATTTTAATTGTCTTTCCTATGATTTTGACTTCACAAACTACATACTACAAACTAATGATACATTCATTAGGAATCATCCTTGGGTGTTAAAAACATGACTATTCATCAGAGACAGAGAGTGTGTTTACAAGTTGAGTGTTTTGGGGTATGGGCATCTTGCTCCACCCATGTGTGGCTGCTTCATATTCAATTAATGTCTTTTTTTATTCTTTTATTTTCTATCAAGAGTCACTTTATCAAGAGAATGAAGAGATGTGGTAGACATCATCTTAAAGAGTTTTCCTGATTTTCTATTAATGATAATCACTGAGAAGCTTCTTTTCCCCCTTTAACATCACTGTAGGTGCTAAAGTTCAATCTCACAGAGTCTGGCCTCCTTTGTGTATTGCCTTGGCTTACAATGGCAATATCCGCAAATGTTGGAGGGTGGATTGCAGATACACTTGTGAGCAAAGGTTTTTCAGTCACAACAGTTCGCAAGGTATCTCAATACTTATCTGATCAATCTTTGCTTGTTTTGCTTATCCACTATAGCATATGGCTAAAGTTTCTCCAGTTGGTTGAGACTTGATACAAAATGCTAAATCTTAACCATTGCAGATCATGCAAACAATTGGATTTCTTGGCCCTGCTTTCTTCTTGACTCAGTTGAGCCATGTCAATTCCCCTGCAATGGCTGTTTTGTGCATGGCGTGCAGTCAGGTTTACCTCTTTTTGTAAATACTAAACACACGAAAATGATACATAAACAAAACATTTGTCTTCATCTTTGAAACTTTATACAGCCTGACTAAATTCAATTTCTCTCTGCAATAGGGTACTGATGCATTTTCACAGTCTGGTCTATATTCGAATCATCAAGATATTGCACCTCGCTATTCTGTAAGTTTTTATTTTCCACTATGTTGTTAATGTCCTGAACGGTGGGTGAAATACTAGTTATTTTGTTTCAAAAAGCGCCCAACTATTAACGAATCGTCCATCTTAAAATCGTTAACTTATAGGATCCTGGAAATATCATAACGATCCCTTGCTTTGAAACTCAGTTATACGTTGCATGTAAATCCAGTAACAGGCCAATCTCCTGTGCTGTCTTAGAACTAATTTTTGTATAATGAAAGAAGTTTGACTGCCATAGCATATGGTTAGAAGGGATCTAATATCATATTGAAGCATCATTCTCACCTCTATAATACCATACATGACCTAAATTTTACATGCCATTCAAGAATCATTCCAAACCTACGTTTGAAGGAATTCTAATAACCTAAAATTCGATCAACTTCGTGCTGATTATCCGTTACGATTTTCAGATTGTAACACATTCATTTCAAAAGTTTTAACCTGATAGAATAAGATGCAGTGGTATTCATCTCTAATTTCATTAACCGCCCATTGGAAGTATTGCTAATGGTTTGAACTTTCATGTGATAAGTGTTTTGTTTAATGGTTCTCTCTTTTCTTATGATTATTTTATCAGGGAGTATTGCTTGGCCTCTCTAACACTGCTGGAGTTCTGGCGGGGGTGTTTGGAACTGCAGCAACCGGTTACATCTTGCAACATGGTAAGGGTACATCCCCTGTTTTTGTTTGCTGCTGGTAAGCTATTACAGAAATTGCCAGAAAACCATCTATGCCAGTATAGTTAAGAATCTGAACCTTCTAGGCTTTTAGTATCACACAATATTGAAACATGCTTAAACTAGTGCTATGAAAAAGAAGCGGGTACCGAGTCCCATTTGGGCAATGTGGTCCAAGGTTCAAGGTTGGCCATTGAGTTATGGGCTAATATTTCTTGGCCTGTGGTTCTGACTTCTGACAGCCAACCTCTGCTTTAAGTAACTGTATCATCTAAAATACTGAAAATGGCTACTTTTAACTAATTAGGAAAGACAATATGCAAACACTCTTGATTGGTGATTGGTGATTGGTGATGTTGGCAAGCCTAGGGTTTTCACTTGCGCATAATGATTTCTTTCACTTCCATGTGCACCCTTATGTCCCGTCTTGATTTCAATGTCAGGCTCGAGTAAATGGTCTGCTATCCACTTGTATTTTCAGGTTCCTGGGATAATGTATTCGAAGTTTCGGTTGGCCTCTACTTGGTTGGAACAGTTGTGTGGAACCTCTTCTCAACTGGTGAGAAAATACTGGACTAGTTATGGGATGAGTTTCTTCCAATTAAGTCAACTCACCTGAGCTTCAGATCGGGGGGTTTTATTAATTGAACAAAGAGATACAATTGAGGAAAGAAGCAAGAATTTAAGTCGAGGCTCTTCTGCATGCTTGAAGTTTTGACCAATTTTTCAAACACTATGCTCAGGGCTGGAAGTTTAATTTTTTTTAGTACCTCTGCCTCTGGCACATTATACCAAACAATGCACGAGAGGCCTCAGTTATGCAAGAATATCAGCAGCATGTAAATGGTGTATATTCAATTAGTAAAGCATATTCTTTTTGAATTGTTTTTAAACATCTTATTTTTGTAACAATTGAATATATCCTTTCTTTCTTTTTATGGTACAGTAGGTGATAAATAGTTTAGGGTTTTATTTTCCTGCTGTTCCCCTTCACGGGTTTCTTTAAAAATAAAAAATAAAAAATTAATCAAGGGCTTTCATTTTAACAGCATGTAGCTACAATTCATTGAACGGCCTTAAAAAGCTCATTTTAATCTTGAAGCCCAGCAACTGGTATCATCTTAAAAGGATATTTTTGGATTTGTTTTCTATACGACCTTGTGGCCCATTTTGCTGCTTCAAAAATCTAAACGCGGGAATAACGGCGCCGTTTCGGGGACAATGCTTCGGCTGTTGAAACGAAGACACGCGTGAGATGTCCGTCGGGTACAAGATGCCACGTCTAGTCCCGCCACAATTACCCTCGAAAAGCCCTATTTTGTTACTGAATGTCCCAAATTGCCCTTATCTTAATTTCTTAACCCCGAAACCAACCAAGAGCAACGAAATTAATGTTCGAAGGACCGTTTAGTGATTCGATTCCGTGTGTGTCAGGTCGGTTCGTTGTTTTTTTTTTACCTTAGGCTATGTTTGGATCACAGTTTTTCACTGAAAATGAAAGGTTTTTAAAGGGAATGGTTTTATCAACCCTTGCTTGGGTTGTGTTTTGCCTCACTAGTTTTGACGGTTTTAAAACCCCTCAAAATTAGTGTAATATAAATTGGACTGGTTCAGAAAACACCCTGAAATCGGGGTGTTTTCATTGATTTTACAAATTGATGTCTTCTTTACCCTTCCGCTCAACATTCTCTTTTCTCCGTACATTGTCGACAACTATAGAAACCCATCTGCCAAGGCCAATGTCGATCGGTTGGTTGAGGAGCAGATGCACAGGACGACTTGAAAGTATCCATCTCGCACTGCCTTATCAGCTCTTCGTCGCTCAATTCCAAGAAACTCTTATTGTTGTTACCACTGCAACTGCTGTCATGAATTTGACAGCCATTAGAGCCCCAAAACAACCTTCTTCTCCTGCTTGTATTCAATTTCATTTCGAAGACCTTATTTTCGTCTAGTTTTCAATAGGATGCAATTGGCTTTCCTCAAATGTTATTTCATAGCGAATTGATGCATAAACAAGTGTTGACACTCAAAAGGGAAATTTTATTTAATGGCTAGCATTTTGTCGAACAATTTGTGTGCATAAACAAAACAAACGGCTATTAACTCCAATAAAGTATGTCCTTTATGTTTTGGTTCTTTCAAAATTTAAAAGGACAGAATTATAATTTAATATTTTTAAACCTTTCTACGCACTGAAATTAATTGTTTCAAAAATAACTATTAAAAACATTTAAAATCGCTACCCTCCTAATCCATCAACACCGCGACTTCTAAAATAAAACACTCATTTTCACTTCTCCCTATCTTCCAAGCACCAGAAGTCTCTGTCACTGTTCCCCTTTTCTCTTTGCCTTCTCCTTCTCTGCTCCGATCTGTTACCGTGTCTTTTTGGTGTTGCGAAACGATAGGAAATGGCGTCACGGACGAGGAGAATGGCGTTTCCTAAAGTGGTGATTGAGAGGGAATCGGACTCTGAGCAGAGCTCATCGGAAGAAGAAGAAGAGGAAACTGTTATGCTGAGTGAAAATGGAGCGGAAATTAAAGAGGAAGATGTGGACGTGAAGAAGAAAGGGAAAACACCTATCACCATTAGCCTCAAGAAAGTTTGTAAAGTAAGTATTCGTATAAGTGTGTGTGTGTGTGTGTGTGTGTGTTTTTTTAATTTATGTAATAAAATTATTAGGTCTTGTCATTCAGCTGCCTTCTACTTACTGTGTCTTGTTTTGTTGTAGGTTTGTAAGAAGGCGGGACATGAAGCCGGGTTCAAGGGTGCTACATATATCGATTGCCCTATGAAACCCTGCTTTCTTTGCAAAAGGCCTGGTAATTGATATAATTCGAAGAATCTTCTGATGCTAGTTATTGGTGATAGTTCGAGTGTGTTATTTAGTTTAGAATATTCCTTGTAAAATAGTTTGTTTCAGTGTCGCATACATGGATACTTGATATTATGATCTTGATAAATAGCCACCCTCATTTCTGTTGTAAACTGGTAATACTTAAATTTTGATTTTACTTATTATATTTCCTTGGAGTGGCCTCTGATTGTGTGATAGGCATTTGAACCTTCGTGTGATCCTGTGTTAAGTTAGAAATTTAATTATGACCTGACCTGTGATAGGCATTTCAGTTTTCTCATCTCAATTGTTATGTGTTATGGTAACTATTTAAACTACAATCTTTAAGCTTCGCCTGTTTGAAGCTAGGAATTCAATTTTCACACATTTACGTTGATTTTGATATTTGCATATAGACACTATCATTTGTCACTTCTTTTTTGTACAATGTAGTTATTAAGTGTATTGGTGTGGATTTTGTGAATTTAAGGTCATACGACAATGAGTTGTCCACATAGAGTAGCGACAGAGCATGGGGTTATCCCAGCACCCCATCGAAATAGCTTTAGTTCCTTGGAATATGTTTTTGAGCGCCAGCTGAGACCGAGAGTCACGCCAGTAAGTTTGTTATTAACCATTTGTTCATTTTTTGCTTCTCGCTGTTTGTAGACAAGTGTGTGCATACGTGTTTATTTAATGTTTCCTCTCCGTTTTCTGGTTATCAATCTATCATTCAATTGAGTTTTTATGTAAACTTTCATTATTCTATGGATCATTTCTCTGAATATCACTGAAACCAGTGCAATTTTAGTTCTGATTGCCATATGGCTGTCTCAAGGTGAACTATCTAGGTTTAATTTGACCGCTTAGATTGCTCGCATGTTCAATTCAACTATGGATGTGGGTAATGATTTTTAGTTCTTGAGAACATGGCACCTATCCTAGGTTGCAAAGAATTAAGCCTCTTATAGTTTCAGGTTTTGTATCTGAATTCTTCCTTTCTGAAATATCTCTGTTTTGAATAGTACTTGTCCATTTACTGGTTTTGTTACTGATTGTGCAATCATTGATCTACAATTCTGCTGTCTATTCATATGTTGAATAATATGGGTTTCTAAGAGTTTTTTTTCCTTCATCGGTCTGATGAAGCCCTGAAGGCAAGCTCGTTATGTATCTTTAGATATTTCCGCCTTTTTTCTCTTCTGCCCTCTATTTTTCCTCTTTTTTCTCTTTTTCCCCAAATCTAAACCCGCCCTCTAGCCTTGTGCACGTGAGTTTTTTATTTTTTTTTATAGATATTAGTAGAAATCCACATTTGAAGCTGTTTGATTTTGTATTTTGTTTGGCTTTATCTGCATGCCATATGTTCTGTAGAATTAAGTTGTTTGTTCTGTTTTATGTACATTAGGTAAAGCCAGCACATATAATCCCAGACCAAGTGAATTGTGCAGTTATCAGATACCATAGTAGGCGGGTGACATGTCTGGAGTTCCATCCAACAAAAAACAACATCCTTTTGTCTGGGGATAAGGTCAGTTTTGTCCATGCAATATGCTATGTGGATTCAAGTTTAGCCAATGGCATCCTTGTCATGAGATAATTGACGCCATCACTTTTCCTTTTTCTTGGTCACTGTAAAAGAAAGGACAACTTGGTGTGTGGGATTTTGATAAAGTGTCTGAGAAGATAGTTTATGGGAATATACACTCGTGTATACTCAACAATATGCGGTAAGTTATGTAGTTCTGAAAAGGTTATAAGTTATGTTTACTGTTTATATTTACCCTGTGTATTGGTTTCCTAAGTCATTAAGCTCATGATGTTTCAACTTGCAGATTTAACCCCATGAATGAGGGTATGGTGTATGGCGCATCCTCTGATGGATCTCTCAGTTGCACTGACTTAGAGACTGGAATTGCACTATCTCTTATGAACCTTAACCCTGATGGATGGCAGGTAGATAAAGATGTCTAACTGTCTTCTGGGGGTCATATTATTGTTTTCATCATTCCTTTATTGTATGGATGCCTGGAGCGAGTTTCTGCTCCATCTTTTGTTTATAGGACTTGTGATCTAAATGTAGGGCCCAAGCAGTTGGAGAATGCTTTATGGAATGGATATCAACTCAGAGAGAGGTGTTGTACTTGTTGCTGATAATTTTGGTTTTCTCCATGTGTAAGTAATTCTCCCTGTTCGTAGTGTGTGTTTGAAATATCAAGTTGAAGAATCAGGTTTTGATATGATGTATATTATATTAGGGTGGATGCTCGCTCCAACAGCAAAATGGGGGAGGGAAATTTGATCCATAAGAAAGGTAGTAAGGTTGTAGGACTCCATTGCAATCCTGTTCAGCCAGAGCTTCTTTTGAGTTGTGGAAATGATCATTTTGTAAGTTCCTAGCTTCTTTTTTTTCTTCATTTGCTTAATTCTCTTATTGGATGTTCAAATTGAATTGTTTATTTGAAGTTTCTTAGATGATGAAAATTGAAATAATGAGCATTCTCGTTTTTGTCTACTAGATGTAAATGCAGTGCTTTTTGTTTCTGTATGTGTTTGTTACCGTGGCTCACAATTCTCCCTTTTTTCCTCTTTGGACTTTTATGCTAGTTCTCATTCCAGAAGATGCTTTATTCTTTCTTAGGCTCGTCTATGGGATATGCGCCGATTAGAATCTGGATGTGCCCTCTACAGCCTTGCGCATACACGTGTTGTCAACTCTGCCTTTTTTTCTCCTTTATCTGGCAGCAAAATTCTTACCACTGCACAGGACAATCGACTGCGGGTATGGGATTCAATATTCAGCAACTTGGATTCCCCAAGCCGGGAAATTGTGCATAGTCATGATTTTAACCGACATTTGACTCCTTTTCGAGCTGAATGGGATCCAAAGGTGATTTCTTTGTTACCAATAAAAAAATGCATGTGTTCCGTCAAAGAATTCTCTCTTTATAAATGCGAAGATGTTTTTGCTGTTGTAGGACCCCTCAGAGTCCCTTGCAGTCATTGGCCGCTACATAAGTGAAAATTATAATGGAACTGCCTTGCATCCAATTGATTTTATTGATGTTAGCACTGGGCAATTAGTTGCTGAGGTCATGGATCCAAACATAACCACTATTACTCCTGTCAACAAATTGCATCCAAGAGATGATGTTTTGGCTTCTGGTAGTTCAAGGTGTGATTTTTTTCTTTTAACCACCATTGATTATACTTTCTTGCTAGTATGTTCCGCTCTAAATGTCTTTTAATGGAATGAAATTTCCAGATACATAAGCAACCCATTATTTTTTTAGCAGCTAGTTTCTTTTGTTTTTGCATATTCATTATCAATATTGTACAGTAAGCTCCATGATGTTCTTCTAGAGCTTTGTAGGCTGCTCATGATATTGTCTTTTGTAGCATGCAATTTGGGCTACTAAATCTTATGTGAGACCACATATCCATATTATATTAGCTATTTGTTAGTAGGATAGGAAAAATGTGGTTGGTAATCTCTATGGTCTGTGATTTTTCGGAAGTTTGCTTTTGATCTGATCTGATTTGCAATATCTACTATTGCTGAAACATCAGTCTGTTATATAAGTTATTGAAAGTAACTATTGGAGAAGTATTATACGTGTTTGTTATTGTATCAAACAGAATTTTTCACCATTTTAATCTCCTTCGCATTTACAATTGCAGGTCACTTTTCATATGGAAGCCAAAGGAGAAATCTGAACTTGTGGAACAGAAAGATGAAAGAAAGATTGTGTACTGTGGTAAAGCAGAGAAGAAACGCAGCCAGAAGTTTGGGGATGACAGTGATGACAATTCCGATGATGATATTTGCCGCACCAAGGGCAAAAAGTCCAAGTTCAAAATGTCTGATTCGAAATCAAGCCGCCTTACCTCTAAGGCTAAGCCAAGATAGATAATCATTGGTAACTTGCAAAGCTGCAACTCTCTACCTAGTAGGAATATTTTTGTGCAATGCCTTGACGGATTGCTGATTTTGGCTCCTTTCCTCCGGGCAGAACTTATCGTTGTTAGCAGAATATTTAGCTATTTATTACACCACCTCGTTATCTTCGTTCTTTTAAATTGTCTGTATGCGAGGAAGAAAGTCTCTTTTGCTCCCGGGCATTGGTTATAAACATACCGGTGGGGTTGTGTATAATGTTCTCTGAAATTTACTTTACCTGAAAAGTATAGGGGAAATTATACATTTGGTATGTCTCTGTGTTACAAGTTTAAACATTTCAATAAGGTATCCCGAGAATTGAGTTGTGTCACGGGTGGTTTTGGTCAGTCGAGGTGTGATCCAGTACACAAAAGTCAATTATTCTGTTTTTTTAAATTTTCATTAAGAAAATAAAAATAAACTTCAGATGGCATTTGGTTGCAGCCAACACGAGGGTGAATATAACTGATTTATCATACATTTAAATGTGTTGCGAAATAGTGGTCGTAAAATATAAAATGTAAGAAAGTCGTTTAAATATGCGGACCAAATTCAAAGTAGATGACACATAAGGATTTTTCTGACTTTGAGCATGAAGAGTAAAATTTACGAATAAATCAAAAGCTTAGATCCAATGATCGAGCAAGTCTATACAGTAGTGCAACAACGAATGATCTCGCCATATCTCTCTTCTCAGTTCTCACAGATGCTCAGTTTTCGTTTCGGCCATAGTGTACTATGAGAATATGCCTGTACGTAAAAACCACAAGGAAACTTTAGTAACCCATTAAAATTACATATACACTAATACACCCTCAACACTATCATACAAAAAAGTTAACCCACATCACATATTCACTTACATCAACAACATCAGTATCTTCCATAGTATCATGCATTACAACTTGAGTCTAATTAATATATGAAAGTTCTTTATAAAAAACTATCTTTTATATTATTTCTCATTAAATTTACACCAAAATTAATACTAAGTCTCATTTTTAGATAATTGCTAATTGCACAATCACTTCTACTATATGTACATACGACATATGATGTGACAATGCTATTTTTTGTCCCCGTCTTTTTACAATCTCTGTCACAGACTTTGACTTATCCTCTACATAAATCATCCGAGCACGATTCCCGATGACAAAAATTGTAAACACTTAAACTTACATTTTTGGCCTCGTAATTCTCCTGAAATGATGCTTATATTTTCTTACTTATTAATTTCTGCCACGTGTCCAGGTGATGCCAACTAGGGTGGCAAAAATTCGGGTCCAGATCAGATATCATAAGATGTTTACGAGATATTTACATGTCCAAAAAAAGTATGGGTATAGTCGTAGGCTACCTTTTCTCGATTCTCTACAATTTTCATTCAAATCATCCCCCAAAAATAGTCCGTTAGGGTTCTATGTGCGTAATATGAAGCCTAGTGAAATAGTCTATAGGCTGGTTCTGTCTGCCTAATATGAAGCACTTCGAGCACTTCTTTTTTTCTTCTTCAACAAACAAGTACAAAGATAAAAACAATTAATGCCAAAAACAACCTCAAACCTAAAAATCTTTCTAGCTCTTGTCAGAGTCATTGTTTTGTGCAAATTAGTCAACAATAGTTGTTTGTGTATCGTTAGTAAATTTTATGTGCAATTAAAAGCACCCTCATTTTTATTATAAAAAGTCAAGTCAAGTACTTATCCACTTTAACAAAATACGTACTTTAATACAATTATGTCAATAAAAACATATATTTAAATATAATTTGGCCAAAAATGTTATGAAACCCAACTTTTATTAGCCCAATTCAACCCAAGTCTACATGGCACTCCATGTTGGACTTTTTTTAAAAAATCAATTTTTATTTATCTTTTCGTAAAAAAAAATTTAAAACGTTTTATCTCTCAAAATACACGTTAGATTTCAAAAAAAAAATTACATATTCGAACTCATTGTATAAAAATCTCTCTAATAAGACCCATTGTCTATAGTTTTTATTGCGTTTTTTCAATTACATTTTTTTTAGAAATAATGTAATTCATATATATGATGTGTAAAGTGTTTATTGAAGCTGAAATTTTATTATATTATGATAGTATAATATATATTCATTATTTTTTTACATTTTTATTGAAATTATGTTGAGTATCTGAACCCGTTAGAGTATAATAGTTAGGACCCTAAGGTTTAACACTTGAGACATTTAGGATTTTGTAGTGAATCCGTCGAGATTTAGTGAATCTGAGTCTTTTAGGTTGCAAAATTGAAATCCGCTACACGAGCCCGTTAGGGTTTAGCGAATTCGTCCCCCTTGGGGTTTATAATACTTATTGTTTAGGTTACAGCATGAAAATTCGATACCCAATCCCGTTAGGGTTTAGCGAATTCATTCCTCTTAGGGTTTAACACTTATTGTTTAGGTTACAGTAAGAAAATTCGATATACGAGCTCATATCTGTACTCATAAATAAACACTAGAACCTGCGTAATCCACATATTAGTACAAAAAAAATGTAATTAAAAACAGTGTAATTAAGAATGAGTGATTAAAACCTATCGATGATAAATCTTGTTGGATAGATCTTTACTTGCTGATTATGGATACGTAATTTTTTTCGAAATCTAATATGTATTTTAAGAGATAAAGTGTTTTAAAATTTTGTTTAAGAAAAAAAATAAAAAAATGTGCTGTGAGTTTTTCAAATGAGATATTTTGTTTTTCAAAATTTTAATTTTTCATGTCATTTGCTTACAAAACATGCCATGTAGATTTGAGTTAATTGTTGGATTACATAGACTTGGGCTATTTAGCACTACTTTAATCTGGCTGGTGGATCAAAATTACAGCAGCTTGAAGTGCGTGCAAATCATTAGGTGCCACGTAACTCATTGACCACTTTGTTGTTTTCTATTGGTTAACCACGGGTCTTCTTGGACACATTATTAAAGTCTCAAATAGTGGGACACTTAATGGGTCGATATTGATACGGAAAGCCCATGTACTACTAAAAATAAAAAATGACCCCAGAAGCAGCCCAATCCAGGGGTCAAGAGCTTCAGGCCATACTGCCGGCTGCTTGAGCTCAGTTTAGCCGACTGTCAGTCTCAGTTCTCCTCCCAACAAGGCAACATACACATGAGGGGAGTTTTTTTGGCGGGGAAAGGAGCTTGGTGCGTGAGAGAAGGTGGTCTGAGTGGACCGGACATGTATCAATCTTGATTTGCCACAAGCCCCAAATATATGGAATATAGGTCCACAGTAAAGCCCAGTCGTGCATCGCCCGGCCCACACCTTAAAAATGGCTACATTCACTTAATATTTTGCCTTGGATAATAATGTTACTGAAAAAATAAACACGCTTTATAAATATTTACCAAAGTTAGATTTGGAATCAAATCTTTGCCTAACTTTATGAAAACGGGATGATATCTCCTCTGAAACCTATTCGGACCAAATAAGTGAAGTGAAATAACGTCTGTATTGTAGTTGAATTAACTAATGGTTCTTTAAAAGATAACAATGTATATATATAATCTTGAAGAACAATATGTCCACGCCCAATAAGTAGGTATATGAAAAATCTTAGACAGAGCTAAAGCCTAAAACCCAACCCTTCATTTAGTTTAGTTTGTTGATTTTAGGTTTGACAATATATAAATAAAATTATTGCTAATAAAATTATTGATAATTGGGATTATACTCTCATAGTCATGCAATTGATTGATATAACACCTTGCGATTCAAAGTTCATCATCTAAAACGTAACTCGATTCATTTGTCATGACCCACCTAATTCTCAACAAATCATGAATTATAATTCTGAGTGATGGGTCATGGACTTTCTCACAAGTATAATCATGTAAATTAAGTAATAAATTTCCACCAATTAATATTTATTCCAACTGTAAAATTAAGGTATAGGAAATAGATAAGAACCGTGGTGGAGACCGGAAAAAGTGGGACAGTGTTTAGGAGTTAGCTGGCTGAGATGTGAAATTGATGAGTGTTCTTGTTCTTCAGAAAAATGTGCATCCCCTTCCTCCAGTGGAGGTGGGGTTGGATTTATAGCATTCTCTCTTACTATTTTTAGTAAGGGTTGTTAGGTACTTTGACGTCGAAAAGACAAACTGACACTGAAAAGACAAGTCTGTACCGAAGTGACGGTTACTTTACAACAGATCAACTGAAAAGGCGATTTAGACAAAACGGTGATACTCTAGCATTAAATGAGGGATATAACATAAGAAAAGATACCTGCAGCCTGACAGACGTGTCGAACAACCTATCTTTGGGAAGGTGAATGTCCTTCCAAGGCGCACAGCAAAAAGGCGTGCTCCTGCGACCAGGCGAGCTCGTGAGTAAACGAGATCCGTGATTACTCTAGCTTCAACATTGGCAAGCTCCAGCGCTCAAGGCCATGGCGAACACCATTTTAGTAATCAGAGTTCGAGTTGAAACTCGGTCCCTTTGTGAAGTAGTCAAGAATGACTGGATCTTTGACTAGTCAAATGCCTACTAGATACAGATGTGTCAGGACGATTGGGCTTGGCCCAATTTTGGTCACTACAGCCTGCATGAGATTTGAACTCGCAATCTTTCGCAATTGCAAATAATTGCCACTAGAAAGTTCACTATCTCAATCAATGACCCGTTATTTTTAATTTAAAATTTGAATGTTTATCATAATGATTTTATATTTGTATGTGTATAAAGATACTCGTGAGACTTGAACTCACGATCTTCCTCAATTACAATGAATTATCGTGATCAAATTCATCATATGATGGATTGTTTTTTTTATTTAAGTTCTTGATGTTTACGTACCGATTGTGGTTATAGGTGTGTGTATGTATTATCCCTAGAGAGACACACATAATATTTGGTTTTGGGGACTATTTGGTCAGGTAGTGGAGAGTGATGAGAGCGAGTCCAAGGTCTTCTCACTTCTATAAGGTAAAGGTTGTGGAAAATCTTCCATTGTCTTTTGTTTGCATAAAAAAATTACACTAATTTTGGCAAAGCCCAAGGACTATTCTATTCCTGATCTAAGCAATGATGAAATATATGCACATGTAAATCCTCCAATCACACCCTCTTGATTAGCTTGCCTTGTCTAGTCCAGATTTCAAATGACTTAAAATTTTAAAGAGCCATGCCATAAATAAAGGGAATTGAATAGATTAGCATTTGGACATAATTGTCAATGTGGATTAGTATGGATGTCATTATTGTTTTGTTTATCTATTAAAAAAGGTGCACATCCTAGTTTTGACAAATTGTACATTAAAGTCATGGCTTTGGCCCCTCAGGCTATGTAGAGCTAAATGCCCAAATAAGCTTCTTTTTTCCTCTGTGGATTTAATATTTATATTTATATTTTTGTTATTGTTGCTTTCATGGGTCCCATCCCACCTTATCTTTTATATGAAAAAAATTTATGAATCCTGAATGTCTTTATATGCCTCGAGCTCGAAGAAGGGGCGTGGAGGTCCTTTGTCATTGTTAGTATTATTTATTCATGGACTTTTCTTCCGAATTGACTCGTTCGCAGTCATTCTTTATGATTATTTATACGCTTCTTCCTCACTGTGTAGGGTGTACGCATAAATGTACCATTTAATATGATAATACAATAATATTCTAATAATGATATTGAAATATAAAATATATCCTAAATATAATTAATTCCCATATATCAATTAATGTGACATGGTCTAATTGATCACTTCAATAGCCTTAATCTCAGTTCAAAGGAAAGAAATTGAAAAGTACTCTCTTTTTTTCTTTTTCAAAACTGACAAATAAATAGCCCTTCCAGAGGTTTGGACGCCCCGCAGTAACACATCCACCGCAGTGGCTCCAATTCAGCCATTACTTTATTTTTTAAAATTTCACAAAATAATAAACGGAAAGTATTATGGTATAAATCAGAATCACCTATTTTTCTATACGTAAAATATTAAATTTATTAGCAAATAATAATAACTCAAATAGTATCAAAATTTTCCAAAAAAAAAAAACACTATAATGATTCACACACTTAAAGCTTTTACATTTATAAATTTTGGATAGTTTTTTAAAAATCATTTGATGGTATAAATAGGGCTTTGTAGCAGATGTCCTACTGCAGGCCCCCACTCGCCTTCTAGAAACCATCGAACGCTCCGATTCGTTGATGGATGCAAGCATTCCTCTGTTCTCATTGGACAACACCCAAGCTTGGAGTTGTTAACCTTACAGGGCTTTCAAAATATAGTAACAACCACAATCAACTACTTGTCCTTTGTCATCTCTCCATTCTGCAATAAATTTTCCCTTGTCTTTTACAATTGTAAACCAGCCCGTGAGTATATCACAATGCCAATAAGGTTGATGACGGGGCATAAGTCCACGTCATCCATAACAGCCCATAAACGGGTAAAGCGTGGCAACCCGGAATCTCGATCCTATCGCCCCGGTTTACAAAAAGTTGAATCGCCACGTGGCATCTATGCACTTGCTGGTTAAGAGCTATTGCAATGGCACTTAAAATTCACGTTCAAAATTTTGAGGTGGGTAGAACCGATGATTTGAAAAAATTATATTGAAAAATATGTAAAATGATAAAAAAAAATGAAATATAATAGAAAAGTATGAGATAAATGGGGTTGATGTTTGATATTCAAAGTGTTTGTAAATAAAAATTGAAAAAAATTGTATTAAAATATATATTTTATTAATATAATTGTATTGAGAATCGTATTTTGCTATAATAAAAATGGGACCGTGCTGAACAATTTGGAGGGTATATCGAAAATGCTTGGATAATGAGAAAAAAAGAAGAGGGCCCCACCCCCATCTTCCTCATTTTGGAATTTACAGTAGCATTTACATTTGCATTTTAGTTTCATTTCGCGAGAGAGGAAAGAACTGATAAAGGAAGCCATAGATTTTAGATACAGATAGGTGTCTCTCCTCGACTCGACCTTCTTTCTTCTTCTTTTGTTTTTTAAAAAACGAAAAAAGTTAACGAAACCCCATTAAAGAGGGAGGCCTGAAAGTCTCTCTTGATTCCAAGTTTGCTGTGCTCTAGTGTCACAGGGAGTTTATAAGGAGAACCCCTTGGGTGTAACTGTAACCTGAACTTCTCTGTGTCAAGGTATGGATTTTCTCCAGGTTTCGTGTTCGTCTTTTGTCTTTCAGCTTTGGGCTATTGTTATCTTTTTCATTTTTCTGGTTGGCGGTTGTGAAAATGGTTGGACTTTGATGGTTTTTTTTGGGGGTTTTCTGTCTATCTATGGAAAACCTAAACAAGAACAAGTATGAGTTCTCATGATATCGGTTGTCTCTGCTTGTTATGCTTTATTATTTTAGGAACATAAGACCAGAGGATGATTTTCGTATGCAGTCTCGTTTGTTGGGGATATTATAACCAAATTTCCTTTGAGATTTGAGTTTGTTTTCGATAATTTTGTCGTTATGAACTCGTTGTTTAAATGCTTTGATATTGTTCTGTCAATGATATCATCAGACAGAGGGGATTGAGTTTCTGAGTCTGCCTTTCATTGTTGTTTTTCTTGCATTAAAGTTGATATTTTTGGCGGTCTTGAAATCGATTGTGAATCTTTTCTCTTTTACTCTTTTGTAGAAGAAAACTGTGCACGGTCTGAAAAGAGACAGCCTTCCATGTGCAGCGGTTCGAAGAGGAAAGAAGCTCTAGCTGATCAGGAGATGGAGAATGGATCCCAAAGGCTAGATGGGTCTTTCAATAACCTCTCTATTTTGCTTGAATTGTCCGCCTCAGATGATCTGATTGGGTTCAAGCGTGTTGTCGAGGAGGAGGGTCGTGATGTCAATGAGACTGGCATTTGGTACGGGAGGAGAATCGGGTCGAAATCAATGGGTTTTGAGGAGAGAACGCCACTCATGATTGCTGCCTTGTTTGGCAGCAAGGATGTGTTGAGTTATGTGATGGGAACTGGCTGTGTCAATGTGAATAAGGCTTGTGGGTCTGATGGGGTAACCGCCCTACACTGTGCTGCTGCAGGTGGCTCGGTTTCTGCTGCCGAGGTTGTCAGGGTCTTGCTTGATGCTTCGGCAGATGTTAATTCTGTTGACGTCAGTGGTAATCGACCTGGTGACTTGATTGCTCCTGTTGTAAATACAGGTTTTAATCCAAGGAAGAGGAATTTGGAAATCATGCTGAAAGGCTGCAGCAACAGCAGTGAAGAGGAAGCTTTTGATTTATCTGATCAAATCTTTCATGTTATTGAAGGATTGGAGCAGCAAGAGATTACAGTTCCACGACTTTCAAAAGACAGGAGTGAAAAAAGAGAGTATCCAATCGATCTTACTCTCCCAGACATCAAGAATGGGATATATGGAACAGATGACTTCAGGATGTATACTTTCAAGATCAAGCCCTGCTCAAGAGCATACTCTCATGATTGGACTGAGTGTCCTTTTGTTCATCCAGGGGAAAATGCGAGGCGGCGTGATCCTAGGAAATATCATTATAGCTGTGTTCCATGTCCTGAGTTTCGGAAAGGGACGTGCAGGCAAGGGGATGCTTGTGAATATGCACATGGGATTTTCGAGTGTTGGCTGCATCCTGCTCAGTATCGCACTCGTCTGTGCAAGGATGAGACTAATTGCAGCAGAAGGGTTTGTTTTTTTGCACACAAACCTGAAGAGCTTCGCCCCTTGTATGCCTCAACTGGCTCAGCCGTGCCTTCTCCAAGATCATACTTGGCTGGTAATTCTTCGCTGGACATGGCTTCAATAAGCCTACTTGCACTTGGTTCTCCATCTGTTGTTATACCTCCTACTTCAACACCGCCCATGACCCCCTCTGGAGCTTCTTCTCCTATGGGTGGAAACATGTGGCAGTCAACTATGACTCCCCCTACATTGCAGCTTCCTGGTAGCAGGTTGAAATCTTCACTTTGCGCTAGAGACGTGGATTTAGACCTGGAAATACTTGGATGGGAAAGAAGTCGTCGTTGGCAGCAACAGTTGATCGATGAGGCATCAGGTCTCTCATCCCCATCCAGTTGGAACAATACCATGTCGAAAGCATCATCTTTTGTCTCCGCCTCTGGTGATCATAGTGAGGAATTGAATAGACTGGGAGTGAAACCAACTAACCTAGAAGATATTTATATATCCCTCGATCCTGCAATTTTGCCTCAATTACAAGGACTCTCACTAGATGGTGCAGCATCCCATTTTCTGTCTCCAACTGGGGTCCAGATGCGCCAGAGCATGAACCATCACCTTCGATCAAGCTACCCTACCAGCCTTTCCTCATCTTCTGGTAGGGCATCGGCATCTTTTGGGATTGATCCATCCGTGGCAGCAGCAGGAGCAGTTTTCAGTTCAAGGTCAGCTGCATTTGCAAAGAGGAGCCAAAGCTTCATTGAGCGTAGTGCTGTAAACCTTCATAACAGATTTTCTTCACCTGCTTCATCAGTCAATGGGATGCCTTCTAACCTTTCTGATTGGGGTTCACCTGATGGAAAATCCGACTGGGCAATCCGGGGAGAAGAGCTTAATAAGCTGCGGAAATCTGCTTCATTTGGTTTCCGGAGTGCTAGTTCTGGGGCACAGGCTGCCACATCAATTCCTGGAACTTTTGATGAGCCAGATGTGTCTTGGGTTCAGTCCTTGGTGAAGGATGCCCCATCTTCGAGAGCTGGGCATTTGGGTTTTGAAGATCAGCAACAGCAGTGTTATGTTGACAATGGTGGGTCTGAGATGTTCCCATTTTGGGTGGAGCAGCTGTACATGGAGCAGGAGCAAATGGTGGCTTGAGACAAATTAGTCCCCTTAGCTCTAAACTTAACCTTTAAACTAGTTTTTCCATTCTTGATATTTTTATTAATATTCATCTTATTTAGGGGGAATGGTATACTCCTGCAGATCAACAAAAGAAGCTGGCAGGATGAAAGGTTTCTGCTCATGCCGTTCCTAGGTTTAAAAGGATGACTTTTTTTGGTTTATATATATATATATATATTTCATAGTACTTGGTTAGCATTTCTACCGTTATCATCTATTTCATTCCGAGTAGAAAGATCTGGGGAACAAGACCCAATAGGCCAATACCAATGGAAGTAGAGAGACTGAACAGCTTATCAAAATGCAAATGGAAGTGATTGTTTGGTTTTCCTGTATTGGATTTGGCGGAGTTTTACTAAAAGCTATTACGTAATGAAATAAAATATGTCTTGGTTTTTATTTTTCTATTTCTTTATGTATCTTTCCTCCTGTCCAAAACTTCTGATCAATGAGTTTTGGATGCTAAAGCATTTGTGTTCGTGGGAGCAAATGTCCGTAACTTTTTTGCTGGAACCAGATGAAGGAGGTGCAAGTATCTGTCCAAATATAAGCATATATATAAATTAATTTGGGGGCAAATGCTGCTGGTTATTTGAGTGATTCTTGTTACCTTTACGAGTTGTGCATATTACTTTTTGCTTTATAATACGTGAATGTGATCCATTAATAGTAGGGGAGGGGGAAAAGCATGAACCATTCTTGATGTTCTTTTTTCATCTACTTTTTCTTGATGGGTGATTGGCAGTGGCAAGAGCACTTGAGGAGAGGCTAGAGAAAAAAGAAAAAAAAGAAGCTTTGTTGATTCTCTAACCCAGTTTTTATATTTCTTGCTGATGCAGAAATCCAGTGTCCAAATATTTTTGTTTTCTCCAGCATCAGCAGATTGAAAATTCAATGTCTGTGCCTGCCGGCTTTGGCTGGATTTTGTCTGTATGAGAATGTTTTTTTCTTCCTTCTATGCCGGCCATATAATAATATGAAGCTTGGATGAGAGGGCATTGTCAAGTTGACTTGGTATTCCGATTAGAATAATTTGGATGCTTATTTTATTTGCGAGAAAAATTAAGAAAACAAGCAATATTTTAACTGGATTTTGATAGTGAAGCACCTAATAATAAGAAAACATGAAAATTGCTATCTTTTGTTCTGGCTTTGGTCCAGATAAAGATTTATATGCATGCTGTTGCGCATAAGAATAAGATTATTTTAGGTTCCAACTCTGACCCAGTTTGCTTCTTTCTTTTAACAAATTAATGACGGATCAAGTCAGTTCAGCCATTTGAAAAAACATATAGAAAATAAAGCAATTCAAATATATATAAAAAATGATAAATTCAAAGGAAATAAAGATATTGTTAAAATATATACAATATATTTTTACTTTTTCCAAAAAATATGCCTTGTCTGATAATTCTATTATTTTAACAAAAAAATAAAAAATTACAGCCTATCCAGCAGGATAAAAAAAAAAAAGCAAGTGATCACTGATCAGATTAAAATTTGAACCACAAAAGCAATCTGTAATTATGAAGTGCAAAATTTACCTAGTATTATAATCTTACATGTCTGGCTGGGCCTTTCATCTTGGAAGTTCAGCGACTTGATCTACCATTTCTTCCAACAATTCCTCCAAAATTGCTGCTTCAATATCCTTGCCCACATCTTCATAACGTTCAATCTTCAGTGTGTTTCTGTGTACCCAAATTGTTTCAACCACCTTAGCTTCACTCAGCCTGCAAATTTCACCCCACATGTTCATGTCGTCTCTATTGTCACAACTCTGCTTCCTTGATCTTCGACATGATTCTTCGATCATCCTCGCTCTTCGATCATTGCTAATCAGCCTATTATCATTTCGTGGGGATGAGTCATTTATGACCTCGAGCTCTGGCGATAGCTTTCTCTGCGAATTAGTCTCTGAATCACAAACAGAACATTCTGTTTTAGGAATCGAAGAGACTAAGCACCAATGTCGATATAAAATTAAAATGTAAACTGAAATTCAGACACAAAACCTAATACACAATCTTCACAATAAGTAATGAACTTTTCGTAATCAAGAACTGAAACCGGGCTCGAATCTTCTGAGCTGGGTATAGGCTGCTCTGAGTATTGAACTGCTTTCTTCTTGTTCATCTTCAATTTCGCCGCACTGGATACTTCTTTAGGGCTAAATTCATCGAAATAATTCTCTCTTTTTCTACCTTTAGATCTTTTCTCCTTGATTTCACTTTGTAATGTTCCCAGCAACACACTTGCGCTTTCAAAGCTGAGAACGAAGAACTCTTCGTTTTCAAGCTCAAGATATGTTGGCATATCGTATATCAACATTGTAGAGCTTCTAGTCCTTCTATGGTGGCCATGACCTCGGTCACATTTTTTTCGACAATCCACATCATTCATGGACTTGCTTCGCGCAATTGAGCTCGAACTCATCTGGGTTTCAGCCAAATTGTGCTCCGGCAAGGTTTCTAATCCCATTAGCTTTGCAACAACACCTAGAGTAGGTCTTGATGATTTGGCCTCAACAATGCTCTCAATTCCCTTTAATTTTTTTTGATAATCTTTGCCATTTGAGCTGGCTTCGATGATTTGATCAGATTGGTGTGGGGGTAGCCTACCGGAGCAAAGAATCCGATGGAATATTACAGTAAAACAACCTGATGTTGCATTTCTTGAAGTGCACTTATTTGCATCAAAAGAAGTGGTGGAAGTTGATGAAACTGAAGCAGAAGGCAATAACTTCATCTTGGAGAGAGAACACTAAATTCACTCAAAAATGAGTAAGTAGTGACAATAGACGAGACGGGTTTTTTGTGGATTTTGATCTTTCAAGTTTCAGAAAGTGATAGGTTAGCAAATTAGCATCAAAAGAGGCAGCAGGTGCTGGTGGGATTTGATGAAACTGAAGGTGGTAGAGCAGACCACAGAAACCCCATTTATGAAAGAAACCAATCCGAAGAAACTCAAAAACAGTAAAATAAAAGTAATAAAAGAGATGAATTTTTTGGGTTTTCGAGTTTGAAGCTACTGACTGAAAGTGATAGTTAGCAAGTAAAAGTAGTGTTAGATACAATAAACAAAAAAAAATTGAAAGTGGGAGGAGTAGTGGTAAGTGGTTGCCTTTACCTTGAGGGAAGAAGAGAATAAAGGGCAGAAGGATCGAGTGGCGGGCTTTGCATTTGAATGGGATGCGGATGGTCGAGCCGATGATCAGGAATATGTTCCCACGCGCGTTGACAGGTCAATTTATGACATTTTTTTTGTATTGGGTCGGTGTGGTTGGCCCAATAACATGTATCCATATCACGCTCTCCGGACGCGTAGGATATCATTACTCTGTCTTGGTTGAAAGAAAGACTGTGGCAATAGGCACTATTCAAGGTTTTTTTTTTTTGATAACACTAAAAAATCCCAACTAACGACACGTCTCACCAGAAATCTTAGAGAGCATTTTATTTGTATTTCAATTTTTAGAGTTATTTTCAATTTTCTGTTTTGAGAATTTATTTATAGAAAATTAAAAAATATGTTAGGTTTAATTATTTTAAAATTTTGTTTTTGAAAATACATTTTATTTGCAGTTTTTGAACAATTGTTTTATGATAATTTATTTTATAAATTTGTATTATATATTTTAATATGTTCACACATGGACACTATTTAACTTTGTTTTGAAACTTTAAAAGATGCGATAATTAACTAAGTAAGAACAATTTTTTTTTGTCATAAGAATGACTAGATATCATACAACAATTTTTTGTATAAATTGTGTCCCATTTACCTAAAAGAATTGTGGCCCCCCTATACTTGAAAAATGTGATCTAACAATATCATTTGTGCTTTAAATCTCTGGCTCCAATATGATCTTAACATACCCAATATGTTCACAACCATGATGATCTAAACATCACTAATATGATTTCTCCACTCTCATGAGGACTCCTGTGCTTCAAGATAAGAAAATGAGACTATAATGTAATATTAAATTAGATGACGAGCTACAAACATATTTGGATGTCAACTGAATTCTTTTGATCTCAGCTACATACATGATTTCATATGGGCAATCCGTGAGAATTCACCACAAGTCTATTACTTTATTTCCAAGAGCATAACTTGTTCGAAATTATACAAATTGGAATCAATCAATGCATTGGCTTACATGGTTTGTTCCAATCAAATTTCCTAATACACTGTTACTGCTTAGGAGGCTGAAGACCAACACTTGCTGCAGATTTTTCCAAGTACTCTCTTCATTTCATCTAATCTATCAATTGCAATACTGTAAGAGAAGAGCAAGTCCTTTAAAATATTCACCATGTAAAGATCCTTTAAGATGGGTATAGAGAGTGAAATTCATGTCTCTCTCCAAAAAAAATCAAACCACTTATGGGTGCAGATACACATGATATTCAAGATTGATTTTTTGTTGAATGGACACAACATCTTATCATGTTGCAAGATATCATTAACCAAGACAACTTGAAAGATACCATTAAAACTTGAAAGAACAAAATTGGACACAATCCATGCATGGCTTACAGTTCATGATCAAATCAAATAGTTTGATCATCAAATAAGAACCTCATAAGAAACCTGCATCTTGAATCGCTTTGCTATGTGGTATAGGACCTTGCAACTCATTGTAAGAAACGTCAATGGACAACAAGCTAAGCCTATTGGAATGCCACCAGAGAGTCTACTATGGGAGAGATTCAGATTTTCCAAGCTTTCCAAATCACTAATGTTTGTTGGTATATGACCCATGAGCAAGTTATTACTCAAATCTAGTTGAGAAAGGATTAATAGCTTCATCAATGTAATAGGATTTTCTTGGCTGAGCTGGTTATTTGTCTCAAACTCAAGTACTTGAGGCTAATCAAGTTTCCCAGCTCCTTTGGGATTGGGTGGCCAAATGTATTTGAGGACAATTCCAGATGCCGAAGTTTAGTGATTGATCCAAATTTTGGAGGAATGAATCCAGAAAGTTTGTTGTCACTCAGACTAATCCTCTCTAATTTCTTCAATTTACCAAGCGTAGCCGGACAGAACCATTGAGTTTATTTTTGTACAACTCTAGATCAACAAGAGATAAACACCTAACTAAGTCATTCATACATGCAATGATGAAGAATTACTCGTGAAAGAAACACAAAGTCAGAGTATCAAATCAAAGCGAGGAAAGGTGGCGCTTCTCAAAATCTTGAAAGAAACACAGCCAAGAAGCATCAAATCGAGTAAAATATCACAGGAAATCAGAGTAAAATATCAAATTGTGAGACCAGAGAAGAACTACTCGTGAGACCAACCAGGAAATCAAAGTAAAATACCAAATCGACGTGTTCCAAGAGAAGCAGGACAACAACTTCAAAAACAAGATGAACTCACCTTTAATTTTTGAAGAAAACTGAGAGAGAGAGAGAGAGAGAGAGAGAGTTGAATCGTAGACTAACCAACCTTGACCTGTAGAGAATGAGAATCAGGAGAAACATATATAAGCTTCTCAACCCAAATTTGGAACCCTATAATGAAGAATAGCAGAAGAATTACTCGTACCTTTTCTTCCAGTAGGCACTCGCACAAATTGAAGACCTTCCAAGAGAAGATTGGGAACCCTAGAAGGTAGAGAAGAAGCGGACGATCTAGAAGAAAGAGGGGAAGGGGAGACGGAGAGTTCTCCGTGTTTTTACGTTTTCTGTGTTTTGAGTGTTTTTGGTGAAAACACGAAAAACGTCCAAATTTCATTTTCATTTTTGTGTTGCATTTTGGGCCCATTTTCAAAAATACAATTCAAAAAACATACTACCAAACAAGTTTTTAGTTTTCATAAAAATTGAAAACTGAAAACAGGCTGACAACTGCAAAGAGAACAGGCTCTTAATGGTCGTCCTAATGGGTACACATAGCTCGGTTCTTCCTAACACCATGTTCAATCAAGGATGTGTCTGGGTGAGAATTCGGTGTCTCTCACCAAAATCGTTAGTTAACAAATATAAAAATTAAAATGCGAAAAATAAATGAAAATAAAACACCAAGAATTTTAAGAGGAAAATCCAACCTTAAGCCTATGTTTGGGAGAGAGGGTAAAGTGAGGGAGAGAAAGATAAGAAGGTGAAAGTGAAGGAAAATTAAAATGAATGGAGTTTGGGAAGAGGAGGTGAGATTTGAGGGATGATTTTGAGGGAAAAAATTTGTGAGCCCCACTCAAAAATTTTCCAACTGGTGACAGATGACAGAGTTGGCGTGAAATGCCAACTCTGTCCCTACATTTACATATATATAAGGTGTGAGTCACCGCCCTCCTTATATATAAAACTGGTGGGTCTCACACATATACAAATAAATATAATTATATTTATATATATGTCTGTAAATATATATATAATAACAAATATATATAATAATAAATATATAAATTTTAAGCAAAGATAATATGGTAAATTTATATCAACATTATAACTCATAAAAATACATTTTTTCACTTTTTCTTCCCCTATTTTTTGAACATCCAAACAAGAGAATGTAAAATTAACTTCTCCTCCCATTCCATCCCCCCATTTTCTATTCCTCTCAAATTTTTCTTCCCCTCCCCTCTTCATTCCCAAACATAGTGTAAAAAAAATCTCGAATCTATGAATAACTAATCTTGAGGAACAATCCTCCTCTTCGAATCTATGAATAACTAATCTTGAGGAACAATCCACTAATAACGAATCAAGAGTACAACTCTATCTTTAACCTAAAGACATCGCTCATATTTCTCATTCAGTGTTTTGCTTCAACCTCACTCCCCTTCAGTAGGTAGAGCCTACTTTTGGATCTCCCAAAAGATTTCACAAATAAGGAATCACTCATTCTCACCAAGATAACAAAAACAACATACCAATATGGATTATCACTCACACATATAAATCTCACTACAAATCTCTCTTTAACGTTCACTCACAAATGACAAGATTACAAGAGAGAAACTAGCAATACACGAAAGCAAAAACAACCACACAATCTCTGCATGTAGCTTTTGTCAACCTCCATTTGATGAAGACCGTAAGAATCATCCACCTTTTTTATTTGCTTCATTGGATCATGATATTATCTGAAATATATATCCTGCAAACCAATTAGAGATAAAGCAAAAAGCCCAAAGAGATATTGATAAAGTAAAAAACAAACTACCACTTATTCACTAAGTGGTGTAGTGTAGATATATCTCTTATTTATTTATTTTGCATTTATCTTTATAAACAACCAATATTATCAACTTAGAAACAAAACAACACATGCTTTTATCACCCAAAATTATCCAAGCAAATGATCCTTATCACTTTAAATATGCATGAGATTATCACAACACACTCCTAGTTCCATAAAAACTACTAGCATTAAACCATCTTATAAAGAGATTTCACAATTGTCAATTTTTGTTTAATTAAAAAAACCAACACTAGGTTCTTGGACAGAGTCAAGTTATTAATAGAAACAAGTTCTATATTCAACAAGGACTCTTTCTCAATTATAGTAGTTTTCTATTAGGGCAAATGCAACAATGCATTTTTAATAGTTCAATATATTTTAAAAATGGGTCCCATATATATCTCTCACAAAACACAACTTTCAATACAATCAAATCAGCAAAACACATCTCTTAATACTGACACATCAGCAAAACACATCTCCCAATACAAAATCATAATGCAAGTCCAACCACTTTCTCATTTTTCAAACTATCCCTATCAAATTTATACCAAAATAAAGATTTTGTCCCACCTTTATTACAAAAAGTCAGGCCACATCATCATTCACGTAACCAAAACACATATCTCAATATATTCACATCAACAAAACATATATTTCAATATAGCCACATCATCAAAAATATAAAATTTCACACAATGGGAAGACAAAAACCTAACCCATGACAATAAGAGAAGAAAACAAAGGAGAATACAAATGATTGTTGCTTCTTGCATAAAGTAACAAGAAAAATAAAACCATGGAGCTATTACATATAGTAGCAAAAATACAGACAAAAAGACTATTATTTGAACCTAACAGTAGAAACTCTCATTTGATCCATCTTTATCAGGCCTCTAACATTCTCAGGGAAGTCCACCAACTTGCAAAAAAACTCAGAATACCTTCCATTGGAAGTCTCAGTAGCCATGTAGTTTGCCACACCATGAATTTCACGATACACATGACAAAATTGGGTTTGAGCATTGTTACTACAAGAACGGATTTGTCTTCTTCTTATATTAACCAACTTCCAAGTGTAGCTAGAGTTTGAAGACAAAATGTTAATCACCACTAAAGAATCAAATTCAATAATGATGTTTTTGTAACCAAAAGAGAAAGCCAATATAATACAATCGTAAATAACTTTCATTTTAGCATAGGTAATAGAATTGATACCATAATAATGAGAAAAGATACCTATAAAATTACATGCATGATCTCTAATAATCCCTCCTCCTCCTAAATGACCAGGGTTGCCCAAGACATTACCATCACAGTTGATTTTAAGTATATTTAGGGGGATGAGGGTGCTAGTAAATGATGAAAGGTTTACAATAAGGAATGCCATGTAGAGGAATGCTAAAGATGGAGTTTAAAAAGGAGTCTTTGAGAAGAACCTTGTACACCATAGAATGAGAAGCAAAATATAATTGAGCTTGATCAATAATGCAGGTTATAATAAGATCACTAGAAGGAGAAATATTCTCATACATGCCTTTATTCTTTGCCTGCCATATATTCCAACAAATGAGAAAAAGAACCAAACTTTTATGGCTAAAGAGCTATCCACAAAAACATGCATTGCAGACTCAGAATGAGAATGATTATAAATGAAACACTAACATTTAGAAGATAAGCAAATGCTTTTCTTTTTTAAATTTTCATCCAAGGGTAACCAGTGATGCATCAATTTCCACATGAATATGGAAATTTTACTAGGGATTATGCGATGCATATGGATTCAAATATAGGAGAATAGTGAAACTTTGTTTAATAATCTGCCAAGAAGGTTTAATAGTGAAGGCACCATTAACAATAGGACTCCACACTTTAAGATCAGTAGATTCAACAAGAGAAATGAAATCTTTAATAATGATTTGAATCACAAATTCAGTAATGAAATTCCTTAATTTGGCAACATCCTAGGTGTTGTTTTCAACAAAAGATTTTAATTGATTAGTCCAGTGAGGTTCAAGGGGGATGATGTTGGCTATATGACTATCATTCATCCAATTGTCTCTCCATATGTTCGAATGACCATCACCTACTATGAATCTGATATTTTTTTCCATCAAATCCCTGATACCACACAGTTTTTTCCATGTAGAAGAGCCAGAAGGGGGAGCAATAGACATATGAGAGTTTCTACAATTTTTTTGATGCATATATTTGGCCCAAATAGAATCTAAATTTATGAATTTCCACCAAAGTTTACCATCAAGGGCTTTGAGAGTTTGAGAAAACTTCCTAATACCTAAACCTCCTTCATTGTAAGGCCTTGTTACTTTGTCCCAAGAAATCCAGTGAGCCTTTTTTCCAAATTCAGAAATGCCCCAAAAGATATTAGCACACAAAGACTCCATTTGCTTTATGATTTTCTTATGAGGGCTCAACACAGAAAAGAGAATAGTGGAAAAGGAAGTTTTTTTTTTTTTGATAAAAGAACTTTCCATTAGAAAATTAAGAAGAAGAGATTACATCAGCATCCACAAGATGCTGTACCCATAAAGGAAAATCACAAAGCCAAGTTTGAGAAACTTGTTGACAAGCCGCAAATTTAGCTAGAGTATGAGCTACTGAGTTACCTCCCCTATGGACATGAAGAATAGTAAAAGCATCCAAAGAATGACATAGAATTTTAGAATCATCATAGATGGGGCCAGCAAGAGCATTGGAGAATTCTTTAGACTTGAGAGCATTAGTAGTTATCAATGAATCACTTTCCACAATGACAGCATGCACCTCCAACTCAGCCACAAGCTCCAAACCTACTCTACAGGCAAGAGCTTCCAAAACTGGGACCCCATAAACACACGAGTACCACATAGTCCTGCAGCCAATCAATGCTCCATGACAATCTCTTATGATCACACCAACACCACAAGAACTACCTGACCCATCATAACCACCATCAACATTCAACTTATAGACCCCAGGAGGAGGCGGCTTCCATATGCGAGAGGACCCCATATTGAGGCCCACAGGGGTAGCATGAGCAAGTTGTACCTTAGATACAGGCGAAAGCATGGAAGAGCCTACAATAAATTCATCTACAAAGGCCCCACTTCGTTTAACTATTTCCTCACAAGATTGGTTAAAGCCTCTAAACAATTTTCCATTCCTTGCTTCCCAGATATTCCATAGTAGCGTGGCCCATCTGGTTTTAAGAATCTGATCGTCAAAATTAAGAATCAACTTACACCAACCCACAAAATCCTTCCCATTGGGGATTACTCTATTCCCCCAAGAACAACAGTCCCAAACAGCTCTGGAAAAAGAACATGAGTAGGCCATATGTTCCACAGATTCATCACTCTTCCCACATAGGGGACACACAGGAGAAGAAATGATTCTTCGTTTAAAAAGAGCAGCAGCTGTAGGGAGAGCATTGCAACAAGCTCGCCATAAAAAGAATAGCACCTTCGGATGGGCTTTTAATTTCCAAAGGTCAAGCCACCATGTATGTGAGTTCAAATGACTAGGACTAGCAACACGAGAAGTAGATGGACGTGGGCCAATATGCAATGCAACTTGATACCCAGATTTAACAGTATAACAACCATTTGTTGTATAATGCCAGACCCTTCTATCAGGACTAGAAAACCGAGGCAAAGGAAGTTGCAAAATAGCTTCAACATCCCCTGCAAGAAAGTGGGATTTAATTGTATCCACATCCCAGCAACCATCTTTAATTAAATAAGACACCCTCCATTGATGTTGTAAAGAATGAGGAGAATATATCTTGAAAGTGTCGGGCCTAGGAAGCCATTTATCATTATAAATGCTCACTGAATTACCATCTCTCACTTGCCAACGAATACCATGGTCCAATACAGCCCTCCCTCTAATAATACTCTTCCACAGAAAGGAATGATACGGCCGGGCCTGAGCATCCATAAACTCCCCATCATGGTAATACTTAGCTTTGAGTACCTTGGCAGCAAGAGAGTTAGGAAATTGGATGAGTCTCCATCCCTGTTTGGCAAGCATTGCCAAATTAAAAGCTTCTATAGATCGAAAACCCAGCCCCCCATGAGCTTTTGGCTTGGAAAGGTACTCCCATGACAACCAATGGATTTTCCTATGCTCAGCATCACTACCCCACCAAAAGTTGGCCATCAAGCTATTAAGTCTCTTGCACACACCTTTAGGAAGCAGAAAACAGCTCATTGTATAGGTAGGAATAGCCTGACACACAGCCTTTATAAGAACATTTCTCCCTGCCTGAGATAAAATCTTCTCACACCACCCTTGAATTTTCGATTTGACACGATCCACTATACCTCGAAAGCATAAATCCTTCCCTCTATTCACCATACTAGGAAGACCCAAGTACTTAGAATGATTTTGAACCACACCCACTCCCAAAATAGCCGCTAGAGACAGCTGATCATTCAGCTGAACATTGGGAGAGAAAGAGATAGCAGATTTAGCAAAATTGATTTTCTGGCCCGACGCTCGCTCATAAGAGTGCAAAATCATACTGATAGACTCTATCTCTGGCCTAGTGGCATGCCCAAACACGAAACTGTCATCCGCGAAAAATAAATGGGATAGGATTGGGCTCCTCCTATTTGCTTGATATCCCAGGATAATTCGCTGCTCTATTCCTCTATGGATAAGAGAAGATAACCCTTCCGCACATAGAAGAAATAAATACGGGGAGAGCGGGTCACCTTGTCGAAGTCCACGAGAAGGACGAAAAGGTGTTGACAATTGGCCATTCACACACACCTTATATGATACTGAAGAGACACAATGCAACACTTTGGAAACCCAAGAATTACAAAACCCCATTTTGATCATAATACACCGTAGAAAACTCCATTCCACTCGATCGTAGGCTTTACTCATGTCCAATTTTAAAGCAAAATATCCATCATTTTTTGAGCGACCATGTGCCATTGAGTGAAGAGTTTCAAAAGCCACTATCACATTATCAGAAATTAATCGCCCCGGCACAAAGGCACTTTGGGTTTGAGAGATAACACCAGCCAGCAATGGCTTCAAGCGGTTAGCCAACACCTTCGAAATGATCTTATAGATTACATTGCAAAGAGAAATTGGTCGAAAATCAGTTGCTTTCCTGGGCTGCTTTGTCTTTGGAATCAGCACTATCGTAGTATTATTTATAGCATCAAGTTTATCATCACCATTAAGAAACCAAAGGCAAACCTGAACGACAGATGAACCTACAACAACCCAGAATTGTTGGTAGAACATAGCCGGAAAACCATCAGGCCCAGGAGCCTTATCACCCCCCATTTGAAACAGAGCTGTCCGAATTTCTTCGGCAGTAAATGGAGCTATTAAATCATTATTCATCCCATCAGAGATTCGGTTCTCAACATTCCCCAACTCAAAATCAGCGCTAGCATCCACTGATGAGGTAAACAGGTCAGAAAAATAATCATGAAAAATATTTTGAATGGCCAACATACATGTTACCCAATTGCCATCATTGGTCTCAATACCCCGAATAAAATTCCGAGATCGGCGCCGAGACGCCTTATGATGAAAGAACTTTGTATTCCTGTCTCCGGAATGAAGCCAAGAAACCCGAGATCGTTGGCGCCATAAAAGCTCTTCACGTTCCAATAACAAATTAATATTATGCTCTGCAACCCTTATTTGATTCATATCGGCAAGAGCCCCACCTTGAGCATGTAGATGCTCTAATTTAGCTCGCCAAGTCTGTAATTGGTATCCCACATGCCCAAAGGAACATTTATTCCATTCCTGGAGCTTAGTAGCAACCCGAGAACTCAACTGTCTAAACTCATGACACGAAGAAACAATTTGATGAGCCCAGACATTTTGAATAAGAGGTCGGCACTCCTCAGAAGACATCCACATAGCTTCAAAACGAAAAGGCCTTTTCTTAAAACACTTTACCAATTCGGGCCTATGGAGAAAAAGAGCCAAATGATCAGAGACTGAACACACTTCATGAGCAACAACCATATCTGAAAACCTCTCTCTCCAAGCAAAATTGCATAGACTTCTATCCAACCTCAGTCTGATATTATCCGAAGAAACATCAATTCCACGGCGACTCCAGGTAAATTTTGGACCAACAAACCCCATATCTAGCAAATTCAAATCATCCACAACTTGGCAAAAACCATCTATTTGGGATTGAGAGCGCACACAGCCGCCCTCTTTCTCATTTGAACTCAAGATTTCATTAAAATCGCCAATAATTAACCAAGGTTCTGCTCCAACATTTAACCTACGCAACAAATTCCAGGAGTGGACCCTTTGTGTTCTTTCAGGATCTCCATAGAAGCCAGTAAAGTGCCATGGGTCCTCATCCGCTGAAGATAGCCACCCATCAATATGAAATCTCGAAAATGAGGAAAGTGAAAACGAAACAGTCTCGGACCAGAGCAAGAGAAGACCTCCAGCCAAACCCTCCCTACCAACAGAAAAGGCATTCTTAAAACCCAACCTACAACGCAAAATTTCAGAATCAGCAGGACGTAATTTTGTTCCCAAGCCCCCGAGCGTTCCAGCTCAATATTTTCATGGCTCCCGGCGAGGATGCTCCACATCCTCCGCCGATATAAATTTAAGAGAGCCAACATCACCATATCCACTTGCCGCAGAAAGATGTGTGGAAAGCTTCAACTTTTTGCAAATAAAACCCTCACCCTCCTTAAACTGAGTATCACTTTCAGCATCACGCTTCGTAGACCCACCCAAATTAGTAGCCATAATATTAGATCCTCCTGCCTCCCTAGCCCGACGCTTCCATTTGCGACTCATTGTCATTGGAACGGAGGGGCTAATACTGGAAGAACACTCCTTATCCTTCCCATCCCTAACAACTGAGACCTCCATATCAAAAGCCTTAGAACTGGAGTGTGACCCTGTAGTAACATGCTCCCGCCCCTCAGTAGGACCAATATGAGAGGGGGCATGACGCTCTACTTGATCTCGCTGAATCTGCACCTCAATCCTCTTACTACCTTCACCCACACCATCTATATTGGACCCAGAAAAGTTATCCTGCTGCTGAACACCCACATTAACCTCATTCTCCCTACCGAGCGGGATAACATTAGGAAAACCAGAGTTTGTATACACCTTGTTATGACCCACGCCAGAATCACCCCCATCCTCCGTAGGGCGAGGTTCTTCCTCACTTGCAGCTGCAGAGTTCCATATATTACTGCCCCGCCGGCCATTAGTCGACGCTCTCAAAGATTCATCATATCTATGATTCTCACGCCTCCTCAACAAATCAGGAACTTCCATAGCGCATTCCTTGAACACATGTCCCAGGCATCCACAAAGGGTACAGAAATCAGGTAACCTCTCGTATGAAAGTTGCAACTTTATGGGTTCCTTATCAGGAGCTGTGCGTAGTAAAACCCACCTTCGAAGCGGCTGGGATATATCAATATCTGTCCGAATCCGCAAGTACGAACCCCAACAACAACCATTCTCATCAGTGTCAACATCGTTTACCACCCCAATCTGACGCCCCAACATATTCGCAACCTCTCGAGTCATATGAACAATCAGGATGTTATGAATTCGCACCCAAAAAGGAACCTTAGAAAAATCAGGACTGGAACCCGCTTCCTCCATCGGAGAAAAGGAGATGATCGCCTGATCGAAAGACCATGGTTGCTTGAATAATACATTCTTCCGATCCCTAGCATTCTGGAAATTACACAGAAAATCCATACCCTGCAAGAAACGAATCGAGAGATTTCCAGAGGGCACCCAAAGATGTTTCATCAGATCCTTGAAAGCCATTTTATTCACACTACGAGTGGTATGAATCCTTCCCAGCAAACCAAGCCGCCCCTTGTCTACATTCTTAGCCGCTACATCCGAAGGAACATCGACAATGGTAGATTCATCAATAGACAGAAGGGATAGTGCTTTCCATCGAGATTCAATATCATCCATGACCGCCGACCACTCCACACGACAGACCAGAACAGAACGAAAGAGGAAACTGCCAACCCTAGAATTAATCCTACCTCCAATAGATAAGAAAGTAGAGCTCTAATTAAATAATTGAGCTTTGAATTTATCAAGCAGACTATCGAAGAGACAAAATTTTCCCTAAAAACAAGAGAAAGAACAATCCAAATAAATCATAGGAATATTCTTCTTCTTTTTTTAAAACCTATTTTAGATTTTAATATTTCTACCCTAGATAAATTCATATTCCTAGATGTGATCAGGCAGCTTTTGCTTGAGTTTACCAACTGACCGAAACAAAATTTATAATCGAAAATAACCTTCATGAGATGATGTTTAGCAGAACCATTAGAAAAAAGAAGAATGTCATCAACATATGAAATATGGTATATAACTTCTATATCTATCCCAAAGTAATAACAAAATGAAGGATTTTCACGGTGTTCAGATTCCTGGACAAAGCCTCTCAGCCATTAAGATGAATAAGGAAGGGGAAAGAGGGTCCCCTTGTCTTAAACCTCTCTCAGATTTAAAGAAACCAATAACTTTATCATTTATAAGCAAAGAGAACCAATTAATGGAAATATGATTCCAAACAAGTTCAATTATATCCAAGGTTCACTAAAACCAAATTTTCTAAGTTTCACTAAAACCAAAATTTCTGAGAATTTTAATCAAGAATTTGACTCCAATTAGGAGTAGAAGAATTCCGCTATTATAAAAGGGACGTGCAACTGCTGATTCGAAAAAATTGGGTTTTTCTTAAATCCACCCTATAAAAAGAGAGGATAGTATCCACCCCTTTTGATGTATGACGTCTGTCAAGTAAGATAATTCTATGGGTGAATTTACTTATAATCTGCTGTGATTGAGCGTTTAAATTACCAAATTGGATATAAAGGTCCGTTAACGACATATGTATTTTGCACAAAAAATGTCTTTCCTCTCAACGTACTCTCAGAGTTCGAAATCACAATATGTCCTCGTCCTCGTCCTCACTGCTGCAGTATCTCTCCTCTCCCTCAACATTATTGTCTCCGCCTACACTATCAGCGACTCTAGAAATCCAATTGAACTTGAAGTGTTTCGTGTTGGCATTCGAGCCTCGTCTTTTCGAATCCTTGACTCGCCAACTCCCAATGGCGACGGTGTCGAAATTGACCTTTCTATCCTCATCTAGGGTTTCGTTTTGAAATTCAGTTAGGTTCATGAGAGGGCTAACGATGCCCACTTCTCCTCCGTTGATAGGTACTCTGCTTCTCCTTTGTGAATTTTTTTTTTATGTTTATCTAGTATCATTCCTTTGATTTTGCAGATTTTAACCTGGTAATTCTTGGCGATGCTAGAACAGGTACAATACAAAAGTACTTTCTTTCTACTAAGATTCGACAAATTAGAACGAAGTGTCTTGTATTGATTTTCCAATTCTGTAGATGGTTAGAGCTAATTAAAGATGGAATCTAAGGGGTCATTTCGTGTGTTTTCAAGATGTCTATTGCCCATATGGATTTCCCACAAATTAGAACGAAGTGTCTTGTATTGATTTTCCAATTCTGAGATGGTTAGAGCTAATTAAAGATGGAATCTAAGGGGTCATTTCGTGTGTTTTCAAGATGTCTATTGCCCATATGGATTTCCCACAATCTGTGGAAAATGGCCTCGATCAGATGTTGTCACTACTTGACTGTAGAGCTGAATCTGTATTGGATGTACTCACTTCTTTCTTTTTATGTTTGAAACCTCTTTTATGAACTCCTAGATAAACTCAGGATTATTTTTGTGGTTGAAACCTCGCTTCCTATCAAATGCAGGTGCATATGTTTGTTGCTTTTGAAGATGTTTCACCCAAAGTCCGGCCCAGATATTTTTCTAAGTTACTGAATATTGAGAGATGTAATTATATGCTTAGTAGCCAAATGATTATAGTAAAATTATTGGCCTTTTTGTGCGGCATGTTTATGGTAGCCAAATTTCAGAAAGTTTGACAATCAGACTCTCTTTGTTACTTGACATAACACAATGAAGGATTCTCAGGAAAACTTATATTCAATTTTCCATGGACTCCTGGTCTGCTGAACAATTATTTGATACTTTTTAGTTGTTTCTGGGTAGTGAAATTTAAATAAGTTTAGATTAGACGAGGAGACAGTAAAAATGATAGAATTGTTGGTTGGCCTTCTTCCATCTTAGGTTCTTCTGCTAAGTATTTAGTAAATCTTTTTATTTTCAAGATGGCCACTATGTGAACTATATTCACCTCTGCTGTTTGCTCAGATGGGATTTTGTATCTTATTTACTTTCTATTTCTAACATGAAATCACGGCAAAGGAGATGACGATTGTTGGAGTCATGTGATTTGAATCTGTCTTTTGCTGTTTTATCAGAGTTGTTTTACATTTTATGTAATTATTTTCTTTATGAAGTTTGACTGAACCTTTTCCCGTGTAGTCGTTCTGGGCTGCACTTTGTGCTTCAATAAAATTATTTTCCTTTCAAAAGAAAAAAATTCTACTGTGTTGTCAATATAGCGTTAATGTGAACTTTTTATGTTATTTGGATGTATTTTCTTTCACTTATGATGGATCCAAGGTACAAAAGAAAAATGAATTCCAATATCCAAAACCCCAAATACTGGACAGCAGGTTTAGTAGTAGATAAAAAAAACTTGGACCAAAAACAAAGTTGATTCCAATAAGCACACTCACTGGAAATTCCAATCAAAAACCAACAAAAGACTAGTTAGTGTCAAACTTGCAAGCCTCCGTGTACAAATGAAATCCATTCCAAGGTTTTGAAGATGAAAAGCTGAAACAAAAATGTAATTGTTGTTATCTTAGTGGTTGACCCCATGAAAGGTACTGTTTCTACACTAATCCTGGAAGTGAGTTGGGCCTATGACGTTTCATTAATTTCTGATTTCATTGCTTTGTTACTGTATGTAGGCATATGATTATTGTACCAGTGCTAAAATATCCTTACCATAACTCCATGAGCACCTGATTTAATGATTCTTTGTTTTTTTCATAGTTATTAAGAAGGTTGATAAACTTGCAACAAGTCGTTTAGCTTCTGCAAACAAAAATGTTTTGTGTCTAAAGATTGAGGCCCCTGCAAATATTGATCCACTTCTTCTGGTTGTGATGTGTTTGTTGCAGGGATCTATAGAGCCGCCTTGAAAGGTATTCCACCTCAAAATAACTTTCTCATCCATCTCCTATAAAATCTTTTTGTTTTAAGTTTTAACCGGTTATAACTTATCTTCTTTAAAATGTAGGTGGTGGATGTACTTAAAGGTACAAAGCAAAAGAGACATTGTGATGGGTGTAGCTGAACTAGTGCATTGTTTGGCTTCAATTCTTCAAAAAAGAATTTATGGGGCTCTCACTATGGCATTGGAAAAACACAAACTGATCATGTTAAATTGTATGGATGAAAACTGAGGTTCTATGAAAGTGGTGAATGTTCAATGATATTGTTGTGCATCTTGAAAGCGTCTTCCTCATTATTTCCAAAAACATTACATAGATATTGGTGAAAGTTTGGTCATTGTAACTGTGAGAATGTAATTTTTTACTAAATCGAAAACTCAAGACACGAAAGAAAAATGAATCCGATGTCCCGCCGCAACGATCGGGCAACTATCTAGTATAACTAATTTTCTCAGATACTTGGCTAAATCTTTGAGCAATAAAAAAAGCTTTCAACATTGTTTCAACCATAAAAGATGAAGGATGTGTCTGTAGGAAGATATTTGAAGCCAAAATGTGTCATTTTCAACATTACTCTACAATCAGCAACACATTGTTATAAGCTAGCAGACATTGTGTCAAGACCCATTGTTATTGCATCTTTCTTCTCATCAGCCAATTCTTCCTTGTTTAACCCTACAAGAGGCATTGTCATCTTCAAGACTAAAATAGCCAATCCTTCACAGCTTTCCCCTTGGCAACAAAGCAACCAATATTCCTCCTATCAATTCTCATTGGACTCTTAGTTTGAATCATTATATTTTTAACACCATAATTTTGAAGGATGATTCTCCTCTAGCAGTACATTTTGTGCAGATCCAACTTCACCTCCATGGAATCCCACTGAATAGCCTCCTTAAAACCGATGAACAAACCAACTCTTTAACTAACAGTGTCTCACTTTCACTCAAAATCTCTACCAGCTCTTTAAATGATAGCAAGTTCTCATTCTCAAGATGATAATTTAGAAGTAGCTTCAATCATTAGGTTACCACATTCCTTGCGTCTTCCTCGTTTATCAAGCAACGCAATGAGAACTGCCATTAGTTTGGGATTCCAAATGAACCAAGATGCCTCTGTGATTTTGTAATACAATTGTAAAAAAGCAGCATTTATGGTCTTTAGTACCGTTAAACAAAAATTCTAAAATTCAAATAGGAAATCAAGCTAGAGATGTGTGAGTGCCACTCATCGGGAGAGCTAGAAAGGAGAAGCGAGAGTGGCTGTTTTGAGAGGAAAGTAGATAGGATAGGGCATTTAGACCCACAGATTTCGACGATGCAGCTATGAATTTACCAATCAATCGGTCAGTAAGTGAGGATTCTGACGCAGCGATGGTGTTCATAAATTGTTCGCCTTTTTTTGTTAGCGCTATCGAATAGTAGACTTCGCCAATCGCGACGGTGGTGAAGTGATGAACGACTGCACAAGAGAGAAATACACACCGGTGGCGAATAGATGCACATGTGTGGATACATGCTTCCAGATCCAGCGTCGACGATGAATTTCTCCAAGATTTTTGACTCAATGTCAAAAATCTTTCTGCAATATCACCAAAAGAGACGCCTGTTACACTTATGCCGTAAGGGCTCATGTGTCTTTTTCCTCTTTGACATATAATTTAATTGAGTCAATTTCTTTAAAATTATTAAGCAAATCAAACGGTATATAAACAAGTTTAAGATCTGATGGATAAGAAGGGGGTAGATAGTGGGAGAACAGGAGGGGGAGAGGACCTAAAATGGTCCCGAAAAAATTGGGTGCTATCCTATAGCTTTGTATCGGTTAGTTGGAGATAAACGGATTCAAATCACTGACATCCGCCAAAGGATAAAGCACCACCTCTCGGGCCCCCAACTGACTCGTTCCCTTGAAGCAATACTGATTGTGTTGTTCAATTTAATCAGTCCCCGAGCTTCCGGCCAATTCCTCATAACTCCAGGGCAACTATAGATGTTATTGTGTTGAACGTAAAATTGGCCGTTGCAGTGGCAGTCTATTGAATGATGAGACCTGTAATGATTTTCACAGCTCATTCAGAACATGAGTTTTTTTAATCATACTGCTCCGATCCTAAATCGATGGACGAGTGGCCAATCCGTATTATATTTTTCATTCATCTAATCGACACGAGAGGTCAAGAAACGGTAACTTCGTAGAAGGACGCTCGACCAATCAGAGTGGTTTGGCAGCTGTGATTAGCGGTTTCCAGTGTGCACTCAACACTTCATTAACGCTGTTTTACCATCTTCGAAACGTGTTTTGACCTCTCCGCTAATTGGACTTTACTGAAAAGACGTTGTTGCCCAACAACTGACTGAAGAACATTATTAATAGATAAGAAGAGAAATTTATTTTTTAAAAAGTAGATAATAGGAAACATCTTCATGTAACCAGACCAGCGTTGCAGTCCATACAATATTATTAAACTCTGTTTATTAATAATTATTTCTACCACTTTGAAATCCATGGAAGCCAGGTTTTATTTATTTATAATAATAATTGTACAAATCTCTGTCATTTCCTTAAAATAGAAATTTATACACTCTAACTATATCATTGCGGGGTCAATCCGTCTTTTCGAGTGGACTGACCTACCTGGTTTATGGTTATCTCTACGAACACGCAATTCTGAACACGCTTATATATCCTTAACCGCTCTCCTCTCTTTTTCTTTGAACAAAAAACAAAAATACTAATCGGAAAACAGAGAAAGAAAGAAAGATTGAATTCGTGTACGATGTCGGTTGTGGTATCAAATTCTCCGGTGTTTTCTACATCGTCTTCTATCTTCTGTAACAATTTTGAAACCTTAACACTAACCCTGACGCACCTCAAATCCACGCAGTCTCCGACTGCTTCTTCTTCATTGTCTCCATGCTCGCCGCTTCTGGTGGGGCTCCAGAAGCGTCCTGTCTCGATACTATCTTCCGAATTTGGTGCCACTTCTCCTCAGGCGTTCTTGAAGAGGAAGAGACCGGCGAGGTTGGATATACCGGCAGTGGATATGGGATTTGGACCTCTAGAGAATCCAGCGCCGGATGGAAGGATTTTGGAGGAGGTGGAGATGGAGAGAGAAGGATACGGGTATTCCATGTATAGCAAGAGAGGGAGGAGAGCGGCCATGGAGGATCGGTTCTCTGCCATAGTTGGGGTTCAAGGAGATCCCAAACAGGTAATTTTGCGTCTTTTATTTTTTTCCAATTTATTAATATTCGTTTTTCCTTACCGCGTGCTTGATTTGATGAATGGATTTTCTCACGAATTAGGAGGTAGCTTTGAGTTGCAGGAATAACATTAGATTTTAGTTTAAACATTACGTTGAGCTCCGATTTTAATGTATAATTATGATTGAATTGTTGCAAGCATTCAAGCATGTTCAATTAATGTATATTCATGAAATAGGGCCTTACCACATGTTTCTATGATGAGATGAAGCTTGCAACCTGGTATTTTAAAGTCCTAAACACTGTATTACGAAGGAGCTAAAGAGAAAATATATAATAATTACAGAATAGCGGTATCTGAGATTGTTTAATTCATACTGAAATTCTTTTCAGTAATGTGTTTTAATTTGGGTTTGCTATAGTTGTAGTCTTATGTGCTTTGCTGTCCTGTTTCACAGGCTTTATTTGGCGTCTTTGATGGGCATGGAGGTGCAAAGGCTGCGCAGTTTGCTTCACAGAACTTATATAAGAATATATTGAGGGAAGTTTCAAAGATGGAAGAAGGAGGAATAGAGGATGCTGTCAAATGTGGATACTTAGACACAGATTCTGATTTTCTGAAGGAAGATATTCACGGTGGCTCATGCTGCGTGACAGCTTTGATTAGGGAAGGAAATCTAGTTGTATCCAATGCTGGTGATTGTCGTGCTGTGATCAGCAACCGAGGCATAGCAGAGGCCCTCACGTCTGATCACCGGCCTTCCAGGGAAGATGAAAAGAACAGAGTTTTGAGCAAGGTGAGTAGCTTGTCACTGCATCAAAGATTAAATTGTCAGCCTTTTGGTACGAAGTATTAGACTCTTATCAGGTAATTTGTATGTTATTGAACTAAGTGTGCCACTGTGAAATTTGTGTTGCAGGGGGCCTATGTTGATAATATCCATGGTGTTTGGAGAATTCAGGGGTCCTTGGCTGTATCAAGGGGAATTGGGGATCGGCACCTAAAACAGTGGGTCATAGCTGAGCCGGAGACAACAATCCGTAGAATCAAACCTCAACATGAGCTCTTAATCTTAGCTTCTGATGGTTTATGGGATAAGGTATGATGTCCAAAATTAGATTTATGTTATTTCTATTTTTATTTCCTTATATTTCAGTGTGCAAAAGATTATGGACATAGTAATCTAAAATGTTTCTTTCTTTTTCTTCCAGGTTAGCAATCAGGAAGCAGTAGATGTAGCACGCCCTTTTTGCTTGGGAATTGACAACCCTGAACCATTGTCAGCCTGTAAAAGGCTTGCCGATCTTGCTGTGTCACGAGGTTCTTATGACGATATTAGCATAATGCTGATTCAGTTGAGGCACTTCATTTGATGACTAGTTAGATTGGTTATTTAGAAGTAGGAAACACAACTAACAAATGATATTTGATCGAATTTGTCTCCCCCTGTGAAAGAAAGGCTTTCATGAGTGGTCATTGCGGTTGCCGTGGAAGGTGGTATGTAATGGAAGCGTCAAGTCCGATGATCTATTATTTGTTGGGGGAATCTAATTTACACACATAGCTGAAGATAGATTTTACAGATTTAATGTAACATTCTTTTATTCTTATACTATAAGTTAATAACATTGACTGCACATTGAAATCGATTTAAATGAAGAAATTCCCATCTTTGTTGGTGTTTACAATTTTGATGGCAGTGTACATTAACCTTACTGATAGACTGCTGATAGTTTTATGTTGCTCTCAATATGAATTTGACCGGCCATCCAGTTTTGGAAGCTGGAGATTGTTATTGTTAAGACTTGAGAGCTGAATTTCTCCTCGTCATTCCATTATCAGCTGATTCTGGGTATTTATCTTCAAGCTGGAGCAAAATTTTTGATGGGATTCGTGGTCCAATCAATGGCTTGATGCCTGTATTCTTTTCATCTCGCCTGAGTATTTGTCCTACAAGTTAACACCAGATTATTTAGTCCATTATATATGTTTCGGATATGTTAATATATATGTTTTGAATATGTAGATATTAATTATGTTAAATGAAGTTCTTGTGCTTCGACATTCACTGTAACGTCATTACGAAATTGAATTCTCAGAGACAGACAACATGATGATAGATATCAAACTACTAAAAAAATATAATAAAGAGACAGCATATTAGTAGATCTCATGTCGAAAACATATTAAATAAATCACAATAATCACCACATAAACAGTCGAAAACACTTATGTATTGACAATCGAAGGAGAATAACAAGATATACAAATCCTGTGACGAAGATGAGTAGATCTAGATTAAATACAACATAATCAAAATGAAAAAAAATCACAAAAATTGACATAGAAATTTTCGAAATTACTCATATGATCACGTACAAACAAAGGAGAATAACTTAAAAAAAATGAAGATTCATTGTTCAAACTTTATTTTGTTGACTAGTTTGAAGCTACGAGTCATTTGGAGAAGATGATAGTATTTTAAATAATAAAATAAAACAATTTATTTAAGTATTTTATCTTTTATAGAATAATATTTTAACTTTTATGGACTTTAGGTTTCTGTTTGTTGGAATAGACCTTCATTGAGGAATGAGGACTTATATTTTTTAAAAAATTTAAAACTCACGTTTATAAAATAAAAATAGGAAAGCCATTTAATTGTACGTAAATTTCACGCGATGCTCCGAAAACACCACAGTATATAACGCCGCCTCTGGCACTGTAACCTAGCGTCAAACCCCGATAACCCTTTTGTTGAATAGCACCAATATACACAAATCCCTCTCTAGCTAGAGCTAGCGGCAGCGACAGTAGCGATGGCAAGCACTGAGCCCAATCACAGAGAAGAGGAGGAGGTCCCTGCCGCCGAGGATGAAGACACCGGAGCACAGATTGCCCCGATCGTCCAGCTCGAGGAGGTCGCCGTTAGCACGGGCGAGGAGGACGAAGATCCTATTCTCGATATGTATTACCGGTTACCTCTGTATTTGCTTTCCGAATTTCGTTTCTCTGTAGGTGACTTTTTTTTTTTTTACGCTATTGTTTGATTTTTCAGGAAAGCAAAGTTATATAGATTTGATAAGGATGGGAACCAGTGGAAGGAGAGAGGCGCTGGCACTGTTAAGTTATTGAAACACAAGGAAACCGGAAAGGTCCGCCTCGTTATGCGCCAATCCAAGACTCTCAAGATCTGTGCCAATCATCTTGGTCCGTTACTTTTTTTGTCTCACTTATGATCGATATGCCTTTTTGTTTTAGTATTCTTTCAGTCTCGTTAATACTTCTTGGTTTTGCAGTTTTACATAAGATGACCGTGCAAGAACACGCTGGTAGCGAGAAGTCGTGCGTGTGGCATGCAACTGATTTCGCCGATGGTGAATTGAAGAAAGAGCTATTCTGTATCCGATTTGGATCTATTGAGAGTTAGTATGCGTTTGCCTTTTGGTCGTTTTTTTCGTTTGTTGTTCTGTGACAGTAATGATGTTCAATAGGTTGAATGGTAATTTCTTGTCCTGATAAGGTTGTAGATAAGTTTATCTAGGTTATGGTTAATATGCATATGCCTGGTATTGGTGTTTGCATTTCTGCACTCCATTTGAGTATGACTGTTTAATATTGCTATTTTTTTTTGAATGAAATATATTGTTATTTTTTGAATGACTGTTTAATATTGCATGATTTCGATGTTCGCGCAGTTCTACGCAGTATTTACTGAACAGCTAAAAGGGTTTCGAATGCAATGAAGTTAATCATTTTGATTTGCATAAGACATTGACATACAATTGTGTTGATTATTTAATAAATTGGTCGGTTGGCATCCATACTACTAAAGTTGTTGTTATTGCTTGGATCAGTGATATGAGTCCTGTTACTTGGTGCATTACTGAACTCACGTTTTCTGGATTCATTATGTTTGAAATTGGAAAATCTTAAAGAGTTATGGAGTTACGCATCCCAGTTGCTTATGTAATTGTGGTGGTAATCTGTTGCGAACAATTCTTTGGAATATAATGAGGCCTCTCATTTGCATATGTTCGTATGGTTTAGGGTATTGCCAACTAGAATATATATTGCATATGGATGTTTAAAGTCTGGAGAGCATGTGTTTTGTTGGTATTTTAGGAATTTAATTGATGAATGGAATTTTTTGGAAACAAAGTTATCTCAAATAGGGATTTAAATCTTATTATTGTGAGTACAGCTCTAGTGGGCCAGTTTGGTTATGGAAAGTTTGGTTCTGATTTTCATTGAATATTTGAAAGACTTGCTTTGTTTCTGTTGATGAAAAATTAAAATGTTATTGTGGAAAATAAATCAACTACAAAACATCAGGGAATATGAAGTCAACCTTTTGGTTCCCTATCTTTGTAGTTTTCTTTGAAAATGTTGTTTTGATGTGATGGAAGATATCTTTTATAGTAGGGTGCAGCAAAATAGCCTTGATCTGAATCAAGTGCCTGTGAAGTTGGTTAAGGTGATGTACTCAAGGACTAATTCGAGGGTTTGGAGCTTGAGAATTCTCATAAATGATAGAAAAACACTTGTTGTACTTTTTTATGAAAGGACTTGTCTGTGACAATGTGAATGCTTTTGGCTTTTTTGTCAGTTTGCTTCTCTGATTGAATATATTTGAACTTGTTAATACTTCTTTTTTGGTCGTTATTTTCTGAAATGTTTGTTTCTTACATGGAATGTTGCTGTTTGGTTCCATTAGATTGCAAAACATTTATGGAAACATTTCAAGAGGTTGCTGAGTCGCAGAGAATGAATGAGGAAAACAATGATGCTACTGCTGCTGCTGAGCTATTGGAAAGGTTGAGTGTTGAAGAAAACAAAAATGAGGTAAAAAAGAGTGAGGAGGCACCTGCTGCTGCCAGTGAGGAGAAGGAAACAAAGAGTGTTGAACCTGCTGCTGCCAGTGAGGAGAAGAAAACTAAGAGTGTTGAACCTAAGGACGAGAAAGATACCAATACTGCTCCAGAGAAAAAAGACTAGCCTGGACTTGTGAGGATTGGCAATGTGGTAGGGTCAGACGAGTACCTCGCTCATTACTTCATGCCTTTTAGGCGAGTGAAGCTTTGGGCTGGGATAGTATGGGTCTTTGAGTCTCTTTGGTTGCATTTTCATGTTGAGGGTCGTCATTTTGTGGTTTGGGTATGAGAGTTTATATATGTAGGCCTTTCATAAAACTATTTTAATTGCGTAGTAAGGTCTGGCTATATTGTTCAGCATGTTGAAGTGGGAGAGGAGTCGGGAAAGCAAGGAAACATTACAGTTTTATTGGGATTTTATTTTTGTTACTATGCCGAGTAATGAGTTTGCAGTGTAAGTTGTGTTGAGCTTTTGCTTGCGGTTGTCGTCAATTTGTCTCTTGAAAAGCCTGTTTTTTGTTTTTTCTCTCTCTCTCGGAATACATGGAGGGGATCCCCCAGCAAAAACGCTCTAGCAGACTACATGTCTAAGTGTTTTGGGCCAAGTGACACCTACAGAATCTTCACACAACACAATCGAGATCACCTGGAGGAACTGGCACAATGGGACATACCCTGACTATACTTTAACACCTCAATAGCCATGAAGTCGGCAGCTCTAAACGACCCAATCTTTCTTGATCTGCCTCTTGCATTCAGCTACCATGTTTACAAGGCTAAGATGAGGGACAACTCTGCTTCAATAGCACTATACAAGCCAATATTGATCACAAACCCTTTCAACCATCTATCGCTATCATCTTGGATGGTATTAAGCTTTATCCCCCCTGGTGAGGAGCACACCAACCAACCACTTGCACCCTTTCTATGACCATATTAACATGAACCGATTCATGCAACCTAAAAGCATGAGCAACCTCAGACACATGCTTTTTTAACCAAGCCAGATTGTGTTCCAAATGAAAATTGACATTACGGAACACTAAAATAATTTCTCCACTTCTACAGAGACCACACTGTGACAGTGAAGAAAGAAGCTCAATTACCATCAAAATTATAGCTAATATCACTAGTAAGGTTATGTAAAATCCAGTTGTGAAAATCCAGATTGCTATGACGCTGATATTCATGGGACGGTAGGATGTACTTGCACAGCTCTAATACATTTTCGAAATATGTGTTCGACATCCTCGGAGCATCCTGCACATTTAATACAATTTAGATGAGTATTAGCCCCTGTTTGTATGAGAGTATACGTCATCCATACTCTCAGACACTCTCAGCTTTTACGCTTTACAATAGTTTATACTCTACGAGACATACTCTGATCCAAACGGACCCTTAGAATATGTAAAACTTATCTAAGTTTCTTGCTTTCGGCCCATTATATTTTGTTGCTATTTTCTAATTTCTAGGGAGGATTTCTTCCTTTCCAGTAGGCTTGCACACGAGTTCTGGGTCTGACTCGGTAACCCGACCTGATAATGACCGGGCTAAACCCGGCCCGAACTCGGGATTATCGAGCCCAAATATTTGCATTTCTCGAGTTATCGGGTGACTCGATAGCCCGAGATTAATTAAAAAAATATATATATTAAATTAAATGAAAGAACAATTAAAATCTGAAATACTATAAGTCTATAAGTATATATTAAAAGTAAAATATTATATAAAATTAAATAGAAATAAAAATTGAAATTTTTTTGAAAGAAAAAATATTTTACTTCTTCACGTGGTTCACGAGTGATGAACTAGGGCTTTAGCCTTCACTGTCACAAACTCAAAGCCACTGAGCCAGAGCCAGTAGCCATCCCGTCTCCCACCGGCCACCACTAGGCGGCCATCTCCTTTCTTCTGCACTAACCGATGTTCCGTCCGTTCGAGATCAAGCTTTGCGACTCTCAACTCCCAAGCTCAACAGCGATCTCCGATCTTTCTTCGTTTTCTTCATTCACCCTCAATCTTGCCACCGGTGACACAAGCGACGCACGGAGGCAGCGAACCAGTGACTGGTCGACGACACGTTGAAGTTTGAACTCACACTGACACACATACACAGGTAGGCAACCTCTTACTTTTGGATTTATTGATTTGCTTTTGGATTTACTGATTTGACATAGCGAACCAGTGCTTTTGTTGTAGTTGATTGGTATGTTGAATTGTAGATGTGTAGGGTATTTAGTTATTTACAGGAATTATAGATTTGGTCAAATTGATGAAAATTGTTATGATTTTACTTATTAACAGAAGATTCACTCATTAAAATGAAGCCATAAATAATGGCGAAGTGATTTTGGGTGACGATGCCGCACAAGAAGTGAACATTATTGTTGACAAAGGTAAGTTAATAAAGGGTTTTTTGGAAAAATGACCCCCCTTTTCATAATATTTGGAGATCTAACCCCACCTCTTATTCTGTCTAAAGTTTAACCCTTTTGTCAAAGGAAAAGACGCTGCTGCCCTTACACGTCTTTTGATGCACGTTCCCTCCAAGAAAACCCTAGAACCCATGAAAACCAGCCTGCAGCTTGCTCGCCTCTTCCTCTCTCTTCCTCCATGTCTCGCACCTCTCAAGCTTCGAAGTGAGGTAGATCTCTCACCTCGTTCAGCATCTGTCTCCCAGAAAGGATCCTAACCTCTGGAACAAGGACCGAACGCAAGCTCCGTGTTCGATTGGACTAACATACCAGTGCTCAACGTCATTTCTATGTGTCCAGCACTCCATCCTTTCTCGGACTACTTATCCAAAGCTCCGAAGCTTCATCTGTCGTTGGACATCTTGTCCTCAGTTTTTGTTTGCCTTCTAATTTTGTTTTGAGGAGGAATATCACTAAACTAAGGTTAGTCTGGTGCATTTGGTTTTGAGAACTGTCATATATTACAACCGAACGATACAAAGTGAAATATTTATTTGATAAATGCATGTATTGTTCATCCAGAAGTAGTTTCGTTCAGAAAATTTTTTCGTTGACAAGTAGCTTTAACAATCGTTGACAAGTTGTTTTATTCTCGTTGAAATGGGTTAATGTTTTCGTTGAGAAATATGTTTAAGCTTGTTTATCTGTCTTTTTTTTCGTTGATAAATAGTTTTATTTTCGTTTATATATGTCAATTTTTTCGTTGGGAAATATGTTTGAAATTATTTTCGTTTATCCCAGATAACCATTTGGTTGATAAATATATATATACTTTTTGTTTAGAACTGTATGTATTTTTGGTTTATAATTATGTTCATGTAAGTGTTATGTTAAGGACTGTGTATAAATTTTTCGTTGACTACTTGTTATCTTTGTGATTCAGAAATGGAGGAGGTTAGCATATTGGTACGCTATTGTGGCTCTTGGGAACGGGTTGGAGTCAGTTATGCGTATAAAGGTGGGAAGAGTAAGGGTTTGATCATTCCAAATGATATTTCGTATGACCAATTATTGGATATGGTGTATGAATTGACGGGAAAAGATCGTGAAACATACAATGTTCAATTGAAGTACATTTACAATGTCCATGGTCCAACTGAGCCCGTTGAGATTGAGAGTAATAAGGACGTCCGCTTCTTCGTTCGATGCAATAGCGACAGGAGCATACCTGGAACATCTCTATGTGTTACAGTCACTGATAGAGACGTATCTGACGATGCTAATGATCTGGAATTTGATTTGAATGACTACCGATATGATATTGGGTTTACAGATTTGGTGGATGATCCGGCCGAAGTTGGATGCAGCAGGAACATGGAGGATCTTAATGATCCTCAAATACATGGATCAGAATTTAACGCAAATTATCATTCAGCTGGTGGAATCGACGCTTCTAATTCTATTAGTAAGTCACAAAGTTGTGGTAATGCGATATCCTCCAACCAACATCTTGTACTTGATGATGCATCTACCATTTTGAAAGTCGGAGAAATATTTCCAGACAAAAAGAGTCTGTTAAAAAAGTTATGCATTCATGCTCTTCATTTGCACTTTGAATTCAAAGTGCATAAATCGACAAAAATTCTTTTTGTTGTTAAATGCAAAGTAGATGACTGCAAGTGGTGGCTTCGAGCAACCAGAGTTAAGGATACATCTTTTTTCATGATCAAGGTATTTCGGGATAGCCATTTGTCTTCCTCTTGTTTTGAATATAATAATGCTCGACAAGCGACAGGATGGGTTGTGGGAGAATGCATCAAATCTAAATATGAGGGAGTTAGCTGTATTTACAGGCCAAAGGACATTGTGAAGGATTTCGAGAGAGTGCATGGAGTTGCCATCAGTTATGATAAAGCTTGGCGGGCAAGGGAAAGTGCACTACATTCACTGCATGGTACGCCGGAACAATCTTTTGCTGAATTATCATCATTTTTTGCAAAATTGGAATCAAAAAATCCAGGTACAGTAACACATATTAAGTCTGACTCTTGCAATCGTTTCAAATATTGCTTTATGGCACTTGGTCCATCGTTAAGAGGTTTTCGTACTTGTATAAGACCTGTAATTTGCGTCGATGGAACTCATTTGAAGGGTAAATATCGTGGAACATTATTCGTTGCCACATGTTTAGATGGAAACAACCAGGTATATCCTTTGGCTTTCGGGGTTGGTGATTCAGAAAATGATGATGCGTGGCAATGGTTTTTTGAAAAATTGAATGCAGCTATTGGATGCATTGAATCACTTGTTTTCATTTCGGATAGAAATGGTAGTATTGAAAAAGGAATTCGTAGAGTGTTTCTTGATGCCAAACATGGTATTTGCATGTATCACCTTGGTCAGAATTTGAAGGCAAGAAAATTTAGTGACTCCGTCATCCCTGTATTCTACAAGGCAGCCAAGACATACAATCAGATGGAGTTCCACCAGATTATGAACCAGATACGTAGATTTGATTCAGGTAATGTTTTCAATTATTTGACGGAAGCAGGTGTTCACAAATGGTCTCGCGCTTATTTTCCCGGAGAACGGTATAATATCATGACTACCAACATTGCTGAATGCCTGAATGGAATATTAAGGGATGCTCGCAGCTTACCTATTACAAGGTTGATGGATCATTTGCAATCTTTATTACAGCGATGGTTTCATGATAGACGCTTAGTAGCTGTTGAGATGAAAAGCGAGTTGACGGACTATTATGATAAAGTATCTGAAGAAAGAAGGGACAGGTATGTAATTTTCAGATCATTATTTCATATTTTATCGTTGACAAACTCTCGTTGAAAGTACTTATCGTTGATAAATGGGTCAATTTTTGGTTGATAAGTTCGTAATTATGGTTGATATCCGAGTCACATGCCGGACATGTCTGAAACGACCAAGTCATAAAGTTGATAAACTCTCGTTGAAAGTACTTATCGTTGATAAATGGGTCAATTTTTGGTTGATAAGTTCGTAATTATGGCTGATATCCGAGTCACATGCCGGACATGTCTGAAACGACCAAGTCGTAAGGTTGATAAACTCTCGTTGAAAGTACTTATCGTTGATAAATGGGTCAAATTGTGGTTGATAAGTTCGTAATTATGGTTGATATCCGAATGTTATAATTTATATAACTAAGTGCTCTTCTACTGTTATGTTGTTATAATAAATTTACAGAGCCAGAGTAATGACTGTAGAGCCTATTAGTATACATTCTTTTCTTGTGAAAGACGGTGATGTTGGAGGACAAGTAGATTTGTCCAGTAAATCGTGCACTTGCAGAGTTTTCGATCTCGATCATATGCCATGCGTTCACGCTTTTGCAGCATGTAGAGCTAGAAAGATACCAACAGTTCCCTTGTGTTCTCCTTACTACCGTACAGACATGCTTGTCCTTGCGTATGCAGAACCAGTAAACCCTGTTTTGAGTTCAGAAAATAGTGTATCGGTTGATGACGTCAGAGAGTTGCTCCCACCGGAAACTAAGAGAAAAAGCGGAAGGCCGAAGAAGAATCGAATACCGTCGTCCGGAGAGCGAAAGCCTAAAAGAAAATGCAGTCGCTGCAATCGAGATGGTCACAACCGTCAAACATGCAGTGAGCCCATTAATCTGCAATCTGGCACGTCATAATCTGTATTCGTATTCGTAGGTAATTATTTTAAAGGATATTTCTCCCTGGTTGATAACTAATGTTATATATATGTAGTTGATAACTACTTTCTCGAATTTGTTATATGTATTTTCGTTGATAAAAATAGATGTGTGGGTTGAGATGTGTCGTTAAGCACATTTATTTCTCGTTGATATTTTTCTAAAACTGTCCACAATCAACACATAACATAACAGATTAACAAATCACTGTCAAATATTTTGCTTCAAATGTACATAAGCATAATCAAAACTAACTACCCAACATCACATTTTTCCATGTCTCCACAGCGAATTTTTTCCTGAGAAACTGCATGTCCTGAGCCTTCAACATCGTAATGTCCTTACCAGCACTTAGAATTTCAATGATTTTAATGCAGAAAATACCACAGTCGGAACTGGAAAAATTAAAAGAAAAATAGTGGATGTTAGTTATGACGTTGGATTTTTATTGTATTTCAAATAAATTTACGCAACACTTACCCATTATCTTGCTGCGGAACATCAGAGGGACGCTCAACTGGCCATGGAGAGCCGTCAACGATAATACTTGCACGCACTAGAATTATAGGAATTAATTCAGATAATGGCTTCATCTCGGTGTTGAACTTCTCTTGTCTTGTGTGTTTTACAAGAGAGTCATAGCAAACAATCTTCTTCTCAGCCATATCGATGCAACCAGCAGCCCAATGATCAGAAGTAATATTTATTGGAAAATAAATCTTTTCCAACTTCGACCAGGATTCAGTTCCCCTCTTTGATCCGTTGACAAAAGATAGAAGACGATTGTCATTGTCCCATTTTAATGGATTTGTGTCTTCTAGATATAGTTTATGTCTGATCTGGACATATGACTGGAAGTAATAGAAATTTGTCAACCAGAATAAACGAGAATGAAGTATTTTATCAACCAGAATAAACGAGAATGAAGTATTTTATCAACCAGAATAAACGAGAATAAAGTAGTTTATCAACGAGAATAAAGTAGTTTATCAACGAGAATAAAGTAGTTTTTCAACCAGAATAAAGTAGTTTTTCAACCTATATAAATGAGAATAATGACTTACAAAGAACGTGGTATCCATAATCGCACATTTTTGTGTGAAAATATCTGCATTTCCAGCTAATCTCTTACGTATTATATCCATAGCCACATCAAGATGCTGAAGAAAGATGTAAATCATCAGACATTTGTAATTAAAAATAGTATGACAAAATGAAGAACAATACGTACCGTATCCAATAACCATTTGCTTTGGTCCATCACAGTATCGAACCATTCTTTCGTTGCATCACATACATTGACATCTATGGTCTTATCCTTGTTCACGGGATTCATGTAGAATTCATCCATTTCTATTTCCCATTCTTTTGGGTATTCTGAAAGTGGGTTAAATTCTAGAAATTGTTGCGGCTTTCTCTTCTTCTTTGTGGGATCAACGTACGGTGACACCTGATAGGGGACTCTCTTTTTTATCCGTTTACCATGAACACCAGTGTTTTCAGTTGCCAAGTTTGCCAACAACTGCAATTTCTCGTCATATGTTTCTTCATCATCAACTGCTTCACCAACCTGATCCTCTGTCTTCTGAACTTCAGCAACAGATTCCTCAACCTTATCCACTGCAGATTTATCGACCTCATCAGCAGATGATTTTTGGACCTTATCAACCTCAATACCTTCAGCAGCCTCACCATGAGCGTCTTTATCAACCTCCACACCTGTGTTATCAACCTCAATATTAGATTCATCAACCTCACCTACAGCTGCTTTATCAACATTCACAGTAGTGTTATCAACCTCAATCTTTCCTTCAGCAACCTCACCAACAGCGGCTTTATCAACCTTCACACCTGTGTTATCAACCTCAATATTAGATTCATCAACCTCACCTACAGCTGCTTTATCAACATTCACAGTAGTGTTATCAACCTCAATCTTTCCTTCAGCAACCTCACCAACAGCGGCTTTATCAACCTTCACACCTGTGTTATCAACCTCAAAATTTCCTTCATCAACCTCACCCACAACAGTTTTTTCAAACTCCACAGCTGTGTTATCAACCACACCCACAACGTTAACAACTTCTTTTGCATCAGACTTCTCAACCTCATCCACAGCAGAGTTTTCAACCACGTCATTGATATCTTCTTCAAATCGCTCACCCATAACAGATTTATCAATCAAATCACCAGATTCTTTATCAACCGTAGCATCGGCGTCTTTATCAACCTCAGACTTCAAACTATCAACCTCGATAGTGGAGTTATCAACCTTAACAGAAGTGGTGTCAACCTCAACATTCACATTATCATCCTGATGAAACTTATCAGATGTTTTTTCCGTCTCGTACATGGCATCCTTATTCTTATCATGTGGGGCAATGTAAAATTTTCCAGAATCATCGTCAGTAGATTTAGATGATCCATCTTTTACTTGCCCAGCAATATTCGAAACTACCTTATCTAACTCTCTTTTGGAGTTCTCATCCAGCTCTTCTTTCTCCCCTCCTCTATTTTTCTCATCCCCCTGTTTGAAATCTGTATTTTTACTATATCCAGTCCTTCGCTTTTTCTCAATGTTTTGGCGCAAATTTTGTAGTGCTATGCGTTTCTTGCTCTCTAGATCCGCTGCCTCTTTTAGCGGACTCCCCTTATCCTGCATCAATCGTGTGCTCCTCCTAAGTTGTTCTGTCTGAATACCCTCCCCCCTTGGTTTCCTTACAACCTTTCTCACAGTCTTCCTCTTCTCCATTATCTTTGTCTCATCTACTTTTCCGCTGTCCTTCTTGGATGATGACCCCATGTGAGCAGATTTTGAGACAGAAATATCCCTCACAACCATCTTTTCTTTCATCTGTGAATTTTTCAACTCTAAAATTTCCTGCTCAACCTTTTCGAGTCTTACGGAGATATCATCAATCTTATTTTCGAAAATGGAAAGATTTTCCCTTACCATTCCATTGATCAAGGCACTCACCCTCAGTCCCAGCTCCGTAGACTTCAAATCATCCACAATTTTGGCTGGATCTTCATTAGGTTCTGACCTGTTCAGTCTTTTTGCCTTATTCTTCAACATTTTTTCTTTACTCGACCTCTTCACTACAACTTCAGTGTCAACCATCAAATTACTTGTGTACTCAAGAGAGGCCTCCGCCTCTGTAGGAACCATATCAATCACTTCCACCTGAGTAAGAAGACCTTAAGTTATCAACAAAAATCATGTATATTATCTACGGAAAATATTATACTATAAACGAAAAATACTGCATTATCAACGAGAACAACTATGTTATCAACGAGAACTACTAAGTTATCAACAAAAAATACTAACGAATCAACGAAAACCATTAAGTTACCAACGAAATTTTTTTTACCTCTAATCCTTCAAGCAACTCAATAACAGTCTTCGATTTTGGTGCTTTTGTAGATGTCCACTTTAACATCCTCGGAATCAATGTGACATCAACACAGTTTGCTAGATTTTCAGCAATGGAAGGAACAACCTCATATGCCCATATCTGGAAGGCTAGAGGAAATCCTTGAAGATTGTACCACTCGAATTCCGTTCTTGATTTCTTCAACTTGTCGGCGCGTCCAACAAGTGAATTACTAAGCTGTTCCACTGTTTTCTTGTAGCACAAAGTACCCCAAGGATACTTGTTGAAAGAGTCAAAATGCTCAACCAGCCTGAAAAAATCAACATCAACAAGCAGCTTCGAATCTCTACCCAGAAGCACAGTCTCAAGAAAGTAGACTAGTGCTAGTTTGACCACATCGTCTGGGTCATCGCATTTCATGAAAACTTTTTGTAACTCCGCACAAGATATAGAAAATCTTCCTCCAAAATATTTTTCTTGCAACCCAACCTCAGGTTGCCCACCATACTCTTTCTCTACCATTTCTAGGAATTCAGACATCTCTGGAATGGCATGACAATTCAGGCCTGTTATCATGTTGAATTCCCGTATGGAAAAAATAGTCTTATGTCCACCAATATTAAATATCATCCTCCCAGCCTGTTCATCCTCATCTGATTGCACCTGTCGTAAAAGTATTTGGTGAACAATCTGAGCAGCCCATTTGATGTTTTTCAAATGGATGAACTGGCCGAAGCATGATCCCTTAAACGTTGTAAGTTGATCATCGTTCAACTTACTTTTGATGTCGCTAAGGGTTTCAAAAACCCTTGCGAAAGACAAAACCTTAGCACCGAATCTCTTAGTTGGAGGAATTTTGAATTCCATTTATGAACTCTGCATACAAACTCATGTGGTTATGAGGCCAAAAATTAAGTTATCAACCTAAGTAAGAAAATCTATAAACCTAAAAATAAGACATTTTATCAACATAAAAATCTGTGTTGTCGACCTAAGTGACAAGAATAAACAAATAATACACAAAAAATTAATACAGTTATCAACTGAAACTTTGGGTTAGTTATTACATAAATACATGCACTTGGAGATTGCAAAATTTATCAACGAAAACAAATATTACAAAAGTTATCAACCTAAACAAATCTTTACCAACGTACAAAAACAATTTTCTAAACGAGAAAATTATACGGTTATCAACGAAAACAATGAATTACCATCATGTATAAATAAAGTTATCAACGAAAACTTAATATTGTTATCAACGAAAATTTAATACTTTAATCAACGAAAAGTATGAGTTATCAACGTTAATATGTTTCTTTCTATTCCCGAAAAATAATACACTTATCCACCAAAAGTATAAAACTTTCACTCAGTAACTCAGAAAACACTCTCATATAATCAAATAAAGGAGAGTTGTATGAGTGTGTATGAAACATCAGTTGAAATCTTTCATCATAAAAGCATCTAACACACACACGAGAACTGTCGATTTTCCAAACGAAATGTAACAGATAAAACAAATGTAACAGATAAACCATCAACATAAGCCAATAATTTAGGGCAAAATGAACCAACAGTGACACCATAACATACAGAAGATAAATGACAGTACAGAAATAAAGGAGATGAAACTAACCTTGCTTCGTAGTCTCTCTTGTTCGTCGCGAAACAAGTATACCCACCGAAGTTCGTCGAAATGATGTAACCAGAGGAAGAAGAAGAAGGAAGGAAGAAGAAGGAAGAAGAAGAGTTGTCGAAATGAAAAACAAAAAACTGTTGAAATGACGTAAAACCGCATCCCAAGGCAGTTACTATTCATATTTACAGTTTTTTAATGTTTAAGGGCAGCAGCGTCTTTTCCTTTGACAAAAGGGTTAAACTTTAGATAGAATGAGAGGTGGGGTTAGATCTCCAAATATTATAAAAAGGGGGGTCATTTTTCCAAAAAACCCGTTAATAAAGCTATTTCATTTTTTGGAAGTTTTTTTTTAAAAAAAAAAACTCTTGTCTTGATTTTTGTAAATTAATGTTGTCTTATTTTTTTTATAAGAATTGGATCGTGATGCGGTGTAGACTCATATCTTGGTTGATGATCTTTGTGGATTCTGATGATCATTGGGTATGTCTTTTAACTATTTGTTTTGAATATGTCATTTGCAACCAGAATTGCCTATGACTATTATTGTCTTATTTATCTTTGAAGGTAGCGACTGAAGTGGGAAGCTGTCAAGAACTCAATATATTGGAAGAGGACATGTGTTGTAACTATTATTGATTCGAATATCAGTTTGAAACTTTGGATTGTAACTTTTATTTAATATGTCGGGTTTGTAATCTTTATTTGATATGTTCGGTTTGATTTGGTTTGCGTTTTATGGCTTTGAACTTTGGAAGTTGGAACTACGGATTGGATGTTTGGAAGTTGGAACTTTGATTTATTTTGTGAATTTTGATCTTCAAATTGGATGTTTGGAAGTTGGAACTTTTATTTCTTTTGTCAATTTTGATCTTCAAACAAGCTTGAATTATAGATGTTATTTTGCTACAGGTGAAACATTAGTTATTGTTAAATCATACTGGTGCATTGTTGTTGAAGTATGTCTTTGTGCCTTGCCAGGTTTTGAGTAACTGAAGTTGTAGAAGCAACAGAGGCAGCACATCTACTCATAAAATCGTTTATATGCAGTAAAGTTTCATATCTCCAACCATGGTTATATTTATCAAAGCCTCCAATAATAACATACATATAGATAGTAAATTGGTTGATGGGCCACATGATGGCAGAGTTGAGGAGACTCCTTCCGGCTCAAGCATTCATTTTGATGAAGAAGTGGCAATGAAAGGTGACAAAGGTAAACAATCTGAGGCCATTTTAGTATCCGTTGAAGTTTTCGGTGAGCTAGAGTCTAGCAAGAAGCAGGGGCCGGATCAAGGAATTATTGGGCCTATGTCATGTGCTGGGCAGACCTCTGAGGGGTTGAATTCTGTAGGGCCAAATGAAGAATGTGTCTTTGTGAATATGAACCCAATTGAAAGTATGCCCAGTCGAAAAGTCATAGAATGTGATGCTGGAACTTGGAAACGCAGACTTCGCCCATTAGACCAAATGGCTGACATGAGTATTGATACTGTACCTAACAATGGTAAACGCTATTTGAATAATAAGGATGCTTCAGTGGTGAAACTGTTGAAGAATTGTTATGTTTTTGGAGAAGGAGATATCCCTTTTGATGATATTGAGGCGGAGGCTGTACACCAGCCCCCGCTTGGAGCAACGAAAATCTTAGCTTGGAATTGTCGAGAGTTTGGGAACCCCCGAACAATTCAAGAATTCCACTAGCTGGTGCGAAGCAAGTTCCCTGTCATTTGTTTCTTGTCTGAGACAAATGGCAATGCCTTTTTGGGAGAAAAGGTTCGGTGTAAAGTGGGTTTTTCCCATGTGTTTGTAGTTAATTCAATTGGTTTTTGGGGTGGTCTCATGTTCTTTTGGCAAAATTCTGTGGTGTTTATAGTTCAATCTTATTCCCAGCATCATATCAGTGCGGTGATTCAAGGTACAGTCCATGGGCCTGATTGGCTTTTAATTGCTTTTTATGGGGATCCAAATGTGTCTAAACGGGCCATTTCGTGGGATTTACTCCGTATCTTGAAGCTGAGCCTCCATCAACCTTGGATCTGTCTGGGGGACTTTAATGCTATTACTTCTCTATCAGAAAAGGTGGAAGGTAGTGGCGAAATTGGTTCACAGATGAATATGTTTAATGCAGTTTTATCAAATGTGGGTTTGGTTGATTTGGGGTGGTCGGGCCCTAAGTATACGTGGAGCAACAAACCTAGAGCAGAAAATGGATTTATTAAAGAAAGACTTGACCGGGTCTTTGGGAATTCAGAATGGTTGGATAGGGCATACTCTCATTATGTATATGTTCTCAATTCTAATTCCTCTGACCATTGTTCTTTGTTATTTAGTTGGGATATGACTCCCCATGTATCCCCAACGAACATCCGGCATTTTCGATATGCGAATTGGTGGGGGAAAACAGGAGGATTGTAGGAAGCTAATAGTGGATTAGTGGCGTAAAATCTCTGATGGAAGTGACCCAGTGCAAACTTTTTCTCAGTTATCCTGAAATTTAAGTCGTTGTGCATCCTCTTTACTAAAGTGGCAATCATCAAAATCCCGAGAAAAATATGGTGAGAAAGAAAATCTTCAAAAGATGTTAGATGCTCTTATGGAGGTTGAATGTGTAGCCCATCAAGGTTCTATAGCCACCATTAGAAATCTTCTGGAGGTTATTAGAGAAAAAGAGGAATCCTCTTTACGGCAGCAGTAAAAAATAAAATGGCTTAATGAGGGTGACCAGAATTCTAAGTATTTTCACCATTGTGTGCGTGAATAAAAGAAAGTGTAATAACATTGATTCCATTATGGATATTTCTGGGCAGATTTTCAATACAGTGGCCCTCTGTAGGGAAGTTTCAAGGGAGGAGGTTTGGAAGGCACTGTCAAATATTGAGCAATCTAAAGCTCCGGGTCCGGATGGATTCTCATCCGGGTTTTTCCTTCAAATTTGGGCCACTGTTGGGGATGATGTGACTAAGGCAGTATTGCTCTTCTTCTCCACGGCCAAGATGGATGCATCTTTTAACCAAACTTTAATTGCTCTTATTCCAAAATGTGAGAACCCTTCATTGGTATCCCAGTTTCGTCCTATCAGTATTTGCAATGTGATATACAAGATCATTGCAAAGATAATGGCTAATCGACTGAAATTGGTTCTCCCGGCTATTATCATGGAACACCAATCTGCTTTTATTCAGGGCCGTTTAATCACAGATAATATTATAGTAGCTTACGAAGCACTTCATTCAATGGAAATGAAGAAGAAATCTCGCACACACTATATGGCTCTTAAGCTAGATATAAGGAAGGCCTATGATAGCATGGAATGGGATTTTTTAGAGAAAGGTTTGTATCATTTCAACTTCAATGTGTAACATCTGTTACCTACTTGGTAGGAGTGAACGGTGTGCAAACAGAGATCATTTTTCCATCTCGGGGTCTCCAACAATGTGATCCTTTATCTCCCTTTTTGTTTGTTCTGTGTGCAGATGTTCTAAGTCGTAATCTAAAAAGAGCAGTAGATGTTAAATTAATCGAAGGAATCCCTTTCAGGGGAGGGCGTATTAGTGTCTCCCATCTTTTCTTTGCAGATGACTGTCTGATTTTTTGTAGGGCACTCCGATCAGAATGGGATTGCATCAAGTCCATTTTGGATTCCTATGAATTATATTCGAGCCAAAAGATTAATGTGGAAAAGACAACGATTTTTTTCAGCAAGCATACTCCTCTTGATTTGAAAAGGGATTTACAACTCTTAATTGGTGCTAGTGAGATTTCATCTATGGAGAAATATCTAGGGGTTCCTCCTATGATTGGTTGATCAAAAACAAAAACGCTACAGTATGTGATTGACCGAGTGAAGCAAAAAACACATAATTGGAAGAATCATTTTCTTTCATATGCTGGCTGGAAAGTTCTTATGAAATCGGTTCTTCAAGCACTTCCGACATATGCCATGCAAGTCTTCTTATTCCCTCAAGGTGTTTGTGAAGATCTTAATAGAATTATCCGTCAATTTTTCTGGAAAGCAGGGAAAGATAAAAAGGGCATGGCGTGGATGGCATGGAATAAAAGTGTTTGTCAAAGAAAAATGGGGGTTTGGGTTTCAGAGATTTCTATGCCTTCAATTTAGCTTTACTGGCTAAACAAGGTTGGAGAATTATTACAAGGTCATCTTCTTTTATGGCAAGAATTTTAAAGGCTAAATACTTTCGGGAATGTTCCTTTATGCAGGCTCCTAAGGGTTCTAACTCATCTTATATTTGGAAGAGTTTAATTGCTGCAAAACCTCTTTTGATTGATGGTATTCAATGGCGGATTGGTGATCAAAAATTAGTAAATGTCTGGGCTGATAAATGGTTGGTTAAACCTCTGTCACGTCCTGGTTTCCTTGCTGATATTGAGCTTCCAAGGGAAGTTACTGTTGCGACATTAATTGACCCAGTAACCTTGTGGTGGGATTATGCTTTCATAAGAGCTAGTTTTAACCCTGCAATCGCGGGTTCTATTTTATGTACTCCACTGTCTCATGGGAGTGTCCCGGATGCTATTTTCTAGAATGGTACAAAGAATGGTCTTTATTCAGTAAGAAGTGGCTATCATAGGGTAGTTGAAATGCAAGAGAGACTCCTTCCTAGTTCCTCTTCTGTGTGTAATCGAGAAAAGTTGTGGGAGTCTATTTGGATCCTTAATACACATCCTTCTACAAAAGCATTTATCTGGAGAGCTATGCACAATATCTTGCCTACAATGTCAAATTTGAAGGCCCAGTCCATTGTGCCTGAAGATCTATGTCCCATTTGCCACCTTAGGCCTGAAGATACTCTCCATGCTCTTTGGTCTTGTCCGGCATCAAGCGATGTTCATGGCACAAGTTTGAGTAAAGTTCAAAAAATGAAGACGGAATTCAATGATTTTCAACAATTATGGATGCATGTTTCTACTCTCTGATGAAATGGTGATCTTTGCTTCAATTCTTAGATCTATATTGAATCGTAGAAATTCTTTCGTTCATGGTAAAGCTTTTTTGCATCCCTCTCAAGTGGCTGGTCTTGCTATCCAAGCAGCTACTATGCTCCCCAAATATGATGATATATGTCAGATTCGAGAGTCCCGAGTTGGTAGGATTTGTTCTCAAATGTGGAGGCCTCCGATCTCAGGTTCTCTAAAAGCGAATTGGGATGCAGCAATAAATGAAAGCACAAGTAGAACTGGTTTTGGATGTGTTATTCGAGATTGGCGGAGAAAGGTGGTTTATGCTAGTATTGCCCAAAAAGAGATAACTTTGGAGTCTAACCTTGGCTGAAGCTTTTGGTGCTATGGAGTAGGTGAAACTAATTTAGGCCATACATCTCTCTAATATTTTGAAGTGGAAGGTGATTCGCTTATTATTGTGAAAGCAATCCAAGATGGTGATGTTCATCTTTACCCTTGGGGTGGTATTGTGGAGGATATCCGGGTAAGGTTAGGTGTCTGTGGGCATTGGTCAATTTCTCATGTGCCAAGAGCAGGGAACAAAGTAGCTCATGCATTGGCGAAAATGGCTTTTTGTGAATCCAATCCCCATGTCTGGCAAGAGGAGATACCTGAGTGTGTGATCAATGTTGTGAAGGAAGATATCTCAAATTTGGTGGCTCATGAGTCTTAAGTTAGATCTGTTATGTGTGGTTTTATGAGCTGCTTTTTATTATTTTTAGCTTTATCTGTGTAATTCCTAGGCTTTTGGCGCTAGGTTTCTCTTTCTGCTATTGCATACAGTGGAATGAATTAATGGGAGAAGAATTCCTTTTAAAAAAAAAAACCAATAATCCAATACATGAAACTTGGTTACTGGTAGTTGGTACTTGGTCAAACTTCTTTTGAATTCAGTTTTTCAACCAGGTTACCCGACCCGGTAACCCAGAATTAAAATTCTGGGTTATCGGACCGAGTCAAGGCTTGTTAAAATTAACTGAGTCGGGTCAAACCTGATCCGATAATCCGGGACCCGACCCAGTGTGCATGCCTACTTCTCAATCCCACTTAGATTATGCTTTTGTCAAATGTAGTTAGGCTGTGACCGATAATGATACTATAGGACATAGTCGCAAATTTCTATCTGATATGCAAAATGCATTTTGGTGTTTACAAATCGGAGTGATCCAAGTGTACATGGATATGAAAATTGTCTTATACTTTTTTTGAGTATATTTCATAAATTTGTGAGTTTTTGTTACTTAGGGTGTTGTTATATATTTTTCAATTTTTGTGAGATATAAATATACTAAGGTATAATTGGAAATAGTGGAATACAAATAGAGCTCACCTAATTCATATTGATGCGGGTGGACAAGCTTGGGCCCATTCTTGTTGGGCTTCTAAGTTTACAAGGGGCGGGGCTAGTCGATATTTCATATTTGTGGGGTTTCGTAACTCTATTGCAACAGATTTGCAAATGTGAATTAACCAATATCCAGCACTGATTGCTATATATAATAATAATAATATTCCAAAATCAAGGAGTTCAAACAACTCAACTTCGAGTGGGCCCTGATAATTTCTCCAAATACTCCAAACTGCTCCAGGCCTACACACACTTCAAACAAGCAACCGTGAGATCCCAAAGACCGGTTGGTGGGGGTCCGGTTGTTGGGACTCCAACGATTAAGTCAGCTTTCAGGAGGAGGAGCAGACAATAACAGTGGTGGAGAACGAGGAGATGGGGACGGTGTTTGGGGAGTAGCTAGTTGAGAGGTGGCTGAGTGAGTTGGTTTAGTTTTTGTTATGGAGGTTCTGGAATGGCGATTCCCTTTCTCAGTGGAGGAGGGACTTTACTTATAGTTTTTTCTCTTACTATTTTTAGTAAGGGTTTTAGGTATTTTGGCGTTGAGGAGACAGTCTGACATTGAGGAGAAATGTCTGCTTAGGAAGAGACAACTACTTTATAACAAATCAGGAAGTAAAGGTGGTTTTGAACAAAAGGTTGTATGAGAACATTAAATGATGCACGACCTAGGTAGAAAGAAAGATACCTGTAGCCTGACAAATGTGTCAGTCTGTCTACCTTGGGAAGGTGAACATCTCTCCAGGGCATAGTGGAATGACGAGCTCTTCGGTCGGCAAGCTCCGAGCTCTAATCTCTGCTAGGACTCAATTATTGGCGAGCTCCTGCGCTCAAGGTTTCGGCGACCATCTGTGCAACATCAATAGGCGAGCTGAAGCTTTTCCTGATAACCTAGCCTATTTGGCCGAGGTCTGGACTCTGAATGCTGGACCTGGTCAAAACTGACTGGACCTTTAACCAATCAAATGCTGACTAGATATGAACATTTCAGAGAAATGAGTCCGGTCCAATTTTGGTCACTACATACAGTTACCAGTATGGTACGTAAAAGGCAGCAATAAAAAGGTAATTCAAAAGAGAGGATGGCCGGACAAGGAACATATATAGTGGAAATGATGACTGATGAAAGGACAATGAAAGCAGAAATGATATTCACTACCAAATTTGAATATTTTCTGTGCTGAAGAGCGATTCATGCACAAGAAATATGCAAACCATTAGATGTGTGAGTATTGAATCCCATTTATGGCTATGGTTGTTCGACGCATTGCAACTGTAAAAATATATCTAAAACGTGTTTTACTCAATACCACATAAACACCAGTGAACGAGTCTTCCCCAAGAAATCTCAAATCCTAATTTCACGCTTGACTACTAACCTTTATATACGCATCAGTCATTGCTTCGCTCTCTAGTGCTGTCTCTACCATCCATTTCGATCGGTCCATAGAAGATCTTCACATCTTCGTTGCTGGGGGGGTTCTCTCTTCTCTCATTTTCAATATGGAAACTACACTAGGTTCGCTTTCGCTCCATTCATGCAAACCCTCAAACAACAACGTATCCACCTCTCCTCAAAACGGAACCGTTTGCATCCAAGACTCTCCAATTAAGACCTCACCGGACTCCACCCTCGGCCGCCATCTAGCTCACCGTCTTGTCCAAATTGGCGTCAATGATGTGTTCTCTGTCCCCGGTGACTTCAATTTGACACTTCTTGATCATTTAATAGCTGAGCCAGGGCTCAACAACGTTGGCTGCTGTAATGAACTCAATGCCGGGTATGCTGCTGATGGTTATGCAAGGGCTCGCGGAGTTGGTGCTTGTGTTGTTACATTCACTGTTGGTGGGCTTAGCATTATCAATGCCATTGCGGGGGCTTACAGTGAGAATCTTCCGGTGATTTGTATCGTTGGAGGGCCTAATACTAATGACTATGGGACTAATAGGATTCTCCACCATACCATTGGATTGCCTGATTTTAGCCAAGAACTCCGGTGCTTTCAGACTGTCACCTGCTTTCAGGTGTGTGACTTTACATGAATAGTGTTTGAATTTTTGCTGAGATCCAACATGAGTGAAAAGTTGATTTAAAAAAGCTTGTCACTGCGTTTAGGAGAAAGATATAATTAATTATGTTTGGTCTCTCTTTTTTTATGTAGGCTGTCGTCAATAACTTAGAAGATGCACATGAAATGATTGACAAAGCAATTTCTACTGCTCTGAGAGAAAGCAAACCAGTTTACATTAGCATTAGTTGCAATTTGCCTGCAATTCCTCATCCTACTTTTAGCAGAGAACCCATTCCATTTGTTCTCTCCCCAAGGTATTGTCTCATGTGTTTTTTTTTTGCTTTCTCTCATTGTATTTAATCAAAATCTTACAAGCAACTGAATTTGGCTTCAAACGAGATCGTGCTTTTATATAGGTTGAGTAACAAGATGGGACTAGAAGCAGCAGTAGAGGCAACTGCGACCTTCTTGAACAAAGCAGTGAAACCAGTCCTGGTTGGAGGACCAAAGCTGCGAGTGGCGAAGGCTTGTGAAGCCTTTGTTGAGCTAGCCGATGCTTGCGGGTATGCCCTTGCATTTATGCCTTCTGCAAAAGGCCTGGTTCCTGAATACCACCCTCATTTTATTGGCACTTATTGGGGGGCAGTAGGCACTAGCTTCTGCGCTGAGATTGTCGAATCTGCTGATGCATATATATTTGCTGGGCCGATATTCAACGACTATAGTTCTGTTGGCTACTCTCTGCTCCTGAAAAAGGAGAAGGCCATTGTTGTCCAGCCTGATCGTGTAGTAGTGGCTAATGGACCTGCTTTTGGGTGTGTACTAATGAAGGACTTTTTAAGTGCATTGGCTAAGAGGCTTAACAAGAACACAACTGCATATGAGAACTACAACAGGATCTACATTCCCGATGGCGTTCCTCTGAAATGTGAGCCTCAAGAGCCTTTGAGGGTTAATATTCTATTTCAACACATACAGAAGATGCTATCAGGAAACACTGCTGTGATTGCTGAAACAGGAGATTCATGGTTCAATTGTCAGAAACTTAAATTGCCGGAAGGGTGTGGGTAAGTAAGAAATGACGACATGGAATAGTTTTACTTGTTTCATGCCTATATATCATGATCATAAGAGAGAAAAAGTTGGTATTGCAGGTACGAATTCCAGATGCAATATGGTTCAATTGGATGGTCTGTGGGTGCAACACTTGGGTATGCACAGTCGGTTCCTGGTAAGCGTGTCATTGCCTGCATAGGAGATGGGAGCTTCCAGGTTAGCACTTGCATGCATTTAGGTAAAATGGCATTTTTGAAAGCTTAAAGGATGATAAAATATTATATTATAGGTTTAAATTTAGTTTGTTGAACCATTGACGCATAAAACATCTGTGACATGCAACTGACGACATATATATGTAACTTAATTTATTGATGACAATGTGGCTGGCAGGTGACGGCGCAAGATGTGTCAACAATGCTGCGATGTGGACAGAAGACTATTATCTTCCTAATAAACAATGGTGGGTACACCATAGAAGTAGAAATCCACGATGGACCATATAATGTAATCAAGAACTGGAACTACACTGGTTTAGTTGATGCTATACACAATGGTGAAGGGAACAGCTGGACAACAAAGGTTTGGTTTCTTCATTAATTGTTGATTGGCGTCCTAGCTAGAGAATGTAGCTTTAATGTATTGGGACATACATATATCCAATTTGTATATATTGCAGGTAATCTGTGAAGAGGAACTAATTGAAGCAATCAAAATGGCTACTGGGGAGAAGAAAGATTGTTTGTGCTTCATAGAAGTGATAGTGCACAAAGATGATACCAGCAAAGAGCTCCTCGAGTGGGGTTCAAGGGTCTCTGCTGCCAATAGCCGCCCACCAAATCCTCAATAGAAAATCAAACAGATTCATTAGGGCTGCTCGCTAGACTTGGTAGTACTTGGATTTTTCCCCCTAGATCAAACTTCCAAGTACTTGAATAAGAACAAAAATTTCATATTTTTGAACATGTAGTTAATTCAACTTAAATTCCAAGAGATTTTGAGTAAAAAAATCTCTTTTATCAATATGAGTATTGATCTTCACTTTTTCGACTGTCTTGTGTGAATCTTAGGGTGATGACTTCTTTGGGTTCCAATTGTAAAAGCTAGCCTATAAACAATGATAAACAAGAACCACAATAACACTATTAGGTCACATATTTGCATGTACTAAAACGATTGATACAAGACACCCCAGCTTCCATTTTGCACATTCCCACCACTTCACTGAGTTTTGGTGGCTAATAACATTACTGTTTAAGTAGGTCTCACAAAACAAAATTGTCCTCTCATCTTTTAGGGTCATCTCCAGTTTGTTAGACCATCACCCTATTAAGGGTAACCTTTGCGCGCCGGTACGGAATTTAGTTCATGTGGATTGTGGACTAAAAGACAGACATTTTATCATGTAATTTTACGGATCCTTGGATTGTCTCCCTCTCTCCCACTAAATGATAAGTTGTGAGGGGTTAATGTGGAGAGTTAAACTTGAATCTTCCATGTAGAAGAATTGATTCTCAGCCAACTTGATCACTCTTGGTTGGTTTATGAATTGGGCTTCTAGCCTAATTTTCGGATCCTTGGATTGCCTTCTTGGATATTTGATTTTCAAGCATCTCCGATTTTCAAACTCTCGTTCTGCTATTCCTGAGCAATCTGAGGGTGTAGGTGTGTCATAGGTAGTGTGTTGCCCTTAAAGAGAGGGGTCAAAGTCATAGGTCACGAGTCCAAGAAGTCGCTCTAAAAGGTTTGGAACCAACCATCTCCTCAGGAAAAAAAGGTAAATTTAATATTTTAACATTTAAGTTGATTAATATTGATAGTTAGATGATGGGTAAATAAATCTAATCCCTTAACTCTAACTTGGGATTTCGGGATCTAAGAGCTTTTAATTTAGCTATTTTATCTTCTAGGGAAGCTGAGGCAATGGGTCTTTTGATAGCTGTGAGATGTCTTCTAAATCTTCAAGTCTCAAATGTTATTTTGGGGCTGGATGCCAAACAGGTGATGGATGCTTTTCATACTTCTTATCATCATTTGTTTGAGTTTGAAATTATCATCAAAGATTGTAGAACACTTGTTACTATGGAACATGATTATTCTGTTTCTTTTTTGTAAAAAGGCAAACAAATGAGGTCACTAATGCTCTAGTAGTGGTGGACTGTTTTTACGTTAGCCCTTATCTCTGGTATATGCCTCCTAATTTTCTAGCGACATTCTTGCTAGTGGAATATTCTGTTTAGTAATGAAATTATTTTGTTTTGAAAAAAATGTTGATTGTGTCGTGGTCAATTTTGTTATGAATGCATGCCCAAACTCTTATGCTTAGCATATATATAATCATTGATGACGCTGCGTGGACAGCAGAAGAAATTAAAATATGTATAATTGAAATAATTTTTGCCATATTATTAGGCGCTCTCACTTCTCTTCAATCAATGTATATTGCATGGTGTTCATCGATCATCGGGGACGGACACGCTACCCGACCTACAAAAATGTAAGTGACAGGGACGGCATGACCCACAGATAGTTGACGATTAAATTGGCAAAGGGAAACACACGGTAAAAACCACGCCCACCGTGGGGCTCGAACCCACGACCACAAGGTTAAGAGCCTTGCGCTCTACCAACTGAGCTAGACGGGCTTCATAATTTTCTTGGTTCACGTAAGTATATAATTCTTGCATGTTCATTCAATAATCAATGTACAAATTCCTTGCCAATATTGACATTACATCGATCTTATCCATAAATCCAGTGGAAATGATATGCATTTGCTACCAGCCACCCCAACAGCCCAACTCTTATCAAAGATTGAGTAATGAGCCATCATTCGCATTCTTATTCAACTTCTGGATATTACAGATTCATTCCAAGGTTGGATCGATTGAACTATCCTATCCAAACACCGTCTCTATGTTAACTACTAAAAAATGTGTACCAATAGCATATGGAAGAATTAAATGCTACAACTTCAATCTTCATTCTTGGCGATGAACTGAAATTAAGTGAGGATGAAAACTATAACGAATTTATCTGGGCAAGTATTACTTATTGTCCAAACTAAAATTGGAGTTGGGTGTCCGCTCAACTATGGTTATCTAAGAACTTTTCTATCAGAACAGAGAAAGCTGCAAAGCCAGCACAACCAACGCAGGCTGCTTGTGGACCGCCTATAAACACAACAGGGAGAGTTTGAGATAATTCGGTAGCAAAGGCCACATAAAGCAAAACCATGAACAAAAGACAATCAAGCGCTGAACAATTACAGCCACTAGAATAGGAACTTCACCATGAGAAAATACAGAAGAACAAAACAATGAGCCCAGAGATGGAGGACTAGAGATGTTAAAAATACTTGTATCCGATGGGTACTCGCATAACCCGCCCCGAATCAGATGGGTATGACCCGTTAGTTAACGAGGCAGGTAACAGATACAATTTTTTTACGGGGCATAGTACGGGTTCGAGTAAGGGGATGAGTTTGTCAGTACCCAACCCGCCTCGTACCGTATATTATTAATTATATATATTAGTTATAATTTATAATACTTACAATTAGTTATATATATAATATAATAATGTTTTAATTTGACTTATAATTGAATGATGCCAACGTTTAGTCTTCCCAAAAAGCTCTTTATCTCCCAAAGAAAACTCTCTGCCTCCCCTAACATCCCTACTTGGCTACCGTTCAAGACTTCAAGTACAAAGAAAAAAGTACAAGTCACTACCTTTAAAGACACACCATCATTCCTACAAGCAAAAACTTGTTCTTCTTTGGCAAAGCCACAGAGGTAATCTTTCATTTGTTTATGTTATGTTATTTTTGTGTTATGCTTTTTATCTTTTTGGGATAGAAATTGATTTCGTTTCTTCAGCCTCTTACTCGTTTGTGTTCTAAAAAAAAATAGGAAGCCTAATCTTTACAATGGAAGAGCAAAATCTGATCACTCCAACCAATGGTTCTGAGTCTTCTAACCCTCCTCCAAAGTCCCCGAATGTGAACACTCTAGAAGTTACTATTATTGAAAATGTCACAAATGAAATTGATGAAGTTGGACAGAAGACGAAATTGAAGTCTGTTGTTTGGAATCATTTTGAGAGGGAGACAAAGGATAAAAATAGGAAAGCAAAATGTAACTATTGTCACAGGAGGCTTACTGCAAATTCAAATGATGGGACTTCTCATTTGAAAGCTAATTTCAACAGGTTTCCTAGAAAGAGATTTAAAGATATAAGACAACAAATATGGGTGAGAGAACAAAATAAGAGTGGGAAAGCTCTTGTTAGTAATTATCATTTTGATCAAGAAGAAGCGAAAATGGAACTAGCTCATATGATCATGTTACATGGGTGTCCGATCTCCATTGTTGAACACTATGGATTTCGACAATACACGGCTAGTCTCCAACCTTTGTTTAAGATGCCTTGTCGGAGTAGTACAAAAGCTCTCATCCTAAAGGTTTATGATGCTGAGAAATTGAAGTGTTTGAAGATGTTGGAGAAAAATGATAGTAAGATTGCAATCACTACTGACATGTGGACTGCTACAAATCAAAAGAAGGGATATATGGCTATTACAACACGTTTTATCAATGATGATTGGGAGTTGCAAAGTCGGATTATAAGGTATTTAATAATTAAGTTTGTTCAATAAGTGACAATTAGATTTTTCTGTGAATATATTATTTTTTCTAACATTATATTTGTAATATTTTCTATGTGTAGGTTTGTTTATGTCCCAGCCCCACATACTTCTGAAGTCCTTTCAATTGTGTTGATGGAGTGCTTTATGGATTGGAACATTGACAATAAGTTGTCCATCATTGAAAGTCGGTGTTTCTCACCAAGATCGTTAGCCAACAAATATGGAAATTAAAATTGCGGAAAAATAAACGAAAATCAAACACCAAGAATTTTACGAGGAAAACCCAACCTGGGAAAAACCTCGAATCTATGAGCGACTAACCTTGAGGAACAATCCACTAAAACGAATCAGGAGTTACAACCCTATCTTTGAACTAAAGACATCGCTCATCCCTCCCATTCAGTGTATTGCTTCACTCAACTCTCAACCTCACAAGGTGGATCTTTGCTTTTGAATCCCAAAAGACTTCACCTCTACGACCACCGCTTGTCTTCGTAGAGTCACTCAATGATACAAAATATCTCACTACAAATCACTCAAGAACTCACTCAAGAATAATCAAGAGACTAAACAATCGAAAGAAGCCCAAAATATTCTTGGCACAAAACACCCGTAGCTTCAAAAAAAAAATTATTTGGTGAAGCCCGATTCTTTATATAGTGAGCCATCTTAACTTGATTTGCTTTTCTAGATCTGGATGTCATCTTGAAAGTTTATCCCGTAAATAAAATAAAGATAATACAACCATCCACAATAGTTTTAGATAAAGTGAAAAAGCCAACCAACCACCTATCCACTAAGTGACTTAGTTTAGTTACACTTCTATCCATATGGCACTTTAATTACCTCATATTTATCACAAAATTTAATTGGTTAAGTATATCTCACAATTGTCAATTAGTTTTTATAAATTAAAAACCAACAACCATTACCTTGGATAATTGCTCCACCAATGATTCACTTGTTGATCATCTATTGGGTAATCTCAATATCTCTTCACTTATTTTGGGAGGAAAATTATTTCATATGCGTTGTTGTGCACATGTTCTTAATTTGATTGTGCAAGATGGTTTGTCGGTAATTGGGGATGGAATTGAAAGAGTTAGGGATAGTGTTTCATTTTAGGTAGCATCACCTAAAAGAGAGCAAATTTTTAGAGAAACTGCGCGTCGGTTGCATATAGCAAGCACCAAAAAACTAGTTCTTGATTGTAGGACTCGATGGAATTCAACATACTTGATGTTGACTGTTGCTATAATATATAAAGATGTTTTTACTCGTTTAAGAAAGAGGGAGCCTCTTTATAGAAGTTTACCAACTGAAGATGATTGGAAAATAGCTAGAGAGATTTGTGAGAAACTTGAGATATTTTATAATGTGACTGAGATGTTTTCTAGAACTAAATACCCAATAGCAAATCTATTTTTTTTCAATGGTTTATCAAATAAGGCTATCTTTGCAGATGTGGTTTTCATGTTCTAATGAGGTCATTAAAAAAATGGCCTCAAATATGACAATTAATTTGTTTATTTGAATAAAATATGTTCAAACTCAATTTGTTTATTTGAATAAAATATGTTTAATATTTAATATGAAAAATGAAATATTGGCATAAGCGTAAACTGTCATCCCTTTTCTATAGCATTCTCATTCGATTAGCACATAGTTTTGAGCTTGCATTCTGATTGTTCTGGGTGTCTTGATTTTTGGATTCTTCAAATACTGCACAATCGGCTGCCTCCAATCAGCTGACAGACGTTCAACATTCAACACTTCTGCAGGCGTGCCCCTTTCTTTGATAGATGGGTGTTGGTGCTTCTTTACTAGAATAATATTGTGCGTCAAATCTGTAGACATTTGCAATCTTGGAGCGGTCTGAGCTAACTCGTTGACCTCCCAATTTTCTTCTCATGGTAAATAATTGAACGTGACTTCCTCGACCTCAGCTAATAGTTGGACGGTTGCAGCATAATATTGTGCCAAAGCTAGAATGTTGCATTTATGCGCTCTAATCAAATGCCTTACTACAAGTTGTGAATCTCCCAGCACCTTAACGTCCCTTGCTCCAAGCTCTTTCAGAATCTTCAGGCCAATCAAGAGATCCTTGTACTCCACTTGATTGTTGGTGCAGTCAAAATATAGATTGAATGACAATGTGGATTTGGTACCTCTAGGTGATTCAATCACTATTTCTGTTCCAGTAGCATTATCTATGCTTGAACCATCGAATTTTAGCATCCAAGGATTCTGGTATGCATAATACATAGACGATCATTCTTTCTCTTCTGTCTGGAACTCCAATGATGGGTGGTCTACAAGAAAGTCCGTCATTGCTTGTCCTTTAACTGCTTTTGCGGCCTTCATATGAGAGTAAATTCTATCAAGGTCAGCAACCATTTCCCTACTCTGTCAGTCATGATTGATTTGGATAACATATATTTCGATAAATCAAAATTTGAAATAACATGTACCTTTGCTCTAATGAGATAGTGCCTGAGTTTCATACAAGCGAAGTATAAAGCTAAACACAATTTTTTTTATAAAGTATCTAACCTCAGTCTTTGTCAAAATCCGACTTAAGTAATAAATGACCTGCTCATATCCTTGATCATTGTCTTGTGCCAGCAAGAAACCTAAGGAATCATGAGAGGCTGAGAGATAAAGCATAAACGGCCTTCCATGAATTAGAGGTGCCAACACAGGTGGATTGCATAAATAAGTCTTGATTTTATAGAAAGACTCTGGATGTTTGGGTTCCCATATGAATTCTGCTTCATTCTTGAGTTTAAGCAGATCCAAGAACTCCTTTGTTTTCCCTGACAGGTTAGACATGAATTGTGACATCCTGGCCCGGAAATAATAGAAACATTGAGCATGAGGGTGACACGTGTACAATGGTACACGAATGGATGTAATAATTAAATTTGAGTTTGGAATAAAAATTAAATATATGGGTGTGAATAAGTGAGAATAATAATAATAATACAAATAAATTAGAGAAATTACCTGGATGGAGGCGAAATACACATTTGTTGTCAATTTTATTAAATAAGAGAAACAAAGTAAAAAGGGATCCAATTTTTATTTATAAATATCTGAAATTGGTTTAAAAAAGAGGAAAGAAACAGAAACAGAAAAAAAAGAAGGAAGAAAGAAACGAAAACAGAAACATGAAAAGACAAAAAGAAAAGAGAAACGCGATTTTCGCGTCCTAAACTTCGCCGGCGCCGATCTCCTCCGTCCGGCCACCTCAGGTGACGAGACCAGTACCAATCTCTTCGTCTCTTCAAGACGTATGAAATCGGTTGAAGAATCACCGTAATCGGAGCTGTATATCGCCGGGAAAAGCTGTCGGAAGTTTCGGCCACCGCGAGCTTCGACAGTTGATTTCTCCCTCCTCCAATCTCCGATTGATGCAAGGCCACCACCGTTGAGTTCATCTCGAAGAGTACTACAAAGCCCAATTGGTGATTTTTGGCGAAAATTGTCAGATCTCCGATGACCCGAATATGGGTATTTCGGGTACTATTTGACCCGTTTGACTTTTCCGGGTAAAAATTTACTCGTTCAACTAGATCATATATTTTACGTATTTACGCGGCATTTGAACGTAGTTGTGACCTAGTATGTGCATTTTAGTGTAGAACTGATATATGAGGCTTAATGATGTACGTCGGAAAAAAATTATACGGGAAAGCATTGGTTCGAGTAAGATGTGAGGCACGCTTCAAGAGGTAGGGAATATTATAACTTTGCGTTAATTTGGGAATTCTGGAATTTCAGTTTAATTGATAATTCGGTAAGTCTTGCGAAATATTTAGTTGTGATTTTTCTGATGTAAATGTTTGGTTGGTTAAGATGGAAGTTGTGGGTTTGTGTTGTAAGTTATCGAAGTTTCTTGCAGTGCATCAATTGTGAATGAATGCTCGGCATAATGTGGATTGTGTGCATGTTTGAGTGTAAGTGGTTGTCGTGTATAATTCCGTTATGTGATAACCCCCTACTTCTCATTGAGAAAAGTGTTGTCTTTATACTGAATGCATGTGATTGAACATTTGTTTATATCTGGGAATTATAGAGATTGTGGGGGTTGTGATGTGGAGATTGCAGAGATGTGGAAGAGGCCCTGTACGTATAGTGGGTGATAATCCGAGTAAGGATTCGCTATGCGGCCACATAGCGAAGGGATGACAAGTCCCGGGTAGAAGAAAGTGCCTACCTTCCTTACTCGTGGATTGCTTCCGGCGATGAGGTTAGAAAGCGGAGAAAATTGCTTCTGACGAGGAGGTCGGAAAGCGGAGAAAATAGTTCCAACAATGAGGTCGGAAGGCGTTCGAGGTGGTGACGGATATTCGAGGCTGGTTGAGAAATAGAAGTGTTATTTAAATTGCCATGCTTCTGTCAATAATTATTGTGAATGTTTTGGGGTGTGAGTTCGGTATTCCCTACTGAGCTTCGGCTCGCCCCCTACTTCCCATTGTTTTATTTTCAGGTGAAACAACTGTGACGAGACTGGGAGTGCAGACAGGACAGGGCAGTCGGTGTACATACCAGAGTCGCTGCGTAAGGGTTGAGTGGACCCGGTGAGTTGGGATGGCTGAGTTGGAGTCTTAACCGGTTATATGATAATATTATATACTTATAAATTTAACACCTATATTTTAAGTATATTGATAATTATATTATTTAAAATATTTTGTTGAGATTTCAAAAAGAAAGAGTCGAGAGTGTGGTTTAGTTACACGTCACTTGCCGGCGGGTCGGGGTGTGACAAGGTTGTATCAGAGGAGTAGGTTGGAGTTAGAACTGAATGGAGGGTATGACCACCGGACCTGTTTTCTGCCTCACAGCCGGACCTGTTTTCTGGATAAGAGATGAGAGGCCCTTATAGAGCAAGAGGAATAAATATGTAGAGATGGGATCCTTCTACGTCAAGCCCTTTGAGGGTTGAATAGAATTTGATAAAGCTCCATTAACATTCACTTTGTAAAATACTGATGAAACACAAGCCATCACCTTCTTGATCCACACCAAACTAAATCCCATCCGAGACGTGATAGGATGAAGGTATGACCATTGGACACGATCATATGCCTTACTCATATCTAGTTTGAGCACAAATGACCCTTTTATCTCCCGAGGCCTTCTTAGCCATAGAATGAAGGGTCTCAAAAGCCACAATGACATTATCTGTAATGAGCCTCCAAAGGATGAAAGCACTTTGGGTTTCAGATATAACCATTGGAAGAATAGATTTCAGCCTATTGGCAAAGACCTTTGAGATAACCTTGTACAAAACATTACACAAGGAAATAGGCTGAAACTCGTTGACACACCGAAGAGACTTGATCTTTGGAATAAGGGCAATAATAGTTTCAATAATAGACTCCAGAGGCGAGCCATTATTGAGAAAATCCAAAACAAAAATCTGTCACCAAAGCACCCATAACACCCAGTATTTTTGGTAAAACATAGCAGGAAAGCCATCCTGATCGGGAGCTTTATCAGGTTTCATTTGAAATAAGACAGTTCTTATCTCTACATCTATATAAACTGTTGTAAGCTTAGCATTCATTGTTGAGGTGACTCGGCCCTCCACATCCCCAATATTTGGAACCATAAATCCATCGACGTTGGCATTGAACAAATTAGAGAAATAATCACAAAAATAAGATTTTATGGCATCCCCATCTGACAACCACCCTCCAGAATTAGACTCAATCCCCGCAATAAAATTTCGTCGTCGTCATCTATAGAATTATTTTTCATTGCTTTGGATATTACGTTTCAACACCAATAATCCATTAAGTGTATACTAATATATGTGACAAAATCATTATAAGTATTTTGGGATAAGTATACTTTTGATAATCGAAAGATTGAGCATTTTCTAATATGGTAACTCAAAGATCAAACGTTATATGTGAGCAATCCAAAATTTCATTTTGTTTCATATTAGTAACTCGTATAATTTTTGGTTTTTTCGAGTAGTCAACGTACTAACATGGCACGTTGCCGTTAATGCTCCGTTTTCTTTTATCTACATGTCATAACGCCGTGTATAACTCTTACCTGTTGAAAATGTGTCAAAAATAGAAATCATGCTCGCACTTCTCCACCTCCCCCTCTCAAACCCTACATTAACGCCGCTGACACCCTCCTCTTCCTCGATTGGTATTCCTCTTCCTCAATTCTTTTTGAAAGTAAAAAAGGACTATTATGGAGACAAAGAGGTGTATGCTTGAGAAGTGTGACCAAAGAGAACAAGAAGCCTCCTCTGGGCTCTGTCTAACGGAGCACCAAAAATAAGATTAAATATTTTTTTTAAAAATTTGAATTAGGGAAAAAAATTATTGATTTGGGGTTCAAATCTAGTTAGATTTTGTGGATTTGTCTTTTATCATCATTAAAGTATGACATTTGGAGATGAAAACTGGTTTATGGGTTTAAGGCACCACAAATCTACGACCTCTATGGGGAGCTTTTTGGATTAGAGAGCAGAGGCGCTCCATGCTTTGATTCAGGCACCCCATCCTTTGATCCAAACGTGGTTTGTGGCATTGAAGGAGTTGAATAGTAAATCGAGGCTGTACTAGATAACAAAAGAATAAGAAGCTAGCAAGATGGTGGTCGGAGTGAGGAGGAGAGGATGGTTAATTTTTGTGGTGATGGTGAGCTAGATGCAGGCATATTCGTGGGTCAGTGAGGTGGAGAGGTGGTGGGTCGGTGAGGATGAGAAAAGAAAATATTTGAATTTTAAAATTTTGATTTTTGCTTACAATAGATTTGTGTAGCAATGGGATCAAACAGTTTTATGATTATGATTTGGCCATTTATATTTTTTTAAAATAAAAATTTCCACTTTGACAAATGTCCACATAAGCAAAACCATAAATATAGGTAATTATCAACGTGCCATGAAAAATTATCCGAAAAGATCAAAAATTGTCCGACTTACTAATTTGAAACAAAATGAAGTTTTGATTTACTCAAATGTAATATTTGATCTTTGAATTATGAAATTAGAAAATGTCGAATCTTTCAATTACTAAAAATATAATTACATCCAAGTATTTTAAAAGTAGATATAAATAATTAAATAAATAAAAATGGTACCGCGCATAGCGCGGATACTGTATTAGTTTACATCTATAGGCCAGTTATGAAAACGACGTCGTCTGATATACCGTTCGCAAGGGTCATGGTCCTCATGGATAGTGGCATTTCGGTTAAACTCAAAACTTAAAATTGCATTTTCGTCATTGAGCCCGTAAAAAACAGATAAATAGCGAAGTTAGGGTTTTAAGCACGCCACTGCCTTTTCGCACAGTTTAGTGTGTTTTATCTTTGAAGGCGTGGGAGAGGAGCAGACCCGCTGCTTGGCGCTGATAGCTCGAGAAGACAAAAATGGTTCGTCTACATCTTTGATGTTCGTTCTTCTTGTTCTTAAAAATATCCATTAGATAATCCGGTTTTGTTTCTCTTTGTGTTTTTATTTTCGTAATTCCATTTTGTGTAGCCGTAAGAGATGTTAATTAAATAATTTTCTGGGTTTTGATTTAATTTAGTTATTTTTATTTTCTAGATCTATGAGGGCCCATATGATTTCTCATGCATCCAGTGTTGTTGACCCTTATCTTTTTGTTCTTTTCTGTTTCGTTGCGAGTTTGGAAAAAATAAGAGTGAAGGAAAGAACATCTCTGGTGATATTGTTAGTATTCATGATTGTTTTTTGCCTGTGGAGTTCCATTAGTGTTATGGTTAATTGGTTATTCATATATACGGGATTCAGTTGATTAAAAGGTTACCAAGTAGCATTTGGGATAAAAATTAGTCGAAATTTTTATTTAACGGGCAATTGAGTGTGTTGCAAAGATTATAGTCGGTAATGCGGTTGCTTTGGGTTATAGAATATCATATATTCACATCATTTAGTTTCTGGCTGATCCATTGTTTTATAAATATTTAAGACCTTTTGACTCTGTTGGTATTGTTGTTTGTGGTTGTTAACTTTGACTTCTTTTGAATTTTCAGGCAAGAGGACTGAAGAAACATATGAAGAGGCTTAATGCCCCCAAGCATTGGATGCTTGATAAACTTGGCGGGGCATTTGTAAGTCAAGATTTAAGTGTTTTCTGAATCCAATTCAAAATTTCTATTTGGATTGTAATGTTTCCATTCGGTTGCATAGGCTCCCAAGCCCTCATCTGGACCTCACAAATCCAGGGAGTGCTTGCCTTTGATCCTTATCCTAAGGAATAGGTTGAAGTATGCGCTCACCTACGGCGAGGTCATTGCTATTCTGATGCAAAGGCATGTGCTGGTTGATGCAAAGGTTAGAACTGATAAGACATATCCAGCTGGCTTCATGGGTAAGTTTTATTCGGCCCATTATTTATACATTTTGGAGAATTACGTATGCCATTTAGAAATGAATTTTTAATTTATTTATAATTGGAAATACTTGAAATGTTTTCCCTTTTAATTTGGCCAGATGTTGTATCAATTCCAAAAACAAATGAGAACTTCCGTCTGCTCTATGATACCAAGGGTCGATTTCGTCTCCACTCAATCAGGGATGATGAAGCTATGGTTGGTTGCCACTTGACTTTTATTTATATTTGGACATTGCACTATTATGCAATTGGATTAGTTCATTTATTGATAAGCAGGTGCTTTTATGGGACCATAGTGACCATTGTAAATTTTCTAATGCACAGAAGTCTTATTAATTCTGCAAAGATGATGAGTGTTCTTGTTGGATATTTATCATAGATGGTGCAGTTTGTTGAGTGTTCATGTGAAAAGAAAATTAATTGGATAGTTACAAAGTACTGCTAAATTTTTAAAGTATAGTTCATTCATAGAAACATTTGATTGATAGTTGCTTGGGTGAATCTTCCAACCCTTTCATCTTTCGATTGAAATAACCAATATGGAGTTCACTTCTTTCTCATGTACTGGTTTTTGATATTGGAAGGAAGTTTTGAAAAATATCGTTCTTTTTGTTTCCTTGTGTCAGTTGTTGATTGGTTCGTATTCACATAAAAAATGTGGTATTTAGTTAACTTGTAGATTTTCTTCTGCAGTTCAAGCTCTGCAAGGTTCGTTCAGTGCAATTTGGGCAGAAGGGAATTCCATATCTCAACACTTATGATGGCCGCACCATACGCTACCCAGATCCACTTATCAAGGCCAATGACACTATCAAGCTGGACTTTGAGGCAAACAAGATTGTTGATTTTATCAAATTTGATGTTGGAAATGTTGTAATGGTGACTGGTGGAAGGAACAGAGGACGTGTTGGAGTGATTAAGAACAGGGAGAAACATAAGGGGAGCTTTGAGACTATCCACATCCAGGATGCTCAAGGCCATGAATTTGCTACTCGTCTTGGTAACGTTTTCACCATTGGCAAGGGTACAAAGCCATGGGTGTCTCTTCCCAAGGGCAAGGGTATTAAATTGTCCATTATCGAGGAGGCAAGGAAGAGACTTGCAGCCCAACAGGCAACAACTGCTTGATTCGCGGTCCAGAAGATGTATTTCTGATGGGAAGACATTCTTGCGTGCTCATGCTTTTATGGTTTCTTGTTACATAGCTGTTTCCTGGTCATTTTTAGGTTGCTTTGTCAACTCGATTTTGGTTTGGTGATGGCTAAGGTATATTATACTATTTCAGGCTTAATTCCTGCAATGAATTGCTATTTATCTTGCCAACAGTTTCTATGATTCTTGTACGTACACATCTATCGTTGAGTCCGAAGGATTGAGTGGCCTCAATATTTGTGGTCCATTTAAGAAATAACACTAAAATCTGTTTAATGGAACATATTTATCTTTTAAATTATTTTCAAGAAATGTTTCAGGCATTTTGATTTCAAAAAATGTAAATATTTCAGGTGTTGACACTTCATAAATACCAAAAGAATTTGTATTTTTCTATTTTTAGAAACTAAAAAAAATTGTTTAAAGCAGTTATTCGACAGAAGCCTAATGATCACCGCACGTGGTCATCAGCAAACCGATCTATGCCATTTAGATTCTCTACGCTCTTCTCGCAAACAATATTTGGCCGTTCGATCAAGATACACATAATGGGTCTGACTCACAGACGTAGAAGAATATCCCCGCAAGTACCTTCCTAGGCTCTAAAAAGCGGCAAGACAGAATTATCTCCCAACAGCACACCTGTGTGCCCAATATCACTCGCTCTCTTGCGAAGATCCATATCTGGGATGTACGGCCAAGACGGCGAATCTGCTCCTTCCTCCTACGAGGATGGTGGATATGGTGGTGGTGGAGGAGGATACGGTGGTTATGGAGGCGACGGTGGTCGTAGTAGTGGAGGTCATGGAGGCCGACAAGGTGGTGGTTATGGCGGTGGCGGAAGCGGAGGCTGCGGAGGCAATTCACAATATCGAGGTAATTTTCCACGTTCCTTCGTTTTTGTTCACGTGATTGATCTTATTTATATTTGGCATATTGGTTTAGATTCGTTTTGCTTGCTTGTCTCTTTACTCTCTTGGTATCTTTGTGCTGAGTGTTATTGTGCCATCTTTCGAGGTTTCTGGATTCTTACTTGTTGTGGATGCAGGAGGAGGCGGTGGTGGAGGAGGATATCACGGAGGGGATCATGGCGGCAGTAGAGGAGGAAGCGGCAAGGACGGTGACTGGGCTTGCCCAAATCCAAGGTAGGTTATTCCTTCCTGATCTACTGAAATTTATAGAATTGCTAATTTATTTGGATGATATATTTTATGCTTCATTTTTATGTTCATTTTATTTTATTTGTAATTGCAATTGGTATGTGTTGTAGCTGTGGTAATTTGAACTTTGCCAGAAGAGTTGAGTGTAACAAATGTGGTGCTCCCTCTCCTGCGGGTGGCAATGATCGTAGTGGTAACAGTGGGGGTGGTGTGTATAGTAAAGGAGGAAGTGGAGGTGGATATGGAAGTAATCGAGGGGGCAGAGGTGGAAATTGTGATGGAGCTAGAAGCAGCAATTACAATGGAGGAAGAGGTGTTGATTATGATGGGAGGAGAGGTGGCAGAAGTAGAGGAGGATCATATGGTGGTAATCAAGGAATGGGGGATGGCGTCTATGATCAAGCTCCTCAACTTGCACCTCTTTATGGAGGCACTGGTGGAAACTATCCTCCCCCTCCCCCTCCAAAGTCATATGAGGATGACACAAAATATGGAAGGGATGCAGTTCCTCCACCCTCTAGCTATACTGGTGGTCCAACATCATACCCTCCTTCCTATGGTGGCCCTGTTGGTAGTTACGGTGGTAATACCATGGCAGAACCTAGAAGTGGCAGTAGGGGTGCTCCTCCTGGTGGATATGCTGCTGGCGGTCCTAGGCATCAGAGCGGTGCTCCTGCTGATGCTCCTGTCAAAGTTAAGCAGTGTGATGGGAATTGTGGGGATTCTTGTGACAACTCCAGAATATATATGTCAAATCTGCCTCCGGATGTGACCATAGAAGAACTCAGAGAACTCTTTTCCGGCATTGGACAAGTAATTTTCAGATCTTATTTTTCAAACTTCTCGTCTAGATTCTTCTTCTTTGATTTGAATAGCAAATATTATACCGACAGTCTTGGTAACATTTTAATTTACATTATATTTATTTCTATCGGTGCAATAATCTTTTTAAAATGAAGTTGCATTAAAAATATAAAAATTTGCTTTGCAATCAAGGAATTTCAGAGGAAACACTTTGTTTCCTGCATATTTATTTCATTCATTTAATAAACAAGATTTTTCCATGCGTTCTCTGGTCGGAGCCTTTTGATTGAAATTGGAATGGTGCAATCCCTGTTTAGATTGGAAGAATTAAGCAGAAGCGAGGTTATAAAGATCAGTGGCCCTGGAACATAAAAATATATACAGATGAGAAGGGAAACAATAAAGGAGATGCATGTCTGTCTTACGAAGATCCATCTGCTGCTCATTCTGCTGGCGGGTTTTTCAATGGTACTAGTTTGTTTTTTTTGGGTTCAATAATCGTATTATCATAATAAAAAAATCACTAGTGTAACTGTGATATTTTGTCCAGATTTCGATATGAGAGGCTATAAAATCAGTGTTGCAATGGCAGAAAAAACAGCTCCCAGGGCTCCACCGTCATACAATGGGTACCTTGACAATCTATCCTTTCTAAGTAAAAATATGTGGATTTGTTGGTGTTTTACCATGTGCTCTGTTCCCTCGACCAGTATAGTTTCCTTAGTATAGTCTGCTCGTTGCTGTGGTAGTTTTAGCATACATTATTCTAGTTTAGTTCTTGTGATGTTACATTTACCACTTGTTAAATGTGAATACTTGTTTACTGCTTGAAAGGGAATGCTGAAGTAGCGATATTGATTATTCGTTGTGCCTGGATAACTTGCTAGAAATTTTAGGAATCAAGCATGTGATGATGTTGAAGTTTCATTTTGTTTATCTTTTTAACCTTTTCATGGATGTGTCTGGTCATGTTTGTAGTTTCTTTTGATGTCTAGAGCACCTTATAATGGTGCGCATGAGTTGGCTTTGATTTTTTTTTTTTTGGTCCTTGTAAGTTTTTTTGTCCCATGACATATTGATTGTCTGTGCTGTTACCTTCTCACTTGAAACATAGATGATAAGCTTGGGACTTGCGATCTGGATTGTTCATACAATTATTTGGGTCATCTGACTATTTGCCGTTTGGAATTTGAATGATAACCTTCTGCTGCTTTAGGATAGAATTTTTTTTCTTTAGTTTCCATTGCAATATGAGTATATCTATTCAATCCAGAAAGTCAATGAAAGCAATTAAATTAATTGGCCACACTGGGATTTTTAGGTGGTGTTTGATTTATGGATTCCTGGTTAGTGTAATGTTGGTTGAATGCAGGATGGGAGCCTGTTATACACCTGAAGTATCTCCTTACTTGACTATTTTACTTCTGTGTTGGGAATATTGTTCTTAGATTTACTCTGGCGGCTTTCTTAGATGAGGTGAGTCAAGAGTCAATCATGTTTTTGGGATGGATTTGTTGGTTTGGACTCTACTTTTTTATTTCCAATTTGTAGTGCATTGGGAGATAATCTTTGGTTGGATTCAATCAATGATTTGTTAACATGTTACATATGAGTTGCATGGCTCTCTTGGTCTTTTTGAGTTGATTAACTTAACAGTTCAGGCTTAAACTTTGTTGTGGATGTATTCAAGGCACTGGAATACAATATGGGATTCTTCGGTCAACACTGGCTGAGTGGCTGTGAAACTGTATTTACTGCCGCCTTTTTATGGAGGGATTCTTTTTTGGTCGACTCTCTTCATTAGAGCTGACTCTCTTTATTAGAGCTGATGTGGTGGAAAGTGGAAACACTTTCAATGTTGTTTTCTGCCCCTGACCCTGCAAAAGGAAAACGTTTATAATGCCAATAACATCCAAGAGTTTTTTGGATTAGGCGAGTGGTCAACATTTTAAGTACATAGGTTTCCTAAATTTTATCTTTGTTGTGCTTTGGTGGTGTTTCTTGCATTTCAAATTATACTTTCAGAATAGACTACAATTATAATGTTTGGTAGACATTGAACAGCGAACTCTGGTATCTCCCCACCGCTGCCCATTGGTTTGAATTTTAATGTTTTTTTGAAAAAACTGTGTCGAATTTATTCATTCATTTCCTGATTGTGAAACAGAGGTGGTGGTAGAGGTGGCTATGGCGGTGCAGACCGCAGAAACAATTACAGAGAAGGTGGTTCAGGGCCAGATAGACACCAATACGGGGGAAATCGTTCTCGCCCATACTGAGAACGTCTGAGCATTTTAATGTACTAGAATTTATGGTCTAAGGGATGATGTATTCCATTGGCAAGGTTATTCTGAACGAGAGATTTAAAAGGTAGGTTGTTCACTTATTTTGAACAGTACCCCTTGTTCTCCTTACGTTTCTGTCTCTTCTTGGAAAGTTTTTACTACTAGGCATGAGATTGATTTAGCCTTTATTTGTTTCAGAGTATACGCTAGCTTATACTCTGTTACCCATACTTTCAGAGATTCTCAGTTTTTACGTTTTACGATAGTTTATGCTCCTTAAGGTAAGTTGATAATTTCAGGTGAGTCCTAATCTTTCAAGATCATGCTCAATCTTTGTTTGGAATAATCGTTTGCTTCTTTTTGGTTAATACAATTTCATGTGGTCTAGTCACTAGTGGTGCAACCTAGAGAGGTGACATGGTCAATTTTTGGAAATAGTCTCCTCATATATTATATATGGATAAGATCTGAGTAGTTCTGCTTGTATCTGATGACTCTAATTGTGGGAGCTACACGGGTTATTTATCCTTTTAACTTGTAGGTTAAATATCTTTAGTGCGTTCTTTGAATTGCTTAGTTTCAGGATCAACTAAAAATGTGAATTCAATTCATTCATTCATTCATTCATATTTTGCTGTATGTGAGTTGGATCATCTTATGATTGGACTAAAGTAGTTTATGGAACAATGACTCAGTAACTTGCTATCGAATACTGTTTTGGAGACAAGAAACTTTAGGGGGGATGTGGTGACTTGAGTTTATGGAAATTTGAATTTCAAGTTATGAGGCTCTTAAATGATTTGCTGTCGCCTGGGCCGTATAAATTATTTGGAGTCTTCTATTTGAAATCAATTTGTATTCTTATTGTTTTAGGTTATTAGCTGGTACGAAGTCTTAGTGGTCTCGATTGACTTAAAATTAATTTTTGGAGGAAGGGACGGAGAATTCTGTTAGGCTTCACTTATTGTACCATGAGATTACATCCATGAGGTTCGATGCAGTGTCTGATTGAATTTCTGGTGATCATATGATGAGAAATGTCGACTTTAGCTGCTTCGAGATGGGATGTGGCCAAAGGGCACCTAATATTTTGATGTTGCTTTTCTACAAATGGGCGCCTTTCTCGGGTTGGCAGGCTGGCTGGTTGTGTGGTTTTCTATTCGCATTGGGCGTCTGCTGACGTTACAAATTCTCACTATGGCTACTTTGGTGGTTTTGGGGAGGAGTTGGCCTATTTAAATGGCTGGTTTGTACCCTTCTTAAGGGCAGAGCTGTTAAGAGCTTGTCATTTGTTATCATGGCGGCCTGATGGGTAAACAATGCTGCCACGAGGTTTGTGGTAATTGTGGCCCGTTTTCCTATCTTAATAGGTGTAAAAGGGGAACATATATCAAGGCATATTATTATAAATGAGAGAGAGTTATCAACTTGAGCCTTTCAAACTACTTCCAAATAATAGAAAAGCCAGGCTACTCTAGCTAAATGTGTTCAATTGACATTGGGGTGAGAAACAAATCAATGTCCTTGGCAATTGCAATGGTAAATTTTTGATGGGTCAACGAATTTGTATTGAAATGATTGTATTGTTCATATGATTGAAAAATATGTTTTGTTGATGTATATAATATTTGATTTGATTAGATTTGTTGTAATAAAGTTTATAATTAGTATTGATTTTAGTGTAAATTTAATGGGGACATTAGGGAAGAAGACGGGGAGTTGTTGGCTTGCTTAAGATGAGGGAGTAAGAAATGTATAAAAATTTGTATTTTGATGATGTGATTGTATTGAAAAATATGTTTTGTTGATGTGGACAAATATATAGGATCCTGTTTTGTGTAATTGAGATAAGATTCAAAAATAAATTTAATAGGGACATCTACATGTATCATTGTGGTTTGCATTGAAGTAATTGGTGGGTGTGCCGAATGCATTGCCTACTAATCACGAAAATGCTTGATAGGTACGCAAATTGCAAAGAACGAGAGTTTTTGTTGTAGGACTCGATGAAATTATTGCACATCCGTTTCACAAATATATTTCATCCATTTTAAAGTTTCACAAATATATTTCATCCATTTTAAAATATCTATCGTTTAAGATTTTGATACAAGAATTAAGAAAGTTATTAAATAACTTTAATATTAATAAAAAATAAATGTATTAGACAGAAATATCCTTATTAATTATTCTCATTTTTTACAATCTTCCATTTACTTTTGCTTTTCACAATAAATATAAATTTATCAAAAAAAAATATTAATTATGTTTTGAAATCATAAAGCGACAGATTATTTTGAAACGAAACTAAATCTCTTGAAACGAAACTAAATCTCTAAACGGAGGGAATATGTTTCACTTGTCAATAAATGTAGATATCGGTCAAAGCGAATGGCGTTTTCTCCAAAATATGACTGAATTTCTTCTGTCTTTGCTCCCATCAAAGAAACAGGTTAATGTAATGACGTTTGAGCTCCGGCCCAGTGCTAATCTTTCGTTCCTCTCTCAAAATGAAGTTTCTCCCCAGATCTCAATCCTTAGCTCTCAGATCGATAACTCCCCAGATCTCCCTCCTTTGCTCTCAGATCAACAACAGACGGTTTGTTTCTATAGTCGGCCATGAATTTCTCTTTTATTTGTATTTCTCCGAAATTTCAATTACAATATTTTTTATATCGGAAAATTCTCCATCTCTAGCAGATTTGATGTTCATACGCTTCGAATTCTCTTATCAGTTTTGGTTTTCAAATAGTTGGAATCGTTAATTGAAGAACTTGAGAGATTTTCTGAGATCTGAATCTTCGAATGCTATCCGTGTGATCAAATCAAAAGCTGTATTTTTCCTCCACTGTCATGCATGGATGGTATAATTTCTTAAGACACGTGTTAGAAGGATGCTTTGATTATTTGACGATATTAATTAATCTATTATTACACGACAATGACAAGCAGGTTAGTGGGTATCTGAATTCCGAAGATTCAAATTCCTAAATTGTTTATGAAAAAAAAAGTTAATATTAGTTTCAGTTATTGAAAGAGTGCCCATGTTTCATTTTGATCGCAAAAAGATAAAACGTTTTAACTTAATAATAATTTTTTTATTTTGTTTCAGTCAAACCATTTGGTTAGGATTTTTCAAATTCGGGCAGACATAATATTGACATGACAATTTGACTTGCTTCGATTGGTCCACGTGTAAAATAGTCGTCATGTGAAAATATTTTGTATGAGTTAATACTACTCTCAATCACTGAAAGATAGCTCATTTTTCATTTTGGCCACCGAAAAATAAAACATTTCAACTTAGTTATTAACTTTTTCATTTTATTCCAATAAAATCACTCGATTAAGATTTCTCAAATTTGAACAATAAAAAAATAATGTTTTCGATAAGTCATGACAAAAGTCAAAACCCCCTTAAATCTTGGAACCCTAAAACTTGTCAAAAATAGCACCGGAGCCTTCTCGCATTTCCAAACTACTCTTTTTGTCCTCTTCAAACTTCAAAGCAATACGCGACTCTCTCAAGAAGGAAACTTCGTATGGTCGGTTCATTAACAGAGGAACTTAATTCATGGCCGCCACAGACGCCAGTCCCAAGTTTCAGCAAACAAAGGACTTCCGTCCGGTCCCGCAACCGCCGGATTTTCACCAGGAAGTTGTCGTGACAACCCCACACGACGGGATTCACTTCTGGCAGTTCATGGTTGCTGGGTCCATAGCCGGCTCCGTCGAGCACATGGCCATGTTTCCGGTCGATACAGTCAAGACCCATATGCAGGCTTTGCGCTCCTGTCCCATAAAATCCGTCGGTGTCCGTCAAGCAGTCCGGTCCATTCTTCAGACAGACGGCCCATCCGCCTTCTACCGTGGAATCGCGGCCATGGGCCTCGGTGCTGGTCCAGCGCACGCCGTTTACTTCTCCGTGTATGAGATTTGCAAAGAATTATTCTCTCGAGGGAACCCCAACAATCCAGCTGCCCACGCAATTTCAGGGGTTTGTGCTACAATTGCCAGCGACGCGGTTTTCACACCTATGGATATGGTGAAGCAGAGGTTGCAGCTGGGTAGTGGCGTGTATAAGGGGGTTTGGGATTGCGTGAAAATTGTTTCGAGGGATGAGGGGTTTGGTGCATTCTACGCTTCTTATAGAACCACCGTGTTGATGAATGCTCCATTTACTGCTGTTCATTTTGCCACTTACGAGGCTGCGAAGAGAGGATTGATGGGGATTTTGCCGGATACTGCAGATGACGAGCGATTGGCTGTTCATGCTACTGCAGGCGCTGCTGCTGGAGGATTGGCAGCTGTGGTTACAACTCCGCTTGACGTGGTTAAAACCCAATTGCAGTGTCAGGTGAGTTTTGCTTAATGTTTAATCTTGTTTTGTTAAGAATCCGAGACTGGAGAGTAGGTGTTTCTAGAGACTTTTAATGAAATCGAATTTATTTATATATGTTGTGGTGGTTCATGGAACTCTTCTCTGAGTGGATACTTGTGTTGCAATAGGTTTCCTTTGTGATCTCAGGAAGTTACGAGATAGTTTGTTTTATGTTGTTTTGGTGGCCGTGGCACACTCTGATATGTACATTCATCAGAAAGGAAAAATACTGTCACCACAATTTTCTTTTCCTGAATGAAAGGAAGAGTTGAAACATGAGCTTACCTTTTTAGACTGTAGAGTGATTGATCATGCAATCCACGGCCTAAAGGCTAAAATCTACCCATTCTAGCAAATCAGCTAATCTAACAGGGGGAAGGTTTTGTTCAAACAAATGAAGCTACTTAATTCTTTTTCAAAACTGAAGTTGTACTTAGAGACTTATGCTTACCAGTTACCAGCTATGTCTTCTTAACTGCATGTTCAGATGGTCTTTATACTATATAGCAATGTTTTCAGACCCGGACCGGCCGGTCGGACCGGCGACCGGCCACCTGTCCGGTCCGGTTGAGCATATAAAAGCCGGATATTGAAAAAAAAACCTAAATTTCGCGATTCCATTCCAGTATTCCACCTCTCTTCTGAGTTCCGTTCTTCTCTGTCTTCTTCTTCTTCAGTTCTTCACTCCCTCTCCAGTGACCTAGTCATCGCCGGTGCCCAGCTCAGCCGCTCAGGTAATTTCTTCCATCCCTATAGTTATATACGTATTTATTTATAGAAATTATGGGAAATATATATTCATGGGATCAGAAACTTGAGTCGTTGAAGCAGAGCACTAAAATGACTGATGAAAAAAAAGAAAAGGAGTGGGCTTAATTCACAGTTCACCGGAGGATGCGATTGCGAGGGCCATTGTTTACCGATTGCGAGGGCCATTGTTTATTTGTTTTGGACCTTTTGGTACTGATAGTCTGATAGATAGGCCACATTCGTGATTAATAATCATTGTGATATGCTGCTTTTCATTCATGGAGGCTAGCTTTTGTGATTAAAAATGTGGACTTGTGGAATGTGGAGGCTGGGAGTGGGAGCTGATTGCTAATTGCTAATTGAGGGGCTTTTTAAATTTTAATCTCTGCTAGTCTGCTTTGCTTTGCTCTTTGTAATTTGGATGGAGGCGATAATGCTGCTGCCTGCTGGTTTTAATAAATTTTAATAGTTCACTGTGTAATGTAATATTGTAAATTTGTAATGTAATTGTAAATTTCTAATGTATGTCTTCGTAGTTCATTCGGTTAATGAATCATTACTGGCTTAATGCATTTGATTTGTTAAATGTTAATGACTTAATGGCTTAATCCTTGCCCTTAATGAGTTAATTCACAGATGCATTTGTTAATGACTTAATGAATTTGTACTTTTCTCGGTTAAATAGTTAATGGCTTAATGCCTTAAGCTTATTCAATTAATCAATTGATCGGTGATTACTATTGGTGATTCCATCATTGCATATTAAATTATTAATCATATGATTCTATTTTTTTTCAGTGATGTCTTCATCCGGTCGACAATCAAGTTCTCCATCTATATCTTCTTTAGTGAGAGGGAAAAATGACCCAGCATGGGCTCATTGTAAAGAAGTAGTTGACGCAAGTGGGAGGAAGAGTTTGACATGTTTACATTGTCAAAACAATTATAAAGGTGGCGGAATTAACAGAATGAAGAAGCACTTAGCTGGAATGAAAGGAGATATAGCTTCATGCAAGAAGGTTCCTTATGAAGTAAGGCATCTGATGGAGCAATTACTGAATGATGCTATGAAAGAAAGTTGTTTGCCTGAATCTGAAGCTGGTGTGGAAGAGATTGAAGAGATAGAAGAAATAGAACATCAAGCATCCAATTCAAGAGGAGGAAAAGAGCAAGCTGTTTTGCAGAAAACTGGAAAGCGAAAAGCACATGGGAACTTGCCAAGCTACTTTCCTCCAAGAACCAAACCTGGTTCACAACCAGGTATTAAAAGTGCTCTCGCTACTAAAGAAGCCTTGCATAGAGTGGATATGACTGTTGCTAGGTTATTTTATGATTGTTGCATCCCTTTTAATGCCATCAACTCTCCTTACTTTCAACAAATGGCTGATGCAATTGCTTCTATTGGTCCTAGTTATAAAGTACCTTCGTATCATGCATTGCGTACTAATTTATTAGGATGTATGGAGAAAGAAGTTCAGTTATTAATTACTACGTTTCGTAATTTTTGGGAAGAAAAAGGTTGTACTATTATGGGAGATGGTTGGCAGGATCAATCTAATAGGCAACTCATTAATTTCTTGGTGTATTGTAAGCGAGGGTTGACATTTGTGAAATCTGTGGATGCTTCTGATATTGTGAAAGATGCAACAACTCTTTGTGGCTTGTTTACTGAGCTAGTTGAGTGGGTGAGACCTAGTAATGTCATTCATTTGGTCACTGATAATGTAGCAAACTATAAGGCTGCTGGAGCTAAGCTAAATGAAAAGTATCCATCCATTTCTTGGTCTCCTTGTGCTGCACATTGTTTGAACTTGATACTAGGGGACATTGGTAAAATGAAGTTTGTTTCTAGCCTTGCAGATAGAGCAAGTTTGGTGACTAAATTCATATATAATCATGGATTTTTGCTTGCTTTGTTGCGAAAACGAGATGGATGGACAGAAATTTTACGTCCAGGGTCAACCCGATTTGCTACAACTTTCATTGCTTTGTATAGTCTTGTTGAGCATAAACATGATTTACAAGCATTGGTGACTAGTAAAACATTTAAAGATTCTAGATATTGGAAAGATAAGAAAGCTCAACTTATGTGTTCGGTTGTTCTTGATAATAAATTTTGGAATGATTGTTGTGTGATTGTTGGAATTGTGGGTCCACTTTTACGAGTGTTGCGAATGATGGATGCGGATGAGAGACCTTCTATTGGATATGTGTATGATGGGATGTGTAGGGCAAAAAAGCAATCAAGAAAACATTCAAGTATAAAAAAAGATTGTACAAGCCATATACGAACATTATTAAGGAGAGATGGGATTCACAACTTCGGCAACATATCCATGCGGCAGCTTACCTTTTGAACCCTACTTTTGCATATGACAAAGAAAATTATTCTGGAAAAGTTGAGTTGATGAATGGTTTCCTTGAGATGGTGGAGAAGAAAATCACTTGCAAGGTGAGTCAAAAAAAATGTATGGAGGAAGTGGGAATTTATCAAGATAGACTTGGGAGTTTTGGTCGACAACTTGCTATAGATTCTATAAAAACCATGCAACTCGGTAAATTCTAAGACCTTCAAACTTATTCATGTGTTGTTTCTTTTGTTTTTATATTCTAGAAACCTAGTACTAATTATAATTTTTTTTCTTCTTGGAGATGAATGGTGGAGAGTTTTTGGACATAGCGCTCCTAATATTCAAAAGTTGGCTATAAGGATCTTGAGCCAAACTTCTTCTTCTTCAGAATGTGAGAGGAATTAGAATGTATTTGAACGAATCCACACAAAGAAGAGGAATAGGTTGGAGCATGCTAGATTGAATGATCTTGTATTTGTCCATTACAACTTGCGTTTGAAGGAAAGGTAATTATTTATAGTTTATTCATTTTTAGTTAAAGTTATAAAATTTATATTTTTAATTTTATGTTCTTCATTTTTATAGGCTTAGTCTTAAAAAGAAATCATTTGATCCGGTAGACTATGAAAGTATAGATGATGTTGATTTTTTGGATTATGGAAGAGAAAAGTAATCAACCTTTACTTGACATTGATGAATTAGAGGGTATGCTTTACAATGAAGACAATCTTCCAAATCCAACAAATATCTCTAATAAAGGTAAATTTATTTTTTTGTTGCAATGATGTGTTTGTATTTCTGTTTTTGTTTTCTTACATTAAATCATTAACATTATATAATCTTGTATTTTTTAAAGGTGTGTCTAATGTTGAAGGTGAGATGAATGATTTCATTGAGAATGAGTTGGATTCATTTGTCAATGAAAATGGTGATAATACTTCGGAAGAAGAAGAAGATGATGACGGAGGTCATTTAGTGACTAGAAGAATGCGGCAAGATATGGGTGCCATCATCAATCAATGTGATTGAATTATGTTTATTATTTATGTAAACTTGTGGATTATGTTGTTTAAATATGTTGTTGAATTGTGTTGTGAATTATGTTTATTATTTATGTCTTAATGTGGAATTGTGTATTAGGTTGTTGATTGGTGTTTGTGGATTATTTTTTTGATTGATGTAGAATTGTGTATAGATGTTGAATGATGGATTATGTTATGTTGATTAGTTAATCATTTTTCATATTATGTTGTCAAATGCCATTGAATAAGGCTTAGGAGGTCAAAAGATTAGGGAGAAAACGAAAAAAAATTATTCAACCAGACCGGTCGGACCGGTAACCGGTAGCCACACCGGTTCGGGTCTGAAAACATTGCTATATAGGGCAAACGAAGACTTATCCTTACGCTATGAGGCGTTGCTATTCCTTACCTTTCTATGCATGGATGCGTACCATTGACATGGCTCTGGATGGGTGGCAATATACTGTTTTCATGAATTGTTTTACCTTATTGAACCGTTATGTGGACCCTAGTTGAACTCGGATTATATATGGATACGAAGTTTAGCCAGTGATTGATACAGATTTATAATAACATTTTTTAATGCATAATTGTTTTCATTCTTAGTAATGCCTCCCTGCATTTGATTGGCTAAATTTAGCATTATTCATGACAACTGCCTGCACAGGGAGTGTGCGGATGTGACAGATTTAAGAGCAGTGCGATTCAAACAATAGTGGAAAAGGATGGCTATAGAGGACTCATGAGAGGGTGGATTCCAAGAACGCTTTTCCATGCCCCTGCCGCTGCAATCTGCTGGTCTACGTATGAAGCGTCAAAGGCCTTCTTCCAAAAGCTCAATGATAGCAGTAACGGTAGCACCATCAAATGAAAAATATTTAATAAAGGGGTAATTTCATCATTTTCAGTTGGCACGAGGAAGTAATCATTTTTTCCCCCTTGGCTGCTTCATCAGAAACTCTTCTTATAACTGCCGATGAAAGTTTTTTCTCCTCACGTCGTTGATGAGCAAATGAGTATAAATTTTGCCTTTTTCACACCTGGCAGTGGTCTCATTGCTCTTTGCAATGTCAGAGGTGCAAATCATTTATATTATACGCAATAGTCAGGATTGAAAATCTTTAGAATATATGTAGAGTTTTTCATTGTTCAATCCTATTTCACGACGTTTTCTATAAATTATTACTTGTAATGTTTGTTCTTTTTTGTTAGGTTTTTTTATTGACAAGTCTTTTATACGAATTTTTTTATTTCATTTAATCTTTTAAAAGTGTTTGTAGTCCAATACGTTCTAAAGACATTGCTGATCCAGCCAACTTCTATCATCGTTTTGGAAATAGAATACTTTGTTGAGCTCACAGATGATCTGAGTAAGAAATTCTCTGAATTTTTTTGCTTAATTTTGACAACTTTTCTGAACTTTTTCGATGAGTTTTGCGAAATTTTCTGAATTCTGCATAAGCTTCTCTGATCATCTGAATTTTTAATTATTTTTTGTTTGATTTTGAGAAATCATCTAACTTTTCTAATAGGAAATTTAGAGAATTTCTAGTAATATGGTTTAAAGTTTAGGAGTTTACGATTTTGAAGTTTAGGAAATTAGATTTTAGTATTTAGAGTTTAGGATTTAAGGTTTTGAGATTTAGGACTTAAGGTTTTGGGGCGTATGGTTTAGGAATATTGGTTAGTAAAATTTATGATTTTCTTCTTATTTTTGTAAATTTCTCTTAATTATTCATAATACTTTTTGTTCAAAATTAAAACTGTAATTGTTGACGTTTAGAGGATTTCTTGAAAATTTAGATTTTTTTTTTGTTATAGGGTTTAAAGTTTAGGGTTTTGGGGTTTAAGATATTAAAATTTAGGATTTTGGAGTTTAGGGTGTTGGGATTTGGGGTTTGGAGTTTTGGGTTGTTTTGTTTGATTTACAGAAATTCTATAATTTGTTTGATATATTTTATGAAATCTTCTGAATTTTTTTGCTTAATTTTAAAATGTCTCTAATTTGTTTTAATGAATTTTATGATATGGTATATATTTTGTGCAAGTTTGAGAAATCTTTTTAATATTTCTTTTTGTTTTTGTTTGATTTTCAGAAATTTTATAAGTTTTTTGATATTTTTATGAAATCCTTTGAAATTTTTTGCTTAATTTTGAGGAATTTTTTTATTTGTTTAGATGAGTTTTGAGAAATTCTCAGAATTTATTTAAAAATTTTGATGAATAAACATTTAAACATATCAACAATAGGTTTTATTGGAAAGAATTTTTCGCGTTAATTATGAATCTTTATTTTTTTTTTAAAAGTACGAGTTGCGGAGAGGACAGTAAATTTTGCTTTTTCCTAACCAACTCAAAATTAGTAAAGACAAGCAATTAGTTACGCAACTAAAATGATGAAAATTTATGAAAGTGCAGCACAAATCATCTTTCTTCGCCGACTGTCTAAGATTCGTCGGTTGCATGAAAGATAGCATGGGTGAGTTCATCTGTAATTTCTTAACCGAATTTAATTGTAGGTAAGGACTTATGCCTAGGGGCTACAGTAGCATGTATTGCTCATTGGCGAAATTGAAATTTAATTTTTTCTTTGAGCGTTCACTTTCTAAATTTGCGTTTCTTTTGTCTGAGCAAATAAGAGAACACAATGTTGGAAAATCACGGTTTTGATCATGAATTTAATAGAGATTCAATTAATAGATAAATTGGATTTAAAACATGAATACGATAAGTTTCATGTGGAGAATAATTATGTGTATTCACTTGCTCATAGCCAAGCATAGAATGAAATGAAATGTTATTATAAAGTGAGTTATTTGAGCATGACCAAATATAAGAAAAAATTAGATGTCTTATATTAGAAAATTAAGGAAACAAACTCTTATTTATAAGGGTGAGTGTTAGACATAGACCTTGCGTCATAGAGCAACCAAGCTTTTGTGGAAAAGAACGAATGTACTTTATGCTAAATAATATCTACTGGTGTACTTCGTTTAACCACAGTCCAATGGGCTTCAAGCCTAGCCTAATGTTTCTTACTTCTTGTTGGTCCATGGTTCACGGGCTATCTGTGAGCCCAGTTCGAAAATGTCCAGAAATTTTTTGTCTCTGAAACAGCTGGGATAACATCTGGTTGGCTAAAGACGAAACTATTTTCAGATTAGGTTTTCATCTTTGTTAGCTAACATATATAATTATGATCAATTATTTGATAAGATAATATCAGATTGGATATTCTCCAATCCAGTTTGGCTCAATCTTCCCTCCCTCTCATGCACTATAAATAGGATCCTTCAGTTCATGTAGAGATACACCTGAAAAACATACATTTACGCTTATAAAGAGTTGAGAGTTGTCATCGTCATTTCCGTTCGTTGTTCAGAGTGTTTATTCTTTGCAGGTTGCAGCCATTCTCTCCTGGGAGGTTGTCGTCAATCTTTCCCAAAGCCACGTGTGAGAGACGATGAAGTCTTATGGAACAGAGTCTACTCTGAGCTTGACAATTTTGATTCGTTGTTTTCTTTCTTGTTCGGTTTTGGTAATGCATTTCCACGTTCTTTTGATGTCAATAATATGGTGATGATATTCTGGTTGTGTTGTTAAGTTGTTTTCTATTTCGATTGATGCGCATTTGATCCACAAACGAATTTATTCTTTTACATCACACAATGCATCTAAAAACATAGACAAAGACGTAATAATAGATTGTTCAATGGGGCACAACAGGAGGCCATGTTATCCATCCGTGAAGGTCTACACCTAGCTATTGAATTTGGGTGCCTTTGGAAAGCTATGAATCGGATTGTTTGATGGCTGTTCATGCCATTAATAATTGTAGAGGTTGTTCCGCTGCGGGATCGATTATTTCTGATATTGTATTAATCAGTTCTTCAGCTAGTTATGGTTCTTGCAATCCGGAGTTCATTCGATAGAGTGTGGGGGTGACTAATGTCCACGCTTAATTTCACAACTTGTAATTGCAGACATTCAGTTATGGTATGCTTCTTATTTCAAAAAAGAAGAAGCTTTATTTGTTATAAAAAAAAGGTCAGTTCTATGATCATGAATTAAGATGTGAAATATTTGTCATACCACTGCATCAAGGCATGTCTGGCCGGCCAGTTCCAAGCTCAATTGGTACAGACAATCAAAATAATGTTTCCGTGGAGATTGAAACGATAATATGCCTGTGTGTTAGATAAATGATCAAAAAATTTCATTAAATTTTATAAATATGATAAACAGATAATATTCAAATGTGTAAGAGATTTTAGGCGGCAATACCTTTCCAGATAAACCCTTAGTTATGGTCCACAATCCCCAGCCATGGCAATCTTCAGCATTCCATTCCTCTCCATAATGACAATGATTCTACTTAACCAGAGGAAGAGTTGTAAAGAATAGAGGCACCAAAAAGGATGTACATGTAAATGAATTCAGTAATCCCGATAGTCATACGAAGCACATCTTCAGATGATTGAGGACTTACACTGTAGCAGAACCGATAGAAGAGGTAGCTGCATGAGTTTTTTCTTAGAAGAGTTTGAGGATCATATTTAAACTATTGTATAGGAAGCATATTATCTGCATTAGACAAAACAAAGTATGCAGAAGCCAAATCATTCAACCCAAATTAATTGAAAACTACAAAACATCATAAAATAACTTGTCCATTTAATTACCTCCTCATCTAAAACAAGACACGAAACATTAGCCATCAGTTCTCGAGGGAATAATGAAGGATCGGCATTCTGTTCCGCCCAACTGAAAAGTATTAAGTGTGAATATTAACAATCACAGACAGAGTTGATAAGTGACTCTTGGTGCTCAAGACATATATATGATACATACATCACAAACTTCTGGAGAAATAAGTTAGCTGTAGAGTTATTACATTATATGCAAGGCACTTCAGTTATGTTGTTCATGAAGAAACTGTTACAAGCATTTTGCAACTTGTTTCAAAATTACACACGCGGACACACTTGGACAAATGAAGAAGAGAATCACATACCCAAAGACACCATCAGCAACAACAATAAATGCCCCATAGTAGCTGCTCACAGTGAAAGCATCTTCTCCACCCTTCTCTATCTATGGAGAGAACGGAAAATGAGCACTACATGTACTAAATTGTCGAGTCATCAAATCCTAATTTGTATAGAAGTAAACAAAATACTAGCAGACAGCTAAACAAACTAAGAAGACAGAGCCGCCTGTGAACAGTTAAAAGGAGGGCAAGTACGCAGGACCTTGTTGGGGTGTGGAAAGGGAAATTTGGTAAAATGACCCAAACTATAAACTGTTTTTGCAATCTAACCCATTTTCTAAAAAATTAAAATTCTAACCCTTTTGGCTATGGAAAGGTCATAAATACCCTCCTTACGCAACTTCCCTCCAAATGGGAAAACTGCAATAAAAAATTTGAAAAAAGAAAGTTGGGAATTTAGTTGCAGTTACACGAACGGAAGGGGAAACAACCCATTTCCGACGCCATTACTCCCTACGTCCACCACTCTGTTGCTTCGACCAGTCTCGTCCATTCTTCTATCAACGAGTTCGTCCATTTCGTCTAGCAGTCGAGCACGCACTGAGGTAAGCCATGTTTTGTGGTTTGTTCATTCTCGTCTTCGTTTACTGTTGATGAAATCGATTTGAAAGAATGAGAAGGAGTTTGGCCCCTGCGTGTGATCATTGTATGAAATGAATGAGTGCATGTCCCTGTTCTTGGTTGTTTGCTTTTGTTCTGCTTGTGTGCATCATGTCATGCCATGTCATGCCATTTGGGTTAGGTTGGGTTTTGCACTTTAATTGGGTTATAGAGTGTATTAGATTGTCAATTAAATTTCACTGTTCTAGGGTTTATGAAATTCAAATTTCCCAGGTTTAAGGAATTTGGAATTGAGTGCATGCTACAACATAAGGTGTTCTATAGAGAAGTGACTGTTTTGTTTAGAATAATCTAGGTTTTGTTTAAAACGGTATTGTTGAGCAGGTAGTGTTTATTGTTAGTTTTTGTTGAGTTGTATGCGGTATTCGCTCTAGGGTTCCTGCAATAAAAGTTAGATTTTTTCATTGATTTATCAGGTTTGTTCTCATTGTTTGTGTAGATGTATTTTGTGTGATGTGCTGAAGGAGTTTAAACAGTTGTTTGTTTTGCTCATGTTATATGTTGAAAATTTTCTGGATTTATGTGTGTTGTGTTGAAGGATTTTCCATTCGTTCCCACAGGATTTTGTTTAGTGCATGTCAGAATTATTGTTGAGAGCATAAGATGATGTTTAGAAATAGAGGAAGATAATTAGTTTAGATCTTTATGTTTCGGTTTATAACAGATTACATTTTGTTTAGAAATTCAAAGAATTTGTGCAAAAGAGATAAGTTTTTTGTGTAACAGTTTATTTTTTAAACACTTTTTGGTTGCTTGCTGAGTTGTATGGGGTTTTCGTTTGAAGGTTGATGCAATGTTTTGTAATTTGAGTTATGGGATTATCATTGTTTTTGTAGAAGGAGTATGCTTTGGTTTGGTTGTTTTATGTTGAAAACACTCTTCTTTTTTGTGTGTTGTGCTAAAGGATTTTGCTTACTTCCCAATGCATTTTTTTTAGAATATAATGTTAATGTAGATAATATATTTCTTTGATTAGAACAGTTTTAATTTGAAAAGAACGGTTTAGATTTTATACGTCACAGGATTTTTTTTTCAATTTCTGCTTTTTGTTAAGCATTTAATTTACTTTCAGTTAATAACAGTTTTGTGTTCGAATTCTAACATTTGTCATACTCAATTTTTTTTCCTAGTGTAGAGTAAATGGAATTCAAGATTAGAAAGGAATACCGATTTCCGTCAAAGGTTGCTGCCCTGTGCAGGCTGAGCCAAGCATCAAGCGTTATAAGAGAAGAGCTTGAGAAACTAAACTGCTTGGACCAGTTTAGAAATTCCTGTTTTGGAAGGTTCCTGGACATCCAGGGACCAAAAAATCATCCTCAAGTGATCCACAATGTTCTCCTCCGTCAAGTTAAAGCTCGGAAGGAAGAAAATGAAGGACGAATGGTTTTTAACCTTTGTGGGAAAAGGGCCGTATTCTCAATTAGGGAGTTCAACCTAATTACAGGACTTAGGTGTTCCCCAATGCCAAAATTGGAGTCGTTGCCAAAACCTGGTGATTTTGACATTGTGGATACTGTGTTTGAAGGGAAAAGACTCATTACGTGCAATGAACTTGAAGAAAAGTTCATTGCATGTAATGAGGCAGGGACAAAGTTGAGTTTGGCATTGGTCTACTTTGTTGAGGTCATCTTGCTTGGAAAGGAGACGAAGCTTTCCATCGACCTGAACTGGATAAAACTCGTCCAAGATCTTGCCAAATTTAATGAGTTCCCATGGGGGACTCTAAGTTTTACCAGAACTTTAGAAGGACTCCAGGGAGCAATGGTTGGGAGAGCAGACAAGTTTAAACAGAAGGGATTGAAGATTGACTTCTATAGCCTTGTTGGGTTCCCCTATGCTTTCCAAGTAATGGGCCTGCATATCATAGTTTTATATATTGTTTAGAATTGTATGCTTTATGATTAGAACTGTTATATATATGTTTTGAACCATTATGCTTTATTCTGGTTATGTTAATTTTATTGTGGAATTCATACACTTTTCTTGTTATATGATTCAGATATGGGCTTATGAGGCTGTTCCTCAACTAGGTGAATCTTTTGCTCATAGGGCTGGAGACCTACATCCTCGGATGTTAAGATGGACTCCAACTACATCTCCGAAACCTGCTGCAGTTAATTATGTACTGGACACGGATGACCTTGAGGTCAATGCTAATCTACTACCATTGGTGGCTGAGTCTGAGCAGGACTACACACTGAATGATGATGACATTTTCCCAATAGCTGTGAAGCAAGCAGTCTTCAAGATTCCCAAGTGCATACAACGAATGGGTGTTCGTCAATCTACAAACTTGCATAAGGACAGAAAAAGTGAAGAGAAGCTGGTATGTAAATGGACTCGATAATCTGGCATGTATAAATGTATTTTTGCCACCAATGTTGGGAACATGAATATTATGTTTAGAACAGTGATCATAATTATTAGCATTATACGGTAAATGACTTGAACATATTTTTGTATATTATAGGATGATGCAGTTGAAGAAATTGGTAGGGTCATACATCAAAATCTGAGTGCAATGGAAAAAAGGCTTGATAAGAAACTTGAAGGTAGGGGTAAAAGAATTCTGAAGAAGATGGAGGAGATAAATTCAGACATTCAAGACCTCGTCAGAGGTAGAGTCATCGATGATGTTATTCAGGAGAAGGTGGTGAAGAAGGAGAAGAAGGCGTTCAAAAGAGAGGTGGTGCAGAAGAAGGGGGTACAGAAGATGAAGGGGAAGCAACAACCTATTCCAAAGTCTCCAAGGAAGACAAGGACAATTCCCACTATGGATATGTTTCATAGAAGGAAGTCACCAAGGTTCACCAACCAAGAGAGTGCGGAACCTACTATCAGAGAGATACGTGAAAGTCTAAGAGCAAAGAAAAGGGCAAAGGTGGCAATGAAAGAAAAGGCCAATGAAAGTGGTGATACCGAGGAGGAGGACAAGAGGAAGAAAGAAGCAGATGATATAGTGCAACAGGTTATGAAGGATGTCCAAATGGAGGCTCTTGCTGGGGAGGGAGAAGGTATTGTGGGTGGAAAAGCTGGGGAAGGGAGGGATGACAACGAGGGGGATGCAGATGAGGAGGGAGCTGTTAGGGTGGATGAAAAAGTTGGGGAAGAGGGGGATGCAGATGAGGAGGCAGCTACTATGGTGGATGAAAAAGTTGGGGAAGGGGGGATGACAATGAGGGGGATGCAGATGAGGAGGGAGCAGCTAGGGTGTATGAAAAAGTTGGGGAAGGGGGGGATGATAATGAGGGTGGTGCAGATGAGGAGGGATCAGCTACTGTTGGTCCAAAGGTTGGAGATGTGGGGGGGGGATGATAATAAGGGGGGTGCAGAGGCGACTCCTATCACTGATGTTATTGTGTATAACAGTCCGCTGCCATTGTCGGTGGATACATCGTTTGTCTTATCAAGTCCGGAGTTGTCAGAATTTTTGAGAAAATCAAAGATACCTGAACATCCTGCAAAGAGGGTTGTCCGGACAAGTAAATACCATATGTCTCCATACACTGACCCCACTACAAGGAGACCCAAGATGTCTACTGTCATCCCAAAACAATTCAATCCGCTAAGAGAATTGGATGCAGAGTTGGAGCAACAATTTTCATCTTTCTATAATCACATGACAGATCAACAGTACTTTGAGTTGCCAACATGCTCGGTCGATAAGAAATGGTTCACTGACCTGGTGAGTGAGGAGAGCTGGCTTATAGATACGGTATGGAAGAGTGATTACTCTTAGATATTCAATTACTATTACATTAAGTCATTTAATATGCGTTTACTGATTAAAGAAGCTGTAATGTTTTGCAGCATTTGGATACGACCATCTACTATATGCTAGCCAGGAAACAAAATATCCCACTCTCTTCCCACAAAACTGCCATATAGTCGATACCACATTTGCAGTAAGTTTTATTGTTTTGAGTTCAAATTTTATATTTAGAATATAGACCATTAAGTTTAGAACGATGATGACATATTATAGAACAGAATAAATCTAAACTAATAACATAGGTTGAGCAGCCATGATTAAAATTAGAACATTTAAACTTTCATATAGAATAGTTTTGTTTCAGTTTAGAATAGTTTCAATGTCGACTGTCATTATTTGGAAAAGTAATAATTTGTTGAAATTACTCTTCTATCCAGGCATACCTGACAAGCAGGTGGAAGTTGTACCAGAAAAACCCCGATCCAAAGCACAGGGACAAAGACAACAGGCTTTACAACTTTGTTTCTGGCAGTGGGAAGCATGTGTCATGGATCGGATTGGACAGAGTTTACATTCCATTCAATATAAAATGAGATCATTGGATAGCCCTTATGGTTGACTTAAATGGAAGAGATATATTTGCATTTGATTCTCTTACAAGTCATACCAGGGCAGCCAAATTCAATTCCGAACTGGAGCCATTTAGAACACTTCTCCCGAGGGTTTTGAAGCTTTCTGGAATTATATCAGGAGACAATGACCACCCATAGGGAGTTGAGAGGGCATCCGATGTACCACAACAACTCAATGGGTGTGTATTAATTGTATGCATATAGCTTTATCATATATTTTCCTCATGATTGTTGTTGTGTATCATTTTTGTTGTTTATCATTTCTTTCCCAGGGCGGATTGCGGGGTATTTTGCATCAGATGCATAGAGTTACTCTCCTCAGACATTCCTTTATCCGTATTGAAACCAAGTGGGATGAAAGAATACAGGACACTCATTGCTGTTGAGAATTGGATTGGCCAATGGGGCTGCTGAACAGGGTGGTTTAGTAGGACTGTAAATGTGATTTGCTTTACAGGAAATGTGATTTTCACTATAGCAGTACATTAATTTAGTTTAGAACTATTATAGTTTCGTTTTGAATACATAGTATCTAGTTTAGAACACATATAATTTGCCTTTTTTCCAATTCTCCTTAGCTCAATAATTTTTTTGTTTAGAAGACTTGATGTGCTTGGTTTAGAATAGTGTTTTTCTGTCTGGATTAGATCATTTACATCATTAATGGTTAATTTCGAATTCTAAAGCCTACATATTGCTTGTAATTCTGAAAAATACATACACCAAGCAGATATGACAGCTAGCATTATAGTACACTCAGGTCATAGCATATGGACAGCTACTAGGTGAACATTGAGCATGAGGACATCCGGGGCAATGTGATTTCACAGTATGTAGTTTATCACAATCATCTTCATCATCATTGCTCAGAGATGTCGTATTTTCGACAACGTACATGTGAACTACTCCATGTGCTGCCCCATGAATCGCCATGTCATAGTAGTCGACGTCCTCCTTCAGTTGAACAAGACCGCAACACAATGGCCATCTGTGCCGCTGGTAGAACAATGTACAAGCATCGCGCAGCACAAAAAGATTAAAACAGGAATGGAGAAGATATAGAACAGAGGTTCTATCCCAGCACTCTACTCGCACACCGTGGAAGGTAGTCTCACCCTCACCTACGCAATAAAAATGCCAGCTATTGTTTACCAAGTAGCCCGGGTAGTGAACTACAACTGAAAAAAGGATGCTCATTTTGTAGATTACGAAATAAGGGAATTGGGAGTTGAGGAAAGAAAAGGGCTAGGTGTTGGGTACTTATAGTGGGTCATACCTTATCCATACAATATCCAACCGTGTGTTCACATCCATTCATTGGATTTCCCTTATCCACATAAACACATTGTTTGACACGTGCATAAAAATTGATACACAATCACACACAACATTTCTTGGGTGCAGAAAAAATTAATGTCTCTAAATAAATTAAAAAATAATGTCTCTAAATAAAATAAATTAAGTCTAAGGAAGTTCTACTCCCGTGACACCTTGCCTCCTCCTTATTTGTAATCCTTCATTACTTATTGGTTGGATGCAATGGCGTGGCCTCTTTACATGTCTGCCGGTTGTGACCATTTTGCTTGCACCTGCTGCAACGTCTAGACGTTTGTGGCTCGCCTGTGCATTTGCAGCAATCGGAAGTTAAATGAATATTCTTCCAAACATAATGAACCCTGTTCAAAACCAAGTGAAAACTACTCTAAACGGAATAAAACAGAAAAACCAAATTGAATGTCTTTCCAAGTCCAGCTATAATAGGTATAGTTCCAAACATAATGAAACCTGGTCAAAACCAAGTGAAAGCTACTCTAAACGGATTAAAAAAAGAAAAACCAAATTGAATGTCTTTCCAAGTCCAGCTATAATAGGTGCAGTTCCAAACATAATGAAACCTGGTCAAAACCAACTGAAAGCTACTCTAAACCGATTAAAAAAAGAAAAATAAAAATTTAATGTCTTTCCAAGTCCAGCTATAATAGGTGCAGTTCCAAACATAATGAAACCTGCTCAAACCGCAGTGAAAGCTACTCTAAACGTATTAAAAAAACAAAAATCAAAATTTAATGTCTTTCCAAGTCCAGCTATAATAGGTGCAGTTCCAAACATAATGAAACCTGCTCAAACCCCAGTGAAAGCTACTCTAAACGTATTAAAAAAACAAAAATCAAAATTTAATGTCTTTCCAAGTCCAGCTATAATAGGTGCAGTTCCAAACATAATGAAACCTGCTCAAAACCCAGTGAAAGCTACTCTAAACCGATTAAAAAAACAAAAATCAAAATTTAATGTCTTTCCAAGTCCAGCTATAATAGGTGCAGTTCCAAACATAATGAAACCTGCTCAAACCCCAGTGAAAGCTACTCTAAACGTATTAAAAAAACAGACATAAACTATCCTCTTGATGGTATTCTGCTATTTTGTCATCTTCCAACTTTAACAACGCTTTGTGGAGGTAAGGGGCAAACAATATCCTCCCCAATCACAGTCTCATCAGTGATGACTACAGGATATATGGGCTCTGAATAGGCCAGTACAAGCATATCTGTCGTGTAGTACTTTGAGCACAAAGGCGTCATTGAAAAATTCCTACCTGAAATTGCAGCACAAGCATGGGTGCAAGGAAGATGATCAATGTCAAATACCCTACAAGAACAACTTCTCCGTTGTAAATCCACTTGACCCCCAACATCATCATCCCTTACATGGTACTCGTGGACACTGATGGGTTCAACTGTCATTCGACTAGCTTTCACTCGCCGAGCTTTCAAGATATTTTCATGGAAGTCTGTCAGATCATTTTTCATGGCAAGTGCTTTATCTCGACGCTCGTGAAACCATCTTTGTAGCATTTCAACTAGATACTTCATCAGCTTTGTTATTGGTAACAAACAAGCCTCTTTTAGAACCCCGTTCACACTCTCCGCAATGTTAGTCGTCATGATGGTATAACGATCCACAGGGCAATATGACCTGGCCCATCTCTCAAATCCTGCATCTTGCAAATACTTATAGACCTTCCCGTCTTCAAATTGCCTCAGCTGGCACATTACATGTTGGAACTCTGACACAAGATAACACTTAACAGCTTTATAGAAAATATTAACAGCATATTCAGGGTACTTTTTCGCCTTCATATTTTGTTCAATGTGAAATAAAGAAGCCCCATGGAATGTTTCGGGGAAAATACGCTTTACGCCATTCTCTATGCTTTTATTCCGGTCGGATATAATTGCAAGATTAGGTATAGTACCGATTGTACCCCGTAATTTCTCGAAGAACCACCCCCACGAGGCATCGTTTTCTGAATACCAAAGGCCAATGGGTAAATCTGGTTATTGCCATCAAGAGCATTCGCAAGTAAGAGTACCCCCTTATATTTGCTCTTAAGATGAGTGCCATCAACACATAGTACAGGCAGCATGCACGTAATAAACCCTCTTACACACGGACCGAGTGCCAAAAAGAAAAATTTAAATCGATTTTGGGAGTCATATTCAATGTGAGTTATGGTACCTGGTACACATGGAAAATAAGATATATCACAACAGAACATAACATCATTTTCTAGGACATTGATAATTATTATAAACAAAAATCAGTTAATTCTAAAACTTTTGACAGTACTACATTCTAAAACTACACAGTTCTAAACAGAATGGATACTATTATAATCAGCGTTATATTGTACCTGGATTTTTTGACTCCACTATCTTACAAAACTGTGGCAGCTGAGCATATCCTTCTTCTGCAGTACCATATATAGAATTAAAGGCACATTCCCTAGCCTTCCAACCTTCCAGTAGCTACACTTTACGCCATTTTCCTTTTGAAAATCTTGAATCACGTCATTGGGCCTATAAGTTCGACCAACTTTCTCGTATTTAGACTTTATGCAGTTACCAATCAAAGAGCTTGTTGTTTGCCAATTCTCAGTGAAAGTGAGACAATTAGACGAGGCATGAACATCACGAAACTTCTTAATCTGAAATAAAGAAACATCTTTCATTGCAGTGGCTCGCATCCACCAATTGCATTCATCAACACAACACCGAGCCACAAATAGTGTTTTCGTAGACTTCACAACTTTGAATTGAAAGTGTTTATTCACCGCATACTTGCATAGCCTTTTATGCAATATCTTCTTCTCCGTAAAAATTTCACCAACTCTCATAACCTCGGAACTTCCATCGGACTGAACATTGGACTCCACTGCAAAATTCACTGAAGGATTGCTAGGGCAGGAATGGGATGTATTTGTTGCTTGATTATTCCGAGCATTATTATGATCTTCAACTGCATAATCAACTGCCTCAAGGAATGCATCATCAACTAAGTCATCAGATACATCATAGGCTGCCTCGTCCAAATCATCATCATCCACATGAACAGTATGTTCATTGTTATGTGGTTCTATTCCATCAATGTTCGGCATTTTGTCATTGTTTCTACTGAATCCAAGACCAGGAAATTCCTCCATTCCTTCCACATAATTAAGCACGTCATCCCTATGTTGCATATTTGCTAAATTATCCCCGAAATCATCATTTCTGCCTCTGATTTTAGAAGATATGCACAGAGATGTAGCCAGAATACTTCTGTCCAGATTACACCAAGTGAAACAGCGAACATCATCATCTCCTTCAATCTCAACCGGCTCGGTAGGAGAACGCACATTATAAAGGTATTTCATTTGAATATCATGATGCTGCAGCTTTGTTATATCACAGACTTTATCGAGTAATTCAGCGTAAGAAATAAACTTTGAGACTATGATAGCCTTGCTTTTCCCACCTTTATATGTGTAGTTCGTGTCAATTTTTTCCCACTTTCCAAAATACTGAATCAAAATGCTCACATCTTTCATTCCTTCAAGAAATATATAACACGTTCTCAATAAAAAAATTACGTACAAGACCAGCAAAGCTAAAAAAGTTCTAAACATAATGACACTATGCTAAACAGAATTTAGAGTATTCTAAACAGAAAACTTACCTATTCTAAATTGCAAATAACAAAAACTCACTCATAACCCAGATAGTGTCCTACATTCCTTCACAATTTTCCAACATGAACGAACAATTAGGCGGTTTCCATGACCCAAACAAAATGAAGACCTCCACAGTATACTTAGCAACTATACTAACATAATGTATTACATAGATTATGGTTCAAGATCTGACCTGTGGTACAAACGAGTTTCGAAATCAGAACTCGAGCTTCAAATCTGAAATCCAAGAATAACGTCGACTTAAGAACTGAAAATTTAAATGTCTTTCGAGCTTCAAATACAAGTAGTACAAGAATGAGATTGAAGCACCAGCAAATAGCAGCTGTCAGAAATCAGAACTCAACCTTGTTGTAGAAGCTGTCCGAAATGAGAACTCGACCTTGGTGTAGCAGCAGTCCGAAATCAGAACTCCAGCTTGCTGTAGCAGCTGTCCGAAATCAGAACTCCAGCTTGCTGTCCGAAATCAGGGTTGGAAATCGTCAAATCTTGGAAGCCGCCGGAAGTATCGGGAAAGGAAAGGTAATGACTGTTTTCAGCTCCTCTTCTTACATTTTCAATTTTCAATTAATGAATATTATGAGGAGAGTATTTATGACCTTTCCATAGCCAAAAGAGTTAGAATTTTAATTTTTTAGAAAATGGGTTAGATTGCAAAAACAGTTTATATTTTGGGTCATTTTACCAAATTTCCCGTGTGGAAATTTACTGAAGCGTGAAGAGAAGGAAGCAGCAAACCGGAATGGGTTGCGTTCCGTTGAAGCAGAGTAAGGCGACTTGTTCTTCTTTGTCAGTAAATTTGTCAAGAAACAACCCACACCTATGGAAATTTCGTGATAGAGACCGGAATAGTTGGTTTTCTAGTCAACAAAGTAATGGGAAAATGGCCCTCTCAAGCAGTCAGGGTAACCCTGTTCTTGGAGAAGGTCCAAAAAGAAGATGATAGCTAAGAGAAATGAAAACAAACTTTTAATAATATTCTTTTTCATGAAAAACAAAAGACCTCCCCCTCCGCCTTTATCAGGTACGCAGGACGTGGTTGTTACGGTACAGGAACATGGACATGAACTCCTGCCAAGATTCCCTTCTAGAACTTCCTGTCCTAACCCTAATATTAAGCATGCAAACCTACGTGATTACTATTGTAATCATTAATTAAAATAACACAACCCTATTAAACGCAATACCAATACAACACCGCTACCCCTAATACTCGGCCCAACAAAACAAAGCATTTAGTAACAAGACTAGGCCCAGCCCAAAAAACTATAATAACTTTAGAACTAAGTAACTTCCTTCACTACTATCACTCTCGTGCTCCTCCAGTGCATGAACATGACAAACCATTCCTCTTCAAAGAACCTTGCCCACAAGGTCTGGGAAATCCTCCAAAAGTTTAGTGTAGGACACCCATGTAGCATCTTCTTCTTTCTGGCCAACCCATTGTACCAGTAGCTCACCCTTAGGAAACTTACGATGTGGAGTAAGTCTCCTTCTCAATACGTTGGCAGGCCCCCACTATGATGTGCCCCTCTGAATTTACTAAAGGAAGATTATGTTGTGGCTGTATGTGCTTCCCCAATGCTATCTTCAACTGAGAGACATGAATTACTGGATGGATTTGGGAAGATGCATGCAGTTCCAGTTCATATGCCACCTTCCCAATCTTCTTCAGAATTCTGTATGGACCATAAAACCTGGGAGCTGACGTTAAGTTCCTGCGTTGGGCTACTGACACCTGCCTGTAAGGGTGGAGTTTGAGATACACCACACTTCCCACATCAAATTCACAAGGAGTCCTCTTTCTATCAGCAAATAATTTCATAGATGCCTGACTCTTTTGAAGATTATGTCGTAGTGTTAGCAACCTGTCTTCCCTGGTCCTTAGTTCTTTTTCAACAGCTTCTACTACAGCAATGCCTGGTATATAATTGAGTAACTTTGGAGGTGGTCTGCCATATACTGCCTCGAAGGGACTCATCTTTGTACTAGTGTGAGGGGTGGTACTATAGCATAACTCTGCCAGTGAAAACCATTTAACCCAACCTTTAGGATGGACAGAAGTGAAGCATCTCAAGTATTGCTCTACAGCCTTGTTCACAATCTCAGATTTTCCATCACTCTGGGGATGGTAGGAACTGCTGTAATTGAGTTGTGTCCCCTATAAATTGAATAGCTCCTTCCAAAATCTGCTGGTAAAGATTGCATCCCTGTCAGAAATGATACTGGTTGGCATCCCATGCAACTTGAATGCCCCATCCATATATATCTGAGCCACCCTTGATACAGTGTAAGGATGTTGTAGGGCCAAGAAGTGAGCATTCTTGGTTAATCTATCAACCACAGTGAATATAACAGTCTTACCAAATGAATTTGGTAATCCTTTGATGAAATCCATACTTATATCTGACCATGGAGTTTTGGGAATAGGTAGAGGTTGCAAAATCCCTTGAGGGGGTGTGGTTTGATATTTAGTTGTTTGACAGACATGGCATTCCCTGATGTGGACTTTAACATCCTTACTCAGACCCTTCCAATAAAAATTTTGTTTAGCTTTTTTTAGGCTCTTAACAAATCCAGGTTGTCCAGCCACAGGTACACTGTGTATCTCTTGTAACAGCTTCTCTTTTAGAAGACTGTCATCACCAACGAACAGCCTGCCTTTGTAGTATAATACCCTATGATGATAAGAATAATTTTCTGGTAGTTCAACTCCTGCCTTGGCCTTAACCAACAACTCTTGAGCCTCCTTGTCTTCAACATAAAAAGATTGGATCTCCTGGAGTAGCCCACAATTAGAGACTGAAACTGCCAGGGAAATCAAGGCAGTGGCTTCTTCTTTATGTCCTTGACTGGACAGTGCATCTGCTACCTTGTTCTCAATGACCTTTTTGAACTCGATAATGAAATCATAACCAAAAAGCTTACTGATCCATTTCTGTTGTGTTACTGTTCCCAAAGACTGCTTCAAAATGTGTTTGAGGGAATGATGGTCAGTTTTAACCATGATTTCATTCCTTAGCAGGTAGTGCCTCCACTTCTATACAGCAGACACAAGGGCAAATAGTTCCTTCTCATATGTAGAAAGGAGTAAAGATCTCCCCTTCAATGCTGCACTGAAAAATGATATGGGGTGACCTTTCTGCATTAACACGGCACCCACCCCATCTCCAGAAGCATCACACTCTATGGTGAAAGGGTGTTTGAAATTTGGAAGAGAAAGGATATGTGGGTGAGCTACTGCCTCCTTGAGTTTCTTGAATGCCAAGTCAGCTTTCTCATGCCACTTAAACTGTCCTTTTTGCAGCAACAATGTGAGAGGTCTGGCCAATACCCCATAACCCTTAATAAATTTTATGTAATATCCAGTTAATCCAAGAAATCCTCTCTGAGCCTTAATGGAAGTTGGAGTTGGCCATTCCATCATTGCTTGAACTTTGGACATATCTATTTTGACCCCCTCTTTATCCACTATATGACCCAAATAGCTGATGGAGGAACTACCAAAATTACACTTGGATCTCTTGGCAAATAACTGCTGCTGTTGGAGGACTCCCAAAACCAACTCCAAATGCCTCAAGTGTTCTTCCTCAGACTTGCTGTAGATTAATATGTCATCAAAGAACACTAGGAAAAAATTCCTTAAGAAGGGTTTAAAAATGTCATCCATTAAGGTCTGGAAGGTGGTAGGTGCATTGGTTAAGCCAAATGACATAACCAAGAATTCATACAGCCCCTCATGTGTTCTAAAGGCAATTTTGGGTATGTCATCTTCTTTCATCCTTATTTGATGGTAACCCGATCATAGTTCAAGCTTAGAAAAGATAGCAGCCCCATGAAGCTCGTCCAAGAGCTCATCTATGACAAGTATAGGGTACTTGTTTTTCACCATGGCATCATTGAGGGCCTTATAATCAATACAAAGTCTCCATGAGTTATCAGTTTTCTTCACTAAGAGGACAGGTGAAGCAAATGGGCTTCTGCTGGGCCTTACCATACCATTGTTTAGAAGGTCCTTGAACATTTTTCAATTTCTAGTTTTTGGTTGTGTGGACATCTGTAAGCTCATGGGACCTTGGAGGTGATAACTCTTTTGGTACCAAAAAGACTTGCTCAAACCTACCCAAAATATCTTGCACAGCTGGTAGAATGACCTCATTTTCCTCCTTGACTTCAGCCTCCAGTACATAATGGAAGGAAAGCATGCTGTCATTAAACTGCAAGGGTAGCTCACTGCCTTGATTCACCAGTTCAGTCAATTTTCTTGAAATACCTCTCAACTGTTGAATGACCCCTCTATGAAGGAATTGCATTGTTAAACTCTGTAAATTCCATTGAATATCCCCCAACCCTTTCAACCACTGAAGTCCCAAGACAACATCATATCCTCCCAGAGGCATAATGTGGAAATCAGAGATGAATACTGAATCTTGTAAGGAAAAAGGGGCACAACAATAAGTTCCTAGACTCTGGAGTCTTGCTCCATTGGCTAGTTTCACAGACATAATATGATTAATGCTCTCCCCCATTCCAGCCTTAGCAACCATGTATGGATCCAAAAAGTTATGAGATGAACCTGTATCAATCAAGAACATAGGTTTCCCATTAATGGTACCCTGCAAGTTCATGGTTTGTTGTTGACAAAATCCGGATATAGCATGAAGAGTTAAGATTGGGAAATTCTCCTCTACCATCATAGGGGGTTCCTTGGGGTTATTATCAATTATAGGCTGCACCCCAGATTCCATGGTGTTATCATAAACTTCATGATCCTCTTCATTGTCAAGAGCATCCAACAAAAATATCCTAGGGTTAACACATTTATGTCCCTTGACGTACACTTCATCACAGTAAAAACATAATTAGGGATGGCAAAATTCCCCGCGGGTCCGGGGCCCCGTGGGGACCCGACCCAAAATTTCGGGGTCGGGTTCGGGGATTCCCCGAAGCCCACTTTTCGGGGACGGGTAGGGTATGGTATGACCATACCCGAACCCGACCCGAAATTTTTATTATATTTAATTTTAAAATATATATATAAATATATATATATATAGACAAATATTTTTAACATATTACATATACATATATAGATAATATATTCATATATATAATTCAAGGTAAATTTGATAATTGATATTGGTAATTGGTTAGTTTGATGGTTTTGTGCTTGTTGAATTACCCAGAAGATTCATTTACATGTGCACTATGCATTGATGTTTAATTTTTTATTTTTGGTTGAAATCCATTTATTAAGAACATGAGAACATCAAGCTGCTATACTAGCTCCTTTTCATTTTACAAACACTTTTATGTTTGGTTTTGTTTTGAACTTTTGATGTATGGATGATTAGAACAAAAATCTTTAATATTGTTGTGTGAATTGTTTGATTTGTGGATGCTTGCAGGTGAATTATTTGTTTTTTGGATGCTTGCAAGGTCGGGTTCGGGGATGGAATCGGGGATGGATGTTACCCGTTCCCGTCGGGTTCGGGTTCGGGGATCCCCGACTCCCAAAAATCGGGGATGGGGGCGGGGATGAGTTTCGGGTTCGGGGATGGGGATGGCATACCCGGCCCCGCCCCGCCCCGTTGCCATCCCTAAACATAATCCCATTTTTTTTCTTTCTTCATTATGAGGGTTGGTGATCTAAGAAATGGGTACTTGTCTGCTAGCATTAGAGTTCCAGGTTGTTTTAAAAGGAGGCAAGACAGAAGTATTGGATGAGTTGGGTACCTTATTGTGTCTTGGTGCCCCATAGCCAGGATAAGTGAGAGGTAACACAGATGGTGGAGCTAGTAAGGGTGCAGCTGGTGAGGAGAAAGGTGTGGTAGCTGGAGCGAATGTGGAACAAATGAACTAGAACTAACATGAGTAGGACGCATCTATTTCCTGGTCATGCTTTGGCTTTCCTCATGCATCCTAGCAAGAGATTGAGCCATTGACACACTAGAAGGTCTCAATACCTTCACTGATAACCGCAACTAATCCTTTAAACCAACCAAATATAATCCTAGTTTCTGTTCTTCATTTAATCAACGCACCTTCATAGCGATGTCCTCATGTTTCCCAGTATATTCATCCACATAAGTTGTTTGCTTCAGACGAGCCAGTTCCTCCATTGGTGACTCTAGGAAACTAGGTCCATACCTGGACTTCATCGCCTCAGTAAAGGTCTCCCAATCGACATGTACGCCTGAATGTTCCCATTCCTAAAACCAATTGGCAGCCTTTCCTTCCAGGTAACAAGCTGCAATGGTAACTTTGTGATGGGAGGCGAGTTTTGTAGAAGTTAAAATATCGGTTGGCTCGGTTGATCCACGTGATAGGTTCTTCACCGTAGAACTTAGGGAAATCTATCTTAGGACCACGAATGCCACCAAGCCCTCGTTCCATTTCCTCCATATGAGGGGGTTCATTTCTATCTCTCACATTGTGAGCAACCAACAGAACCACCAAGGGAGGTATTGGGTGCACATTCTCTTCCAAAATAGGATGGTTTAGCAACTGCTTCATCCGACGATCCATGATCTCAAATCATTGGAGCACCTCAGCGAGGCTGTGTTGGAGTTGCTTTGTTTGCTGGTGAGAAACTCTCTCACGTTGATCATGCATAAGTCTGTGCTCATCGAGCTGCCGCTGGATGTAAGTCAAAGTTTCCTCTATAACTACCACTCGTTCGTTAACAGCTTTAAGGGACATGGTGAGATCCTTCGACTACTCTGATACCAAATATTAAGAAACAACCCACACCTATGGAAATTTCGTGATAGAGACCGGAATAGTTGGTTTCCCAGTCAACGAAGTAATGGAAAAATGGCCCTCTCAAGCAATCAGGGTAACCCTATTTTTGAAGAAGTTCTAGAAAGAAGATGATAACTAAGAGAAATGAAAACAACTTTTGATAATATTATTTTTCATGAAAAACAAAAGACCTCCCCCTCCGCCTTTATCAGGTACGCAGGACGTGGTTGTTACAGTATAGGAACATGGACATGAACTCCTGCCAAGATTCCCTTCAAGAACTTCTTGTCCTAACCCTAATATTAAGCATGCAAACCTACATGATTAGTATTGTAATCATTAATTAAAATAACACAACCCTATTAAACGCAATACCAATACGACGCCGTTACCCCTAATACTCGGCCCAACAGAACAAAACATTTAGTAACAAGACTACCCAGCCCAAAAAACTATAATAACTTCATAACTAAGTAACTTCCTTCACTACTACTATCACTCCCGTGCTCCTCCAGTGTATGAACATGACAAAATTCAAACTTGAAAGACTAGAGATTCGAAAGAGCATATGAGCATGAGAAATCGAAGCCCTCATTGAAAGAATCCCCATCCCCATCCCCATCTCCATCTCCATCTAGAGAAGATGCGTCACAAATGAAGGAGAAATAATCATGTTCTCCAATTCGAAACAGCTTGCACCAGTGGCCTAGTGGTAGAATAGTTCCCTGCCACGGTACAGACCCGGGTCTTCTTCCCGGCTGGTGCATTTTCTCTTTATTTTTGGATATGTTCTCTACTTTGCAGTGCCATTTAATCCATTTATTGTCTCGGGTAGAGTGGCTCCTGACTGGGCCGGGCTCATGATGTGCCTGAGAATCGGTGCTTCAGCAACTCCGGCTACCCTAAACCAGATTAGAATTTGAGAACTTGGGCGGGCAATGAATGCATGACAGATGTTTGTTGAATTGCTTGATTTTGCGTTCAGTATTTGCAATCAGTTTCCTCCTCCTTCGTGGAACTCTATTTGATCAAATTTAGATGACCGTACAATTAGCAACATTGTCCTTGACAGAGCATAAAAATTGAAACCAAGTCCATAACTAGGCAATTTCTCTCATCGCTGCTATAGGCTGGATTTCAATAACACGGACACCTCATTCCCTGTTTTATATCCCTCTACAACATGCGGGCAACACACTCCACAGATAAGCTATCAATAATAATCAATTTTGGTCCAAAACTGTAATCAAACAAATCTTTAGATGAAATCTCGCTGTCAGGGAACTACTCAAACCGCATTGGTCACTACCTCAAGCACCAATATTCTCAATGTTAGCACCTTTGTCAATTCTCTTCAGAATGCCAGCGATAACCTAATCATGATTGAAAGTAACACATGAGAAACCTTAAAGTGTTGTGACTAAAATGAGGTGAACTAAGTTTCCAGAGTGAGTATACGTTATACCTTTCCAGGTCCTAATTCATAACCCTTCTTCAGCCCTCTAGAAAGAAGAGTCTTCACTGTTGTTTCCCATTGGACGGGAGAGGTCACCTGTGGTTATATAATTGAGGGCCAGTTTCTTTTTCTAGCTCATGGAAACTAGAAACAAGTTCTTTAGGTAGCTCACCTGACGTCCCAATATCTTCTTGATTATATTAGGATCTGCATGTGGCTGCGCATCAACATTAGATATAACAGGAATTCTTGGAGGTTTGATCACTGTTGCAGCCAATGCAGCTTCCAATCTTGAGACAGCTGGTTCCATGAAACTAGTGTGGAAAGCTCCAGCAACAGCTAGACGCACCTGAGAAAAATGCTCAAAATGTCATTGCCATTAAGTGGATGGCAGGAAAAATCCCTAAAATGTAAGAACACAAGATTACCGTCATTCTGGCTTTAAATGACTTTGCCTTAGCTTCTACTACTTCAATTCCTTTGACACTGCCCGAGACCACATAATTGCCCTGACAAAATGAAATGCATTCAATGTCCAAGTACAGAGACATCAAACCAACTAAACATCAAATATGGTACTAATTAGGTCATTGTAATTAATCTAATAGAACCTTACAGGGCATAGGTAATTTGCAATCTGAACTTTATCAGCTTCATCAACCTCTAGATTGGCTGCATCACATAGTTGCTGAACCTTCTCCGAATCCAGTCCAACTACACTTACCATGGCACTTTTTGCAGCGTCAGAAGCTTCCTGCAGGAAATTTCAGAGAACCCAATTACTAATTGATGTCTAAACTCCTCCCAATTGTGGAATGACACTAATACATCTATTTTTCAGCCATGAATTGTCACCTGCATCGCTTCTCCCCTTAGTTTAACCAGCTTGAGTCCATCCTCAAAGCTATACAAGTTCCACCAAAAGGCAAAATAAAAGAAGTCATTAGAAACAAGAGCGGAATAACTAAATATCGTCTGAATATTCAATTTGAGTCGAATAAAGACATTTGCATCACACAGAACCAATATGTAACCAAGGTAGGTGGTCTTATTTACATTTAAAAAGAAGACTGTTGGTGTGTCTTTATATATATTTTTAATACCATATCTTTTTAAATTAGAAGGCCAGCTTGGCTCATTGATCAATTCTGGCAACAATGGGATTGCTTTCTACAATATCAGTCAAACAGCTTGTAGACCAGTTTGTGTAAGTTCATTAGCTCATGTTGCTTCAGTTTAAAGTGGATTATATATCTAAGTAAACATCAATTGTTATGAATAGTCTTAGAAGACTAACCTAAAGGCTCCAGCAAATGCAAGCGCTGTATATTCCCCTAGGCTGAGACCACATGTGACATCAACTGAACCAATTATATGCTGACCACCATCACGAGCACGGAGAACCTCGATTGCAGCAAGGCTTGTGACATAGATAGCAGGCTGCAAAGATGTTCAGTAAGGCAATCAGCAATGACATTAATAAGGAATATCCATGTCACGTAATGCAAAGTATTTAAAGGTGAAAGGCAGAAAGCATCAAATGATACAATGACTCAAGCAGCAAAATAGAAATGCTTCCTTTTGTGTACACACAGGAAGGGAACGGGTCATATTCATGGTTTTATAAGTTGAATTTCAACTCTTTTGAAAATACTGAGCAAATGTGTTTGGAAACAATGCCTTAAAGACTCTCTATCCAAACCCCGGCAATGTTACCCACGAGTTCAATCCATGAGAATATGGTAATTTAAAGCATTAGGATATTTTGCCCAGTTTTCTTCTTATTGGTCTTAAATGCTGTGTATTGAAGTGGCATCTACTTATTCATATATGTAATGCCAGGCTAATTTGCCCATGTTATATGTACTGAGATGGTCATAGAACGGATACTAGCAAAGAAAATTAAAATATTAAAGAGTAATTAGATTAAGACAGCTAAGCAGCAAGGTACCTGGCTTATAACAGTTGAATTTAGTTTCTCTTTCGGCCCATTGACACAAACATCAAGAAGATCAAATCTGCATAAATTATGAACATCATAATTTTTAGAAATTTTATTACAATTAAAATGAGAGAAAATCTTTAAGTTCCAAGCAGAACAAAGAACTTTTTTTTTTCTTTTCCTTGAAAAAGCAAGCTGTTCAATGGCTGAACTCAGTTTCAACCTGGACTCGAGAATCATGGTTATGCCATTCAAATGATGAATAATATTAACAGTACCCAAGAACATCATTAGCTTTCTTGTACAAATCTGCAGCAGCAGGCACGCTTTGAGCATCTTTCCCCATTCCAATTGCTTGGGCACCCTGAAAACATTTTAAATACAAATCAAATTGATACAACTACTACTAGAAGGAAACAACATCAAAAATCATGATAATGGCACATTGAGCGAACTTCATTTCTTCAATTCAACCTTCCACTCCCCTTCAACCATATCCTACTGCATGTATCATGCACAACTAAAGAAAAGCTTCAAAGTCCTCAACCTTTCATTCGTGTGCACAAAAATTTCCATAGTTGATTTACTATGCCCTTAGCCCCTTAGGCATCAGTCATCAAAAAACGTAAGGGACCCGCTGTACTCGTCAATCTCTAGACTCTAATGCAGCAGCTACTTCGGAGTTCGGACAAATTAAAGCAATTCAAGAACTACTTATTATAATTAACAACATTACCTACAGAAATTTTGATTCTTCTATCTTGTAGCTCATTTATATATTAGAATATGTCGATCAAGGACTGACCTGACCGGGAAACAAGAAAGCACAGTTGGGCTTATAGTCAGCAAATAAGGCATCATCAACAACAGTTTGAGATCCAGCTGAAACGCTCATGAAAACCCTAGATCGGTCGAGATTCCTGATCCGGATTCCATTTCCCTGACAGCTCCTAATAGAATCAATGAAGGAAAGCTTCCTGGGAGAAACCGAAGTCAGAGCGAGGGAGAAAGTAGCCATGGTTGCGGTTGACGAAAGAGCGAGCAAACCAGAAAAGCAGAAGGTGGAAGTGCGGAGGATAAGCGGGCGGTGGCGAAGTAGGAGGGAGTGGATGCGCCGGTCTATTATAATGCACCGGGTTGTGTAGGTCAGCGGAGTTTCCAAAGAGAGACGTTGGAGATGGGCATGAAAACCAAAGTAACCGGCCAACTGTCACCGGCTCCTTGCTCATTGTTATTAATTTTGTAACCTAAGCCTCAAATGGTCAAATCCAATTATTTTCTATTTTTCATAATATCATTATTATAAGGATTATAAGGCGATACTTTTATTATGGTACCGTTTATAATAACGAAAATGTTAACTATCCCAACATAAATTATTCTAAAAATGTATCAATAGAGACATAACCGTAGACTAGCCGAAGCGGTTTTGGTAAAACCAGTGTATTTTGGGGAAATTTGTGGATTTGACCCATTTTGAAAACCGTTTTAGCTATGTAACCCTCATTTTAGAATTTTTAAAATCTAACCCTTTTAGCTAAGGAAATGTCATTCATGCCCCCAAAACTCATTTCCCTCCAAAACATCAAATAATATTATTAAAAACAAATAAAACAAAAATATCTAACATAAAAAAACGTAAAAGTATCTTGCACAGTTTCCAAACTTATTATCTCCCATCTTCTTCTTCTCTCTCTTGAAATTTATTCTTTCTTTCATGTTCTTCTTCTCTCTCTTGAACCTTCTTATTTCTTCTGTGTTTTTCTTCTTCTCTCTTGAACCTTCTTCTTTTCTTCCATCCTCTTCTTTTCGTCATTTCTTGTTTTTCACTTCAACATTCTTCTTCCCCAAAAGAGTACGAACAGTTCAAATAGTGGATTATAATCAAGAAATGATCAAGATGCAACCCCAATCGACTGAAAAATTTATTTCAAGCAGCGACTGTTGTTCATCATTTATGCTATATAAGGTCGGTTCTTGTTCCATCTTTTCTCTTTGAAAATGCATGTCCACTTTACTAGTTTACGTTTTAAGGTTTGGAGTGTGGGTGGGGATTAACATCGATTTAATATGGCGTTTGATTGTGTTCTGAACAACAGTTACGTTTTTAGGCAGAGGATTTAGAAAAGTGTTTGGTTATGTTCTGTTTAGGTTTTTAAGCCAAGGGATGGACATTGTTTAGGTTTATGTTTTGGATATTTACGATAATTACATGGTGGGTTTACAATAGTTATAACTATTCGGTTTAGAATAGTTTAATAGTGGGTTTAGAAATATTTCAGTTTTTATGTTTTAGGTTTAGAATAATTATATTTCAGTTTAAAATGGTGACATTATGGGTTTATAATAGTTACATATTAGGTTTAGAATGATTTAATTGTTGAAGAATTAAGATAATGTTTTGTATTGCAGGATACAATCAAAATCAAATACAAAATTGAAGCTGCACACAGAATTCTCGCTAAAATTGCATTCTTTTGCAGAGTATCATAGTGTTTAAAATAGTGTTACTTTTAGTTTAGAATAACGCTATTAATGTTTATAGCAATGTTACTCTTAGTTAGATTACAGTTATTTTGATATAAAATCATGTTTAGTCACGAACATTGTATTATTTTGTCAACATCGTAATTAATTAATTTGGTTTAGAATAATATCATTTTGTGTTTAGAACTATTATCGTAATATAGTTTAGAACAATATCATATTGGTTTAGAAGAATTTTGCTTAGTTATAAGCTATTATCAAATAAGATTAAAGACATAAAAGTAGCATATTGTTTAGAACAAATGAATATTGTCTGGTATATTTGAATTGCATTCATGCATTTCTTTAGTCAAATCCTAGCCCCAGAATTTACTGATTTCATTACTTGCTTAGTAAGACAAAAATAAATTCATGTGAGAACAAACAAGCTATGATTTAAAATAGACATATTAACATTGAGAATAGATGAAAAAACAATTGGGAACAGAAGAAACATCAGTTGAGATCAATTTTCTTATTGATTGGGCGCTATAGCGTTGGCTCTTTGTATGTTTGTCTATTTTATCCATTAATTGAACATAAGAAATGTATTTCGAAGCTATGATACTCTTACTTTTTCACCTTTAGCGAATAATTACACTGACTTTAGTCATACCTATAAAAATGTATATTTTATTCTCAACAAGATGACATGAACAATGTCTACCTATGGTTCAAGTATGCCTCAATAAATATCATGCATTTATATTAATGGAAAATTAAATTCAAAATAGATATAAAAATAAATACATAATTCTAAACCGAACATAAAAACTATATAATTTTAAACATAAATTAACATCGTTCTAAACCTAAAAATATCATTCTAAACCAATTAAGCACCATTCTAAATAAAAAAAATTAAGAATATTCTAAACCACGGACATATTACTTTTGAAAATAACAATTAATTATATACTAGACAAAATAATATTCTAAACATAAAGTAACAATATTCTAAACATAAATTAACATCAATTGGGCGAGCTGTAACACGCACGACTTATTCTTGTCAATCCACTTACATTGCCACGTGTCGCTGGGGAGTTTTTACTTTTGAAGAGAATGAAAAAAAGACTTTGTATTGTTTTAGAACAGATTTATGTGCAATTAAAAATCTGTATATAATGTTATATATGTTTTGAACTGTTATATTATGTTTTAGAATCGTACAATATAAGGTTTAGAATGAGTGTAGAACTGGTTTATAATAGTTTTATGTTCAGTTTAGAATTGTGTATTTACTATTTATATAAGTTTTGAACTATATTTTATATAATTTTAACTTTTAAGTTATTTATTCAATCACACATGAATCACAGGTGGACCTTGTTCCAAACCTCTTTAAGCATTCTATTATTGTATTGCATGATATTTTTAAGTAAATCTTCGTTGTGTTGGGGTTTTGGAACTTCATGTGTCCTTCTTGTTTGGTTCCACATTTGCCGAAAACTTGTTTAGAAACAATAAGATAATATGTTGCAATTCAAATATACCAGAAAATATTCATTTGTTCTAAACAATATGCTACTTTTATGTCTTTAATCTTATTTGATAATAGCTTATAACTAAGCAAAATTCTTCTAAACCAATATGATATTGTTCTAAACTATATTACGATAATAGTTCTAAACACAAAATGATATTATTCTAAACCAAATTAATTAATTACGATGTTGACAAAATAATACAATGTTCGTGACTAAACACGACTTTATATCAAAATAACTGTAATCTAACCAAGAGTAACATTGCTATAAACATCAATAGCGTTATTCTAAACTGAAAGTAACACTGTTTTAAACACTATGATACTCTGCAAAAGAATGCAATTTTAGCGAGAATTCTGTGTGCAGCTTCAATTTTGTACTTGATTTTGATTGTATCCTGCAATACAAAACATTATCTTAATTCTTCAACAATTAAATCATTCTAAACCTAATATGTAACTATTATAAACCCATAATGTCACCATTTTAAACTGAAATATAATTATTCTAAACCTAAAACATAAAAACTGAAATATTTCTAAACCCACTATTAAACTATTCTAAACCGAATAGTTATAACTATTGTAAACCCACCATGTAATTATCGTAAATATCCAAAACATAAACCTAAACAATGTCCATCCCTTGGCTTAAAAACCTAAACAGAACATAACCAAACACTTTTCTAAACTCTCTGCCTAAAAACGTAACTGTTGTTCAGAACACAATCAAACGCCATATTAAATCGATGCTAATCCCTACCCACACTCCAAACCTTAAAACGTAAACTAGTAAAGTGGACATGCATTTTCAAAGAGAAAAGATTGAACAAGAACCGACCTTATATAGCATAAATGATGAACAACAGTCGCTGCTTGAAATAAATTTTCCAGTCGATTGCGGTTGCATCTTGATCATTTCTTGATTATAATCCACCATTTGAACTGTTCGTGCTCTTTTGGGGAAGAAGAAGGTTGAAGTGAAAAACAGGAAATGGCGAAAAGAAGAGGATGGAAGAAACGAAGAAGGTTCAAGAAAGAAGAAGAAAAACACAGAAGAAAGAAGAAGGTTCAAGAGAGAGAAGAAGAACATGAAAGAAAGAATAAATTTCAAGAGAGAGAAGAAGAAGATGGGAGATAATGAGTTTGGAAACTGTGTAAGATACTTTTACGTTTTTTTATGTTAGATATTTTTGTTTTATTTGTTTTTAATAATATTATTTGATGTTTTGGAGGGAAATGAGTTTTGGGGGCATGAATGACATTTCCTTAGCTAAAAGGGTTAGATTTTAAAAATTCTAAAATGAGGGTTACATAGCTAAAATTGTTTTCAAAATGGGTCAAATCCACAAATTTCCCTGTATTTTGTCTTGGTCTGGCATAAACAAAAACTATTGAAACGTACCGCTTCAATGGGAACGGCGTCGTTTTCCGTGACTGAGCATCAATACAACGCGCGCAAGTATGTAATGAACAGTAATGACTCGCCGTGAGGAGGCCGCTTTTCGTGTATGCGGTATGTGCTGCCATATAGGATTATACATATTTTAGGATGCGTTGTACTGTGATTATTAGCACCACCGTTATAAGAAACCAATTCATTTTGGAGGATAGAAGTACAAGGGTTTTACTAATGTCTAGTTCAGCCAAAGGATTGGATGCCTTATCGTCTATTACAATGCACGACACGTGGATGATGACTTGGTCAACATTCATAAATGATTTTTAATTTTTTTTTCAAAATTTTATTACAAAAAAGATATGACAAAAATGGGTATGAATATTTAGTTTATTACTAATGAAAAATTTAACATAACTATAACAATAATACAGATTACTAAAGGAATCTATTTTTTTTCAACGGATTATCGACGAAAAAATTCATCTGTAATTACCATCAAATTTTTTCTTATCGGTGTTTAGATTACCTACGAGGGTTTTAACGATGAAAATTTTCGATTAGTAATCAATATTACTAACAAAAAATTTCATCGATAATTCATGAATTTCTTTTAGTGAGATAAACGACGTCAAATTATTAGTTGGAGCAAGATAAATATTTATGCAATTTTTTTAATGGTGAAGATTATAATATTTAATCTAATTGTAGAAAGAAATACTGTGTCTATACCATTATTTAAGCGGACTATTTTGTAATTCAACCCGAAGTAGAGGACTCGAGGACGTGACCAAGAAGAGTAACATCACAATCAGAGTTCATTCCTATGTGAGACAAACAATCTGCTAGGCGATTGTTCCTCCTATATGTGAAGACAAAATCACAATCAAGAACAATAGAAAAAGAAATAATCGTCTAAACATATGCCATAAGGAGCCATGACTGTCTTCTGAGCCTTCTAGTCTGACACAATTGTATAAAGCATCTCCTTCTACAGTGAAATTCTTCAAGTAAAAGGAAGATGACATGATGATAGCCCCAACTCTCGCCTTTTGTATACCTAGATTCCATGCCACATCCACATTAATTTTAAGCTTTTCTGGAGGAGGAGGGGTCCAATGTGCAGCCAATAGATTGGACCGAGAAGAAGCTGGAGATAATGGTGTGATAGCAAAGTTGGAATTCAGCATGGAGGCTTTGAACTCTATATTTGTCATAGACAATGTTGGCTCATTAAAGACATCTTGTTCCTTACAGTCCATAAGAAATAAAACAATATGAAAATGTCTTCCAAAAGGTTTTTGGATAGTTTACTAAATAATTGTTCAAACCAACACATTGGGTCTAAGACCGAACCCTAATAGCATTTAAGATCATAAGTTTCAGTCTCCAAATAGCCTCAGACCAAGGACACTGCCAAAAGAGATGTAAAAATGTTTCCTCATTTAAGTTACAACATGGACACACTCCATCCAGTTCAATACCTCTTCTCTGTAGGTTAGTTCGACAAGGAAGAACATTGTGACCCAATTGCCAGATGAAGTTAATCACCCTTGGAGGGAGGGACAATATGAATAGCACGGGCAAAAAATTGAACACTGGAGGACCAGCTAAAGGGGCCTGGGCAAGAGGAGATTGATAGTTTGTAGGCTGAATTCACTGAGAACATACCATCAACATTAGCTTGCCACATATAAGCATCTAACACACAATAAGAGGGGATTGGAATAGAAAGAATGGCATCCCTTGTCGGATGGTCAAACAAGGAGTTGATCACTTGAAGATTCGAAGTTTTTGAAGAAGAAGAAGAGCTCAAGTCTAATACTTCAAATCTGTGTTCGAAATTGCAAAAATAGGATAGGGAACACCCATATAAGGAGAAGGAATCCATTTATCCTTCCAAACTTTAATTGAAAAACCATGCCCAATTCTCCATCGGGTCCCTCTACTTAGCAAGTCTCTTGCTGATAATATACTGAACCAAGCATAAGAAGGGTTTGAACCTTTTGGGTTTGCTAGAAAGGAATGATTAGGATAATATCGAGCCTCCATAATCCGGCAACACAACGAACCCTCTTTATGTATCAACCTCCACCATTGTTTAGCAAAAAGAGCCGAATTGAAACTAAACATATCCCAAAACTCCAATCCACCATTAGTCAATGAAGTACATAATCGGTTCCAATTAATTCAATGTAACTTCCTAGAATTTGAACTACCCCGCCATAAGAACTCCCTTGATAACCGATTAATATCCTCACAGAGTACTTAAGGAAATCTGAAAATACTCATTGCATATGAGGGGATAGCTTGGAAGATCGATTTAATGAGAATAGCTCTATCTACTTGAGATATAGTTTTTTCCTTCGAAACCCGCACTTTTTCCCCAACTCTATCCTAGATGAAACTAAAAATTTCCCTTCTATTAAGAGTAAGAATAGTTGGGAGACCAAGATATTAGAAATCCTGTCTAAAGTCTTACATACCAAGAAGATTTTTTAAAGAATCTTTCTAATCATCATCCACATTACCACGAAACAACACTAAGGATTTGGACTCTATCGTCTGCAAATAACATATGGGATATAATTGGGGCGTTACAAAAATTTTTAATCCCATGAAGAGAGGTTGATCCGATTTTTTGGCGGATCAAATGTGATAAGCCCACCATGCAAAATAGAAAGAGGAAAGGCGACAAGCGGTCCTCCTGCCTAAGACCACGAGTGGGAGTAATAAAACCTCTGACTTTCCCGATTGAAGATAAAAGACAAAGAAACTGATGTCACACATGTGCGAACAATGTCAATCCATTGAGAATTCGAACCCATTTGCTGAAGCATAAAAAATAGAAAATTTCATTCCTCTTTGTTGTAGGCCTTGTTCATATCTAGTTTTAAACCTTATAGCCTTTATGATTATGTTTCTTCCTATGGCTAGCTTTCCGATGAAAGAAAGTTGTGTTGAGGTCACCACAATTAAGCCATGACTGCCTAGATATTTGATTCCAAGCAATTTCTTGCCAATAATACATTGCATTCATATGCCTCTCAATATCTTCAATCCTGGAATGTTGACTGAGAGATAGGTGATGCATACTTTGATGCTTCAAATATAGAAGACTTTTTTTCTTTTGACTTTATATATTTTTCTAGAGTGCTAAAAGAATCAATTTTACATTAGGATAAGCTGGTCGAACAACTACCCTACGAAGAATAAACATTTTCCAAAGTGGGGGTATTAGAGGAGTTCCAATAGTTAGCAACAATTACCACACAGTTAGGTTGGTTACATCAAAAGGCCTCAAACATGAAGCACCTCGGGGCAGCAGCCAACAAAATCTACCGTGTCAAAGTGGAGATGCAAGATGTCTTAAAGAAGCATATGGAAATAATAAGCCCCAAGAGTTTGAAGCAACAACTCTATCCAAACGGTCTTCTATAATAGCAGATCCTCGATAATTATTGGAACAAGAAAACTGAGAACCAGAGTAAACAATATCCTCCAAATCATAATTGCGAATAGCATCACAAAATTTTTGCATCAAATACGCCGCTCGAGCAGTAGAGCTAGAATATTCAAATAAGGACATGATCTCATTAAAATCCCCACTGCATACCCATGGTAAATTAGAACCAGTAGCTAGTTGTCTCATGAGAGACCAGAATGCCAAACGAGAAATTATATATGGAGATCCATAAACTCCCGTGAGTCTCCAAGATTGCCCATTTGGAACATCAATAACAACATCTATATGGGATGACGAAAAGGATCCAATCAAAAAATGGCAATCATTATTCCACAAAAGTAATAAACCACCACCCAAGCTAGAACGCGAAACAAACAAACAAAAATTGAATTGCTATTTCAAGCGAAGGCTATCAGAACTAGAAGAAGAGAGACATTTCTAAGAGAAATAGAAACTCGGGGGAAAGACGTTGGACCATCCCACATAACACATGAACTGACCGGGGGTTCCCCAAGCCCCAAAAATTCCAGAACAAGACTTTCATTGAGCCCAGCGTGACTAAACCTCGTCAGTCGCTGTCGATATATTTGAGATAAGAACTGCTCCTCTAGAGTCAGGACTTTACTTCTTAATTTCGTCATTGTCAACATGATCCAAAACAATCCTAGTAGATAAATTTATTTGCCCTTCATTTAACTTTTTTTTTTATTATTATCAGGGAGCATCTAGCATCTCCACATCCTTAACTAACTGTGCTTATCCTTTGTGGTTACTTCGAGCATTTAACTTCAACCTGGTACATTTCCTTCGTATGGGGGTTGTAGTGTTATCCTCTTTTTCTTTGTCTTTGGGCACCAGGCTATAAGTTAAGGAAATGAAAAATTCCTGGACCTGGTCTGACCCTTTAGACACCTGACAATCCTGCTGAGTCACAACAACTGATACAAGAGTTATCATTTTAGGAGGATTTTGTTGGGAAAAATATCAGGATTCTCCTTTGCATAAATATTAAAGCACAAATGAGAAATAAAAATGGAGAATAATCCCATAATCACGACACAAGAATTTACGTGGAAAACTCCAAAAATGGAGAAAAATCACGGTTATTGTCAGAGACAACTAGAGAAAAATTCAATATGTGGAAAATTATTACAACCACACTTTCAGTATTTTTATCTCACTCAGAACACAAATACAACAAGAGAATTTCCCTCTAGCTTTTCTTCTCAAGCTATTTCTCTTTCACTTATTTTTGTTCTATGTATTAGACATGAATTACCTCTCCTATGTATAGGAAAAATGCAAAACATGTTCATACATATTCAGCCACACAAACAAGAGGAAGTCAATTTGGCTTTCTCTTTTGTAAGAGAAGTCAAATTGCAATTCTCTTTTGTAAGAGAAACCAAATTGCAATTCTCTTACAATTTATTGTAGTGATACCCACATGAGAAGTTTTACGACCCAACTTATTGTTGATCAATATCAACAATCTCCACCTTGATCAAAAAATCTCATAGCTTTCACTATAACACCGTTTTCACCAACAGTCATAATTCTCAACACAGAGAACCATCATACTCCACCATAAAGAGTACACACTTAGAATTCACCATTCTAAGAATTTCACTTCGGCTCATGTCGAAAAAGTTACTGAAAAATTATGGTACAACTCCCACGTTTGGCTTTCCCAGGAGTTCATCAGTCATCGACAAATATTTTCCACCACACACCTTGCATCAATGCCAAACCAATGCCCGTGTGCAAACTGTGGATCCACTAGCAGTAACACATCCTCTTTCGTGGCAACTAGTGGCATGCCATGAGGATTTACTTGCCTTCACACAACATCAACATCATCTCTCCAACGAGAGACACTGTTAGCGTCACCAGAGCTACTTGCCAAACCAGCTCCACCTTTTGGACAATTTCTTTTTGAGATGTCCAGATTGACCACACCCCCAGCACATCACCTTCTTTTTCACGGAATTCTTCTTCTAAGATTCAGCTACTATTGCTGAGTTTTCTGCAGGTGGAACATTATTTCCACTACTCAGCCTTTTCTCTTCAGAGAAAAGCTTTCCAGTAACTTCTAAATTTTTTTTTCCTTCCCATGAATCAATATAGGCTTCATGTGCTCATAAGAATATGGAAGAGACCATATAAGCCTTAAAGCTATATATTCATAATCCATCTTAACACCAATAGACTCAAGTTCAGAGACAATCCCACTGAGAACACTCAAATGATCTGAAATTGTGGTTCCTTCACTCATACGTAATGTATGAAATTGCTCCTTCAGGTACACACGACTTGAAATGTCTTTTGACTGGTACAATTCTTCAAGCTTTCCCCAGAACTCTTTGGTTGTAGATAATCCATGCACATCAGCAAGAATATTTTTGGTCAAACACAGTCGAATTGTGCTTGCAGCTCTCAGATCAAGATCTTCACAGCCATCATCGATCACAGCAGCTTTAGAATCACTACTGGAATCAATGACTGGTTTCCCTTTCAATGCCTTGTGTAACCCAGATTGAATTAATACATCTCTGACTTGAATTTGCCATAAGCCAAAGTTGATTCTCCCATCAAACTTTTCGATACCAAATTTAACGCTTGTCATTTATGCTTTAAGAAACCTAGAATCTCCCGGCTCCGATACCACTTGTTGGGAAAAATATCAGGATTCTCCTTTGCATAAATATTAAAGCACAAATGAGAAATAAAAATGGAGAATAATCCCACAATCACGACACAAGAATTTACATGGAAAACTCCCAAAACGGAGAAAAACCACGGTTGTTGTCAGAGACAACCAGAGAAAAATTCAATATGTGGAAAATTATTACAACCAATCTTTTAGTATTTTTCTCTCACTCAGAACACAAATACAACCAGAGAATTTCCCTCTAGCTTTTCTTCTCAAGCTATTTCTCTTTCACTTGTTTTTGTTCTATGTATTAGACATGAATTACCTCTCTTATATATAGGAAAAATGCAAAACATGTTCATACACATTCAGCCACACAAACAAGAGGAAGTCAATTTGGCTTTCTCTTTTGCAAGAGAAGTCAAATTGCAATTCTCTTTTGTAAGAGAAACCAAATTGCAATTCTCTTGCCAAGAGAAACCAAATTGCAATTCTCTTACAATTTATTGTAGTGATACCACTTGAGAAGTTTTACCATCCAACTTATTTTTGATCAATATCAACAGATTTTTAATTCTCCCCAAGGATTTACCTCTTCTCCACCACCTGGAGGTTTACGAAATCCTCTTTCCCACCACTTTTAGAGTTGTCGGCAGATTCAGCATAAGACGGAGTAGTCTTGGAACCAGAAGGTTCTGAAAAATATTGTCTCTGCCTGCCTCCCATGGGTGTAGCACTAAACTATGATCCATACTGAAAGGATATCTCATTGGATTTTTTTCGTTCTTCAAAATATAGGACACACCTTTTTTCATCATGACCTAAGATACCACAAAAGTGACAATACCCCATTAGGCTCTCATATCTAAAAGACACCCATAACTTGTTGCAATCAAGAGTGAGAACCAAACAACCCTTTCGAAGAGGCTTAGAAATTTGAATTGATGCTCTAAATCTGAGGTAGACGTTTAAGGATTTGTCCCTCAACCTATTATCTGCCTTAAAAAAAAGCCTTTTGAAGCCAAGCCTAAGGATTGTGTCACCTTTGGAGAATGACACACCAGCAGGAGCCCATAAGCCTTGACCAAGAACGAACAAGACTCAAACTCCACAATCTCCAAACTTATTCCCAGCTCCCATCTTCGTAACACCAAGAGATGATTATTCATAAACCAAGGGCTTTCATCCAGAACTCTAGTCAAAGCAAACTCAATTGGGAAAATGAAGTGGAACAGGTTTGGTCTCAAATCAAGGATATTCAGATCTTCCCCGAAGCCCCAACCCACCTAAACACCATTCGAATCGTTGTCTTATTCAGAACTCTGTGAGAGAGCAATTTCCCCACTGCACTGTTGGGGTATTCCGTGAGGTTCTTTTGGATTGCTTCTTCTTTCAACGCCACAAGTTCACCCTCTTCTGATGTAAATGAGAATTTGCTGTAGATGATACAAAAGCTTCCATTGCAAGTGAGCAAGATGGACTTAGCAAGAGGTGGACGTCACTTACCCATTTAGAATGGAACTTAAAACCCTAGAAAAAGGGTAAAAGTCCTCGCTCAGAGAGACAAACTCTCAAAAAGAGATAGAAGTAACGACCGAGTAGTTTAAGGAATATATATATATATATTAATGGTTAGATAAAATAACTTCTAACAATTCTTGTTCCTAAGGAGGGGCTAGGGGGAATGAACCGAGCATCCCCTTCAATGAATATATAAAATAAAAAGAATTTTTTTAAAAAAAGGAAAAAAAGAAAAAAGAAAGATAAAGATTACACTGTGGGGTTATTTCAATGTGATATCAATCTAAAGAATTTATTTATTCTTCCAATAAAAGCAATAACTAGCAGTACTTGACATGAAGCCAAATGCCATTCCCAATTTTCTTAGCATGATACAAGAATCACTCCGTCACTGATAGCTTCCACGTCAGATAACATATGGACTTTTAGCAATGAACTAAATCTTTGAACATGAACAATGTACATAGGCAGTGGATGCAAATTCTTAATGGAAGCAATTAACAACTTATGGATCAATATGTACCGCATCCCCTGCCTGCAATGCGGCTCTATTCAAGGAACAATCGAATGAGACTATGTGTAGATTTATTCCCCAATAATTGCTAGGAGGATGAATGCAACAAGTCAAACAATCCGAGATTGTGGAGTCGTTATTAATTGAACTTTCAATAAATGATAAAAAGGTGCAAGAGGATTTATATGGTTCGGCTTTGGAGTCTACATTCACGGTGTCAAAGTGAAAGTTATTTTATTGAACAAATTTTATTACATTTAGAACTTTAGAATTTAAGCTCCAAAAGTTTGCTCTTATCCACTGCAAGTTTTCCTCCATTTATAGTCTTTCTAGAAAGTTTTGTCTGTTTGTTACAGTTGTGGAAATTTATATTAGTTGTAGAAGTTTTTTGTCAACTACTTGGCTTTTGACTTGGTCGTTTGGTTCTAACTCTTAGGCTTTGTTGTTGGCCTCTTAATTGTATTGTTCGTATTCTGACTTTATCGGCCAATTATGATGTGTTTTGAGTGTAATGACCTTGTCTAATTGGAATTAAGTTTTGGTCATACTCATTTTATTGGGCTCAATAATCTTGCCTCTGTTATAATTTGGTCCAACCCATCACATCGGACCCGCACGGCTTTATTCCTCCTTAAGTCTAGCAAGCGGGCTTGGATCCAACTCACAAAACTTGGAAAAAGGTCTTCTTGTGTGGTTGGGTTGGGTTACTCATATATACACAACATTTGAGCTGTAATTGTCCAATGTGAGACAACACTCCCCCACACAAGTGGGCTCGGTTCCAACAAATGGACTACAATTGTGGGTTGTTCGGTTACTATGGATACATCGGGCCCTATAGGGTGTCACAACGGGGTATGCTCTAATATCATGTTAATAAGGCCCAACTCACCCTTTTAAAAGGTCTAATAGAGGGGGGTGGATACACAAATATAAAACACTTTGACAAGCCTTAAATGGGCGATGTGGGATATTTTGACACTCCCACACATATGTGGACTAAGTATCTTTGTCCAAGGCCTAACACGTGGAGTAGAGCTGTTATAGAGCCCAACAATTGTTTCGATACCATGTTATAATTTGGCGCAGACCACCATAATAACAATATTGTTCACTTTGGATTGTCTGATTTCTAAATATACATCAAACCTGCACGGGTTTGTTCATTCTCAAGTTTAACAAGTGGACTTGGACCCAACTCACTAAACTTGGGAATGGGTCATGTTGTGGTTAGGCTGTCGGTTACTCATATATACACAAGATTTGAGTTGTGATTGTCCAATGTGGGACAACAACTTCTTATGGGCTCGCACTTTGGTCTCTACCCATCCATATTTGGATTAGGCCTAGATATTTGAGCCCATATAGTTTGCCTTTATTTTTTTAGTTAATTTTTGACTCAAAATATATCTTTTGAGCATTATCTTTTTGGAATTCTTTTGTTTGGAGTATCATGTCATTTTTGCCCCTATTTTTTAGGGTTTGGTTTTTTGACTTATCATCTTGAATTTCTTGAGTTTCGTCCTTTTGAAAGACTTTCGACAAGACTTCTAATGTAAAATTTACTTGCGTATACTTATTCAAAAATGATTTCTTTGTTAGATATATAAAAGCAAAATACAATGACTTCATTACTATTTTTACAAAGTTACATGACTAAATAAGAAGCCAACATTCTAGGGATACCACATGAACAGGGTATCATTTATCCCTTTTATTACATATTAGTTTGGGTAGACATGTCTAAGAGAGTCTCTCGCAATTTGTGCAGGTTTTCGCTCATAGGTCTTCCCCAAGTTATTCCACGTATGCCGACCCTTGCTACATCGGGCTCGAGCAGTAGTTTCTACCTACTACCTAAAGATGAAATTCCCTACTAGACAGGGGATAGGTGAGATACAAGGAGATCAAAAGCTTGCTCGAAAAATTTACCTCACTGATTTGAAAGACAAGAAGACACCAGTCTCTTCTTTGGACTTGTTGGATGTCCGAGATACAACCCTTATGAAACCTACAATAGCAGAGACGCTTGTTTCGATTGCGGTTGAAGAGGGCACTGATAAGAAGCTTTACCATGGATTTGAGCTTATGAGAGATTTGACGAAAAAATTGACAAGTTTGCTTCTCAGAAACATTGACGCGTTCGAATGGAATGTAGATGAAATACGGGGGATAAGTGAAGATGTAATTACACACTGCCTTAGTATAAAGCCTGGCCGCCGATTAGTTAAACAAAAAAGAGAAATTTTGCCCTTAATAGACGATAGGCAATTAAGACTGAGGTTAGTAAACTTTTGGATACCAGGTTCATCCAAGAAGTCCAGCACCTAGAATGGCTTGCCAATGTGGTGATGATGGTGAAACCCAATGGCAAATGGCACATGTGTGTGGATTTCACAGAACTCAACAAAGCCTGTTCGAAGGACAGTTATCCTCTACCTACGATTGATCAGCTTGTAGATGCTACATCGGGAAAGGGCCTCCTCAATTTTCTCGATGCATACTCAGGATACCATCATATTCAAATGAATCCAGATGACGAAGAACATACCTCGTTTATAACCCCTAAAGGCACATACTGTTACTAAGTAATGCCCTTTGGGTTGAAGAATGCTGGAGGAACATATCAGCTATTGGTTAACAAAATATTCCCTCCATTGCTCGGGAAAATGGTTGAAGGCTATGTCGACGACATAGTAGTTAAGAGCAAAGGTGAGGAACACCATCTCGTTGACCTACAGAGTGTCTTTGATGTTCTTAACAAATATGGAATGAAATTAAACCCCGAAAAATGTGCCTTTGGAGTCTCCTCCGAGAAATTCCTAGGTTTTCTCATTTCTAAACGAGGAATCGAAGTAAATCCTGAAGAGGAAGAAGCTATAATAAACATACAAGCCCCGAGAAACAAAAAGAATATTCACCAGCTTACGCGACGAACAGCGGCTTTAAGTCGTTTCCCTGCCAGATTAGGGGACAGATGCAAACATTTTTTCAATGCTCTCAAAAAAGCAGAGAATTTTTAGTGGAACGAAGATTTCCAAGAGAATTTTGAAGAAAAAAAGTTTTATCTCAGCCAATCGCCCCTAATCACTTCTCCCAAAGACGGGGAACCATTATTTCTTTATCTCGCAACCACCGACCACGCGGTAAGTGCTGTGCTCATAAGCGAGGAGGATAAGGTCTAGAAACCAATATACTATACAAGTAAAGTCCTCGCCGGAGCCAAAAGCAAATACAACAAAGCTGAGAAGTTTGCCTCCGCACTTGTGACAGCGACTGGAAAATTGAGGCCATATTTTTAAGCCCATACGATCACAATGATGACCAACCAATAGTTAAAGAAAATGAAATCAAAGTCAAGTGAATTTGATATTCACTATGAGTCGAGGAAAGCCATCAAAGCCCAAACCTTTGCAGACTTATCACTGAGTGCCAACATCCCCTGAGAGAAGAAGCATTATATGACCGATGGGAACTCTTTGTCGACGATTCCTCAAATAAGAATGGAAGTGGAGTTGAGATTCTGCTTCTCGAGCCGGGGGGCATGACTATGGAATATGCTCTCCGCTTCCAATTCAAAGCCTCTAACAACGAGGCAGAATACGAGGCGTTCTTAGTAGGGTTAAAATTAGTGATTGAATTGGAGGTGCGCAACTTGGTCATTAATAACGATTCTCAACTCGTAACTGAACAGGTCCGTGGCGAATATGAAGCGAGAAGCTCCAACATGATCAAATATCTCGCAAAAGCTAAGGGGTTAATGGGAAAAATTCCGAGCATTGAAATACAAAAAGTGCCTCGAGAAGATAATCAACAAGCCGATGTTCTTGCTCAGTTAGGGTCGGCCTCCAAGAAAGATGAGACCTCCTTAGTACAGATAAAAGTACTAGCCAAGTCGAGCATCTTTGTTAGGGCTATCATTGAAATCAACGTTGAACCATCATGGATGGACCCAATACGGCCTTCCTCAAGGAGGGAAAGTTTCCTAAGGATAAGAACGAGGTTAGGAATCTTCGAGCGAGGGTAATAAGTGCTTTGCTCCACGAGAATCCGACTATGCTTTCCAAGAAGTACATGAAGGAATCTATGGTAGCCATACAGAAGCAAGGACCTTAGCTAACAAGGTCTCGCGCTACGGATACCACTGGCCAAATATGTGAAAGGATGTCAAAGAGTTGGTACGAAAGTGTGAAAAATGCCAGAAACATGCCAATGTACCGCACACCTCCCTTCATCCGAGATGATTGTCATTGAGAATCCTAGTCTGTTTGTGCAATGGGGGCTAGATCTGTTGGGACCTTTTCCCCAGGCTATAGCTCAGAGGAAGTTTCTCATAGTGGCAGTTGAATACTTTACCAAGTGGGTTAAAGCCGAGCCTCTGGCCGCTATCACCGACCACAAAGTAAAGAACTTCATATGGAAGATTATCATCTGTAGATACAGAATTCGTTGGGTCATAATCACAGATAATGGTCGACAATTTGTGAGTACAAACATTCAAGAATTTTGTGAGGAGCTAGGCATAAATTTTAGGATCACTGTTGTAGCACATCCTCAAGCTAATGGCCAGGTTGAAGTAACCAACAATATTATACTGCAAGGACTCAAAGCTCGATTAAACCAAACAAAGAGACTCTGGACCGAGCAACTTCACAAAGCTCTATTGGCCATCTTGATCCCGCCTCGGAGCTTGAAGTTGCCTTCCTGGCGTCGACCCAAGGTAAACTACTCGGATGGTTTGAAGTTCTCAATGGCACTCCGACATCCGTTTTGATAAGAGAGAACCTTCTCATCCTAGAGTTGCTAGTCAAACTCGACTTTTCTAGTCCCCTTTAGCAGTTCTACCTCATCCTCGGCTTTTGCCTAGGCCTATGCTACCTCTTCAGCCTGCTCCATAATAAACGACTCGTTAAGAGCCATTGCAGCTATCCCTCTCGGATGGTGGCCAAAAAAAATATAACAAAGAGAGTCATCATCAGAAAAAATGACTAAGTACAAATGAAAAGTCAGACCGAGATGAGAAGATAACATGAGCTGTAACATACCTCCATGACCTGCACATTCAGCTCACCTATCTGATCTGTAAGGGGTTCTTGACACTATCTTGGAAGCCACCACTAGGTGATTTGCAGTGTCAGACACCAAAATCCTAAGGTCGGACTAGTGTAGCTCCATATCGGCCGTGGTGATATTTCCATGAGGGATAACATCCACCCGAAGCTAGTGGATTTGGAATTAGGACTGACTAGCTAGACGCACACTTCTGGTGACATTCTAACCGGTAGGGGCTTCAATTGTATCCTAGACCGCAATAGTCTCTCCAATAAGATTTCTCCTGGACTACTTTGGTAGAGGCGGAAAATCGATAGCATCTTGGGCCAAAGCAGTCTTTTTCTTCAACGCTCTCTTCTTGGAAGGGTCGGTCCCCTTGTCTTGTGTCTAAATCATGGCCAAATACTCGTTCATACTTTACAAATCTAACAAAGAATGTCAAACCACAATGGTTATAAATCGGCTGAGCCATAATAGTGACAATATAAAAGATACGTATATATTCAAAAATCATCCTGGACTGATCTCTTTGGGCTATGTCCGAGGTAAAAGCCTTCGAGTAGTCTTCATGGCCAAATTCCCTATCATCTGGGAGATTTTAGATGGGCTAGCCACCCATCTTCCTTATCAGATAAGGATGGAAGGCTGTTGAAAAAATTAAGCCTTGCAACCCCGCATGTGTTGCGAAACAGGAGATTCTCATTGGCTTGGAGTGAAGAGGTGACGAAAAAAAATAAGTTGTCCATTGTTTGACGGAGGATTCATACCGAAATGGTTTGATTGGGTCTCAAAATTGAAGATAATATAGGCCCTCTCCCGAGGATGGTGGTTTATCTAGGACAAGTGTTGCGACACTTAGGATGAAAAAAGAATATTATAGTGATGGCAGAGGGTCAGAATTGTGTTTATAAATAACCAAGAATTGAGGGAAAGGCACCCCGGGCATATGTTAAATCTGTGGAAAAAAAGCTGGTTAAGGTTGAAGGATATAGAACCCGTGCCCCTAGTATTAAGCTTTAAGCCATTATGGCGAAGGTGTTGTGATCCGAACTAATACTATACTAATGGCAGAGAGTCAGAATTGAGGGAAAGGCACCTCAGGCATATGTTAAATCTATGGAAAAAGCTGGTTAAGGCCAGAGGATATGAAACTCAGGCCCCACGAAGGTGTTGCCATCTGGACGAAGAGGGTTTTAGTGGATATGACTCGGCATGGCCATGGATTGTTATATCTACTCCTAAGGACTCTAACAAAGTCCCCTTGGCACCAAAAACTAGAGAGACAAGTGGGTTTGATATCCTTCACTTAGGGATGTCACCTCGGTGAAGGTTTGGCCGCTCTAGGTCAAGGTAGCCATCTCGGGCTGACTATTAGAAGCAATCTGTATGTATTCATTCTCACTTGGCTCAAATTCTGTCTTAGAATAGCCCGAGCTAGACGACGTGTTCGAGGAAGAACTCGAGGATCCTCCCTAGGGACTATGTACCAAGTCGAAAGACATATTTTCTAAAAACAAGGAAATAAAAGAAACTAACATGAAAGAAGGAAGGTATGGCTCAGTATGAGAGAAGAGAGGTAGCATGGCACGGAAGCAGAAGGAGCAAAGCAAGCAAAGATGGGAGGAAAATGAACGCGTCCATCCCACTTATCTAGTGGGGTATACCTCGGATTGGACGGTCCAGATTGATCGACTTTTCATTCATTTTGATATCAACCGTAAATTTCAAATGTCACCCCGACATTTATTTTCTAACATAACTCTTACATCGAAGTTTGAGAAAATTAAAATATACAAATCCTCTAAATTAGTTAATATTGTTGGGGGTGATCCGAAATATCAAAAGAAAAGACAAGCTACATGACAATATAATTTCATATTTGTTTATTTTTATTATAACTATAAGTCTGTAACCCATTGAGATAGCACGTGAGCACATGCAATGAGAAATTTATCCCTTTTCCATTAAAATGAAAGCTGAATCTCACATCTATTACACAGTTACAAACTTATCTATATTAACAAAACATGTTTCTCAATACAATCACATCAACAAAATATAAATCTCTATTACATTTTTCCTTCCCCATATTAGCAAGGCTAACAATATTGTTTACCTTCATATTGTCCGAACAAAATTATACACCAAAATTAATAATGATATCACCTGTATTACACAAAAATTAAATCATATACTCAACCTGGTCAATAAAATAGTCTCTCAATAGAATCAATCAACAAAAAATATACTTTCCATACCTTATCCATTCCCAAATGAAAATCTACCATTGCAAAGTACTATATTCTAGAGCTCCATGTTTCAAAACAATATCTAACAATATTGTTTACCTTCATATTGTCCGAACAAAATTATACACCAAAATTAATAATGATATCACATATATTATACAAAAATTAAATCATATACTCAACCAGGTCAATAAAATAGTCTCTCAATATAATCAATCAACAAAAAATATACTTTCCATACCTTATCCATTCCCAAATGAAAATCTACCATTGCAAAGTACTATATTCTAGAGCTCCATGTTTCAAAACACTCTTTTTTCTTTTCTTTTTTTCTTTTCTCAAACTAAATAGTTTAATTAATTAAATAAATAATAGGATCTAATGTGGATATGATATGAGACATATATGGCCATAAAAGAGGTTCAAAGAGATTTCACCTCTTCGGCAGAGCGTGGCCCAGTCAGAATGCACAGACTAAAGTCCAAGAAAGAAGAAAAAAGAAATGTGTAGAGCGAGGTGGAAGATGACCAAAATGCCCAGATTTTGGTCCATCCCAATAAGAGAAATATGTGGAAAGTGTCAGATTTTCTGAGTGAAATCCAGGGAGGGGAGAGAGAGCCTCGATTTTGGGGGGTTCACCGATGGAGTGAGATTCGAGAGAAAGCCTGGAGACATGTGCTGGCACCTGCAATGCTTTTGCAGTTTGCAGAATGGGCCTGGGAGGGAGGCTATGGAAGGTCTACGGAGAAGAGAGGGTGCAAGTGCCGAGGAGTCTTCCCTATGAGTCAGAGAAAAGACTACCAGAATATATCTATAGAATGACCGGGCCCCATGTCCACAGAGACACGTTTTACTTTTTAAATCTAATCTTTTTTAATGGATCTTTATATTTTTCATTATTTTTTTAAATCTAATATAAATTTATTAATATTCAGTTTTTAAGTTTTATCTAGATAAATACTACTCTCTGTCTCATTTTAATTATATCCTTTAATTTTATACGTAATTAAAAAATTATATAACGATTATTTAATTTGACATTTATACTCTCAAAAAGAATATTGAACTATTAAAAATTAATTAATGAACATAGTTATTGGGATAAAAAAAAGTGCATAGTTATTGAACTATTTCAATTTAAGAATAAATAATGAAAAGAGAGAAAAGATGGATAAAATTAATTTTAATTAATTGAAATATATATATATTTTGAGACATTCAAAAAAAGAATAGTGAAAAAAGTATATATTACCGAGTTTGGAAAGTGATCATAGGAGTAGTACATAATTGGTATTTGCCCAATATATCATTGGAATTGCCGACTAATCTATAATAGAGGATCACTATGTGCTCTTCATGATGATTAGCTTGACGAATGAGGGTATCTTAAATGAAGACACACGGGTGATATTGTGACACTAAAGGGAAATTGATCACCAATTGTTGGAACAGTTATATATAATGCAGCTTACTATGATGATTCCAAATGGGTTAATACAATTTCTAGTTACCCAAAGATAGATTATGTTTCATTTTGGTAACCGAATAATTAAACGTTTCAACTTGGTTACCAAACTTTTCATTTTGTTTCAGTCTAATCATTCGGTCAGGTTTTTTCCAATCCGAACAGCCAATTTGTCGACGTGGCAGTTTGAGTGCCTGATAATTGGTCCACATAAATATGAATTGCCAAATATAAATGTTTTACCAATTCCTTAAATGAAAAAAAAATGTAAAAAATTAAAATAATAGAATGAAAAATTGAAAATGAAAATAAATGTAAAAGTTGAATCTCTCTGCTTGTTCATCAATGGCTGCCTTTCGTCGGTATGATTTTTTCTTTTACAAACAAACCTATAAAGGAATCAATCCAAGGGTGCTGCGATCTCCTATGTATTGCGACAGGTAAGCATAGATCAAAAATGCCGATGAAGGAGGTGGGCGAGTTTGAGTGAAAGAGAGTCAAGATCAATCTTTTTGCAGAGGTTGAAGAGAGCTCAGCCTGGGATCGCTCACTGACTTTGGTCGCCTCGAGATTGAGCTTTCTGAGGTTGGAGATGCCTAGGCTCATGTCCTGCAGGAACAAATACGGTCCCTCTCAGCCGTTCAAGGGTGCCAAGATCACCAAATCCCCAGATCTGGACATAATACAATTTCTTTCAAACATTTAAGATGGATGGCGTAGGGGAGACTGTGACGAGGTTGATGATAAATGGTGGAGGCTGCTTCGGTGGAGTGAGAGGAAGCAACGTCGGACAAAGAAGAAGAAGGAGCAGGCAGCAGAGGCGATTTTGGAAGCAAAGTAAGACAAAGAAGAAGGAGAGAGAGGGGAAGAACAGGAGAGGGGAAAAATTATTTTTAATTTTATTAATTTTTATTTTAAAAATTGTAAAATATTTACATGTGATGATCATCAAGCGATCTAACGGCTAACACGAGGTCAAAGTGCCACCTCAACAAAGTAGCTGCCTGGATTGGGAAAAACCTGACCGAGTGATTAGACTGGAACAAAATGAAAAGTTTGGTGACCAAGTTGAAACGTTTAATCATTCGGTGATCAAAATGAAACATGACTTATCTTTGGGTGACTAAAAGTTGTATTAACCCGATTCCAAATCTTACTTACAAACCAAATGGAAGCTTTGACTATCAAGTAAAATTTAAGAAAATAAACTAGTTATTCCCTCTCTATTTAATATGTTCATTTATTTTTATACACAGATTAAGAAAATTCAATTAATATCATTGAAATAATACATTTAAGTGATTTTTTTCCTAATATATCATTCAACAACTTCACTCATATTTTATTATTGCTAAAATTTAATGTCATTTTTAATAAATATGCACAATAAATGAAGAAAAATTAATGATTTTTTATTCAATCTCAATAATATGTGGGCTATAATTTAAAACAAATCATAATAAAAAATAAATTTATCAAATAAGGAGTATTTATTATCAATCAATCGCATTAAAAAATATGCATTGAATTGCTAAACCAGACGTATGATTACAGTATATATATGGACATTTAAAATGTAGCAGTAGAGCATCTTTAATGGTAGGCTCTTCAACTTTTTTAATACGGTCTCACTTCTATTACAGTAAAATATGATTTTTAATAGTCATATCAATAAAACATATATTTTAATATAATTTTTTTTCATTTTTCATTTTTCATTTTTCATTCACAAACATTCTAAATATCAAATATCAACACCGTTTCTTTCACTTTGATTTTACCATATTTCATATTTTTTTATCATTTTATATATTTTTTAATATAATTTTTTCAAATCACTCCCTCTGCACACTCCAAAATTTTCAACCTCATTTTTAAGTTCTTATTGCACTTGCTGTCATGCTTTTTGGCTCCGGCAAAACTGTATTTAAAAGTCAAAGCAATTAAGCAGAGCCTAATTAGTATTTAGTAGTAATTATTACGGATACATATATATATACGGAAGAAAGAAAAAAAAAAGAACCCCCGCCGTACAAATGATGAAAGCGTAGTCGGCAGCGTAGAAAGTAAGAAAAGCTAGGTGCACAGCTGTAAATTAAACTACTAATAATTAAATCCAAATAGAACACCGTCCCTCCACAAAAATGGAAGGAAAAAAAAACCCGATATTTTACTCTCTCCCTCTCTCTCTCGGCAAGACTGATCCTCACTCATCCTTCGTCTATAAATACTCTTTTACCTTCACTTTCCTTCCTCGCTGAGCTCCATCACTGATCGGTTCCTTGCTTAGCAGCTTGATGCAAATAGTATGGAAGAATCTGTCAAGCTCAGGAGGGATAGCGCCATGAACATAAACATTTGCATGGTCAGGATTTTCAATGGCGCTATCCATCCTGAGCCTCACGGGTTCTTCTTACTCAAATCCCTTGCAGATCATTCCAACTCCAATATCAACTATATCCCAGGTTTGCGTTTTATCTCAATACATCTCCCTCGATGTACCATGTGCGTGGTTTGTTATTCTGTACTACTTTATATAAGCATATGTACACACACACACACATATATATTCTCTGCGATCATGCGCGCGTGCTCTTTGTCAGGTTTAAGGGGATAAACCTCCTGATCATGCATCACAAGGTCCTGGAATAAACTTTAAACGTTTGACTCGAAGTGGTTCAAGCTATTTCACTCAATACTTTGTGTAAATACTTGTAATCTTTGTGAAATCTGCCAGTTTCAATGCCAATTTTCTCTCAAGATTGTTTGTGTACTTATGTATTAAGTTGGCTTTGTTTCTGATTTCCTGTGGAGGTCGAGAAGTCTATATCTTGACTCGAAGTAGTTCAAGCTATTTCACGCAATACTTTGTGTAAATACTTGCAATCTTTCTGAAATCTGCCAGTTTCAATGCCAGTTTTCTTTAAGATTATTTGTGTACTTGAGTATTAACTTGGCTTTGTTTCATATTTTTCCTGTGGAGGTCGAAAAGTCTATATGTCTTGACTTGAAGTGGTTCAAGCTATTTCACTCAAGACTTTGCTTAAATACTTATAATCTTTGTGAAATCTCTGCCAGTTTCAATGCCAATTTTCTTTAAGATTGTTTGTGTACTTGTGTATTAACTTGGCTTTGTTTCTGATTTTTCCTGTGGAGATCGAAAAGTTTATATAGCTTGACTCGAAGTGGTTCAAGCTATTTCACTTAATACTTTTTGTGTAATTAATTACAATCTTTCTGAAATCTGCCACTTTCAACGCCAGTTTTCTTTAAGATTGTTTGTGTACTTGTGAATTAACTTGGCTTTGTTTCTGATTTTTCCTGTGGAGGTCAAGAAGTCTATATACGTACTCAAGGCTTTGGCTTGTACTCGTATATCGAACTCCAGTGATTAACGAACTATATACATCCACAGAAACCTTCTTGTTCCGATTTCATTGCAAAGAGAGTTTTTCAATGTCAGACTAATGTTGTTTCCCTGGTCACTCCAGCCTTCTGTCCGGTTCAGGTTTATTGTGTTAATCGACCTATGTTTTGTATTACTGTTGATGGCCAGTTTAATCTTTCCTTGGTGGTAATCGACCTATGTCTTGTATTACTGTTGACGGCCAGTTTAGTCTTTCCATCGACCTATGTTTTTGTAGTGGCCACTTTAGTCTTTCCTTGGTGTATATGTTTGTTGTTCACAGACGCAGAGTCCTACGCTAGATAGATAAAGATAATTAAATTTCTTCTTGTGTATATAACTGAGTTTTAATTTAATTAATTGAGACCTCTGGAACCTCATCTAGCGCTTCTTCTCTTTCTCCTGTGACACCAGATGATGACAGTGTTTTGCGGAGGTGGCTAGGGTTTATTTCTAAAAAACGATGAGACTCTTATTTCTGAGTGGTGATTCTGTTGTTTTTTTTTTCTGTGGATGTTGTCTTCGTTTATTTGTCAGGATCTCGTCGTTTTCGGTCAACTATACTATTACGTCATTTGTATTCTATTTAGTATTTACTTGGTACATCACAGCCTACTAAAAACTAAGGCTATTCCACCTTCCATGTATATGTGTATATTCTCAGTATCCCTTTGTGCAATGCAGAAGATATGACCTAGCTAACTTTGCTAGTTGGTGTATTTATTTATAATTGATGATGATTGTTAAGTTTACTTTATTTTCATGAAATATTTATGTATTGTTATTCGACTATATTATTATTATATAATCTATTTAGTATAGACTGTATAGTTATCTTGTTCTCTGTTGGGATTTACTGTGCAGATGATTTTGTTGGCCATTACAAGCCAAATCTATGGCTGGGATTGAACTACTGAGAAGTTTGGCATGACTTTAGGGTGCAAGGTGTCTTGCTGTTTGGAGACAAACAAGCCAAGTTTCCCCCCTAACAATTGTGCAACACTGTTTAAGATATTATTTGATATAAAATGAGATCTTCTACCAAATCTAATGGAAATGCTTGACAATGTGCTTGAACAGAAATCCCCACCTCCCTACAGTACTTATTAATTTAGGGCCTAGCTATATCATTCTGATTAATTCATTTTATTTATTTTAAACCTTGTAGATTGAATTAGCTTATATTTAATAATACAAATAAAAGTATTAATGGAGTGCCTGCCTGGATTTAGTCAAGCAAATTTATATGGACAGAGTGAGTTTGATTTCATCGGGTGCAGGAAAAGGACAGATTTAATATCATTAAAAACTACAAATTAATTTACGACGAGAACTCCGGAGTCTGTCTAGCGGCGATTGATGTCAGTTGTGATGCTGATGGCGACGGTGATCCAATCTCCTTCCTTGTAGTTCATATTAATACACATCGTGTATTTCTTAATCAATGTCTACTGGATTCATCTAATCTCACAACATATTCTGGATCTCATGTTGTTAGTTTCGCAAGTTTGCATGAAAGTTTTTTGTTATCAAAGAATACTCAATTGTCCATTAACCTATTTATCTTTTGCTTTATTGATAAATCACAGACTTTGAAGGACATGTATTGTTGCTGGGATTTAACCTCTATAATTGTACAAACAAATTTTTGGATGTTCACAAAAGATTTTTGGATCTTATAACATTTTTCATATTTTGCTGTTTGCGTTCTTTGTACGTCTGTTGATGATTTTTAGACACATTATTAACCTATTTATCTTTATTGAAACGAACTTCAAGACAAGGCATGGCATTTTGCGTTTTTATTATTTATCAGTTTAATCCATCGTTAATTTAACAATATTTATACCGCTTATATTCTATCAAATATACTCTCATGACATATTACTTTTTACATCAACACACGATTATATAGTTGTTATTTATGAAATTATTGACAAGCTTTGACGATGGTCAGTGGTCCAATCCCGATAAACACAGCAGTTTTTATAGGCTTGGTAATGGTTCAGGCTTTGCTCACCTTGTCAGAGCCAATGAATTTCTTTTGTTGAGGGAATGGGTATTTAAACCCACATGCGTTTACTTTTTTTTGACGCCCCTAAGTTATTGAAATTTGTGCACACCTCAATTCTATCATATATTTATAACTCACATGCTATTTTCCCCTTTTATCCCTCTTTTTTAGTCTTTTTTGACACATTCAGACATAAAAATCTATGCATATTAAAGTAAGGTAATACGTGAATTGTCATAAAGAGCACACTTAGACATACTGTCATGAATAGCATCACATGTAATCGATCAACATATACTTATATATATATATATATATATATAACAAAGAAGTTTGTTCACTGAGTAGCAAGACATTGGTTGACTTTAGAGATTCTAATAATGAGTACCTTCGCCTCCACACAACCTTACCTTCTTCCACAAATCTACTTCTTGCTTAGGTTCGCCTAGCTGCCTTCTTCCTCAACCGAAACTCGTAGGCATCTTCACTTGGTAACGATGCAACATCGGTTAGTTGCCTTCCTTCCTGAGATCAATTATTCATTCTTTAGCTTGGCTGCGAGTTCTTCATCTTTGCCCAGGGCTACTTTTAATTAGGTTCGACTTAGCAACCACTACAACAACAATCTACTCTCTTTCTAGTCCAATAAATCAATTGGACCTTCTTTGTGCAGTTCATGTGTCGCCTTACTTTAATTTGCACAGATTTTTATGTTTGAGTGTGTCAAAGAAACTAAAAAAGTGAGAGGGGTAAAAGGGGAAAATAACATGTGAGATATAAATATATGACATAATTGAATTGTGCACAAATTTCAATATTGAAGGATGTCAAAACACCAAAAACGTGGGTTTTAAATACCTATTTCCTTTTTTTGAATATTATCTCCTAACCAGTGGCCTAGCTTAAGGTTAGGAGAAGGACGACATGACCTAACAAAAATTAGCAAGTAAAAATTAACCAGACTAGAATTTAATATTATCTTCATATGATGGGCCTTTTGTTGCTTGTTTGATAGATTAAAATGAATTTCAAATGGGTCGGGTTAAAAGTTGGGCTTTTTTCTTTTGTATAATATGAGCTTTTATTTTCTTCTATTTATAATGGACCTTTCTTCCTGAATGTTGGTTTGATTCCTTTTGTTGGACACAATGATATAAGTCGAGCCCAACTATATTTAAGCCATTGAACGGATTGGTGGATTTGGTTTGCAACCCATTAAATCGGAATGAGATAGGGGACACTCCCAAATCCATGTACAGACTCCAATGAATTTGTGTATTAAATGTGATGACGTCAAAAAGTGACCGACCTAAATGATGTATCAGGTGGTCGGACTAGCTTGTAGGATATGGATGAATTGCATGCACAATAAGCAAGCATGAGCTAGAATGCCAACTAGAGGTTGTCCTATGGCGTATGTAATCAAATGCTCAAGTCAGTTTGTAATCAAAAGTAAATGGAGCTCGATTGTCCGGAGCTCTCTGTAAGCTTGAGTGTGAAAATTATGCTTAGAGAATCACATACCTGACATTAGAAGTTATGCCTTAAATAAGAGGTGAAGAGTCTGAGCTTGAGTAGGACTAGGACTTTTTCTCTCCCTCTCATCTACGTCGTTGATCTTTGGGTGAATTCCTAAAGAGTTTGAGCTCTCTTTAAACTCCTCTCCTAGTGGGAGTAGGACTTCTATTCAAGATTAATCTCTTAATGAGTTGTGCAAACTGTCAAGCTCCTTGGTAACCCTCGTGCAGGATTTTAGGTAACCCACGTGCAGGCTCCTCGGTAACCCATTTATAAGCTTTGAGGTAACCCACGTGCATGATCATAGATAACCCACATAAGCCGAGCCATATTATGCTGAGGTATACACCTCGGTCCATAATGGATCTCTACCTTTGGTGACACGTGTCTAGTTCTAATTGATAGGGTTATTTTAATATCATCAGAGCCCCCCACACCATTGCATAGGTGATCATTTTGGATGGGTGATAGTTTAAATTTCTCATGCTAGACCTCTTTTTCGAGGTGAAATTTTATTTCTCTAGTAGGGAAATTTCACCAAGTATGGATTTGTACCGAGACGTAAATTTTCGCCGGAGAGATCATCTATTCCTCTTCTTTTTGGGAGAGAATAGCTTATGTTTCTATTCCTCTATCTCTTGGGAGAGGAGAACTTATGTTCCTCTTCCTCTACCTCTTGGGATAGAACTTCTTTTCTGAGGTGATGTCTTTTGCTCGAGGAAGACATCTTTTTTGAGGTGATGTCTCTTGGAAGAGCAATGCCTCTTTGCCAAGGTGATGTGCTCACCGAGTAATACCTCTATACCAAAGAAGACCTCTTTGCCTATGTGAAGTGCTCACCTAGGAGGTCTTTTTTTTTTGAGGTCATCTCTTTTAGTCGTGGAATACACCTTTGCTGAGGTGACCTCTTGGATATAAGAAGAGCTCATCTTCTTCCTCTAGGGAGAGGAGATCATCTCTTCCTCTTATTTTTATTTTGGAGGGTACCAAGGTGAACTACTTTCTCTTCTTGGGAGAGAAGTTCATCTTTTTCTCTCTTTTTTTTTATTGGAGCTATCGAGGTGGACCACTTTCTCTTCCTTATCGAGGTGAATCTCTTTCTATTCCTCTCATTTGTGTTGAAGGGTACTGAGTTGGACCACTTCTTCTTCCTTATCAAGGAGGACCTCCTCCTCCCATTTTTGTTGGAGGGTACCAAGGTAGACCACTTCCTCTTCCTTACCAAGGTGAACCTCTTCCTCTTCCCATTTTTAAGCCTACCTAGATGGAAAACTCCCTCTTGCTTACCAAGGTGTAACTCTCCCTCTTTCTCTCTATTTTTTTTTGAGATACCAAGGTGGACCACTTCCTATTCCTCTCATTTTTTTTACTAGAGGTACCAAGGTGGACCTCCTCCTCTGCCACTTGGAAGAGGAGTCCATTTCCTCTCATTTTTGTTGGATGGTACCAAAGTAGACCTTTTCCTCTCCTCTCATCTTTATTGTAGGATATCAAGATGAACCTCTTTCTCTTTCTTTTGGGAAAGAAGCTCTTCCTTTTTCCTCTTCTATGGTAGAGGAGATCGTCTCTTTTTCTTTCTCTTTGGAGAAGAAAGCTTATGTTCCTCTTCCTCTCATTCTTGGGAAAGGAGAGCTTATATTCCTCTTCCTCGAAAGAGGAGAGCTCATGTTTCTCTCCCTCTTCCTTGAAAGAGGAGAGCTCATGTTCCTCTCCCTCTTCCTCTGCCTCTTGGGAGAGCTTATGTTCCTTTTCCTCTATCTCTTAGAAGAGCTTATGTTCTTCTTCCTCATGATATCATCTCTTTGTCTTCCTCTTAGGAGAGGAACTCTTTCTTTTCTTCTTTCACGATTGAGGACATCATCTCTTTGTCTTCCTCTTGGGAGTGTAGAGCTTATGTTTCTCTTCCTCTACCTCTTAGGAGAAATTATCTTTCTCTTCCTCGATAGAGGATATCATCTCTTCTTTTTCCGTGATAGAGGAGATCATCTCTTCCCTTTTCTCTTAGGAGAGGAGAGCTTATCTTCGTCTTCCTCCACCTCGTGGGTACACTAGTCTAGAACATTTTTATTTGGGAAGTTATTCTCTTTCCATAGACGGCGCCAAACTAATAATGTCAAAAAGTGACTGAACTAGATGATGTATCAGGTGGTCGGACTAACTTGTAGGATGTGGATGAGCTGCCTGCACAATAAGCAAGCATGAGTTAGAAGGCCCACCAAAGGTTGTTCTCTAGCATAAGGGCTCTGACGCTCAAGTTAGTTTGTAATCAAAAGCAAGGGAAGCTTAGTTGTTTCTAGCTCTCTGTAAGTTTAAGTGTGAAAATTGTGCTTGGAGAATCTCATACCTAACTCTAGCAATTATGCCTTATATAAGAGGTGAGAAGTTCGAGCTTGAGTAGGACTAAGACTCTTTCTCTCTATCATCTATGTCGTTGATCTTTGGATGAATTTCTTAAGAGTTTGAGTTCTCTTTGAACTTCTCTCCTAGTGGGAGTAGGACTTCTATTCAAGATTAGTCTCTTACTGAGTTGTGCAAACTGTCAAGCTCTTTAGTAAACCTCGTGCAGGCTTCTAGTTAACCTACGTGCAGTCTCCTTAGTAACCCACTTATAATCTCCTAGGTAACCCACGTAGGGCGAGGCGACTTTATGCTGAGGTATACACCTTTGTCCATATGGATCTATACCTTTGATAACACGTGTCTCGTTCTGATTGGTAGGGTTATTCTGGTATCATCAAAATGGTAAGTGATTTGTACTAGGATCCAAATTGTTTTGAATTTTCCGACGTACTCATTTGATCATATTCATATTTATTTAAATCTTAACAATTAAATAAGACAATAATTCAATCCAAAGTAAGGTTTGAAGAAATTAATTTGTATATTATTTTTTGGTTTAAACTGAAACTCAATTTTAAAACAAATAAAATCTTTGCGTTTGAACCCCGTATGTGAGACATATATCTCATGTCCAAATTTAATTTAATTTGGATCGAACAAATTCGATTATCTAATCGAACAAATTTTACCACCTCTAAACAATATATTGTCAGTCCACTACAGGATAGGGGGCTGCAATCCATGTTTGGTTTAATTATCAAAAAATTTAAATTTAAATTATCCATATTAGAGTAAATACAATGATAAATTTTTATTGGGATCAACAAAATATATTGATACAATAGTACAAATTTGTTTGACTTGATTTTTATATAATAGAGATGAGATTCAAAACTAATTTTAAAAGTGAAGTATGAAAAAGTGAATCCCTTCTTAAGTAAAATGGGCTAGCACAAGAACATGACAAACATGACACCCCTCTTATCCCCAACAAAAAATGGACAATTAGATAACCATGCATTTTTTAAAACTAAAAAGCCAACAAACACCTCATGGACAACCAAAAACTCCCTATTGAATTTGCTCTTAGAGATAAAAATCATTGACTATTCATCTCAGCCATTCATTTGTCTGAGATTTAAAATAGTCTATCTACATTACTGTCAAAGTTGTAAAAATCAAGATCTTACCTAAGATCGATGGAAGGCTAATAAGATCGAATCGTAAAATCGAATAATAAAATTGTAAGATTTTATAAAAAATTAAAAAATAAATATAAAATAATATAATAATTATTTCTTCTTTAATAATTAACATGATATATATTTTATAGGTAATTAAAATAAAAATATAATTATTATTTATTTATGGACATATCTAATTTTTTAAGACCTTCAAAGAACTATGAAAAAATATGATCAATAATAAATAAAAAAATCTCATGATTTTATTCCGTGATAATAAGACACATCTATCTCGTGGAAGTGTGACTTGACAGGGTATGATCTTCACTCACACATAAACCACCAGCATTCGATTTTTTGAGGATATATATTTTGGTGATGATGATCAATCAAGCATTTTGACTATGACAAAATCAGTACTTCTAACCATTCTTTGAGTTATAATTGATGGGTCTCAGCCTATAAGCCCATTTACACATAAGTCTATAAGCTGATAAACCCATTAAAGTAAGATCGAGAGTATCATTAAAATAGTTAAGATCGAATTCTAAAATCGTACTATCTTATCAAAATTTTCTATTTTGACTCTATTTGAATTGTTTTGTTGATCTAGACCGTAGAGTCTTGTGGATGAGGATCTGAACATAAGAAAGGTACTACAAAATTTACTATCAAGTGTTAGCAATTCATGATTTAAGCTACGCAAAATACATTAGCTTTCCCTATCGCGAAGGCCTTCTTTCTCTTGTAGAGACAGAGGGGGAACAATAAGACGACTGTATGCTTATAAGTTCATTATAAACCCCGATTTGCAAAACGCAAAAGTTTGGACGTATTTGGTTAAAGTAAACAGGACGAGTGTAATAATTGGGTTAATAGAACATGTGATCACTCAAAAATGTTTCATGTTCCATTTTGTCACCCGAAAATCAAATGTTTCAACTTTATCACCCAATTTTTAATTTTGTTCGATATTGGTCACTTGGCCAGTTTGATTCAAAATTGAGCATTTGAGCAGTCAAACTTGAGATTAATGGAAGATATGGTCACCCAAAGATAAACCATATTTCATATTCGGGTGACGAAAATGAAACATGACCTATCTTTGGGTGACTAGATATTTTATTAATCTCAAGTTTGACTGTCTAATTTTGAGCAAAACTATCTGAGTGATCAATATAAAACAAAATCAGAAGTTGAGTGATGAAGTTGAAACATTTGATCTTTAACTTTTAAGTGACGAAAATAAAACATGAGTCATCTTTGGGTGATCGCATATTCTATTAACCCTGCAATAATCAGATATCTGTCAATATCCTTGATTTAATTTACATGGAATTAGGACGTTCACATTCATTCAGCTATTAATTACAAGTTTATAGAGAGGCAGGCATAGGCAATTCATGTAAGCCATACATGGAACGTGGATATACAAAGTCAGCTATAAATTAAAATGGTAGCCGGAAATGTGCATCTTCGTCAATTTAATATGTATGATTGAAATATCTAATATTCAGACGAAGTTCCTTCTCCAGGTATGTAGCAAGGTACTTGTAGGTGGCTTGGCTGGGATGAACTGAATCCCAAAACACGAACTGGGATGCCTTTCTGCAGGTTGGAGTGATAGGATTGCAGATAAATGCTGCTTCCAAGAGCCCAGTTCCACAGCATCCTCTCTTCGTTTCCACGAAACCTGTCATGAGAGAACCGTATCAGCCCTTGAAAGCCACCTATGAGGATGCAGTAGGTGCTTCAACACTTACAAGAGAACCGAGTGGATTCCTTGCAACTTATAGTTTATATAGACGAATACCTACTGATTCAATATTTTCATTTCATGGACAATTGAAGTTAGATCTCTAGCGAGGTTTTCGACCTTCCTGTACTTCCCGAAGTAATAAGCCTTTCTGATGCAGTCATTGATAATGCAGTTGGGATTCATTATTTTTATATGGATTTAATGAAGCTTACCATATCTTTCTGGGTTATTGATCATATCAATAAGCGGGTCATAGACATCTGCATAGACAATTAGGCTCCCTGGAAGGATTTTCTGTAGTTGGTGGAGTAGCATCTGTAGCTTGTAATTATAGGATTGAGCATCTACATTCTGATCTTCCAAACATCTACGATCGAGAGGATACTTAAACTTTGCAGTTATTTGAATCGGCAAGCACCCGATTGGAGGAAGACCCGTCACAACAATTCTTCGGCATCCCATGTTGTAGAGTTCCTGTCAGCTCAAGGATATGAGTAGCAAATATAACCAAATCTTCAGCTCATACCTAATGGCACAGACAATGGTGTTAGAAGTAGAGTGATCAACTAAAGTTAAACCCTCACATTTTCGCTGGCACAATTGAATCTAACATATATTGGATAGCGGTTTTTTGAGTCAATTATTTAAGTATACTTGAATTCTGGCTTGTCCGCAGTATTTATCTTTGAATTTGTACTCAGGCTCAGCTCGAGCTAGCTTGAAGTCAAACCTGAGTTGACTCTGACTCAAAAAATTTATTTTGTTCTAGAATAGGAGCTTATTTTATGGCTAAGCAGAGCTTGATTGAAGCCAAATTAATGAGAGAATGGGATTCAAGCTTATTGCTCAAAGAAATGGAGTGATCGATATGGTGTAGTTACCTTGACAAATACTTGTAGCTTACTCTGCAGAAAATCTTGGTACCCACTAACGTTGTACCTCAACCTCCTTGTGGGTGTATCATAAAAATTGATAGCGAAATCATTGGTCCCAGAACTAACAATTACTAGAGCCTCCCTCAGTATCTTGTTACCCGTTTGTTGCCCAACAATACTCTTGAGCCTCACGACGTAATCTCCAAAGAGCTGAATTTGCCTGGACATTGAAATCACTCTGGCTAAAGAAGATGTCAAATCATCATACCCAGATCCACCTGATCCGAAACTAACACCAGAAACGAGTTCATCATCTGATAAATTTGGATCCAAGTAGGGTGGCAGAATCTCCTTGATCCCCAGATGAGAGGCTATGAAGTCAGTAGCAAGTTTTCCATTTGAGAACCTCCCTGTTGGCATGTGACCTGGGAAGTCCTCACCGTATGGAAGAAAATCGGCCTTGGCCACTGTTTTGATGTAGTTGTTGTTACCAGAATCAACAGTGGAATCACCAAAGCTGAGCATGGCAGGAAATTTGGGCAATGCTTCAACAGCCTTGCATTTGATGTTGAATATAGTCAAAATACTGACAAGGTTATGTAAGAGGGGTGTGTTTGTTGATGCCATTGTTAACTTGCATCCTTCGGTTAAGATGTCCTTGATATTTATAAACGGATTACTTAACTTAGGTAAAGTTAAAATGTTAAGGTTTACCTTGCAAGTGAATCATGTAAAGAAAAAGAAGAAAACATGTTGTTCACGTCAAGTTGTTTTTCTTGTCTTAGAAATCCAAATGAAAGACAGATCATAGCAATAGCATCAAGTGAAAATCAACACCCCAAAACCAATGTTGTAAATCTCTTCTTGTAGAAGTAATAGTACATAATTAATCTCTTCTTTTTGGTGTGTTTCTCATTTCATTACACTTTTCTTTATATATGATTAATATACAACAACTATATTAATTGTTTAACTAGCTCTTAAATAGTCTCCTCTAACTATAAGGATATATGTTTAACCACCTCTTAAGTAGCCTCCAAATATATTAATAAGGTAAACATTAAAATTATAACTATCCGCTTGAATTCGTACAAAATTGTTGTGTATGTTCTTAACACTACAAATACCGTATGAGATAATATTTTTCTTCAAGCCTACTATTTTTGGGCCTGTGAAGTTTGGGAGCCCTATCAGTTATATAATCGTGCATCTCAACATGTGCATGATTATGGTTTATATGAAGCAGTTGATTGGTCCATTTGATCGCAAAATATTGGATAACACCATAATGTCTTTGTTTGATAGAGCTTATTTGAGCTTTTAAGTTTACTTCCATCTGTTAACAATCACATCAGTCACTTATAAAAAAAATCCCTCAATTTCCGTTATTGTCCATATTCTCTTATTTTATCTCTCAAAATATGTTAGATTTCGAAAAAATTACATATTCAAACTCAATGTGTAAAACTTTTTCCAACAAAACACATATTTGATAGCTTTTATTTCATTATTAATTTTTTTTTTATAAATTCCACATATATTGCAAAGGAAATAGGAGGAAAAACAACAGGGCATTAGCTGATGGTCGGGATACAAATTACAAAGAAAAACAACAAATTTCAGAACAAAGTAAAGCACTATTTTTTAGCAGTACTAAAACCTGCAATTAAGACCACATGATAAAGTCAGATTCTCTTTGTAAGCCATCTTTGGCTAGAGTGTCTGCCATGCTATTCCTATCTCATAGGATATGTCGAATAGAAATGATTTGCAATTGAAGCATTAATAATCCAACTTTATTTACCAGTTGAGCAAGCCTCCATGGGGGATCACACACTCTAGAAACCCATTTGAAAGCATTGAGCTAATCTGTCTCCAACTCAAGCCCCATGCAATTGATATCAAATGATGAGATTGATATTTCCAGTGCTTGTTTGATTGCAACTAGTTCAGCCTCATTAGACTCCATTATGCCAATATAGCAAGAGAATATGCATAATATATTGCCCACTGCATCCCTAAGTACACCACCAACGCCTGACCTTCTAGGCTTGCCTAGTGAGGCTCCATCAACATTCCACTTCAACCTATCAGAGCATGGAGGAGACCATTGAGAGGGGGAAGGGGAGGATCTTCTATGACTGGACCAGCACTTTATATTGTCTGCAAAGAATTGCAGCTGATGACTGAGGTACAAAAAATGAGGATCAACATTGAAGGACCATAATTGAAGCTTTACAAATATCATTGAGTACACATTAACCCAATCCACCCCCTTATTCCTGAAAATTAATTCATTTCTTGCCCACCAAATAGACCAAACTGTGATGTAAAATAGCAAGGCCCAATTTTTTTCTACAAAGCACCCCTACCTCCCATGCCGCACCACTGCTCAAAAAAACTTCGAGCATCACCTACTGGACACCAAACCTCTCCCCACCAATCAACCAATTTATACCATACCCATAGTGGCCCAAAACATTCCCAAAATAAATGGTTGATTGATTATCTAGCATAAGAGCAAAATGGACATGAAATCTCTAAAGAATGAATAATCCCCATTTGAAATAGCATCTCCCTGAATAGTAGTTTATAATGCAACAAAGTCCATGTGAATATCTCCACCTTAGGAGGGGCTAGACCTTTCCAAACTGAGGAGAAAAAGGTTGGTAAGGAGAGCAGTTGCGATGTTGGACAAGAAAGATGGATATAGAGAGACTTGATCGAGAATACTCCTTTCGAGTCAGGTTTCCAAATGATCCTATCAGACCTATTGGGACCTATTGGGGCACAAAGAAGTAGTTGATACATGTTGATTCAGATTCTCCACAAGGCATTCCTCCCAACCAAACAACCTTCTTCTCCATTGAAAGAGCCAAACCCAATTATGGTTTGACTAGCAGCCCATCTGTTCAACAAAGCAGCTTTTCTGGGTAGATAGACAATAAAATCACTGGAATTGTTGACATAAGGGTGCATCCCCAACCCAATAGTCATGCCAAAACTTGACAGAAACTCCACTTCCAATTGCAAAACAAACATTTTCATGAGCAATTGCTTCCTGAGCTTGTATACCTTGCCAAAGGAAAGATGTCGAATAGGAGAATGGCACTACCATTGAGCTTCTAAATCCTGAAATTCAGAACACCTATATGGGTATTTAGCACAGATGATTGATCTCCATAACCCTTGGCTTTCATTAAAAAACTTCCAAACCCACTTGAACAATAATGCCTTATTATTCATGATGAGATCTTCAATCTCCAGTCCTCCATAATTTTTTGGTTGGATTACTTGCTTCCAATTGACGCAATGCTACCTCTTCCTTTCAGCACAATCACCCCATATGAAATTTCTCTGTAATTGATCCAGTTTTTTCCCACTAGAACCGGGATCTTGAATAAAGACATGAAGTGCAATGGAAGGTTAGCCAACACAGATTTGATAAGTGTTAGTCTCCCTCCAATGGAAAGCTGCCTCCCTTCCCAAGTAGCTAACTTTTTTTAAAAAAATTGCAATAACTAGCCTCCATGACTTAGCAAGCTTAAAGTTAGCTCCCAGTGAAAAGTCAAGGTACTTGACTGGGAATTTTTCAGATCTGCAATTTAACTTCTTAGCAATAACTTTAGTCTCTTGATAACTCACACTTATACCCAATAAAGAGCTTTTGGAGATATTCATTTTGAGACCAGAGATAACATGGAAACAACGTAGAATTCTCTTCACCACCAGAATATATTTTTCTTTGGCTTTGAAAAACACCAAAGTGTCATCCGCATATTGAATGTGTGAGATACTTAACCCTCAATTCTTTTGAGTAGGCCTATATCTTCAGCCTTTTTGAACAACTGATGAAAACCTTGGCAGACAATAATTTTGAGTTACCATTTAAACTCAGGTATCAGTGTTTCTCTTCTTCTGATCTGTGTGTTGTAAATTTTTTGCCTTTGTTTAGTTTGGGAATCCTCTTTTCATTTTTTTGACTGAAAAATAATTTCACTGAGGCACCAAGCAGGTGCCAACAAGAATATTCTAGAGAGGCAATGTTCATAGCCTCTAGCAGATGGTTGTAAGTAGAGCCATAATTATTAAACTATTTTACATGTCCCTAATAGTAAATTGACAGCTTATACGCTATCAAAACTTTCGCTCTATCAAACGAACACTATATATGATCAATCATTCTTTGCGCTAGGGGATGATGCAGCTATTAACTTAACCCTGTGATGGCCCGATTGGTTATCAACTTTGACTAAATATGATATGTTTGCAGATGTCTTAGTTCGATTCGATTTTAGTTGGTGTTTATTCTCGTTAGTTTCGTATTGGATCCTAGCCTAACTTACTTATTAATGGATAATATGCGCGTGCTATCTAACCCAAATTTAACAAACTAATTTAGTGTCGGTCATTAATGAAGTACTAATTCTGCTTATAGCCGTAAGAACCTCGGACAAACCCAGTCATTTCAACTTTATATCTCCATCGTAAATTAAAGGTGTAAAAAATTTCTTGCTTTCCTCAAACCATACTGGAGAGCTACCTTCCTGTTTTTCTTTCTTTTTCACTCTCTTAAAAGATGAGTTCGCGTCCAACCCCTTTAGAGATTAATTAACAAGTCATCAATAAATTTAATATTCTACATTCATATCAAATCAAGCTAGGATAATGTTGCCCATGGTGTTAAGTGTATAGTTTGATACGGTAGCGTTTTGATCTTATTTCATTATTAATCTCCATGACATCGTTTCCAGGCTTCTGGTTACGGCATCGTTTCTTTCCTCTTTCAATTCTTCTTCTTTACTTGGTCGACCGTTGCAGGTCTCTGTAAAGATCTGCTCTTGTCCTTTTCGATCGTTTGTTTGTTTTCTATTTGAATGATGCTTAGCTGCATCTTGTAAGATAACTTACTGAAGAATCAAATGAACAATAGATTTCTTTTCTCATGTTCAATTGATTTCTTCTACGCTTTTTCAATGATGAGGATATAAAGGGTATTGCTAATGATTGTCCTTAAGGCATTAACAAGAATAATAATTACTATTTACGGCTGATGATGCAGGATTTGGGCCTCATGGGCATACGTCCGTACACATCATGGAGGTCCTCCGTACACCCCTCCATGACCTCAGGCCTGCTCTTCCTCCAGAGGATAATCCAGGGTTTCTGCGGATCTTGTCGCTCGAACCCTTTACCTTGTGAAGGTGGGAGAGGGATACTACCACCAAGCTCATGAGCTTGGTGGTAGTGACTCTCTCCCGTCATGCCTTGGTAATGGGTTCGAGACATAGATCCTCCGAAAAACCCTGGATTATCCTTGGTGGGCCGGAGGGAGGTTCATGGAGGTCTTAAAATTGGGTTGGACTTGAGGTTTGTCAAGTCAGGCCTCCAACCCAAAAGGCGTCTTTTGATGATGCAGGATTTGGGCCTCGTGGGTCTACGTCCGTACAAATCATGGAGGTCCTCCGCACCCCCCACCATGGGCCTCAGGCCTGACTTGGTGGTAGTATCCCTCTCCCACCTTCACGAGGTAAAGGGTTCGAGCGACAAGATCCGCAAAAACCCTGGATTATCCTCTGGAGCTGAGCAGGCCTGAGGCCCATGGTGGGGGGTGCGGAGGACCTCCATGATGTGTACGAACGTAGGCCCATGAGGCCCAAGTCCTGCATCATCAACGGCACTATAAATCATCATCGGTAATCACCATATCAATTCAATTCATCTTGTTAAATACGGGATACAAGTAGCTTAAGCTGTTTGAATCTGATAACCTATGTTTTAGGACGCAAGGAGGCTTCACCATGATCCAACTAGTCTTGGCCACAAAATTCCTATCCTTGTATTCCTATTAATATTTTTAAATAAAATAAGGAAAAAACAAAACACAACTACGCGGATTGCTGCACATTTGTTGCAGAATCAAGTCTGTAACTATCATAACATGCACTGCGACCTCCCCGAAATCTCTACAATTTGACCCTTCTCAATCTTGTTGACTCTTCAGGATCTCGCAAGCCCCATACTTTGGTCTGTTGCTGCACCACCAAAACTGAAGCCCCACCTTCAAAATCTGAGGAAGCAAGTATCTCCCCTACCGTCCCCAAGTCTCCATTTTCTTTTCCTTGTCTAAGGTCAGATATAAACCATGAGTCTCCATGACGTCTCCCTGCAATAACAAGGTCATAGTGACTACCTACTGATCTGATCACCGCAAGTGCTCCTGAAGTGTTGTCCATTACCATCTCTTCCTGGTATGTTACTCGCTCATTTCGTGAAGCATTTTGCTTAAATTCCTCCAATATTTCAGCATCAAGTAGTTTGCTCCTTGCGGTGCCTTCTAATAGTGTTGTTGAGGAAGTGAAAAGTAACAGATTGATAGTCACGGTTTGGTGTTCTGACATACGTCCTGCATACGCTAGTGCCTCCCTGTCGTCTGCACCCCCAAAGAAGAGCACCACAACTCGATAATATGAGCACTCTGAAAGAAGAAGTGATTTTCTCCAGTTCCTACGGTCGACAAGAACCCCAACTGAGCAAGGAGCCTTTTCAAACACATTCTTGTTCAGGTGCCTATAGACATGGGATGATTCTGTCCTGTATTTCTGTTTATAGAAAGGGATGATTATAAAGGATATTCTCTGTTCTAAAGCTAGGGAACACACATCATTGTGCATTGACGCATAAGGCGAAATGCCTTGATAGCAATGCACTTTCAAATGGTATCGATTTTCTTGTTCAAATTTTCGGAAAACATCGAAGATGCGCTCAGATTGTGTAGGGTCCTGAGATGGCTTGTCACGAGGCAAGTGGGGAATGAGAAGCGAAGAGGCACGCCCAGCAAGCTTAATGAGGTGGAGGACAAACAAACTAATCGGTGTTTCTTTAGTGGAATTAGAGGCATCCAAGAGCATGATCATTGTTCGGACATTGTCTAGGCTGTGAATGCAAGCAAGCACGCGCAATTCCTCATTGTGGTGATGGTGTCGAATAGTCCTCCTTTTGTAAGCAAGGAATCTTCTTGAAGGATCATATAGAGCTTTCACAAGGGGTGAAACAACTCCTGTTACAACCACCACCGAGATAATCAAGATGGCGAAGCATTCGTCATTTATTTCCTGCACATTCATGTAATTACCTTCATGATTAAGCATGTAAAAGCAACAATCCTCTACACTTTCAAATTAACTTGCGTCCATAGCAACATGTTTCACTTACGAAAATGGCTTGAGCCTTACAGTGGGAAAAACCAATAAAATATGCAGCTAGAATACATCAAAAAACAATAAAAAACAAGAGGTAGCTTGCTTACATTTTCTGTTCTCCAATCATTTAACATTGCAAGATCAATGATGCCTTTTGAGTTCATTATGAGTCCAAGAGAGACTGCATCACGGACTGGCATCCGACAAAAGATTGGAGGCAATACTGTCCCTATCATTTTCCCAATGAAGCCAATTAAAACGAATAGTTGAAGTACACCCACATTCTCCAACTTCTGTATTGCAAAAACGTTCATTTTCAATCCGCACATCGTGAAGAAGATGGGCATAAGCAGAACTGAAACAAAACATTCAAGTCTTTCCACTATTGCAGCCCCCAACGGAGGTCCATCTGGTATCACCAAGCCCAGAATGAAAGATGAGAAGAAAGCGTTCACTCCTACAACTTCCCCGAGTAATCCACAGCACAGAAGAGCAACAAAAATCAGAAAGATGTAGATCTCCCTAACCGGTTTCCCTTCTGGAGTATGATGAATTACCCATAAAACTGCAGGACGAAATCCAAACACGATAAGAATGACAAGAAGGGCAAATGACAGAAGAGAACCCATTGATGTTCTGGGAGATTTTGTGACAACCATTCTCACGGAAATAATGAATATCGTAATGGACCAGTGGCAAATATCAGATACAATGGAAGCATTGCTTGCAAGACGTCCTAGCTCAGAATTTAGGATTTTGAGCTCATAGAGAAAGCACGCAATAACTGGGAAGGATGTATTAGACTCCAATCTTATGACCATGTGCAGTGCTCGATGAACAGCATCATCCAATTGGAGAACTTGGCTAAGGATCAAGGCAAGAAATTTACCAAATGCCAGAGGGACAAAAAAGCCCAAACATCCAACGGCCAATGACCTTTTACCAGAATGAAAAACTGTTGATGCATCCATTTTCACCCCTATTAGGAAGATAAAAAGCATAAAACCAAAAACTGAAAATGTCTCGAGAACTGTTCTTCCTTCTACTGGGAAAACTTTTGCTGCAAACTTTGAGCTGCGCCCAAGAACTGAAGGGCCTAGAATTGCACCACCCTGGTTAATGTAAATCAACAAAAACTATCAGAAAACACAATGCCAAAGTGTATAATTTGCTCCTCTTAGTGACTACTAACAGGCATGCAGCAGTTACAACATCACTTTCATTAGCTTGAAAACATTAAACGGATTGCCAGAGCAAGTTTATGAACAATGTCTGAGATGGCCACTAGAAAAGCGTTCTGCAGCTTGAACTGCTATGTTAACATAGTGATGTTTGATTTGCATAGTTGATAAAACTTGTTGGAGATCTAATAATAATCATACAAACCAAAACTCTTCTTTGTTGGGTTTGAATTGATCATGAACCCTATATCAGACTCTCCCATTTAACATTCATTCTTCCTCCACCTTGTACTATATATTAAGGGCGTCTGTTGGTCTATCAATTTCTGGGTTATATCCAAAACCGAATCAGTGTTCCAAAACCCAGAAAGGTGCCTCCTATACGAAAAGCATGATCAGTTCTCTCTATAGTTTCTTGTTGCTATCCAATTCGAGTGGCCCTAATACAATAATCGCTGATTGGAAGAGCAACAAATACAAAATGTGCATGAGAAAAATGGGGAGGAGCTTACAAGAATCTGAGAAACAATGGAAGGTTGGCCAAACGGCTTGAGAAGGATGTAAATGGAACGCGTGAAGATGGAAATGAGGGAAAGCTGCAGCAGCAACAAAGGAACCGAGAAGGCGAGAGGGTTGTCTCCGAACCATATCCCATTTGAGTTGATCTTATCCACAGCATGGCATTCATATAAGGTACCTACCTCAATCTCCCGATCCAACATCTGTCTCTCGGCCATGACTTACACATTCTCTTATTGCAGCAACGTCTGGGTGGGCTTTTGTTCTTATGATCTGAGGAGAATGAAAGAGAAAACTATAAGGAAAAAAAGAACAAAAACCCATCTGACAGAAACTGAGATGGATGGTTGTGTAGAGAGAGAAGAGATGAGAAAATCCCAGCAGAATTATGCGTTTATGGCTCCGTAGGATTGACACGTTGACCGTTAAGAGAAAAGTACGTTCGGGGATGTCCTAGGCGGCTAGGCTCCTAGCCCATGGCCATGAATCGGGTTGGAGCTTGCTTGATTGCTTCAATTGTTTAATAGGGCACAATTTGAGCCCCTTTTTTAAATGAAAGCAAAATCGTGGGTAAGTATGTTTTATGAGATTCATTATGAATATGATCATTTATTTAAATTTATTTATAATCAAGTTTAATTATTAATTTTTTAATTAATTTAATTTTTATTTTCTATATTCATGGCAAAATTTGATGCTTTCAAGAAAAATATATATTAAATGAAGGAAATTTAATTTAGAAAAATATACTAATTTCTCTCTTTTGATTAATTATTTTATTGCCTTAATTAATATGCTAAGCATACACGAACCAGTTAGGGTTTAACAAATTCATTCTCCTTAGGGTTTAACACTTATTGTTTAGGTTACAACATGAAAATTCGATATACGTGCCTGTTAAATTTTAGCGATTTCGTTGTCCTTAGGATTTAGCATTTATTATTTAGGTTATAACATGAAAATACAATACACAAGCTCGTTAGGGTTTAGCGAATTCGTTTCTTGAAGGGTTTAATAGTTAATATTTAGGTTACAACATGAAAATATAATACACGAGCTCGTTAGAGTTTAGCGAATCCGTTTCCTATAGGGTTTAACAGTTATTATTTATGTTACAACATGGAAATACGATATACGAGCCTATTAGTGTTTAGCAAATCTGTTTTTCTTAGGGTTTAACACTTTATTATTTAGGTTACAAAAGTAAAAAAAGAAAAGACAATTATATAGCATATATACTAATTAAATTATTTTTGAAAAATAATGTAATTAAAAAAGTACATTCAAAATTATCGATGATAGGTCTTGTTAGAGAGAGTTTTACGCGCTGAGTTCGAATATACAAAAATTTTTTTGGACATTTACTATATATTTTGAGAGATAAAAAATTTTAAAATTTTATTTATAAAAAAATATAAAAATTGCAGTGAATGAACCTATACCTTAATAAGTCCACAAAGATCGACGAGCCCGCGATTGCCGTCCCTTAAAACAATATCCAACCATTTTAGAGAATTATGTTCAGCTCTCCGTTTGCCCAAATTCAAAAGCCCAGTAGCTATGTTGGCAATTGGCCCAAGGCTAACCAAAGTCGTCCCATCGTTATGCAAGGGTTACTGTAGGTAGTCGACTTAAAAAAAAAATTGAGACAAAATTATAGATAAATTTATTTTATGAGACTTATTAAGAGGAAAGTCACCCATTTAAATTTACTTGTAACCAAGTCTAGTAATTAGATTTTTTATAATTAATTTGACTTTTATTTTCAAGATTTATGCCAAGGTTGAAAACTTTCAAGAAAAGTACATATTAAATGAAAAAAATTAATTTAGAAAAATATATTAATTTATATCTTTTGATAAATTATTTTATTGTCTTAATCAATATGTTGAGCATACACGAGCCTGTTAGGATTTAGCGAATTCGTTTTTCTTAGGGTTTAATACTTATTGTTTAGGTTATAGCATGAAAATCCGATACACGAACCCATTAAGGTTTAGCGAATCCGTTCCCCTTAGGGTTTAACACTTATTGTTTAGATTATAATATGAAAATGCGATACACAAGCTCATTATGGTTTAGCGAATTTATTTTCCTTAGGGTTTAACCTTTATTGTTTATGTTACAGTAGTGAACAAAATAACACAATTACATAACATATATACTAATTAAATTATTTTTGACAAATAATATAATTAAAAAAGTGGATTAAAAACTATTGATGATGAATCTTGTTAGAAAGAATCTTACATGTTGAGTTCAAATGTGCAAATTTTTTGAAATTTATCATGTACTTTGAGGGATAAAATGTTTTAAAATTTTATTTATGAAAAAAATATAAAAGTTGCAATGAATTGAATTGATCTCCATATAAATTTTATAGCTGGATTTACACCTTAATAAGTTCACAAAAGTAGACCGGTCCGCAGTTCTCCCCAAATTTGATTGGGAGATACTATATAGGGGGCTTATTTATTGTGAACTTGTGAGTAGAAAGGGATCAGATTTGAGGAAAATAAACACCCCATATATTTAACCTCCTATAACTCCCTATAACTCTTGCATGCATGTGTTGACCAGTGAACCCTCATACATGTGTGTCTTTTCTTTGTCTTTACTTAGAGTCTCAAACATTATTCATTACTGACACCTTGTTCTACAAGGCAATATCATCATCGCGGCACATAATATATTTACTTAGTATGAAGCATATATCAACTTCTGTTCATGAAACTAAACGATCTTTACTTTTCTCGTGCAACTTCTTACTTGTGCAGTTGTGCACGCAATATTGATGATGATATATCATATATATATATTTATTTATTTATAAATAAGTCATACCCCCTCCCTAGATGTACGGTTGCATGTAAAACTCACCTTTTTGTCATATCAAATTTTTTTTCACACAAATTTTGCATGTTGACACACGCATTTCAATGTTTCTATAGTGTATGGTAAGCATGATGTTTTTTTTTTGCTTCTCAATTTTTGCTTTCTTCAGATTTCAGCTTTTATTTTATTTTTTTCAATTTACAAATTTTTTTTAATAAAAAATCATGGTTTTCTTAATATCCACATATTGTGAATATTCAATTTTAATCATAATTATTGATTGAGGGGTTCGGGGACAGAGTCTTTGATTTTTTTAGGTTTGGTGAGGAGAAATGCAATGTATATATATATACACATAAAATCTATATGGAACGAACTTAGTATCAAAGCTTTGGAACTGTGATTTTAACACTTAACCCATACAACGGAATGAGTTTATATTTAACTTTTGCTTGACCATTCAACTCTTACACTAAAATATAAAAATGTAGAAAACTGGAAAAACAGAAAAAATAAAAAAGATTTATTGGGTGAGTAACGATCTTGTGTTTAAAATAGTGAATTCAACCGGTGCACTGTTTTGATGCACCAATTTTTCAAAAAAAACATGAAAATTTCATAAATCTATAATAAATTGGAGAAATTTTATTACTACATAAATTTAATAAAGCACATGAATAAAATTACCGGAAGAAAACATAGACTGCACTAACTGTATATAAGCATCAAACCGCTCCACATACGGAGTAGCCCATGTAGCTGCATAATCATACCTACAGTGAACTCACCCAGGGAATATGGGAGGCATTGGATAATCTCCCGTCAAATTAACCTGGACATAATGGTTATCATTTACGTGTCCTATTGCGATAGCAATGTGCTAAAATGGTGGTGGGAGAGGTAGTACAAAGTGGTAGATATGTCAAACTCTCTTTAGGATGAAAATGTGTAATATCACATTATATGTGGAAGCAATTAACAAACCCATGTCAGATATTGTCATCCAGTGCTAGAACAGTGCTTCCACTTCATTTTTGAAAAAAGTTCAGTGAGTGTTTAACAATACACGCTCTCTCATAACCACCAAATATTTCAACATATTATCCCCAAAATGTGTCCATCTCTGCTATCAAGTTATATCGGACATTGAGCCATTCATCCTTCTGATGACCAAGAGACACAGCGATCTACCGAAATCTGCAATTTCCATCTCCTTTCACATTTTGTATGTCCCTAATGTATGAATGCAGTATAGCTGGGAACTAATCAATATATGATACTGAAGAGTATTTTTTCTTGCTCGGTCTCAAACTTTCTCGTGTTGAGAGAGACTGAGTATTGTAAACAGAGGAGCAACTATGTCTCACTTGTTCTTTAGAATGGAAAAAATCATGCTCAAAGATCTTTGAATTGGGGTGTTCCAATGCGGAGCTGTGTTTGTGAGGTTCTCTATGCTGAACAAAATCACTTTGATCAACAACACGTGTAGCTGGATTGTTCTGGGTGGTGGTGGGTACCTTTTTCTTTGTAGAGGGACACCCTCTAGTGTTGTTCTTCACAGCCGGTTCACGAAGAAAAGTGCTAGAAGGTCTGAATATGTCCCTCAACTTCCTAAGCCAACTTACTTTAACATGTCTTGTTTGTTGTCTAAACTGTTATGTGAACATTTGTACATCAGCGGTACAGTCGATGTCATCCTCTTCAAGTGAATCACATGGAAATAGATTAAACTTTCTCCAAAATTGATCGATGGCATCAAGCGGTATAGTCTGACCTTTGCTCACATACTCGGCTAGTTCGTGAGCACACGGTAGTCTGTAGCTCCTACAAATTTGACATCTATATTTGTAAGCAACCTCTCCAACATCATTTGACCGCTCAAACTCCATCCAAATGAGATCCAACGCCTCAATTGAAAGAAAACCATGTAAATTCCAAAAGTAATATATGTTGAATCGGTATGAGAGAATGGTTTTGCTTCACTCAATAATAGCTTTGATAGTTGTGTCTTGAGACTGGATAACCTCATGAATCCACGATATGGATCTCTCAATGTCTGACTATGACAAACAAAAATATCTTTTCAGCTTAGCATGCTGACTCTCAACCCTATTAGTTGTGTGGTTCTCGTAATGCAGATATCTGTCAGTCTAGGCGGATATGAACATCTCCTTAAATTCAAGCATACATCTTTCAAATATTTAATCAATGTAGAAAACTTCTATAACATTACTTCGAGGCGTGTCATGTTGCTCATGTACACGCTCTCATTTTTAGATTCGAGCACCATAGTCCATGAGGTAGAACGCATTCCAGACTCTACTGTCTTGTATTGATGGTCTGCATTTAGTTAAAATACTTTGATAGATGTGCCATCTACAGAATAGTTTCGAAGCCTCGGGAAATATCTAAACACACGCTTTCATCAGGCCCAACTCTCTGTCGTAACGATCACTCGTGGACCAATGCATCCATGCATTACATATCGAATGCAGTGCAAAGTCCAAGTGTAATTGGCCTCTTTCTCTGAGTACAAATATGCAAATGCTATGCAAAATGTCTAACTGGTTGAAGTGATATCGACAATTTCAAGGAAAGGCAACCCATACCTGTTCTTCTGATATGTCGCAAGCCACCCAAGCTATTTTTCATATAAAGTAATTGCAATAACAAAAAAATTTCATTCCCCATTTGCCTTTTTTTGTCTTTTCCCATTAAAATTAATATTGAATAACACATTTATTATATAAAAGGTTAAATCACATAATTATATATATATCAATAAAACATGTCTCCTAATATAACAATATCGACAAAACACAATAAAAGAATATCTTAGTTGTTACCATTCAATCAAACAATAAGATAGAGGTGCATACACACATTATCGCAAGCATAATCACGACGCGGGCGGACTCATAAAAATATTGAGTCGCCACCAATTGGTTTTGAGTTGTAATTGGACACCTATTTATAGTACCAGTCTGTCATATCAAAAAAAATTGGGTTCGGAGGTTAATTGAGCATAGGGAAGGTAATAGCACTGTACAACATCCGCTTATACGGTTACCAAACTTAAACAAGGGCTAATAGAATATTTTTGATTTTTTTTAGAAATAACTCCGTTTATATGCACAAATAGGGAATATATAAGTTTTCACAATTTTTGAAGTATTTTCCATGAATGAACAATTATTTAAAAAGACTAAAATATTTTTTTCTTTTGAAAAAAGAATGTCCCACTTTCGAAATTAACAATAACCATTCAGGTTAAAGTCGTTATTTTCAAGTGGGTGGTGTGAACTATTTTTTTCTCGGGGCGATAGCTATCCCGATTTTGAAAACAAAACAAATATGTTAAAAGAAATATTGGATCAAAAGGACATCAAATCAAATATAAAAATACCCTATAGCTAAAATAAAAATAAAAATAAAATTACATAACACAATAAACAAATGAACATAAGTATAAAAAACTATTGGTCCCAAAATAAAAATAAAATAAAAGTTCCAAAATAAACATGAGCACAAACAAAGAAATAAATCCAAAAGAGTAAATATAAATCACAAATTTTTAAATATATGTATAAAAAAATTACCCAAAAAACATAAATATATGGCTCAGTATATATAAAGTCATCCATGTATGAGGTAACAATAAATAATAATTGAAGAACATAATGAATGAATCAATTTGAGAATTAGGCGGTTGAACCAACCATAAATTAATACATTATTAAAAATCATTCATATAAAAGGTAACAACAAGCAATAATTGAAACAATTATGAATTAGGCGGTTGAACCAGCCATAGATTTATAACAAAAATATTCTAAGAAAACTAACCTCTCTTTTCTTCTTTCTTTCTTCCTCTCTTTTATTTTTCTCTATCTTTTCCCTTTTCTTTTTCCCTTTCTTTTTCTCCTCTCCTTCCTCTCCTCTTTTTTTCTTCTTTTCTCCTCCTTTCTTTTTCTCCTTCTCTTTTCTTTTCTCCCCTCCCTCCCAACATCACCCCACAATTTTTTCGGTTTTTTCTCATATATGGACCCCACTTTTCATTTTTATTATTTGTGGGTCCCACTTATTTTTCCACCTCCCTTTCTTATGTATTGTATGCATTAGTCTCATGAAAAAAGTTTGAAGTATATTTTGAAAAGTCATGAATGACTTTGATTTTATGGGCATGATCAGACATAATCAGATTTTGAATTTATGAAGAAAAGAAAAGAAAATATGAAATCAAAATAATCCCCAGACAAAATCTTGATATTACACACAAAAGGAGACAAAAGACCCTCTTCGCTTCTTCATTTTTCCATAGTCAAATCTTCCTCTTATTTTCTCGGAACCTCATCCAAGAAAGTAAAAGACAAAAAATTAAAAACCTTGTTCATTATGTGACCGATTGCCCCTCCCCTGCCTTTCTCCACATCTTAACAGTCTTTGGCTCTCTGCCTCCGTATTTCCTTCTAAAAAACATCTCCCTTTCTCTGTCTCTGTCTTCCTGTAATCCATGGAATCTTCTTCAAGTAGCTTAGACATTTCTGAAAGCTCCTATTTCAATTTCCCCATGTCCCATCCCTTCATGACCACCTCCTTCTCTAATCTCCTCGCCTCACCCCTTTCCGTCGCTTACACTACCGCTAGCGATAAACAATATGGATTATCGGATCGTATTGTAGAGAGCACTGAGTCTGTTGTTCCAAAATTCAGGTCTATTCCTCCTCCTTCACTACCCCTTTCTCCCTGATACATCTTCATTCCTCTTACTTTGTTAAATACCTCAAATGTAAGATTTGGTTAATTTTTTGTAATATGATGTTGTTTTTGATGTCTTTGATATAAAATGGGATTTCTAATTAATTGTGCTTTTTTTGTGTGTGAAGATTTTGCCATCTCCAATTACTAAACATTCGCAGCTCAGGTGTTGAATTGGAAGAGCGATTCAGGCAATAAGAGCACCAACAACAAAAAGACAAGAACTACTCAAGATTTTCATTCCAAATGCAGAAAAAATCACAAACAATTAAAACGGTAAGTAACAAAATTTTGAGTACATGTCAACGCCAATTATTTTTAATGATCATTTCCTTGATATTTCTTGTACTTTTTTCCACTCTTTGAAATGGTTTTTTCATTTTCAGTCCAAGGAACAATCACCATGGACTTTTCAAGAACAAACTAAACAAGACACGGTGAAATCTGAATACATTTTTGTTCAAAACTTATCCTCTGAGATTGCTAGAATTCATAACAACAATCAGAACAACAGAGCTTACCAGTCTGATTATGAAACTATCAAAATTCAGTGAGATGATCAGAGGATGGTTATTATTGGAGAAAATATGAACAAAAACAAGTGAAGGGAAGCGAGAACCCTAGAAGCTATTACAAATGCACATGCAAAAATTTCGCTACAAAGAAGAAAGTTGAGAAGTCTTTAGATGGAAAAATAACTGAGATTGTTTATGAGGGTAGTCACAACCATCCTAATCCTCAATCTACTCGGAGATCATCATTATCATCAGCTAATTCTCATGCGCTCCATGCTTCAAATGCACCCATTCCTATCAATGGAGTGCAAGATCATTCCCTCTCTATATCATTAATATCACTTGAAACTGATGATTTGATTGGAGCTCTCAGAAAAGTAAATTTGGTGGAGGAAATGAGTTTGATGAAGATGAACCTAAGGCCAAAAGATGGTAGCTTTTCATCCAACAATAATAGTTATTGTGTAATATCCCGACCCCAATTTTTGGAGAAATGATTTTTACATATAAATATTTTTAATAAATACTGCATATTTTTTAAGAGAATATTGGTGCAAGAATCACTTGAATTTGATTTGGATTGGAGTTGTCATGCATTTTGGAAGTTGAAGGATTTTATTTAAAAAGCAAAGGCAAAATGGTAATTTCCAAAAATCTGGGGGATAAACCCATATTTTTTCTGGTTCATCCTCTTCCATAAGCACAAGAGAAAGAGAGAGATTGAGTGAAATGGAACTTGCTCATTTCTCCACCGTTTGAGAAGTGTAAGGTGTCAAATTGAAGTTTGTAGAGAGAGAAACAAAACCCAAGTCATATCGCCGGTGATGGAGCACTATGGGAGGCGAAATCGGACATGGAAGGTTGCATTTTTTTGGCGACTTTCGAGCTAGATTCTAGCGGATTCTGGTGGAGTTACGGGACGAGCCAAGTACCGTTAGGTTGCATTTTCTGAGAGATTTCATTTGATATAAGCCTAGTTGAGCTCCTCGACTCCCCTATGTTGTTGAATACCTCAAATGTAAGATTTGGTTAATTTTTTGTAATGTTGTTTTTGATGTCTTTGATATAAAAAGGGATTTCTAATTAATTGTGCTTTTTTTGTGTGTGAAGATTCTGCCGTCTACAATTACTAGAACATTCGCAGCTCAGATGTTGAATTGGAAGAGCGATTTAGGCAATAATAGCGCCAACAACAACTAGAAATTTGTCAAACAAAAAGACAAGAACTACTCAAGATTTTCATTCCAATTGAGCTCTTGCTCAGAAAAAACCACAAACAATTAAAACGACAAGTAACAAAATTTTGAGTACATGTCAACTAAAACCAATTGAGCTCTTGCTCTCTTCGACCATAGCGAGACTAAGCAGGGCACAAGACGTATTCTATTTCAAGGTTTTGATTTTGATACACAAACCAAAGATTTTACAGCTCAGATGTCAACGATTAATTTCTTGTTCTCTTCAAGGAGAGAGTGGTTCAAAAGAGCTGTGAATGAGCGCTATTGCATGGTTCCGTAATACAGTTGAGTATTACTTATAGTGATTTACTCCCATGAATACCGATAATTCAATTACACACATTGATTTCCTGAAATCCATACACATATAATCATTTGTTATTACTATTATCATAAATTCATATTTTAATACCATTATCTTTTAGTCAATTTATTTTATCTATACCATTATCTTAATACAATTAATTAACCTTAATTATTAATTAGTTAATTAAAATAATACCCAATCGGATCAGCTAAACCCGATTGTCTTGCACATTGGTCTACATGCCCGGTTTCCAAAAAATGTCGGGTCACCGTCGATTAAGCGGCCGTGGTGTCCACGGTGGCCATGAATGGGATTGAGGTGACATGATGAGTGCACTTCTGGTGCCATTTAACTTTTTAGTGGTCGAAAATCGGTGAAATCCTACTTCGAAGCTCTCGGTGGCCGTGACTTCTCCTCCTCCATTGATGGCAAAGATCAGCTCCTTTCAATCCAAAACTGGTATGGTTGGTTTAGTGTCGTCCTTCTCCTGCCACCCGTTGCTCGATTCCTTGTTGGATCAAGAATCGCGCTTTCTGTCGCGCCGCCTTTTCCATTCACATCGGTGACACTGTTTGTTTAGGGTTTTGATTCTCTCGATTTCCGTGCCAAACCATTTTTATTTTATGTTATTTGTTTTACTGCAAATTTACCTTCTTGCACTCCCATCTCTTATTTAATTACGCGTTCCACCCTCCTTTATTTATAATTCTGCCATCACCTATAATTATTTTCCTATTTTATTTATAGCTTCATAAATTCTTATTCATTTCATTTTAACTCCCATTATTATAATTTCGATTCTCATAATTTTTTATTTCCCATATAGAATTGATGAAAAATATTCTGATCCTATTTAACACATGTTATTGCACACTAAAAATCATAATAAATACCACATAAATCGATTTGCCTTATCACGTAAGCTGTCCCACAATTCAGGGTGTTACAGTCTCTCCCCCTTATAAAAGTTTCATCCTCGAGATTGCTTATTGAAATAATTATGGCTATTCGACATTAACCATCTCCTCCCACTACAATCACATCACATTTCAAACCATGCAAATAAAGATCAAACTATCATATCATTAAGTGCACATGTTAACGCACACTTCCATGAGACGTATTAAATGGATAATTATTCGGAGTGTTACAATCCCCCCCTTCTAAAATTCCATCCTCAAAATTTTCCCAAAGATCAAAATATCAACCATATATTCTAGACTATCAATTCCGTACGATTTAAGCCCATTATACTTTTGGTTGTTTCCATTGTTAATCCATAAAAATATAATTTAAACAACATTCCCTCTTTTAAGTCCCCAAATTTCATTAAGCCTGTTAAAGTTTTGGGTTCCTATCTATATAATTTAACTCTTAGATTTGCCTTATTTTATTTCATATATTTTCCTAGTTCAACATGTATATTTCCTAGACAATTAAATATCACTAATATACTCCCTAATCGATTATCATATGTCTCACCAAGACTCTTTGCACATTCTTTCCATAACATAACTCATTTACCTAATACATTTGACACATACAAGTTGTTATACACGATTTGGAAAATATGCGCCTATCATAGGGACATCTCTATAATTCCGAATAATTTAAGCAAACATTTCACTCAAAAATATAATATAAGAACACACCAAACACTAATGGAATAAACCAATACACATTCACGACTCAATCGTTAATTTGTGCATTAGAATAATACTCCATGTCACACAAATAACATATCCTTCAATTTTATTAACCCTAGTTCATTCATGAATATAATTGTCTTTATAACCTAGCACTTAATATCACCTTCATCGACTTCATAATATTCATTTGTAATAATTTGTTTGGTGTCACTATTGTGCTCTCGTTTAAGTATTCTATGTATAATCTGGTTTCTTCAATATTCCTACTATATATGGTACATACTAATCGCTCTTTATGCGAAAATTTTCATTGTTGAACTTATTTCCAATATACATGTATATATATTGATATATTCTAGGCGCACATATACGACATTTGAATAATTTTACGTTCTTATCCAATTAAGTTTTACGATATATATAAACATAAAGAATTCATCTAATGATTAATTAATTAATACTTTCAATGAAGTGCTTACGTTTAATCTATGCTAAAATATTATCTATCGAAACATCGTCCCACATACATTACTGATGAACTACAGTGTTGCATCTCCCTAATATTGTCCACTATTACTTATTAGTAATAATAGTCATAGTATTCAACTTAATTAGATATGCCACACATGTAGGGCATGACAATTTTGCGTTCTTATTTAGATAAGCATTCAGGTACAAATATATAATAATTACTTAATTCCTATTACGAAGCACTCACTTTTCATTTATGTTAAAATATCACCACCCACAATATTGACTGTGATACCCCGACTCGATAATAATATAAATAATGAATAAGATAGTGACAGGCGTATAATGAGATGATAGTGAAACCGATAGATTAAATTCGGGTTAAACTAAATATAATATGACTACTAAAGATGGTAAGAATTATGGAAACTTAATGAAATGAGAATTGAATTAAAAGAAAGAAACAAAGGAAAAAAAAACAAAAAAACAAACAAAATTAAAAAGAACATTTCAGAAGATTCCAGAGAGGGGGAGAAACAGCAAAATAAAAAGAAAAAAAAAACAGAAAAGAAGGAAAAAGAAAACAAAAAGAAACAGAAGCAGAAAACGAAAAAAAAAAACAAACGCGATTTCCGCGTCCGGAACTTCGTCGGCGCCGATCTCCGCCGTCCGACCACCTCAGGCGACGAGACTGGTATCAATCTCTTCGTCTCTTTGAGACGTATGAAATTGCTTCAAGAATCACCTTGATCGGAGCTGTATATCACCGGGAAAATCCGTCGGAAGTTTCGGCCACCACAAACTTCGACAGTCGATTTCTCCCTCCTCCGACCTCCGATCGACGCGAGACGACCACCGTTGAGTTCGTCTTGGTGAGTACTACCAAACCCACTAGGTAATTTCCGGTGAAGTTTGCCGGAACTCCGGTGACCGGAATAGGGGTATCTCGGGTACTATTTGACCCGTTTGACCCGAGTTGACTTTTCGGGTAAAATTTACCCGTTTGACTAGATCGTATATGCTACGTATTTATGCGGATTTTGAACGTATTTGAGAACTTGTATTTGCCTTTGGTGTAGAACTGGTATAGGAACCAAAATGATGTACGTCGGGAAAGATACGGGAAAACATTGGTTCGAGCGGGATGTGAGGCACGCTTCACGAGGTAGGGAATACTATGACTTTTGCATTATTTTGGGAATTTCCGTAATTATGTCTGAGCGATGATTCTTGCGTTAATTTAATGGCGTTGTGCTTTTTGGATAAATGTTCGAGTATAAATGGTTGTCGTGAATACGTGAATAATTCCGTTATGTGGTAACCCTTGCTTTTCATTGAGAAAAATGTTGTCTTTATACTGATTGCGTATGATTGAACATTTGTTTATATTTGAGAATTATGGGAATTTTGGGGATTGTGATGTGGAGATTGCAGAGATGTGGACATGACCCTATACGTACAGTGGGTGATAACCCGAGTAAGGATTCGCTATGCGGCCACATGGCGAAGGGTGGAAAGTCCGGGTAGAAGGGGAAACCTACCTTCCTTACTCGTAGATTGTTTCCGGCGAGGAGGTCGGTAAGCGGAGAAGAATGGTTCCGACGACGAGGTCGGGGAGAGGATGAGAAATGGGCTTCCGGCGAGAAGGTCGAGAAGCAGAGAAAATGAAAATGAAATTGGAGTGCTGATAAATTAATATGTTGTTGTTGAGATTTAACTGTGATTATGTGTGTATGTATGCGGTATTCCCAACTGAGCTTCGGCTCACCCCCTACTTCCCATTGTTTTATTTTCAGGTGAAACAACTGTGACGAGACTAGGAGTGCAGACAGGACAGGGCAGTCAGTGTACATACCAGAGTCGCTGCGTAAGGGTTGAGTGGACCCGGTGAGTGGGGATGGCTGAGCTGGAGTCTCAACCGGTTATATGATATTATTATATACTTATAAATTTAACTCCTATATTTTAAGTATATTGATAATTATATTATTTAAAATATTATTGTTGAGATTCGAAAAAAAAATAAAGAGTCGAGAGTGTGGGTTAGATATACGTCACGTGCCGGCGGGTCGGGGCGTGACATTGACTCATACATCGTATCCAAAATAGTTAAAGTTCTCTATTTAGGCGTTTTGTAATTACTGTAACAACATCGATATATCCTAGTATATTATGTAATTTTACTAATATCTCATTTACCTTAAATTATTTTATAGAGTCATTTAATTTATCTATGTTTTGAGAAATTTAATATTCAATATTATGGATCATAGTGAATTTATGTTCATCAAAACTCATTTGATTTTGGCCTCTTGTTTAACCTAACGATTACTACCTTGTATCGATTATAGATACATTTTGTTTATTGCACGTTTATAATAAGTGGATATTAATCTTCATACCCTAACATTAATAATTTATTTTAACAGTTCAATTACCATGAATTATCATAGGTTTACTTTCATGGGTTCATTATTTATTTGTTTGTATTTATTTATTACTATTATATATATATTTTCCATCCATTTCATAGACAATACTAAAATTAAGAATATCTATTTATAAAATTCATCAATTAGATTCACTTTATTTAAATTTAAATGTCCTCTTGGTGGAAATAATTATGAAGAAAAAACTCACCCCACGTTTGATTGAGGAGAATAAATGAGACAAGGGAATAAGTTTTCATTCTCTTGTTTGGTTTAGGACATCAAAACATCTGGAAGAGCTTCTTGCCTTCTAAAATCTCATGTTAAGAAGAGTTTTGACACCTCTGATAGCACGACCGAGCATTTGCAGCGAAACAAAGGCGTAAATTTTTATTCTTTGCTTGCCAATTTTCCATCAATAATTGAAAGTTGCGGAGAAATGTCACTGTCCTACATCCAACAATAACACACGTAGACAATCTCTGGAATATCAAAAGGTAATGTTGTCAATCTCTTCCTCTTTACTATGAATACCTGTCGACATTATTGAACACAGACTAAATCACTAGAAACTTTGTAATAAAAGGGGTCTTCCAGTTACAGAGACACTATTATTCAACCGAATACTTTATATTAGGCATTAATGCAGCTTTCCGCACAAGCATTCTGCTTTTATCCAAATCATTAAACATGCTTATGAAGAGAATCATCAATGCCTTTTACGACAAGTCTTCCCTCTATGCTTCTCAGAAACCTCGCAAGGGGGCTGAAAACCAATATTTTCAACTGCTCCTACAGTGTTGAAAAGGCGTCTCTTGCTCACCTCTTCCACCAGTGACCTGTGTAGTAACTGGCTACGAACATCTACCAGTGACCGGTTCCTTGTTAATCTGCAATTTTCCGTCAATTTCTTGCATTTGGAACTAGAAGCACCATAGCAAGACTCCACAAGGACCTGGCATTGTTTGTAGGCAACTGCAGCTATTGACTTTCCCATGATTGAATGTTCTTGTGGACCAAATCTTGTTGAGTTGAAGGTCTTCATGATTGGATGTTTATTGCTTCTTGAAGGACCCAAATCAGATTGTTTCTCATCCCCGTAAATGTAATTCAAGTTGGAATACACTCCTGAGTGTGAAGAGCTTTCAGAGCTTGTATCATCAATCAAATAATCTGCAAAGCAATTGTTTGCAGTTGATATTTGAGATTTTACAATATCATTCCTCCTCTGTTGTTTCCTATAACGCTATTATTCACCCCTATTTTTAAGACTCCTTTGTTTAACATTTTCAGACTGTTTCCTGATCTGGAAAAACAAGACTTAGGTTTGTTGGACTTTGTGCAGATGCATACATTCAAAAGGCTTCAGCTTCTCAAACACGAAAATGATTTCTCTAGGGAACCTTAAAAGTCACAATAATAATAATAATATAGGTTGATCATAAAAAACATGATAATAATATAGGCAGTGAGATTGTTTGAACTGCTTGACTGTAGCTGAACATGCATATTATAAGTTCATTTGATAATGGAAGTTGAATAAATATGAGTTATAAAAAAAAGGCTTGTTAAAACTTAAGGGGTATCTATCAGGATGCATAATACAAAGCCTTTACCGGAAAATATGTCCATCAAAAAGAGGTAAAGGCACTGAAATGTACTGAACCTACTGTCTAATCAAATATCCTTTTTCCTATAAAGATCTTCTGAATGAAGACTACTCAGTTCAGTCTTCATATATGAATATATAATGATATGGATACCAAATAACTTCAGGAGAGTATGGCAGCCATACCTTGGAGCCAATCTTGGTCATGTGTAGTTTGAGGGAACATGCCTGAAACCGACGCTTGAGACGATGAACAAGAAGAGAAAGAAGGGAGAGTAGGACCACACTCATCATCATCTTCTTGGTAGTTAAATGTCTGATCGGCTTCAGATTGATTCCAATCTGGCACCAGAGCATTAATCTCCGCATCAATCATTTCTGCAATTTCAGATGGGTCCCAATCAGCTAACTCAAGCTCCTTCACCATCTCCATTGCAACATCTATTGGAGTATCATTTATAATATCGAATGGGAAATAAATGTTCCTAGCAGAACCTTCAATAAAAAAAAGAGAGGAGTTATTAAACACTCGAGAGACTTGATGTATGCTTAGTCAAGGCAAGACTAATATTTCATGTTTTCAAGCTCATCAGTGAAAACCTATCATATTCAACTTTAGCACAAGATTGAGGGATCAAATTCAAGCTCAGCTCGTGAGGAAGATGATAAACTCAAGTTCAAGTAATTTAAGTTAATGAACCCTAAATTCAAACCATACTCGAGCCTGATGTAGTGAAGTAAGAGGGGAACTTACTATCTTCATCAGCAATTTGGACTCTAAGAAAAATGGTATCATCTTCAGGATTCAGCTTCCCTGTGATTGTCATGTCCGTTCTTGGTGGAGCATCACTCAGATTCAGTTTCTTCATTTCCCTATCGCTGAAAAATGGCTTTTGATATCCAATTTTTGTCATAAGAACTGGTTTAGGTACTTCGTCAGAGGCAAGAAATGGGTCCAGCAGTAATTGTTTTGCTGATAACCTCTTGCAAGCATTCACTAAGCATTTCCCAATGAATCGCTGTGCTTCAAAGTCTTGAATTCGGTAGAATGCTCCAGGTAATTTCCCCTAAACAATGAAAGTTGTGAAAAGTCATTCTCTAGTCAGTCATAATCATCTAGGTTTAACATCAAAACCAGGACTTTACCGAGGTCACTTTCTTGTAAATTTGAGCAGGATTAGCACATTCACCGTATGGATACTCAGATGTAAGCATCTCCAACACACACATGCCAAATGAGTAGACATCAACAAGTTCATTGTAATCTTCTTCATATAATTCTGGTGCCATGAACTCTGGTGTTCCTGAAAAAATTTATCATATTGAAAACCAACTAAAGTTGGAAGAAATTAACACCAAAACATAGCCTGACAGGAAGAGAATGGTTACCTATGACACTGTGGGCTGATTTAGATTCTTGGAGAATTGCAGCAAGGCCTAAATCACCGATCTTGACTTGCCCAAGGTGACCATTAACAAATACGTTATCACATTTAAGATCTCTATGAATTACTGGAGGGTCATGGCCATGGAGGTAAACAAGGCCTTGTAAGACTTGGCGTGCCCAGCTCTTTATGGCACGTATGTCCACATGCTTATATTTCTTCCGGTATCTGCATAATAGCATGCAGTAGATGAAGAATGAATTAGTGCCTAATTGACTGGAGTGACCACTGAAAACGATGTGAGGAGAAAAAAAAAATACTCTCTGAGAGTTCCCGAAGTGAACATTTCGGTGATGAAGTTGAAGGTCCTACGGTTAACATCAATCCAGGAGGTGTAGAACTTAATGATAGAGTCGTGGTTGAGGGTGCTCAGAAGATGAACCTCCGAGTATAAACGCTCCAAATCCTCTGGTGAGCGAAGTGCCTCATTGATTTTGACCCTGTTCCATGCCACCTCAATTCCAAGAACCTCATCAATGCCCTTGTACACTGTTTTCATAGCTCCTTTACCTAGTACTTCGTCAAACTGGACACACATAGCAGACATAAAATGAGATTTTGATCAATGGAGCAATGAGTGATGTTAACAAATGAATAGATTGTTATCTTGCGATCCAATCGGAGCAGGCAACATCTAATTTCATCCAAGTCAATTGCTCAGGTATCTTGCTATCGAATCAGAGCAACAAACCTCTAATTTCATCCAAGTCAATTGCTCAGGTATCTTGCTATCGTGTCAGAGCAATAAACCTCTAATTTCATCCAAGTCAATTGCTCAGGTTGAGGATTTTAATTAACCTTGGTTTTCTTCACAAATATATAATAGAAGAAAGGAGATAAATTGAAATAAAAGATCTAAATCAGCACATGACCAAGTAATTCTTGAAACTCGAGAAAAATTTGTTCTGGCCTTACTAATTAATACTTTCCTGGAAAATAAGACGATTTTCAACGGGAAGGGTTGCTTTACTCAAACATCAATCACTAACAGTAACAATTGTGAGTTGACACACTAATGCAAGAAAATTGAATACTTTGAATGATAGAATAAATATAATATGCACGTCCAGCACGAATTCAACCATTAATCGCCAAAAAAGTTAGATGTGCCAGAAAATCGTCAAAACCTAGTTGATAGAACACCAAATTATATCAAAAGAACAAAACCAGAATTCCAATTTTAAAATTGCTACATATTATATAAATAGTGCCAGAGAGGATGCTCAAGAACTTACTCGACTGTAGCGGCCACTCGGGTCGGTTTCGGCATAACCATCATCATGGGTGTGGTCTCCAACTCGCTTTGTGTACATGTTTTGTGGTTTCTCGACAATCAGGTTATTAATAAATCCTAAGAACTATGGAGGAACTAGAAATACACGTTTGGGGGAGTAATAATGAAAACATATGCAATGTATTAACATGTTTAAATTCGAGGTTTCCCCTCATCCATCACGATTCTCATGGGAGAGGAACCAAAAAAAAAAAAAACTTCAGTAGTCAATCAGCAAGCCATTTTCAAAACGGCACGTGAGAAGACGCACTCTTTTGTGTTTGCAAACACGAGTGGATTAATTTCTGTAGATTACGACAGCGCAAAAGAATAATTCAGACTATTAAGCCAAAGAATTTCTGTGCTTGAAAGATAATCTGTGGCTATAAGCTCTATTGAAGTGAAAGCATTTGAATGAAAAGCCAAAACTTAATTGGAAGAGAAAACAAAAATGGGTACTTGTTGGCAGCATCTAAGGGCTGATGGTCTGGTAGAGTAATCATAGTGGTCTGGTAGAGACGGAGGAAGATTCCAAGTATGTCAAACATCACTATCTATGAGAGGCCGGGATAAATTCCAATAAAGGATTTTTATAAAATAATAATTATAATTTTTTTAATGAGATAATTTTTAAAATTTTAAATTATAATGAGAATATGAGATGAGCATCAGACTTTTTTTTATTTTCTAAATGAAGTTTAAATGTGTTTGAAACTACTACAATATTACTAATTTTTACAAATCTTAAATAATTTAGTGGACGAGTTTAATCGCATATAATCTCGAATTTCGAGTTCGAACTCCCCCACTCATTTATTCAAAAAAAAAAACTAATTTTGTTAAAAAATATGAGACCCCAAACGATCGCCCGTCTCTTCCCATCCTAGGGACATCCCTGACTTTGATGAATCAAAATGGCAGTCAACAACTAAAAATTTTACAATTATTTATCATAACGTATCATATGCTTTTTTTTAGGCACCACACCATGTCATATATTGATATGATGTATAAGTAAAGTTGATAATAATACAAATACTACAATGATAATTTATAATTCAAAATTTTTAAAATTCATCAATCACCATTTCATTAACAATTTGACATAATTTAATGGTTTAAGTGTACCACATCAACATATTATCGGTTCCAGAATGACCAATTATTACCTGCCAACTTTGATGTTTGTAAGGAAAAAAATCCAACTTGGATTTTACATTAATTAATTCATGATCATGTGGTTGTACACGTAGTACGCGACATTTGTTTTGACTAAATTAATAGAAATTAAAACTAAATGGATAAGAGTCACAATAGTATTACAATGAAATTTAATTTAATACGTTTTGAAAAGGTAGAAATCCTATCTAATCACAATAGTATTACAATGAAATTTAATTTAATACGTTTCGAAAAGGTAGAAATCCTATCTAATTGAACAGTTCAATTCAACACCAAGTCGTCAGTGCCTAGCGGTGGAATGACAATAACTACACCACAACCTCTCATTTGAAGTCTCATCTTTTTTTTTTTTTTTTGCCCCCAGGGCATATGGCTCAGCGGCACCCAATGGGGTCTTCGGTTTGGTTAGTACGGTGGAGTCCCGAGTTCGAAGCGTGCCTTTGGCGCAGTTTCGGTCATTCTTGGTTGATTTATCGGAACGCACCCAGCGGTCCCTGTCGTTGTGTCGCATAACCTGCGACTTACATTCTACCGGCATCCCGAGGGCACGGGTCGGTAGACAGGCCCTTTGGTCCTGCCCCAACCAAAGTCTCATCCTTTTTTTTTAAAATGTTTGAAAGAGAGTATTCTCCATTTATTATATTATTATCCTTCATATAATGTCTTTTCAGAATCACTGTTTTTGTCTTTTGCGACATTCAGTGCCTTGAATGAATTTAATGAAGCAACTCATTTTCCGTTTATTTGGAGAAGAATGAATATACCATGAAAAATATATCTCAAACAAATATTTGTCATAAAAAATAACTACTTTTTAGTATTTGAACAAAAGAGTTATTAATATTTTTTAGGGAATTTACCAATAAATCCTTTAATAAAAATATGTACTTCATTCGCTCCCTTCAATTTTTTAATATTTCAAAACATTTTTTAAATAATTCTGGACAAAATTACCTTTATTCCAATAAATCCTTATGTGTATGATATATGCTGACATCACCATATTTTTTTTATTTAAATTTTAAAACAGTTTTATCTCGCAAAACACTAAAAACTCTTTCCAATGAGATCCATCATCGATATGTTTAAATGTTCATTCGTCAAATCCTCTGAATGAACTCAGGGGATTTCTCAAACTTATCCAGAATTCAGAGGGTTTCTCAAAACTCATCAAAACCAATCAAAAGAGTTTTCAAAATTAAGCAAATAAATTCAGATGATTTCATAAAAATATATAAAAAAATATAGATTTTTTGAAAATCAAACAAAAAACAACAAAAAATTTCAGAGGATTTCACAAACTTGTCACAAATTTAGAGAATTTCACAAAATTTACCAAAATAAATCAAAAGGAATTTTTGAAATTAAGCAAAAAAAAAATAGAGGATTGCATAAAATATATAATAAAAATTATAAGAATTTTTGAAAATCAAACAAAAAATAACCCGAAACTCTAAATCCTAAACCTAAAATCTCAAAATCCTAAATACTAAATCATAATATCTTAAATCCCAAAATGATAAAGTATACACAATAAACTCTAATATTTTAAACACAGACTCTTAAACTTTAAACCTTATAACCAGAAATCCTCTGAATTTTTCAGAAATCCTTTGAATTTTCCATAAATCCTCTGAATGTAAACAATTCTAGTTTTAATTTTGAACAAAAAAATCTTATAAATGATTAAGAAGAATTTACAAAAATTAGAAGAAAATCTTAAAATTCTACTAACATATATTCCTAAACCTTAAACCTTAAGTCTTAAACCCCAAAATCCTAAATAATGAATTATGTTCTCCTAAACCATAAAACCTTATACCATAAACCCTAAACTCTAATATCTTAAACTTCAAAACCCTAAACTTTATCAAAATGAAACAAAAAACAACTAAAAATTTAGATGATTAGAGGATTTCTCAAACTTATCAAGAATTCAGGTAATTTTACAAAACTCACCAAAACAATTCAGAAGAGTTTTTGAGATTATGCAAAAAAAATCAGAGGATTTCTTACCCATAATTCAGAGGATTTTCGCAAAAGTCACCAATACGGTTAAAAATTGTTATGGTATTTGGTTTTGTTTAAAATATGAATTGAGTTTTATTATGATATTATTCTCATAAGTTATTAACTTTGGTTGTTAGTGAAGAATGTAATAAAAATATTGACATTTATATTGGATAACTTTTTGTTGATGGATAAGTGTTTCATTGTTGATTTTGATAATATAATGATTCACAGATTTTAATGTATATGCATAAGTTACTGATCCAACTAAATTTTGCGCATATGAGTGCATGCGCTTAATTTTCATGAAAGAAAAAAAAATTTGGTTGATCGACTCTTCACTTTGATTCATCAAAAGTGAAAATATTAGTTTATCTTTAAAAACATATAGATAAAATACATGATTTTTCATCCAACTTTCTGAGATTGTATTTATATTTATTTTATTAGAATAATTATTTCCTAAATAAGAAGCAATCATGTACTAATAAAAATAAGGATAGGTTTAAATGAGGGGAGGGTAAAATTGTCATTAATTGAGGTTAAAATTTAAAGTTATCCTTATTGAGCTAAGCTTCAAATAATTGGTGATGTATTGGGCTACAAACTTTTCAAAAAGACTAAATGGAATATAAAGTCCATATAAAGGACTTATTACCAAATAATCCTATTTTTTATTGTTTATTTGGTGAAAAACATAAATTTAAGATGCAGCATTTTTTATTATTATTGTCATGCTATAATGTTTGTATCTACATATTTATCAATGTGTTAATACATAATAACAACATTAAAAATAATTTTGACACATAATCAAGCATTAGAAGTTTATAACTAAGCAAACATAATTGTACATGATATTGAAAATTGATATTCAAATTTATCTATTTCAACTAACAAGATTAAGGAGAAACATATGTGGTCCAAAAGCATGGTTTTTGGGGACCAAAAGAACTATTCCAATAGCAATCAATCACCTCTACATTCACTCATTGTCTTACAACCAAACAACTATTCCACAACACATATGTCAGTTATATATATGTAGAAGAACATACTCAATCATCATTAAAGAAATCAATAACATGAGAGAGTGATAAAGAGGTATGGCAAACAACATCTCGTCTTTTAAATAGGATGTTGTTTTCCTTAAGTTAGTTATTTTGTTGACATTTTTCTTGAGAAGTATTTTCCTCAAAATAAATGGAGCATAAGAGTATGTTCGAATACGAATCTTAAGTTCGAGTCTCAACCCCTTTTCTTATTAAAAAAATGGACTTTCTTCCCATAAGGACAAAAACTAAGAGTTGTATTCTAATAAGAACAAGTAAAAAAACCTTTAGGAAAAAAGGCAACACTTGCAAACTTATCTAAATGCCCTTCTTTCTTTATCTTCCTTCTTCCTTCTCTTTTTTTTCTTCTCTCTCTTAACACCCATCACAGGAAATTGGCCATCTAAGCATCATTTTTGATGAATGACCCACCAAAATGAAGCTCTAGATCAGCTCGACCAAAGCTCACTCATCACCGACTATTGATTATCACGCTGATTATTTGGAAAAGAGCTCAAGCCGATCATTAACACCACAAAGGCGCATCATATTTAGAACTCGATCAGGTAAAACGAGTGAAAATCATTTTGATTTCTAGATCTGATTTTTTAGATATGCATATATTATATCTATTCCAAATATGTTGATATTACATATGTTTTGGATATGATGATATTATATTTATTTTAATGAAAATTTTGTGTTTTAACCTTCATTGTAGTGACATTATCAAATGAAATTCTCGTAATTCAATATTAAAAAAGATCCAATGAAACAAATACAATAAAAACTATATAGAAAAAGATACAAGAAAACAAATAACATATGAAACAGATAACATATGCTGCAGAATGTAGATTTGTGGACATGGTGGACTATTGCCTTCTGGCCACCGATCAAGGTCGTTAACCCACCAAATAGAAGCTTCGGAGCACCATACCAACCCCCAGTCATCATTCGCCACCTTCATTTGTTGATTTCATGGAAATTTGACATTGAAGACTTAGGCAACCATAAAAAAAAGTGTCTGGTTCGACTGCTGGAAACAACGCTACCGCACGCCACCACCACAGGAGTGTAACCCAAACTTAGATGCATCATTCTCACCCATTGGTTGATCGAAATAGTCATTGTCATCGGAGGAAACTCTAGTCTGGGTGCAAATAGAGAAGATGAGAACATGAGGGTATTAATGTCAATAAAATAAATTTTTATCACTTTTCTATCCTTTATGAAATATTTTTTAAACTTGATGGACCTTATAGAACAAAACTTATGGAAGTATTTTTTTGGAACAAAACTTTCAAATGAGGGATTTATCTCCAATTTTTTTTTTAAAAAATAGAGTGTTTGAAAAATATTATAAAAACAATATTTAGTTTTTAAAAATTAAGGGCAAAAATTCATTTGGGTTGGTGTTTTGTTAAATGGTTTTGTAACACTAAAAAGTGATTCTTATTTTTAGAAAACAAAAAAGCAATCACTCAATGGGCGGCATGGCCATGACGCTCGACAATCTTCTCAAAGCTGGGATGATTCATCGACTTATTATTAAAGATGGCTATGACTGTGTGCATCTCCAACCATATTGGCGATTGCATAAAATAGTGAGTCACTGTCTCCTCTATGGCTATAATACCCCTAGTGGGTATATTGATATCAAGCTCCGCCCCATCATGCCCAGTTATATGACTGGCTGGTATCTAGAAGAAGCAAAAATTGAGATTGCTGTTCTTTGTAAACCAAGCGAAGAACCGGTCCAGAGTCCTCTTCCTCCAATAACCAACTTCATTACTGATGATATCCTTACCTCTCTTAAAGTGATGAGAGCCTTACAGTATCTCTCCCAACTTCGTAAACCCATGGGCAGTCAATAAAGTCTGAGACTAATCTCTGAAGGTCTCTGAAGGTATATATATATATATATCTCAGATAACAAAAATGCATTAGTGTATATCAATATTAATTCTATCTCTAGTTTCAATAACTCATATCTCTATTGAAAGAATTTCTTTTGTAATTCCTTATACTACAACTCCTAAATTGTCGAGAAAGCCCCTCTGACCCATTTTTTCACTTGTCATTTGAGAAAGACAAAAAAATCTCAGCATTGCCTTGCCATTGGGGTTTCTGCAGTAGCTAGGCTTTTTCATGTTTTAGGACGTTTCACTTTTTCCCACATTTCATTGGTTCGCATAGCAGTAATGTAAAGGCAAAGCACTTTTCAAACTTGATTTACTTTAATTCCAAATAGGCAAATACATGATACTGGTCATTTTCCTCATGGCGCCATTCCTCCAAACAAAGCCTTTCAAGTTTTCATGACATGCGACAAGGTTTCCCCACAATACTCCAGCTGCCTTTGCAGAACAAGGTTTCTCAAAAAGATTGGACCGCCGATTTCACACGATACTCCAGGCTTTGCAGAAGTGGAACATCGACAGAAGTGGAACAAGCTTTCTCTCTCTACACATCTCTCTATTAAGCATTTGGGTTTCTTGGAGAAAACGGGGAAACTCAGAAACCCATCATACTGGTGGTTGGGGCCTCGGGCCGAAAACCACCACCATTGTTGTCTGCCGACCAAGGCGGTCATTATTATTCATATTACTTTCATGGCACTTCACTGCGTCTTTATTTTGATATATTTCTTTGCATAGGTAGTCAGGGATAGGGATCATAGAAGGAGGAATAGATATATTGTATGCTGGGATGGGTTTAGAAAAGAGAGACTGAATGGTTGTGTTTGCTTATTGTGATTAGTACGCTAGTTGTGGTTATTTAATTTTCTTTATTTTTATCATCATCATTTAGTACCCATTCTATGACATTGTCTTTGTTTTGATCGTTACTGATATGTGTATTGTTTTTAATTAGTTATGGATAGAGATCTTGGAGGAGGAGTAGAAGATATACTGGTTAGTTTCTTTCTATGTTCTGGTTTCTTTTTATTCTTTTTGGTGAATTTAAATGATATGTAAAAGTGTCTGACATTGTTTATATAAATGCAACCTAATAACTTTGAATTTGAAGTATATGAATCATTTCAAACTTTTTGCGAGATTAAAGGTCTAACTCAAGCTAGATGTCAGCGCAAGAAATTCCAAGGAATGGATATTATTCAAATTTTTTTAAAAGCAAATGATGTGGTACCTGACATATGTTATAAACTTGAGCCTCTAAGCCCAACTCCCCCCAAAAGGCCTTATGAAGGGAGATGAATGCTTGCATCTATATAAGAGTCATAATCCATCGATATGAGATATTTTCACACCCCCGCACGTGTGTGGGTCGTGTACCAGACTTAGGCTTCACACGCCACGCACACGTGGAGTTTATAACCCCGTCGACCTGCTCCGATACCATGTTATGTTATAAACCTGGCTTCGATATCATGTTATAAACTTGAGTCACTAAGCCCAACTCTCTCCAAAAGGCCTTATGAAGGGAGAGGAAGGCTTGCATCTATATACAATGGCGCAGGGTCATAATCCACCGATGTGAGATATCTTCACACCCCCTCGCACGTGTGTGAGTCGTGTGCCAGACTTGGGCTTCACACGCCACGCACACATGGAGTTTACAACCCCGATGACCCGCTCCGATACCATGTTATGTTATAAACATGGCTCCGATACCATGTTATAAACTTGGGTCTCTAAGCCCAACTCCCCCCAAAATGCCTTATGAAGGGAGAGGAAGGCCGGTTATTCACACACCTTTTAAAATATCAGTTGACGAACAAAGTGAATGCAGTTTGGTATTACGTCCCCCTGGAGTGAGACTGACTGAGTTTTTAGAAGTTAGAGAAAATAGGGATAGATTACGACTATGTGTGTCAATTATAGGGATATAAAGTGAATGCAATGAAGGAGGTGATGGCATGTGTGTCGATTATAGCCGGGAACGTGATTACGACTTTGTACTCTTCTTGTGCGCATTTCAAAGATTTTCACGCTCGTAAGTTTCTACAAAATGTCAAATTATTATTTGAAATGCAATAGCATGTATATTAGCTTAATTGGATTTTCATGATTTTTTTGTAGGTTGAATTTCTCATCCCTTATGTATATAGACCTTGCTTTTAAGAAATCATCAAAATCTGGGACAAAAATATTACTAAGCTCCTTCTTTTTCTTGAATCTCACCGAACGGGTAAGGTTCATGACAAGGTTGAAGGACTTGTACAAGTATTCAGAGGCAAGTATATTTTTTGAACAACATATTTATGAAAACAATATAAATGCTTGGGATTCGGAAATGGTGCAAATACAAGAATTGAATGCGTGGAAAACTGCTTGGCTTCCTTTAAGACCCAAGAATGTCAAAAGCCACACTCAGCTAAAATGCCTTGTTCGTAATAAGATGACCTTGCTTGCAAACTCGTTTTCTCATTTCGGTGCAAATAGAAAGGTAAGACAAAGTATCCATGCTTCTTTAAATTCACATAAATACACATTGGGTGCGTGTTAAA